>CM031859.1:19552091-19951681 GCA_018697195.1 Certhia americana | reverse complement strand
GCTCTCACGAGAAAAAGAGACTGTTAATTTGAATGTTAAGAACATTAATTTTTTAATGTTTTACATTCCAGGGATGGTCCTGACCATAATTCGCCTCAGCTAGGAGTTTTCAGTGGGAACACAGCTCTGGAAACAGCTTACAGTTCTACCAATCAAGTCCTCCTCAAATTTCACAGTGATTTTTCAACAGGAGGATTCTTTGTCCTCAATTTTCATGGTCAGTTTTTTTATAAAATTGAGATCTAATTAGAACAATCATTTAGTGAATTTTAAAAATATTTCTAAACTTTGTGGTTTACTGATTTACTAGTACTATCGGATTAGCTGGGGAAGGAGTTGGGGTTTTTTGTTTGTTTGGGGTTATTTTTGGTTTTTTTCTTGAATTGTGTTTTTTTTTTTTCTTTTTTTTTTTTTTTTGTTTAGTTTTGGGTGTATTTTTTGGTTTGTTTGTTTGTTTGTTTGTTTTTATAACAGTACTTATGAGGTATTTTAAATTGCATATTAAAGCATCCAAAGAATGTTAACTTGGGGATTTTAATAAACGATGTTCTATTTTTAATATTAATCACTTCCATCTAATATTAAGCTCTTACTCTTTTAATTACCTTGGCCTATTTTTTTGATAATATTTAACTTACTTTACTAAAATTATTCTCCAGCTGACCATGCATGAGGCTCATGGTCAGAAAAGTTTCTCGGATGCTATGCTAGGGTTGAACAATAGCATAAAGACTGATATGCAGAAAAATACTTTGTTCAAAGTTACATCCAGTGCTAAAGGTGGTGAAAATTAGTCATCTAACTCAGAAGTGAAAAACTGAACTATAATTTTTGTTCTAATTTGGACTAAGTCACCCAAATTATGTATAATAAATGGAATATTATTAGTTGTCTGGACTCTAAATCAAAAATATACAATGAATTACTTCATGAAGACTAAAGTAAAAGCCTCAGAAAGAGAATATCTGAGATACCTGTTTGCATGGGGAAGTCCATATGAAATTATTTCTCTGAATAATCAGAAGTGTTTCTCATCTTTCTCATAAACAGAGGTCATGATACATTGTCACCCACTGCACTTAACCTGAGAAGCAAAATCTAAAATGAATAGGACTATCAAGTAGTCCAGAGAATTTTGTTCTGACAGTAAATTATTTCCATGAAGGGGAGAGGTTTCTTTTTAGTATATGCATTCTTATCACAATCTTTATTTCTGTTTTGATTTTTTTTAATCCAGAAAGGGTTTCTTCAACTGTTGTGGGCATTCTATTCCATTTCAGAAGCACAGTCATTTTAGTGGACACCTTTCTTATGAGCTTGCTCACAATTTATTGAAACAGATTTGAAAAGCAGAAAAGAGACATTGTTTAAAGAGTCATAGAATAATATAATGTTTTAAATTTAAAGGGACCTTAAAGATCATCTAGTTCCAACGCCCCTGCTATGGACAGGAACATCTTCCACTAGACTGAGTTTAGAGCTAGACTTGTATGATTCCTGAGATCCACAACTTCCAGTGTCTCACCACACTCATGTCATGTGATGACATTTAACTTGGAAAGTGTTGTAACTGAGAGACCATGAGGTTCAGTGCAGTTCTCTTAATTTGGGAAGTGTGAATATGAAATGAATTTTCTGTAAAATACTCCTCAACGCACCAGTATTGTAATTTTTTTCACTTAAATTTGCAGCATATCAGCTCAGGAAGTGCCAGCCTCCACCCACAGTTCCACATGCAGATTTGTTTACAGAAGATGATGACTTTGAAATAGGTAAAAAAGATAATATTTCTTTCTTTTTCTTCTGTTTTCAACTGAATTCTAGTTAAACTAAGCTATTTCATCTTCCACCTGAGATTTTGATATACTTCTGTTTGAAGGATTTTTTGAGGCTTAACTTTTTTTTCAATACTTTTTTCAGGAGATTTTGTGAAGTACAGGTGCCATCCTGGTTTCACCCTTGTTGGACAAGATATATTAACCTGCAAACTGAATGCGCAGTTGCAGTTTGAAGGATCCTCTCCATCCTGTGAAGGTAAATATATACTTACATAGTATATATATCATTAATATGCATCCTACATAAAGCATCAAATTTTAGGCACTGTCATTTCATTGTTGCATAGAAGAAAATTTTCCATTTACTCCTTTAGTATCTAAGAAATGCACATATTTTCATATATTCAGCCCTAAGAATTTTATGTTGAAATTTTATTCTTTAGAACCAATGAGAAGTGGTTTTGAGTATTTGACTCTACCGGTACTGAAACACTAATTTCTAAAATTAATTTAAAATATTCTACATTTCTTCATATTAAACCAAGGATTTCTTTTTACTTTCGAAGAATAATAAAAATATGAATTCCAGTTAAGCTTTCAAAATAAAATAGGAAATTATTCTCTATGCTTTGACAAATACGGTGACATTGTGTAGCAGAGTCACATGAAAAAGCTGTTTTAAAATAATATGTGGAAAATTTAAATTATTCAAAGTATTAAAAATCTTTCAGCTATTTATATTGTGTTCAAATTACAGCATTTCAAATAAGGAACTAAAAAATTTAATATGAATGATGTTTAGATGCACATTTTTATATTATGTTCTCATCTTCATGGAAAACAAATTTATCTTGAATATTTGTATTCAGTCTTCCAAAATTTGTTTTTCAAAATAGGTTGTTTTTTTTTTTTTCTTTATTTTATTTAATTTTATTAAATAGTGGATGACAAAAAGGTTTTGAATTGCTGGAAAAGTGATCAAGAAAGTAACTGTAAAATTTTGCCCTGAAGTACCTCAAAATTTTTGGGGAAAAAATTTACTGATGAGAAGTTATCCTTAAAATTTAAGGAAATCAAAAAGTGAACAGAATTTCTCTATTCTGTATTTTACAAGTTTAATTTTGATCTATAATATGTAATTGTGGATGGAGTCCACATGACATGGACTTCCATGTCATGAGGTAAAAAAATTCAAATGCACAAGAGGTAGTGCTGGAAGCACAATTATTATGGCACTTTAATAATAGCTGTATGTGTATCTTCCTTCCTGTTACCCTGCTTATCTACTTTCATGATTTAAAAATTAATAAAGGATTCGTAATATAAACTATTAGTTATTGATGCCATAATATGTTTTATGCATCTCTTTGTCTGCATGAACACGTGTACTTGAAGTAAAATGGTTTTTTTTTAACCTTCCCTTTATTGACTTGTGCATAAAATTAGTTGGGATCTGCCAAGGGTTCAGACACTGGACTCCATATCTTTGTTTTGAGAGGAAAAGAATCATTATTCATTTCAGGACCTTCACCATAAAATATGCAGAATTAATGGGAATATTTTGTACTTCTTTATCTTCTTTGATAGGATAACTGAAGTATTTTTAATAATGTTTCTGATGATTTTTTTTTTCTAATCAATGTATTTCTCTGTTATAAATGTAATATTTTAATAAGATGATTGTACTGCAAATCCAGACTTCGTTTCTAAGTTAACAATAACACCAGTAACTTAACTCTTCTTGACGGTGTCAATTAGAGTGTAAATGTAAGATGAAATTCTGAAGTAAACTGAAGAATTATTGTAAAATCTACAAAGATACTAAGAGCTTCTGATAAGGGTTAGCCATCCATAACAATTCCTGCAGATGCTGTGCAAACTGCTTTCTCTGGCTGTATCCTGTGAAAACAGCAAAACTTTGTTACAAGAATGACAACTAAAGAAATAATCTGATCATAAAAAATAAAAGTGCCATTGAGTGATTCAGAGGCAGTAGACAATAGAACTGGAGGCATTAGAGTAAGATTCTGGCACAGTTATTTTGGACAGAAAAAAGGGAGGAATTCCTTGAGGTAAATTGGGATGCACCTGATTTATTTTCTTCCTCCAAATTGTATCTTTATATAAATTTAATTTTCCTGTCAGGAAATCAGAATTACTTGATTTTATTGCTATCCCAGCCTCCCCGGTATGACTGTGGAGATAAATGTTGAATGTAATTCCTATTTTATTATAAAACTCTAGCTTATATTTATGAATCATATGGAATATTGCTAGAACATTTAAGTTTTGCTTTTAATGACTGTTTTTATAATGTTTACTCATAGATAAATATTTGAAAGTACACATGTTGCACTTTGTAAACTGAAATACATGAAGGGGGGAAATATATATTTCTGCATCAGACCAGAAATTCTGTATACCACACCATATGCCCAGTGTTTCACATCTAGCACTGATCTGTAATGATTTGCTAGTGAAGGACAGAAAATCATTGCAAACATGCAGTTAATTAAGGATTTGACCCAACTGTAGTTAAACCACTCTTAAGCTAGCAATGTTCTTTATGTTTTAAATCCTGTAGGGCTGTTTCTTCAGTAGAATTACTCAGTCCTATTTTGAGCCAATGTAAATGCCTTAAATCCATAAATTTTTATGCAAGAAATTACACAGTTTATTTATTTAATACATGAAGTTATTTCTCTGTCTGCTTTGAACTTGGTACCTGCTGTTTTCACTTCATGTCATCCAGTTCTTATAGGGGAAAAAATCAGTAACAAGTTGTTCTCTATTTACCATCCTTATGGCATTATTCTGTAGATCAGAAGATATTTAATATTTTTAATCATTCTTCTCATCGTCCTCCATACCCTGTCCAATTCTGTTCTATTTCTTTAGGAGTGGTGCAGTATGGAATGGCATTCATACAAACTATTTTATCCTCATACACTTGAAAAAAAATTGCTACTTGCTGTGAAATTTGCATATTGTATTTCAAACTAATTCTTGAACTTCCTTCTCATATTTCTACATTTTACCTGTAATTTACAATTGTGTCCTTGTTAAGATCAGCTTCATCTTTTCTAAAGAAAACTTTTCATTTTCCTAAGCTGTGCCACTATGTTGTAGTAGTCAAAAAATATATTTATATGATAGAAGGCCAGGTTCTAGGAAATTATATATGAGTCTGATGACATATCTGACAGGCAAGAAAAATCAGTCTGCATGACCACTTTTACATCATTCTCAATAAATGACCTCCAGAGCAGCTATAATCACAACACATCAGTTTTCTTGCATCTCCTTTTCCCTTCCTGTCTGAGGACAGACTTTCTCAAAATGTTTGGTACTGTGTTAACTTGCCAGGTGTTTTCTAACATGCAGAGCCCTAGGCACCCCTACAGAACATGCTGTCAGTTGTGAATGGGTTTATGCTTAACAGTAGTTGAACAATTGTGATTTCTGTTTCTACACTTGGAGCTGCTGCTCTCAACCTGTCCTTTTATCCTCTTGCTACCAATTTCTTTCATTTTTTACTTGCTGTTAGGGAAGTGTAGAGATGTAAATTAAAGCATGTTGAGCATTGTGACAGCAAGAAATATTCCTGTGGTAGTCACAAAAAAATTGAGATACTACTTAAACAGATAAAGGTTATTCAGTATAAGGTAATATGGCTGCTCAAAACAGTTAGAGAGTTAGGGTGATAATATTGTCCTAATGTGGTGATAATATTTATGAATAAAAAACAAAATCAAAGATGAGGATATCAGAAGTAGTACTAGAGTTAAGAAGCTTGGCCAGGCCTTCCCCAAAAAAACTAAATTATATTTTCCAAAAGCCATGTTAGGGAATGTGTTCCTCAAAACTAGAATATGATGAGAGTGTTACACTGCCATGCAGTTATTCGTCTCATGACACTACCTCACCACACAATTACATGTGACTGTGTAACATAAAGATAGTTATTTCTGTTGTTTTTCTGTAAACATTGCCTCTCTGCATGAATTAATAACATTATTTGGAATTTACATGCGCAACAATGTTATTAAGATTAACGTAAAATAGATTATTTATGTCCTCCAATATACCTAAAGCATGTTTTTAGCATTTATTCTTGTTAATCATTCCAAACTACTTTACAATAGCTACTTTTAAAGTTCATGGGATTTACTTAGAAATAATTGATAATTAAATATATTGTGGGACTCAAGCATCTATCTATTTTGCAGCTCAGATTTTCTCAACTGGTAAATTTCACATCCATTCCTAAACTTCTAAATGTGTAGGGAGTCGAGTCAACATGTAATTTAACTGACAGAAGAGAGTCCTTGAGGTATCAAATATATTAATGTGTTAGTCAACTGACAAATAAAAGAAACAGTATTGAATAGAATATTGCAGTGGGTTGACCTTGGCTGGTCGCCAGGTGCTCACCAAGCCAATCTGTCACTCCCCTTTTCAGCAAGAAAGGCAAAGGAAATAAGATGGATAAAAACTTGTAGGTCAAGATAAGGCAATTTATAGAAAAAGGTCACGAGAAAAAGGTACAAGAAGAGAAGAAAAACAAATATTGTGTTCTCTACTTGCCATTAGCAGGCAGTGTCCAGACACTTCCTGGAAAGCAGGACTTCAGCACATGTAGCTGTTGTAAATAATATGTACACCCTCGTCTTCCTCCTCCCTTCTAGCCTTTACTGCTGAACTGATGTCATATTGTATAGAATATCCCTTTGGTCAGTTTGGGTCAGCTGTCCTGACTTGGGCTCTCCCCAGACCTTGCCCACCCCCAGCCTACTGGTGGTGCAGAATGTTGGAGAGACAGCACTGATGCTGTGCCACTACCGCTCAGCAGTAGTCAAAATTCTGCTGCGTTATCAACTCCTTTCTAGTAACCAATATAAAGCACAGCACTGTGAGGGGGTGCTGTGGGGAAATATAACTCCATTTCAGCTAGACCCAACACAAATATGTATACTTCACCAGAGCACTTTTTGTTTAGCAGTATACTAATTTAAAAGTTATACTAAAAGGGAGAGCTAATATTATAGAAAAAAAGGTTGAAATAGCAGATTTTTTTTAACCTGCTGTGTGTATGGTGAATACAAGATGATAATACTGTGGAGTTTACTTTTATTCAAATAATAGGTATTAGCTGTGGTACTGAAAAATGGATGTGCTTTTTGTTTTAAAGAACAAGGTGAACCAACCTTACTGTCTCAGTATCTCAGTTTTATGTCTTTAGACATATGAATCTTGTAAATTTAAATCTTGTAAAGTGTAGCTTCCACCTTAGAGGATTAAGTTCTGTAATCAGCAGCTAAGCTGTACTGGAGAGGAATTGGTGAGTAATTCATCAGGATGCAGAAAGAGCCAATAAAGGCTGCCAAGGTGAGTAGTGCCAATTTGTCACATAACCCTGTGGTGCATTCAGCTTCCCAGACTGCAAAGGGGCAATACACAGTCTGCCTTCCCCTGTCCCTGAACGGCTCCAGAGCTGTTCCTCTAATAAGTCCTTGTGGTACATCTGCTGTGAACAGCTTAGATTGGAAGGGAATCTTGCCCTATGGGTCTTAACCATAGGAAGTAAATCTTGGCAATAGGAAGACCTAAAGCTATAGCTCAGTGTTCAAAAATATTTGGTCACTTCTGTCCTAGCACGAAAGAGGTACTGACAGAAGCTGCTAATAGAAGGACATAATAGTTCTGATTTTACTTGAATTTTCTGCTCTAGGAATATGCTGTTTTTGTCTCAGTACCACAGAGGAATATTCCATATCTCCTTTCACCCTTAGTATCACTATTTGCTCCAATTTATATTAGAGCGGTACATTTTTTTCCACATAAACATTATTTCTCCTTTTTGGAAATTCTTTTGTTAGTAAAATTCTGCAGTTTGATAAGTGAATAAAATAGAATATGTGGAAGAAAGAATTTCTACAGAAGTCCTGCTGATGTCTTTTCAGTCCTAAAAGCAGTCAGACAAAAAATTGAACAGAGTAAGGTGATAAAAATGCAGTTACCTTTATAAATGATCCTTTATTGTGCACAACACACATTCATGCTGAAAATACATGCTGAAAATGCATGAAATGCATGAAAATACATGCTGAAAATGCGTTGAAGATCCACATGGAAGCATAAAGTGGGCACAATTTTATATTTTGCAAATTAGCATAACTGCGAAGAATCCCTAGTTAGAGACACAAGTGATGAGGTAATTCCTCCAGGGTTCGACCCTTTTCTGAAAGCCTCCCTTTAGCTACTAACTAAACTTTGTTTACGAGAAAGTGTCTCAAGAAGGTGTTTTAATCTTGGTTCCCAGAGAATTTAACCTTTGTTCCCAGGGGATTGGAATCTCTAGGACTGTGTTCTGTCCTTCTGTCTAGCAGAGTAGGTGAAATGCTAGCTATGAATCTATGTAGTTATACAATAATAGGCTACAGAGCTACAAATTTATGAAGAATACACAAAACCAAAAAGGCAACAGTTTGGAATCACTGCATTGATCTGTGTCTTGTTTACATATGATGATGTGTTCAGGGAAATACTCTGACCTTTAAGCTGCTGATTTTTAATATTCACTCACCAAAGAAATGTTCTTAATTACAAAGCAACATCGTACTTTTCCTCAATTATGAGAGAAGGGCATGAGGAAACACCTGCAAAGGCACATTTTCCCTGTGGTGAATAAATTAGTTTCAGATCCCTTCTTAAGATTTGAGTGCAGGGAATGATATAGCTAAGAGCAGTTTTTCTCTGTTATTGATAACTTTTACGTGCTTTTGAAAGGAATTTGTTTGTTGGTTTATTTTATTTTTTTTTTCAAACCTAGTAAATAAGCTATTTCTTGTCTCTTTCCTTCACTTTTTGTCTCTGATGTCTTTACAGGAAAACCTACATAATCCAAGAACTAAGCAGCTGAAATAAAAAGGCAGGAAAAGTAATTTCTGTGGATTTTTATGTTTTCCTCTCCTCTCCACAATTTCCTACTTCTGTCTCTTTTTTTTTTTTGCAGATCATTCTTACCAGTTCTTCTCTGGAGCACTGCCACAGGTCTCTGAGATGGTCACAGTCAGTGTCTGTGCTATCTGAGTGTGCCTTTCTTCCTGTTCTACGGCAGTTCTTTTATCCCAAAAGAAACTAATATTTTTCACTTCTCTGAATTGTTGACTTTCCTCTATGTTTTCATTTCATTCCTTCCCTGACTCCATTTTTTAAAGATGCTTGTAGTGTATTTCTTGGGTTAGTGAACAATATCTCAGCCCTTAGTGACAGTGTTCAGGGATCACTATACATTGATCTCAGGCTTTTCAAAATGTAATTTTGAATCTTATTCTTAGTTGATAATCTTCCAACCAAGATTCCAAATACATGTACTGGAGTAAGTAAAGTGTCCATTCAGTAAGTTTTTAAGACTTAGAGGGCACCTCTCTGAAAATGACACCTGTGGTAATTCAGCTGAAAGAGCATATAAAGGAGGCAATAATAGCCTTTTAGATTATCCTAGCTGTAAACTTTGGAAGAATTATACTATTGCACTTTCCAAGTAATGAGATCCTCAGGCTTTAGTCTTGTCTGGACTGTATCTGTGTAACATCCAGATTTTGTTACCAAATCTGAATGACTACTATATATATATATGTTTTCATGACTAATTTGACTAATGGTTATTTCCATAACTCCCCAAGTTGCTGAGGAACAGAAGGCAACAAAAGATATTTGTTTCCTTAACATTTGTGCTGCTAGTGTTTAGATATGGCATGTTTACAGAACCACTCCAGTTGTACTTCCTTACACTCCCATATCCCATTCCAAATGATCCATACATTGTAACTCCTTGTTTGTCATGTGTAGTTGATTGTAGCCATATCAAAACCATAGTTTATCCAGAGAGATGACAGTTCTCCACTGTTGAAAAGAATCTCTGTGTCTTGCTGTGAAAAGTCTGACAGCGTTACTTATTTCTCCAGGATACTTGTAGTTTATCACTTTGAAGACAGGCTTTTAAATCGCAAGTTGCTCTAATAAACGTTGCCATTTTTAATAAACATTTCAAATAGGCCAGTACTGGATCAGTAAAACCCACCTTTTTCCTTCTTAAAATAGTCCTGTAGCATAAGGAATGATACCACAGGATAAACCAGGAACTGTGTTGTGTCAGCTACTCTTCATCACTGATGTGCACTTTTATTCATGTCTGACAGGAAACACTGAAGGAAAAATTAGTTATCTGATGATATTTTTTTATGCCCAATTTTTTCTCTGATAATTTGCTGGTTTACTTATATTTTCTGCGTATTTATGAGTCAGAGCGCTTTTGACAGCATTTTCCCAAGTTATTCTTGTCTTATTCTGAAGAACAGAGGAAGTCAAAGTAGCAGTATTTTCATTTTAAGAGAATGAGAGAAGAAGCTATTGCCATTAAACACTGTAATACTACATTCTTAGACAGAAGTTCATGTGAAATTTCTGTGTGTAATTTTACTAGAGGTGTTTCTACCTCAAGAGACAATCCCTGGATTATTGTCAAAAGAATTCTTGCTGCTTTATATACTATTGTCTCATGGGCCTTGCCTCTCTTAGGATCTTCTTTGAAAGATGGCTTTGCTGTCTGCTGCAGCCAGTGCTGTCAAATGATAGCAGAAAGGGATATATGTCAAAGAAAAATTATTTGCTTACTATCATCCCCAACCCAGATCTTGTTCCCCTGCTTGGTGGCCTATTCTCACTTGCATATTACATCCTTCCTTTTCACTGACTGACATTTTTCTCTCTGACTGAAGAAATTTTCTAGCTACAACTGAATCTAAATTTCAATTCCAAGTTTGCAAAAGGCCTTCTGAGGGAAAGGGTCCAGTTTTTAATGTTTGTTTCTGATATTTATGTCTGGATTTCCCCCTGTAGTATACTTTTTCTGCTAATCACTTTTCCCTCTGTTATTTTGTTTTCACCTTTCTTACAACATTTACCTTATTTAAGTGCTTGGGTACTGTGACAGATGATTTCCAGGAATGCATTTCTGTCGAGATATTTGTGAATCTTACACAAAAAAACATTGTTAAAATGAACATGTATTATGAAACTGTGAACAAAATGTATCAGACTTCAACAGGAAACAGATTTGAAAAAATGAGTCCTGCATGAGAGGCAAAATGTTAAAGAAAATTCTTACTAAAAACTTTCTAATCAAACCAGTATTTAAGATATAAAATTCACAATATTTTAATATACTATATTCCTTTCAGTATGCTGAGATCATAAATGCCTATGAATACCAGGTGAAATTTAAAGTTCAGACTCTAAATAACAGGGGAAGTAGCTGCTAAGAAGGTCTTAGCTGGATGACTTGGAGTATTCTCTATCCAATATGAACACTCTACATAAAACTTGTGTACTTTCAAATGATCTAGTATGTCTAGATGTTTCAATATGTTGTCATGTTCATGTAATAGGCTTCATTCTTAAAGCTGGGTCATTTTTTTAAGATCTCAAATAGAAGACAATTTCCAAATAAAAACTTTTACCGGTACTTTTACCTCACCTGTGTGAATGATCATACCAACACATGTGAATTCCTTGACTTAAACCATTTTGGGCTCTATCATATTTCTTTCTGGATAAATGCTTTACTATAATTAATAAATTAATATAATGTTTCCTAAATGCAAGGTTTATAAAAGTGGTCCTGTTTCGATGCATATTATAGGGAACTCTTTTCCCCTTCCATTTAGAATTTGGTTTTAACATGTTTTCGTTTGGAAACTGACCCTGAAGCATGCATTTCATGGAGAAGCACTTTTTTTTTTTTTTTCATTGCTACTCTTAGTGTTCTTTTTGTGTTCTTTTTAGCACAATGTCCAGCAAATGAAATTCGTACAGAATCATCAGGAGTGATCCTCAGTCCAGGTTATCCAGGCACCTACCCCAACTCTCAGACATGTTCTTGGACTATTAAGGTTGAGCCAGGATATAACATCTCCATTTTTGTAGAAATGTTTCAAAGTGAAAAGCAATTTGATGAGCTGGAGGTATTTGATGGTAAGAGAGATTTAAATTCTGTCTAATTACAAAAGAACAAATGCTGGGTGGAGGGGGCCTAGATTTCCGATTGTTGGGTTCATTATGCTTTGATATATCTGAAATTTAAAAAAAAATAATTCAGATTTCCTGTTACTTTTGCCTTAAATCTAAATCCATTAGCCAATGAAAGTTTTTATAGATGATTTCAGGACAGAGAATTTTAAATTTTCTTAGGTATTGTTACAGGAGGAGCAGTAACAGCTGCAGCTTCGCTAGGAAAGTCACACAGATTTCTGTTTCCTGGGAAAGGTATGGAGGTGTCTGAAAGGAAAAGTTAACATGCTGGTTTGTAATGATTCATTTCTGGTGAAGAAATATTTTGGGATTATAATTACATTTGTCCAAATGAATAAACTTATTTGAGTCTAAACACTGAAATTTGAGTTCAAATACCCTGTCTGCTTTCTCCACAGCATAGCAGACCAGTGCTGTTTGAATATACCACTGTTGAAGTGTTCAACCATGTGTTTTGAGACAAAGAGCAGAGAAGTGACCAAAACTCATTTTCTAGTGCTGTCCCCTCTAAATGGGCCCTACTTAATTCTTATTTTCTACTTTATCCTGAACTTATTATGACTTGTTATGTTCTCATTGATTGACAAGGATAACTAGTCTCTGATTGTTCTTAAGTACATTTTTATTAATTTAGAGACCATTATCATATCTTTCTTCATTAACCAAGAATATATGATAAGTATGATATTCACTATGGGAGTTTCACAGCATGAAAAAATATTCAAAGGTCATATCTTTCGTGGTATCTTAAGTATTCTTCTGAAGGATTAGATTTTAATGTCTAAAATTACTAATTTTTTTCACTTTTTAGTAAAAACATTCTAAAATAATCCACAATGTTTTTAATGCTTTTAAAACTGCCACTTCATTAGCATATTTTTTCTTCGTAAAATATGTACTGGTCCATGTCAGGTTTGTGCAGAAAATAGGCTGCAAAAATCTGTTAAGACTGGCTTTTCCTCCAGTCCATCTTGTATCAAAGACAATATGGAGAATTACTGGGACTTTTCTAGTAGTCTGATCACTCTGTTTTCTTTTGATTAATTCTCTGGAAAGAACATAATTTTCCTGATGTATATTTTTGTTTTCTTTCCTGTGAATTTAAATTTAATGACACCAGATTATCAATAATATATCTCACAGAAGAACTAATGTAGTTCCTACATTTTAAGCATTTTAATTTCATGGCATGAAATAATAGTCTTACAAATTCTTCTCTACTGTAGCTCTGCAGAAGTAATTTTTCCTACCACCTACCATCAACCCTGAGTGAAAAAGATAATAGCATATTTATAACCTCTCAACTATAGTGCCATGTGGAGATTCCTGAGCTAGCTCTCACCAAGTTGATATTTAAATATGGCCCATTGCAGTTTCTTGCAGAGATACTTGTTTGTGTCTTTGTGGCCACATTAACAGCATGCTTTGTTAGGGGAATTAGTTGTACATTTCAGCATGAGTTTTTGGGGGCAGAAGGCAATGCTGATGTGGCTATACTGCTTCCAGCGATGTCTATAAGTCAGACTCAAACGTTGCTGCATTTTGCAACAAATATATTGTGGGGCCTTGTGTGGTCCAAAAAAGTGTGCTTCATCTGGCTTAGTAGAGCTGCACTGATCTATCTATGTATAACAGGTAAAGATGCATCATCAAACTTTCTGCAGAAACTGTATAAAGATTTGCAAGACAGATTTTAGAGAATTAGTGTTACTAAGGCACTCATCTCTGCTTTATAAGTCAGCTTTGGAATGCAAACCACAGGAGGGGTTACACCTACCTGACTGCACTGTGCGTTATGGTGCTTCAGCAGCTGGATGATGATCAGAGTAGGCAACCAGTCAGTAAAATCACCCTGGTCAACTGGGGCAACAAGCCCATTAGCCATTCCCACTTACCAGGCATGCATACCCTTAGAAACTCCCGTCTGGATTCTAAACCAGAGAAGCTATAAATGTTTCAAGGACATAATTATTACAGTATTTAGAACTTGAAAATACTGCATTCAGGCAGTTTGCACTGAATAGTGTTAAGGTAATTCAGAAAATATTCTTTTTTCTCTGTGATATAAACCAATAATCTATCACTGAAAATAGAAGAAAATGCCAAGTTTTATCTAATATTCAAGAAAACATCATATCATAGATCACCATACCAGAAGCTGAGTGTGTTGAGTATTTCCTTATGTAGACAAAGTCTGAAATAATAATTAAATACACGTCAGATTCAAGAATAACAGAGTCATGCTACTGACCTTCCTGAACATCATCACAACACCTTACTGCTAGGTAAGGTACAGAAACTGAAACTCAACTCCAGGAAAAATACAGTAAACTTAAAATACATTGGATCAATCCTCTGGTTTCTAATGACTGAAAAATGTGGTGTGGCATATGGTGCTGCAAAATAATTTAATGATCGCTAATAAGGCTTCTCACCTTATTGTAGGTAGTAGGTCTTTGTAGAAGTCCATTTTTTAGTCCCTTGAGAATTTTAAAAGAACATTTACATTCCAAATTTTAACAAGGGTATTAAGCAGATTTACAACATCCAAAATGAAGCACAGAGTAACAGTCAAATGTCGTGTTCTAAATAAATTTTTCAAGAAAAAATAGGAATTGACCTTAGCATTCCTTATCATTTGCCCTGCACTATAATCATCAAACATTAACTCTGCAATCTGATAAACAAACAAGTCATGAAGGATTTTGATGAGGGCGTGCTGAGTAACCTATGCTGAAAGCAATGCTTATTTTTTTTATTTGTAGATGCATTTATAATTTAGAACTCTTTTAGTAATACTTAGTAGTAGTATTGTTATTAGGGTGGCTGCAGTTCTAAGAACTGGGAGGTAATTTTAACATTTATATTTTTGTGGCTTGCATTGCCTCCCTTTTGTAGCTGAAGTGTCCCAGTCAGAAAATATACCTATTTTTTTTAATTGGATGGATTTTTACTGGATGGGACTAACAACAATTATATTCAATTTTTAGGTGTCATTTAATTTAAATTAGTTGTCATAGTTTTATGTTTGTATTTTCATGTAACATAAGAAGATCTGATCAGGCTGTAGTTGCTGAAACTCAGCAAAAAATGAATGAAGAAGCTCTTTATTTGTAATAGCAACTCTGACCAATATGATGTTGATTGACATAGCTTTCTTAAACTTGAAAAAACATGGAGCAAAAGACATAGTGAGCATATGGAAGCAAGTGGTTCAGCTAGGGAAAACATAACCTTCATATGGAGGAAAAGAATGCCATTTGATGTATTAGAAAGCTTTCAATCAGGAATTGGATTCCTATATGATTTTTTTTTTCTTTTGGATATATGATGTTATATAATTAGTCCTGAAATCATTATCTGTGCCTCTAGGGTTTTATTCTGGTGAAGGCAGTGGTTCAGGGCCAAGACACAATTTTTCAGCATCTTGTGTTTACTGTAAATGAACACTACATTAAAATGAAACTATAATAAAAATACTAATTAACAGAACTGAAGCATTCCTTTTGAAGCATGCAAATTCACAGCACTTATATGTATGTATATTCCAAGTGAAACTGTAATGATCTTACATGTGACAGAGATTTTTTAGCTACTGTGTTCATTATGTAATATGGTGGTTTTAAATTATACAAGTTGTACAATATCACAGAATATATACATTTGCTACCACTCACTAGTTAGAAAAGAGATTAAATAAATAATAGATTTAAAAGGGCAAGGAGCAGAAACACAACCTCATTCAGTGTATTTGTGTCAAATAGAAATAAATACTTTTTTAACCCACTACTTTTTTCATTGTTTATGGAGAAATCACTAATTGCTTTATATTTCCATTAGTTTGTACCAAGATTTTTTTTATCTTGGTACAAACAAATAGAAATATAAAGCAATTATAGTGCTCCCTAGTGACAACATAAAACCAGATGGACAGTTTAAATCGAGATCTATCAGTCATTTCTTTGACAAGGAAGTGTCAGGCTATTTCCTATTCTACTGTGTTCACATTCACAGCTGAGTTACAATATGGAAGGAATGACTTTAACTCATAGTACTTTAAAACTTCAATAGTTTCTTTATTCATCTCTGAAGGTTCTTCTGGGCAAAGCCCTTTACTGGTTGCTTTGAGTGGAAATCATACTGGGCAACTGAACTTCACAAGCAAAATGAATCAGCTGTATCTCCGCTGGTCAACTGATCATGCAACCAGCAAGAAAGGATTCAAGATCCGTTACTCAGGTAACTATTCATGCTTCCTATTAAATTATATTTTGTGGATATATTGTTGTATCCGCATATCCACCTAGACTTAAAGCCATGACAACTGTTCAGCAACAAATAGAGCTTGTAATATAATACCTGTTTCTCTGAAGATAATTTTTTATAATGGATATTTTAAGGATGTGAAATCATTCTATTTTAAGTTTAAGGTAAGCACAGAACTTGGTCTCTCCATTCTTTCCCAGTGTGCCAGAGATGTCCAGATGAATACTTCTCCAATTAATACTCCTCTCTGCACCTGTTTTCTTGTCTTATCAGATCTGGAGAAAGGCCTTTGAAATGCAGTGGTAGGAATAACCCTTAGATTTACACTGAAGTACTCAGAAGTGAAAATTTTTGATCCTCAATGGCTGTGCAGTGCTTCAGCTGCAATTCAGGACACAATTATTTACAATTTCCTAGAGTTGCAGTTCACAACTCTCATTACTATGTTTTCCTTTTATGTATAAATAAATTAAAAACTGGGGAGGAAATAAACCACTCATTTCTTCAACAGGCTGCATATGACCCTGGTAACATGAAAATATGTAAGTAGTCTATCTAAATAGTGCCAAAATTATTTCCCTTACTAATAAGAAAAATAAAGAAGAAACATATTGCAGTACTGGATTATGTGTTGTCTGTAGACATATTGACCCTTACTCAGTTTTCAGCCTATTTATGATGTCTCTGATGATGTTTTTGATGTCCACACATACATCTACAGACACATTGCTACTAAAAGGCTTGGCTTAGGGATCATTTACATGATGTGAATAGTATGTGATAGAGAGAAAGTTGATAATTGCTATCATTAACATTTGTTTCTTCTGTGTTTGGACTTGATTAGCAATGTAAAAGTTATTAATTTTGGTGACTAATAATTGTCAATATAAATTAGGTAGCAAAAAGAATACTAAGAAAATTTAAAAGAGCATTTCATGAAGCACCAGATATCTCCCATTTAGTCATGATAGATACTCTTAAGGAGACTGTTTTTGGGAAGCTCACTCCTTTTCTGTACCATCCATGCTCTGCCTGTCTAATTTCCAGAAAGCTTTTCTTGTTACTGAAACATAAGATCAGGGCTCAGCTTAGAGCATAATTATGATTGTTTGGGGGATTTAAGAACTAAGCAGAAACCGTTAGGATTCAGGAAAAAAATCAGTGAAAGCATCATCTTCATATGCTCCTTTGGATAATTACTACAGACAAACTGAAGCTGAGGGATGGAGAAAGGAAAGGTTTTTTAAAGCATACTGGAGATTAATTTAGTTTTTCATAGTAAAAAACGTAATTGCAGGACTTCATAGATCAATTGAGAGTGTGCAAGAGGGAAGAAAGAGAACCTGTCACATCATAGCCCTTAAATGCATGGCAGTGAAAGGAGTGGGCTTTCATTCATTAACTCAAAGTGAGGAAGCAATATCAGGGTTACATGAATAGACTTCATGGAAAGATTTTGGTTTGAAAGTATTAAATTATTAAGGAGACTGATTTTTGAGGAATGGCAAAATATTTTGTACCTTTGCATGTACACAAAACACATTTTGCAGTACTGAAGAAGTGGTCTGTAATTGCTAGGCTTAATTCATCGATTATTATGGCACTAGCTATGACTAACAATAAAATTGGGGGACTGGAGACAGATATTCAATCCTTATAGCTGTGCTTTAGGAACAAAGAACAGTTTAGCTTTTTCCACTTCACTAACAGTCAGTGCCTGCATTTTTCTCTAAAATTCTGTCTGTTTTACATGAAATTCAATGGAAATAATCAGCATGAAAGAAGAGTAACAGTGAGCGGCAGCATAAACAATTGGATTTGAATCCTAATGAGGGAGAGCAACATCATGAAAGTAGGAAAAATACAAGATCTCGAAAAGGCTATTGATACTGTGGCAGCTGTGACTGAGACAGCAGGCTTTCTCATGATGAAGAACCTATTGAAATAAATTACTGCCCTCCCATAACCTTTCCCTTCTTCTCCAGCTATGCCTGTGCACAAAATTTTGTAAATTGTTTTGTCACAGCTAGATTTCACTTGTAGTTACAAATTTTATTCACTTAAAAAATTAAAAAGTGCTAGAAGCTTTCTTGGGAATGCTTAATTTTTTTTTTTTTTTTTTTTTTTTTTTTTTTTTTTTTTTTTTTTTTTTAGCATACAACCTTAATTGTGTAAGCTTTTGTTTAATAATAATAGTATGTTTACTGTCATGTGGCATAAGACCTTTTGCTAAATCTCAGTGGAAAAAAGCTGAGGCATTACAGCAGACAGCTATTCTTTTAAGGACTTTGACATATTGTAGAGGCAGTAGCATAGATTTTAGTCTAAGTTATACATTTCCTAACTGCACTAATGCCTAGGTATTAAACGATCTCTTTCTCAATCTATGGAGTATCTGCATAGCATCCCTCAATGATTTATAACCCTGCATGCACATTCCTACCCGAGCAAGCCAGGGTAAAAGTATAGCTAAGGTGCAGATGAATATTTGGGGGTTTTGGGGGGATTTTCTGGGGTTTTTTTTGTTTGGGTTTTTTTTTTGGTTTTTTTTGTTTGTTTGTTTTTGTTTGTTTGTTTGTTTTTGTTTTTGTTTTGTTTTTTTTTAATTATTGGTAGAAGGACTGGAAGTGCACTACAGTACCTGGCATTTCTGCTGGAGGCACAAGGACTTGGGAACCAGATGGGAATTCATTTGCTACTTTTCAAATTGACATTGCCACTATAACATTTACAGTCTTTTGTTTAACTTTTGGTTATTCATTCAAAAGTCAATAAGTCAAGTGGTTACTTAGCTAATTTGTCATTTCCTGCTGATTATCACTATTTTTCCTCAGGTTTAAGTGGCCAGGTTTTTGTAGCAGGGGAGACTACAAGTATGGCTTCTGTGACATGCTGACAGAAGCTTCCCCTATGTCCAAATGAACTAGATCCAGCTGGTTCCAAGATGCAGCTGGCCCTGGATGGTCGTAGTGCTTCTGCAATAATGCACTTAAAAAAACCCCAGCATAGATACTCAGCAATATAGATATTCAGGAGTGAGAATACTTGAGTGACAACTCTGAAGAAACTAAGGTCAGTGAAGATGGAGGGGAAGGAAGTGCTCCAGGCACCAAAGCTTAGTTTCCCTGCAGCCTGTATTCTTTAACCCTAGCATACTGCTAAGGCCCACCCAAGGTGCTTGCTCACTCCCTCCACATCAAGACACATGATGGAGTAGAGAATCAGAGGAATAAAAATGAAAAAACTTGTGGGATAAGATAAACAGGTAAAGTTTAATAGGTAAAAACAAAAGCTGCACATGCAATCAAATCAAAATAAGGAATTAATTCACCACTTCCCATTGACAGGTGTTCAGCCATCTGCAGTGGAGCAGGGCTCCACCAGTCTTAATGGTGACTTGAACATAACTTGAAATGTTGGTCCTTCCTTCTTCTCACAGCTGTTGTTGAACATGACACCATATCTTATGGACTATCTCTTTGGTCAGTTGGGGTCAGCTGTCCCATCTGTGTCCCCTCCCAAATCCCTGTGCATCCCCAGCCTCCTTGCTGGTAGGATGGTGTGAGATGCATAAAAGGCCTTGACTCAGTGTAAGTCTTACTCAACAGAAAGACTGTGTTATCAACACGGTTTTCATCAGAAATCCACAACAGAACTTCATATTAGAGCCTTTGAAAAAAAAGAACTCTATCCTAGACAAACCAGCATACCTGGGAAAAGAGGAAGGGAAGGGGAGGGCAGGCAGGGCAGAGGCTTTTCACAGTTTGGTTTGATTTCTCATTACTCTGATCTGATTGGTAAAAGATGAAATTAATTTCCCCAAGTCAAGTCTGTTTTGCCTATGACAGTAACAGCTGAATGATCTCTCCCTGTCCCTATCTCAGCCCACAAGCCTTTTGTTATATTTTCTCTCCCCTGTGCATCTGCGAAGGGGAGCAATTCAGCAGCTCTGTTGTGCACCTGGCATCCAGCCAGGGTCAACTCAGCACATTTTTTACTATGTTCTTTTAACCTCATATGTAATTGTAAGAAGCTTAATTCTTCGCCATTCTTTTTTTGTTATTGTTAAGCTTTGGACATGTTAAACAAGTGTTCCTACTCCTTCTCTATTTCAATTTAAAATAAAAGAATATTGATTGGTTTATCTTTACATTTTCCAGTAGATGGTTAGAAGTGACAAAGGAACCGCGCGTAGAAGTTCATCAGACTGTATAATTGTTTCTTCCCTAATTTGTAAACTTTTTGGTGGTGATTCCACAGCAGGAAGGTCACAGCAAAGGTTTATATAGTACTGTGAATCAAAAAAGAAAATATTGGGGATGATTTATAAATATTGAGCCATCAGTAAGAACAGCTGCCATATAAATAGCAGGTTATTTAGTCAGATACTTAGTTTTGGAAGGGGCAGACATTCACAATGCCCTGAATAGGCCTTTGTAAATTTATCTTTTGTCTTTTCATATTTTTTATTTGTTAGATTTAAAATAAAGTGCAAATTAAAAAGAATGACAGCCTGATCCCTTTTTGTTGCTTGGTTGATTATTGTTCTCCATTTTGATCCTGTACATTTTAAAGTGAAAAGTAACATATAGAATGGATGAACCATTAATTAAGGAAATGGCTTAGTAGTCAGAAAATATATTTAGTTTTCTTATGTGACCTTGCCTACTTACTTTAGACAGTGTCCAATTTCTTATCTAAAAAGTGAGTATGACAATAGCCTGCTACTACAGTGGGTATTTAAAGAATAGCAGCTCTAAGATTCCTCAGTAATATGGCAAAGACAATTCAGTATCTGAAAGGGAAAGATATAAGGAAGGAGTATACTCTGGAGTGATTTTTTATTTCTCAACAAAAAATCTAACTTGTAAACAGAGCACTGTGGTATCTGAAGGAATTTTTTTCATTTATTTATCGTTTCAGACATAGTTTCTGTGAATATTAATAATAATACAATATCTTAAAAATATCTTCTTCATATTAGTTTTTTGGCTGCTGATGAAAGATACTGCTGGGAAATCAAGTCCTTTGCTAAGATAAATCCTTTGATAAAATTTTGTAGATTCCCTGTAGAGAATGACTTTTACAAAATCATCTGGGGGGGTTGGACATGGAATTTAAAAGAATTTTAATTTTTAATTGGGAGGCATTTAATTGAACTTCCCTGAGACAGAGTGTCTCAAACAGCAAAAAAAAAAACTCACAAAAAATCCCTCAGCATAAATGTTTAAAAGTTTCAGCTATTAAGAAAATATGTTTTGTTAAAGGAAGAGTGTGGTCCTGCAAATGCAAGTTCAGTGTTTATATGTATCCATGCATCCTTTGACTAGTGATATGTGATTTAGCTAGCAGCTATTATCCTGTTGGTATTCAGTGGCAAATTACAAATCTTCTGATGTTAATTGAGCTGAATTTTTTGATCATAAGTGAGCTGAAAATGTTCAGTATGTTGCCTTACAAAATACACTGTTATCTAAGAGGTCTTGAAAGAATGTTGACAATAGGTCATTTGGAAAAGTAAATTAAATCTATAACTGTAAAGTTACTTTGGTCACTGGAATGGTCATAGAGGTTTATCATATTTTGTGGTAAAACATTGTCATTTCTAGATGAGAGCACTCCTGTGTCATTATGCCTATTTCAGCTAAGCCTCATGAGATTCCAGGACAGATTCCCCTCCAAAACTGGCTGGGAGAAAAACAGCATTTTATCACATTAGTCCTTTACACAAGGCTGCAGTATTTTGTGAGTTCACTGCATGAATTTCTGCTTAACCTCAACATTTTCACTCAGTTTACAGTATCTGTAGTTTTCAGTCTGGCATTCTGCAAGCATTTGCTTACACTTCAGGTCTTCAGACATTTATTTATTGCTTTGTGTGGTTCTTCTGTTAATATGTCAGTTCCTGATCTTAGAAGGTGTTATGTGTGCTTCATCCTGTGCTCTAAAGGGAGTTCAGTTTAAAGAACATATTAAAATTTACAAAGATATAGATTAAGAAGTGAATTGTATGCAGACGTATTCTTTTACTGTATCAAGCAAGTGTACTTTTCAGAGTTGTAAAATAAAAACCCATCTTCAGAATTTTTAGATAATTTGCTTAAAATTATTTTCCTCTTTTCATGCTGTATATAGCTTGGACAGAATACATTGCTTTGAGTATCAGCTTTTTCTATACAGTGGGACTTTCACATGTACGTGGATTACAGGCACTACTTGCCTGTAACCTTGTTGCTGGCTTCTGACTTGCTACCAGCCTACTGCTACTACTTGAAAATGTCATTAATAAGCATTCTTGTGAGAATGGAAGATGGATCTAATCTATGTTAAATAAATGTTTTAAACATAAGTTATCCAAACATGCATGGTTTACATCACAAACTGCATGTTATGTCTTTTAGAAACTCTCTTAACTGTCACGAAAGTGTAAAGTTTGGTAGTGTGGGAGCACAGCCCCTTTCTGATATGTGGGATCTTTTCTGTATTGATATCTGGTGAACTTTTCATTGTTCTTCAAGGAATCCACCTCACTTGGTGTAGTCCCATTCATTTTATGTTTTTTTTTTTTTTTCCCAAAACTTATACTCATTATGGTCAAAATACCCCTGCCAAATCTGTCTAGCTGTGCTCCTCAACACTTCTTTCTGATCTCCACCCTTTCTTCACCTCTCCCCACAAATTAGTCTACTTTCAGTGGTAGAAAACATAAGGTTTTTCTTCATCCAGCTTTTATCTGTTTTCCTTTTCATCTAGTTTACCATCTTAATTTGTCTTTCTTCATCTTTACAGACTCGCCTAATTTGCTATCTTCCGCCTTCCTTTCTTCTGTCCATTATCTTCTTTCTTCTCTTACTAGTCAATTTCTTTTGACTTCATAAATTTTTCTTTCCAGTTTCTTTCCCTGAATCATATTTTACTCTGAACACAATCTCAGTCTCTGATGCATCAATCCTTTTGGTGCCGCTTCTAATGGCTAACCAAATCCTTCTCTTTCATTTTCATCATTCTCTCCTGGTCTCCTGCCTTCCTGTTTCTCATCTCTTTACACAATCTGTCATGGCTATTCTTCCCCATGGATCTTAAATCAGCACCTTCATGTCAAGTATTCTTTCTCTCTTTTCTCCAGTTATAGCCTCCCTACCCTGTGAAACACATCTCATAATTTTATATTCACACTTGAACATCTGCCTTTAACTTTCACAACGGCAGATGACTACAAAGCTTTACCAAGGCACCTCAGTTCCCAGATCTCCTCTTCCCTATTTCCAACAGGTCCATGAAGCAGCTGTCACTCACTCACCTCGGGTTGTCAGGACAAGTAAGCATTAGTAACAGTAGGTTGAAGAGATGGTTGAAAACAGAAAATATGCAGGAGTCATCAAGGTATCTGGGAAAGGAGGATATTGTTTTTTGTAGAATAACTGCAAAAATAAACTTTAGGAATTAAGTATTTTCAAAGGGATGTTGAAGTAAATTCTTAGTAAGATTGCTATTTTGTCTTCCTTCTTTTCTTCTACAGATTTCTTAGTTCAAAAGATCTTTTTTGCTCAACTCCTCTCTGAATACCACTTGATTCACTGGAGAGCTTAAAAGATGCTTTTGAGTTCAAGGCATTTACTAATTGTAACAGCATAGGCAAAAATTATGACTGACAGATTTCCTCTTTGTCTCCTGAGGAAATTTTCCATATTTTGACACCATTCTGTGTAATTCAGCAGCCTAAATGTCCCATATTTCATGCCATTTTAAGGCTTCTCTCTCTGGATGGTCATATATATTTATTGTTATTAGCCACAGCTAAAACATGGCACTAAATACCCTGGCAATCAGAATGAAGTTTAACTTGTCATGCTAAAAATCTTATTATGTACAAAAAAACCCTATTCTTTTTTTTTATGTCTAGCCAAAAATTTACTGTTAGAATAACAATGTTAGCTGTTTGATGTGAGTATTACTAGTCCAGATTAAATGGTTATAGGAGATAGAAAAAGGAGACATGGAAGGTACTGCACCAATAGCCAGTATTACTGTATAACAGTCTAGAATTGTTATACAGTAAGAATTGTTATACAGTATTACTGGGCTACAGGAAAATATTTTATGTCTAGAATTGCAGAAATGATGTAATAAATTCGGAGTTTTTTTCTGAATTGCATATTTTATTTATGACTCACCGGCTTTTCTTGAGATCTAGGATATTTAAAATTAAATAGCACTTAAGAGATTACTGGAGGTGATTTTAGAGGTCTTAACCTGCTTGTTTTGCAATAGCAATCTTATTTATTCTTTAGTATCTTGAAAGGAAAATTTAAGCCACATTTAATGTGTTTCTTTAAATGTCAAATCCTCTTTTTAAGGTGCAATTTGATAATTAACGTAATTTAGGCAGGCAAGTGAGTGTCACCATGCTTATAAAGGAAACAAAACATGACCTCAAACAATTATTTTACTGAACAATCTTGGCTTATTAATTTTCACTCTGGTCTTAATTTTTTCCTTTATGATTTCATGGGGTGTTTTTTCAAACAATCCCCAAGTGAAAGAATGTGCAGAAATAACATTTTGAGTCAAAATAATGTTGCTTAATTAAGAACTATATCATATAATTCCAAGAGATGACAATATTTTTAAGCATCTTTAATTCTGGACTTAGCTTTACTACTTATGTTGGATGTTATTACTTAGAAATACTGACTTTGATATATTGCATCTGAATCTACTCATTTAAAGGAAGCATTTCAGTTAGGAATACAATCACCTCTATGATCTCTGTCAATGAACAAAAACAGCCTTCTTTAGGGGGTAATTGATACCATAGGTGAACTGTAAAGTGACAAAATATACATTAAAGATAAAAATTTTCAAAATAGAGCTAGATATTGAAAGCTGTATACCAAAATCTGTAATTACGGACTTGTGAGAACAAAACAAAGTAACTTCTACTGGATAATTGTCTACAGAAGTTAAAATGAATCTCACAGTATACCTAAGAAATGAATCTCACAGTATACCTAAGACACATTTGAGTGTGATAGAGAGAGTATTCCAATAGTAGTTGCAGTCTCTGTCTCATTGGTATTGACATTTAGTTCTCAGTGGAGCTTGACAGTGTCTTCCTTGTGAAGAATGTTCATAGGCTGTCTCAGTGATGGATGTTCAGTAAGGTCTATTTTCAGAAAGCCATGGTCCATCCATGCTGCTTCTGAAAAGATAATCTCACTAGGCTTGACATGGTGCATACCTGCTTCAAATACTCAGTGACTTTTACATCAGTATTGGAGTCCAGGTGATTTATTTTCATATTGCTTTTATCCAGTGATAAATGTGTGCATTCTACAAGCAGATTTGCATTACAGCTCTGCGTATAGTGTGTCAAACCATTCTGTACTTCTGCTTGATCTGGGTCCAATTCAGGTATCCATATTCCATCCTTACAGACAGGTACTGCAGCATTATTTTTAAAAATAGTCTTTATTACTCACTTTTTGGCACAAAAAAAATTGTACTCCTTTTACTTACTCAGTACATGTAAAAAAATTCTATTTATATGCCTCAGGTCCTCGAGGATCATTCTGGTCATGAAAACCCATCTAGAAAAAATATTAGTAGAGTGGTGATTAAAGTTTAGCAAGGTTTACTTTCATTTCAAAAATCAAATAGGTGCATTCTGTCTTACTTCATATGTAGTGTAAATTCAATATTTAAGAAGTCGCAGTCAACTGTTACATTCTTTTCGTAAAAATTAATATATTGCAAATATCTTTGAGAGTATATGTACAAAACATTAACTGCATTTTAGTCTGAAAAAAGTCTGAAAAACCAGCGTATTGTTATTTGTCTAAGTAATTTTTAACATATTTGACAAAATGATTAAACTTCAATTTACATGTCTAGGTGCACAGAAATTTTTAATAAAGCTGTTTATAATTGGTTTTATATATTGTTTAGCTCAAAGAATAATTTTGTATTTATAAAGTTATCAGATTTGAAGTAGAATGTTTATTAAGTGTGAGTGAGTGAATTTACTGGACATTCTATAGATTCATGATTTTAGCTGCCTTATGTGCAGTATAAACTGGTTTTGATTGTAAATTTTGTTTTTGAACTTCATGGTATTTCTTTATAAGTAGTCTGAATCTTCTCTGAGGATGCCAGATGTAATGAAAAGATTTCAGTATTGAATTTAGTGGCATTCAAAGCTTGTACATGTCATAAATAATCTTGATTTTGTACATTAAGTGCATTTGATTTGTTTTAATAATGTACCTTTTTTCATTTTTTAGCACCTTATTGCAGTTTAAACCCTACCTTGAGGAATGGTGGAATTATAAATAAAACAGGTGGTCCTGCTGGAAGCAAAGTTCGCTACTACTGCAAACCTGGGTATAGAATGATTGGTCACAATAATGCAACGTGCAGGCGCTACCAAAATGGCATGTACCAGTGGGATTCTCCTGTGCCAATCTGCCATGGTAAGATAATACTTGCTTCTGGAGTAGGCTTCTCTGGTTTTATTGTAAGGCTGTTTCCCAAACCAAGGATGCAGCATTGTCAATACTGCTCTGTGCCAAGAGAGGCACTGACATCATGACCTGATCCAGACACACACTGACTTGTGTATTTCATGTGTGCAGAGCTGAAGAATTAAGAACTATTCATGCAATCAAATACAGACCATATTAAAAACATGTTTTCAGTACTTTTTTCTTTAGTAATGTACATACCTATAAGCAGACCACAGGTCATTATATTGTATTACAGAACATTTTATAAAAATCACTATAAGGGATTGCTTTATTATTTTAGAAAATAACTTTATAACCAGTGCTTTAAAGACATGATTTTTAATTTCTTTTCTCTCTTTTTTCTTGTTTCTACTATCCTGAAGCTGAACCAGGGTCTACCTTAGCTTGCTGTTCTTGTTAGTAGTCATTGCTGTTTGTCAAATTTATATGCTCCCTTCCATCCCTCGAAGTGTTCAAGGTCAGGTTGGATGGGACTCTGAGCAGCCTGGTCTAGTGGAAGGTATCCCTGCCCATGACAGGAGTTTCAAACCAAATGGTCTACAATGTCCCTTCCAACCTGAACTATTCTGTGGTATGATAATATCAGGGACCTCAGGAAGAGGAATAAGGCTGCAAATTCTATCCATATTGTATACAGCCTATTCTAACATGTGTCTTCTTCTAGTCTGCTTTATTTATAGAATGAAATTGTAGTAGCATTCATATTTAAGAACATGATTGATTAAAATTTGCATTTACTTGTTCTTAACCTTGGAAGATATTAAAATTAGTTTTTATGTCTCCTTCAAGAAAATATTTTACTTGATGTTCCATCTCAGTGATGGTTCAGATATTTCTAAAAAGATCATAAGATGGAAGCATGGGAAAAAAAAAAAAAAAAAAAAAAAGCCAGCTGAGATTTGACATGATGCTTACTCTTCTGTTGAGAGTGTGCTATTTGTAAGAAAAGTAAAAAGCTGCAGAAATTTGTCTACAGTTGAAGAACTTGAAAGAATAGGGTTCCTATCTTTTATACAGAATAATTTGGTAGCTAAATATTTCTTTGCATTAGCAGTTTTCTGCTGAGAAGGGCCATGTGGCTATACCCCTACAAGTCCAGGGAGAAACTCAGACTGTCAGTGTGCCACAAGCAGGACCTGTGTATCTGTGCTTCCAGAATCCAGGATGTTTTCTAGTCTCATATGCCATCATGTTATATGGTATAATGCCACATCTATGCCATATATGATTGGATACAGCCTGTGATTCTGTTTGGTCTTCCTGAAGGTCACTAAATCATGGGAGAATCTTTGTGTGATCTGGTTGTGAGGTAAATTTAGGGACAAATCCTGCTTTTGGAGTTAATTGAACTGCATTTTAGGTGGTTTCTGATGTTAGCATCGAAACTGAAAATTCAGACACTTCGTACTAAAGAACCTGGAATAATCAATAGGCCTACAGCTTGGGATCAGCAAAGCAGAGGATAAAATTCTGTTCCAGAATAAAACAAAAATTTAACATCTGTATGTGGGATAAAGTTTTGATTTATTTGCTTAAACATAGAAGTCTAGTGTCATTTTCAGTGTCCTGAAGTGTTTCACCTCTCCTCTGTCCACTAGTAGAGAAAGGCGCAAACTCCTATGTTATAGGCACTAGGCTTGCAGGATGTCTTGGGCCTAAGAATCTCAGTCAGGTATCTCTAGATAATGGGAAAAGAAATCAAACCTCATCTGCCTAAACTGTTGTATTTGACTGATCAATACTGTCACTGAAACTTTGGGAGCCATTTTGCTGGCTAGCTGGCAGGTGTCTTTTTTCAAAAGATACTGAAATTTTGGGGTCTTAATCTGGACCTCAGTTACTTTAAGCACGTGAGGATAGAGACAGTATACTGTGTGTTCTTGTTAGACAGGGGGAGTTGGGGCCATAAATTTAAGAAGCCCTTGTATTTTACTTTTCTCCAGAATTTAAGATATTGTGATTCCTCAGCTGTAAGAAATTCTATGCAAATGTATCCCTTAGCTTTCTACTGCTTATCTATCCAGACAGTATAAGCCTTCTACTGCTACTTCCGATATTGTTCAGTCAAATAGCAGAGTTCTATATAAGGAAAATATGATCTGGCAATTAAAAATTCTTAAACAGTTTAAGTTTTTCATAGTTTCTCTCTTTTTTTTTAGAACAGTCTAATGTAAAAGGTTTTCTTTACATTTTTAGTTTTTAAATTTTATGCTCACAATTTTCTGTTCATAATGACACAGAAAGTGTTTCAAATTTGCCACTCTAACCTTGAAAATTAGTCCAAACATAATGAGGTGTATGAATGGAGAAAAAAGTTCCTTAAACGATTTAAGAACAAAGTCCCCACTTTTAAGGACAAATGGAATAAATCACAGAAAGGAGGTGGGAAAATGTACAGATGTGTACAGGACTTGATATAACATCCCAGGACTTGATACTGGATAACTAGGGGTCAAAATCACCAAGAGTCTCAGAAAGTAATAGATTCTGAACAGAACTTAAGAAAATCATTAAATACTTATGACCCGGTGTCTGTCGTTATTTTATCACTATGGGCAAGAAGGAGCTTTGAAATTTTAGTAATCTAGCTTGTTCACAATTACCTTTATTCCTGAATTTTTAGTTGTATTTATAATTCCATCAATATACATGGCTGTGGTTATGTATATTTCTGTAAACAAAAGGAGAAAAGAATATTTGCAAGATAGGTTGTCTAATCTTTACTATAAATTTCTTATAAGTGTAAGCTTCCTCATTTTAATATGTAACTTTACAACTCTGACACAAATATTTCAACTTATATGTCTGAATGAGGCATATGTTTTTCAAAAACACTGAAATGGAGAGCATATTTCAAAATTTATTTAGTACCTGTTATTAAAATGCATTCTCTTTGAAGATAAATTAAAATTACATATTTGGTCCAGCTCATGGATTTCATTATAGGATTTTTCTAAATCAAAATGTCTTTGATTAGTTCAGAAATTTCTGTAAAACTAGTCCTGCAGAGTTACATTTGTAATTAATAACTTGAATGAGTCAAGAATTAATTTTTGAAATCAAGTTTGATCATATTATCAAAAGAGTAAATTTTTTTTGTGTATCTATTACAACAACATCTAATTTGAATATGAAAACATCTAATATTAGTTAATCTGATAGGGTCAGAAGATATTTTTCAATTCCAGTCTTCTCAAATGCAAATGTCTGTAATAATGTCCTGAATGCTTTATAAAAAACTTTACTCCTATCTAGGAAATTGGAACTTACTGTTAGTTAGAACTTACTTGCTTTTATTTGTGAAGTGAAAAGAGAAACATGAGTCATGCTGCATTCAAAACAGATATGGAGAGAAAATAACAATTCTTATATAATAACAAGTAAGTAGCTGCTGAGAGGAAATAGTAAGGCTCCAGTAATGGTACTGGCAATGACATTTGTCAGCCACTGATTAGCTCAAGTATAGGTTGCCATGCTGGGGGAGAATAGGAGGAGAAGACTGTGGCTGGGGATGAAGAGATGATAAGAGAAAATATAAGAAAAGCTTGGCAAGAAGAGCAGTTAGAATGAAAAACTGAAAGCAAGTTGTCAGGGTCATTATGACTCAGCAGGACTGAGTTGCTGGAGGCTGAGACTTGGGAGCAGTGATAGTGCAAGAGAGTGGCTGTGTTCCTCTGGCAGGCCTGAGCAAATGCCCCTCCTTATCCTACCTGTTCTTCCTATGCAGGACTCAGCTTTTGACTTTGTTTTTTCTGATTTCTCCCACTCATTTTTAATAGAACTAACTTAAATAAATTTAAAGAGTCATGAAAACCCCTTGGATGTTCTTCACCATTTGAGTCACTTCCTAGTAGGTTTACAAAAGAAAACTGGAGGTACCTACTTTAAGGAAGTTCTCATCTGAATTGTAAGTACTTGGAAAGGCTCAATATCTATGACAGAATCACGATACAGGTATAGCTGATGCAAACAGTTGCTGCTTAAAATGCTGACTCCAGGTACTGTCATTATGCTTACCTCTGTGCTTGAAGTGTATAGAGGTACATTGTGGAGGTAGAGATCTTTGTACTTTTTGTTGTACTGAACAAAGATTATTGCAGGACCATGACCGTGTTCCATGCCTGCCCTGGGAGAGTGGGCTTAAAAATATTCATTTACAGTTTGCACAAGACCTACGATTTGAGGCCACCAAACTACCACCTCATAAAATTAGGTGTTCTGTGTTTTTTGCCATGGAATTTAGCTTGGGCCTTTTACCTTTTTGGTAAATGCTGCTATGCAAAAATGTCCCTCTTAGCACAGTCTTAAAAATGTGAGGTAAGTAGCAAATGAAAAATATCAAATTCCAGCCATCTCTTATAAACCAATGACCATATTTCAGAAAATAAAACAATAAGTGTATTACTATAGACTAAAGAAATCCCATAAATTTAAGGAGAAACCTGGTAGCAATCTTTTAATAAGCTAAAAGTAGTTCCAAAGATGAATGAAATATTTAATCTGTGTTCTTTCTGGATAGAGGAACTACAGCTAAACTTACTTTAACAGGGTCCTAAGTTAGGTTTTTCTTTATATTTTTTTATTCTTTTCCCAGAGGTGCTAGTGAAATACTGGAATAGATTGACTGTGGCAAGTGTGAAATTTTCGTCATTGAGGGTCTTTCAAGAACAAATTAGATGAAGATTGGTCAAGTATAATTTTGACTTGTGATAGGAGAATTGACTAGATGACCCCTCATAACAGTTTTGGGTTTTTTTATATCCCCAACCTTGTTTTCACTTTCTTTTTTTTATTTCTGTATGTATCCAAGTCTGAGAATTGCCAATGCTCTCTCTGATGTTTGTGATTCAATATCATACACATAATCCACTGAGCATGTTTTTGTTTTGAATCCTTCTTTTAGGGATTTCTCTGTTTCTAACATTTTTCTGGGTGTATTTAAATGCTTTTTCCAGCACTATAATGCCAGAAACAGGTCACTGAATGATGAATGCTTATGGATTAACTTTAGAAATTTTCCAGCATATGAAAATAAACTCAATGTCTGATTGTAATGCATTCCCCAGCTTCATTTCAATACACAATGAAATTGCATACTTTGAAGATAAATAATGTGTAAGTATTGTACTGTAATATAGGTGTATAGATACTTCAAAGGGTTGCCATAAACCTTAAATTTACTGGTTTTAATAAGAAATAAATGCAAGTATGATGTGGAACATGAAAGAGCAACTAAAGCTACATCTCAGTTTCTAGGTAAAAGGCTTTTCCCCTTGCATTGGAAGAAGTATATTTTTCTGCTACAATTAAAGCTGACTTATATTTTTAACACTCTGAATGCACATCTCCCAGTTGGATCCTGTCAGTCTCATTGATGTAAGAAACATGATGACAATTCATCAAGTCAGAAGATTTTCTCACACTATTCTTAATTGTTTAACATTCATGAAGCTGAGACCTTCAAAATACTTGGTTGTGGCACAGCAGTATTGTTGTTTTCACTGTCCAAAGAAAATATGCCATTTTAGTCAGTTTGGTTCAGCATACTTTACTTTAAATTTCAAAGTGAAACATGCTATTTAATGAAAGTTTCCATGCTTTGTTTTAACACTGCTGCTCTAAAAGCCTTCAGTAGCCTAGATAAATTTGTGGCAACAGAAATATTTCTTTCCAATCCCAGGTTCTGGGAGACAAGCATACAAAAAATAAACAAATAAGACTCTAACTGGAAAAGTGCCAGAATGCCCAAACTGCTTTTATGATAAGTGAGAAAAGCTTGACAGTACAAGATTTAGCAGTACAAGATTTAGAAACAAGTAAGAAAAGAGGGGACACAGTAAGGGCTGAGGTACATGCTGAGGATCAAAGTGCTGAAGTGTCACAGGTAAGCACAGATTTTGAGGTGCTTTAGCATACTGGACATGGCATCAGACCTGACAAAAGTGAAAGGCCCACTTGTGTGTGAGCGGGCATTGTACATCTTTTATTCCATAAAATAACTTGCACGTAAGAGCTACTCAGTCTTGAACTTTTCAGTGTTTCTCAAGAAAGGTTATTGCTAAAGGTGGAGAAAAATGCTGACAGAATTATTATCTTCTACCATGAACTAAGCAGACCTGGATTGGTTTGTTGTTTTTTTGTTTATTTTGTTTTCAAATGGCATAATAAAAGCTTCTTATTTCTCTAAGGTATTTGAAGTTATTTCATGTTTGGGATATTTAGAGGGAAACAAAATAAGGTCCACCTGTATGTACAGATGGGCACATACATGGGGATGGGTGGATAGACTCATAGTTTTAAGTTTTGGGTTTATACAGTTAAATGTATGCGTACTTAACACAGAGATTATTGTTTTGATATGAGAAAGGAGACCTGAAAATGTTGACAAGAAGTTAAATCTTAACCAAAAGCATTCAGAAACATTTCACAAGTCAGAAGGGAACTGTAAGGCATGTTAGGAAGAGTCGAGGCATAGTGCAAGACATTGGGAACACTGAAATCTTTCACAGTAAGGATGACTGAAATGCGTTGGCATTTTCATGATGTACTAGAGTGTGAGTTTAACTTTCCATCAATTCAGCATGCATAAAAAACTCTGCAAGTATTGCTTGCCTGACAAAAGATCATAGTTGGTTCTAGTTTTATGTAAAGGATTCACCTGATCTTTAGGGAATATAAAGCATTTAACCAGATTCACCTGGTTGTGAATTCACCTGGTTGCTCACTGTGTTCAGTACACCAGAGACCTGAAAAACTACCACTCCTGCTGCAGTCACCTTGTTGTGGAGAATGACTTCTAACATAAAGACCTGCTCCCAGAAGCTGCAGATCTTGCTTTTATCCTTCTTCTTCTCCACTTTCTCTAACATGATTCAGAGCAGTTAAAAGTGGACTTCCAGAATCCCTTCCTTATCACTTCTCTCTGTCTTTTTTGTCCCAGTACTACTCTTTACACGGGCAGGAGGCTCAGCCCCTAACCAGTGATGGAGAAATACTCAGTTTTGATAAGAGAAGAACAGTTCTGGTTACAATACAAAAAAGTGACAAGAAGTTGTGTTGCAAAGGAGGCAGCTAATTTTAGAACATTCCTATAGTTCTGATAGGAATGTGACAAATTCTAGATGGAAGGAACAGCAGAAATGAACTAACCATTCATCATTTAATAATAGCTATATCACCTCATTACAATCATATTCAAAGTACTGTGTTGTATTTAATTTAAAATCATCAAATGTGTCACATTGGAAACACTGAAAGCAAATTTAAGTTGTGCTTGTGGTACCATGATGACGTGTTCTGAAATTAATCGTTCACATTGAATTGGGTAAATAGTTATAAAACTAGATATTTTATTTTTTTTCAAAAAACACCTTCACCACTGAAACAGATTTCAGACAAACACTGTGACTTCTTCTTCTGATTTTTTTTAATTTTAAAATATTAAAATATTGAATTGCTTCTTAACATTGACTGCATGTAAGGAAAACATATTTTAATTTGTTAAACTTCATTTTTTATTGGTAAATACTTAAAAATGAGAGTTTGAAAGGTGATTTGTATTCAGCGTGGATAACACTGATGCCAAACTCAGAGTAGCTTGTGATTCTGTACACACATACACATACTGGTTTATATGAATTCATGAAATAGATTCATTGTAGTCATTTGATAGGTAGCCTGTTCCAAGTTGCCATTTTGGAGAAAGTAGCATCCTTTCAGACTTTCCCTTCAGTAGAGCTGTGGGGTGAACATAAAATTTTTACCAGCTTTAGTAACTTCACAGCTAAATGTCACAATACTTTCTCCTTAATAAATTAAAAAATAATTATTTTTAAAATAATAACTAACTAAAAATCTCAAGTTTTATCTTTTTGTATTAAATTTTTTAAAAATAATTAATTTTTTAAAAAAAATTAATTTTCATTCTAATTCTTATTTTTTTCCTTTTAATATTACTTAATAAAATTTTATTTCTTTTTAATTTAAGCCTACTTTACTCCTAATTAAAAAATTTCAAACAAACCAAAACAATAACATAAAATTAATATTTCCACCCAATTTCAAATCAAAACCACAACACAAATTAATGCATTAACCAAAAAACCAAACTAAACCCACAACACTTTTTAAAGGACCTAGAGTTAATACCTGTACATGAATAACTGCAAATTTTAATTTTTTAATTAAATATGGCATAAAGGAAATCTAAAAAAAAAAAAAATATTGTCAAAAGCAAGGGATCTGAGAAGTCAGATGACAGAAGGCAATCTTAACTTGAAGATCTTCCCTAAAAGTCACTGAAATAGACATTTTTATAATTATACTCCACCCAAAAATTGTATTACATGAGATATTGTTAAAAGAAATCTGGCTAAATAAATTAATATATAAGCCTAAAAAAACATCCTAGATGCTACTCAAATTTCACTAAATTGACAGCAAATTAAACTTTGTGATCTTGAAAGAAAAGGTTTTCATTTGGAGTTAAATTTTGAAGGAGAAAAAAAGTGAAAATAATTCAGTAAATAATTTCCTTCATGATGAAGACAATTGATAAGCCTAGATACACATAGTATTTAAATTTTGAAATAAATTACTTAAATATGTAAATAGGGTTTAAAATATCTGAATAATGTCTTTAAGTGGAAAACTTCCCTGTCTAGTCATGGTTGCTTTTCTCATCAGACAAAAAATGTTCAATTGAATTCTTTAACAACATAATTCTAAATGCATAGAACAAACATGAAATATATGAACAAACTATGATGAAGTAGTGGAGGACTGAAAGAAAGCCAGAGAGAATGGAGCAGACTACTAGGAAGCATTTAAGAGTTTTTCAGTTAATTTCTTCTTGGACCAAATCTCTTTGGACATTTCTGGGTTTTTTTCTTTAGCAAATAAACCATTGCCCTTAGCCTGTGATGAAAATTCTTTCTCTGCAGAGATAATATTGAACTAAATAATTAGTTATAAAATGTTTGTCTATATTAGGTACACTTCTAAGTTTTTATCAATGTTATAAATATAGTTACATTTATCAGAATGTTGTAAGCATGATGGAAAATTAATTTCAGTTGTTATAAATGGGATATGTCAAAATCACTAATCTATGTTTCTTATTTCACTGGTGGGACAATATTTTAAAGATATAAATGATAAAATTTCAATTCTTTATATTTTTCTTTCCTTTCTTTTCAGCTGTATCTTGTGGTATTCCGGAGTCCCCTGGGAATGGTTCAGTTATAGGTAATGAATTCACTTTGGGCAGTAGATTGATATATGAATGTAATGAGGGCTTCAAGCTAGAATCTAGTCAACAAGCAACAGCAGTGTGTCAAGAAGATGGATTATGGAGCAACAAAGGGAGGCCGCCTGTTTGCAAATGTAAGTGGGCATGTATTTCCCAAGAATATTTCCCCAGAACTTTCTCAGGGAATTCTTCACTGATGATGTTTAGGTTTTACACATACATATGCCCAGAAGTGGTCATTCAAGAATGCATCATCATTTAGCATGTAGTAAAGTAGAAGAAGCCTATAAATTTGTTTAATTATTTTTTTTTTCTTTATCTTCTTCTAAACATCTGAATTTAAAGCGTTAAATAATAAATTTCTTGCATATTTTATTATTATGAATAATATGCCCTTCACTATGGTGAGTTAAAGTCACCAATTATTATTTCGTTTTTAATATAGCTTCTAAAGTAATAAAAGCAAAAATTACTTCTTAAAATACTAGGGTAAATTATTAAGCTGGATAAGAGTCCTTCAGTCTTCATTTCTGCCTCCTGTCAGGAACAAGACAATGTAGTGCAGACTCGTCTACTACATGGCAGAGCCTCTCATTTTCATTGGGCAGCCACTGCTTCTCTCTGTCCTGCATCAAAGCAATAATCAACTGACCCTGACTTCAACATGACTTGAAATACTGATTAGGACATAATCTCAAAGATAATAATTGCTATAATACTATGTGTAAAATTTTTGAGAGTTAATTGAGAATCTTAATCTAATCAACAGCATATGTATGTGCCTTCCACATCCTGGATTTGATGAGCCCCTCAATTTTTCAAATAAAATTCAACTCATTTTTAAAGAAATAGTAAAATGAGGCAAATACAAGAATTTTGAAATTATACATGAGTGTGAAAGTTTTGAACTAATTAGTAACAAACAACTGTTAGAAATTTTTTTTGAAAGTTAGTTTCAGAGAATTTCTAGACATCTTTGACAGATGGTCAGTTAACGTAATCTTGAACACTCTCCTTAATAATTTCTTTCAGTAATTTGCTTTCCTTCTTGCAGTTTTTCCTGGTATTTATATAATCTTAAACTGTTATTCTGTAGTGTAAAGGCCTTGTTTCATTTTGTATATAGAGTAGACAAATATAAGTTACTTTATACTTGTTTTATTATTCTTTATGTGTCTGAAAACTCTTATTTTTTCAATGTAGTGTGTTATCCTTGGTGAGCAGTCATACCTCACCCTTTTCCTTTTCAACCTGATTGGAAAAAATAGGATGAAAAATCTCATGGGTCAAGATAAGGACAGAGAGAGGATTCAGCTTGGAAAAGTTAATGTAATGTATTGCCAATTAAAATAAGGTCAAATAAGCTTCAGAAAATAAAGGTTAAAAAACATCAAAACAACATTTTCCTCCCTCTATTCCCAGGGTCACCTTCATTCTGCTGGTTTTTATCCATAGTCCAGCCTGAGCTAGGGGGGTAAAGAATGGGAGTTGTGGTCAGCTTATTAAAGATTTCTCTCTGCTTCTCCTTCCTCCTTACACTTTTTCTCTGCTCCAGCATGCATCTTCTTCATGAACTATTGAACTTCAAGATAAACTTGCTCTAGTGTGGCTCTCCATTCACCTGCAGATTCTTCAAGAAATAATATCCACATGCTTCAGTGTGGGCTGCAGTATGAGTATCTGCTCTGGCATGGTCCTCTCCATTGGGCTGCAGCAAAACACCAGCTCTGGTGTCTGAAACACCTCCTCCTTATGTGACCTTGGTGTTCCCTCTGATGTTTCTTACTCTTTTTGTTCCCACCTTCTCTGCCTGTGCACAGTTTTGCCCATTCCTAAACAGTTTCCTTGAGGTGTTCCCATCATGGCTGCAGAGCTCGGCTGTGTTCTGCTGTGGGTCCTTTGGAACTGACTGTGCCCAGCAGCCTCTCCTTACAAAGGCCAACCCTGGAGCTGCTCGTTCATCCCTGCTGACATCTTGATTCCTGAATCCAGTGCATTCAGTCATCTTTTCTGTAGAGATAACTATCTATTGCAATCCATTCTCACTCTTCCTTCCTACTTTTAGGACCAGTTATTCTCATTATTGTCCTCTGGACAATCTCCAAGTGATCTTCACCTTTCTAGAAGGGCAGTGCCTAAACTGTACACAGCAATTCCACAGAGAACATAAAAAAGATTATTCAAAACCAGCTGTGATCACACAGACATGTTCTGAATTCAGAGCTGAGTACAGAGGGACGGCAGTGCTCCAGTGAATTGAAGTGAATTTCATTCTCAGAAAAAAATGAAAATGTGCAAAGCATATAAGTTAAATGATTTAATCAGCATAAATATCAACAGATTATTTTTGAGGGAAGAGGCCAGATAAACTATCTGGGGATTAGTTATACTAGATTAATAACACTATATCTGCAGTGAAAAAAAATAAACATGGAAAAAAAAAAAAAAAAAGAAAAGAAAAAAGAAAAAAGCTTGTATTATTGGAATGGTCAAACTTAACCAGACAATGACTACCCTTTAAAAGAGAGCCTAATTATTAGCATTTAGCACAACTTTCAACATCAAAAATTTTGTTTAGTATTTATAATAAACAAAATATATAACACTTTTTTCTCTTCCCTGTCTTCTCTTTTCCTCTTCTGAAATTTTTTTGTTTGAAGAAGAATCCAATTATTTCTAAATCTAGGCATGCTAAATTAAAGTTCTAGTGATGTACATGACAATTTGGAATCAATATATTCAGAATGGATTGCTATTCAGAGGCAGGTATGCTTTACCCAAGATTTCTACATGCAAAGTGCAGAAGAGCTTAGACAATCTGCATGACTACCTGTTTTTTTCAGTATTGCTTCTGTAAGGATAGATGTATTTAGTCTCCAGAAACAGAAACATCTCTAACTTGATGGGAAGTAAACACATCACAGAAAGGTAAATGGTAAATAAATAAGTCTGGGTTTTTTTACCATGTCTATTAAAATGAAGTTTGAAATCAGGGCAGTTTGTTTTGCAAAGCACCTTTGATAATATCATGCCTGAGGTAGATGTTTGAAACTTCTTTCTTTTCATTAAAAATATTTACATCAGATTTGAAGCATGAAAAATATGAGTCATGATGGTCATAGAGCAAGGCACAGGTGGAACATGGATATTAGGCTATTGAATTTAATTACAGAAAATACAAAGCAACAGATATCTACTAAGAAAGCTTAACTGAATGACAAGTATCTTGAGTCAGTTATTCTGCATGGAGATCCCTAGAACTTGATGAAGGGAAGAGACTTCTCTATTGCTCTTCTATAGAATCATAGAATCAGAAAATAGTTTGGGTTGGAAGGAACATTAAAGATCATCTAGTTCCAATCCCCCTGCCATGGACAGGAATACCTTCCACTAGACCAGGTTGCTTACAGCCTCATCTAACCTAGCTTTGAACACTTCCAGGAATGGAACATTCCCAGCTTCACTAGGAAACCTGTTTCAGTGCCTTACCACCCTCATAGTGAAGAGTTTCTAATCTAAACTCACTCTCTTTAAATTTGAAACCATTACTCCTTTTCTTATCACTACATGCTCTTGTGAAAAGTCTCTCTCCAGCTGTCTTGCAGCCCCTTTTAGGCACTGGAAGGCTGCTCTAAAGTCTCCCAGGAGCTTACTTTTCTCCAGTGACACCAACTCCCTCAACCTGTCATCATCAGAAGTGCTCCAGCCCACTGAGCACCTTTTTTGCCTTCTCTGGATTCTGGGCCCTAGAGCTGGACACAGTATTCCAGGTGGGGTCTCATAAGAGCAGCATAGAGGGATAAAATCCCCTCTCTCAACCAACTGGTCACATTTCTCTCAATGCAGCCCAGAATACAATTGGCTTTCTGGATTGCAGGTGCACACTGCTGGTTCATGTCAAGCTTCTCATCAAGTCTTTCTCAGGGCTGCTCTCAATTTATTCTTGCCCAGCCTGTACTTGTGTTTCAGATTGCTGTGACACATGGACAGGACCTTGCACTTGGATTTGTTGAACTTCACACGGTTCACCTTTATCCACTGATTTGTCTACTTGTCAAATCCATGTCTCTCTGGAATTTGCTCTTACTGCTTTCCTTTTCATAGAAACAGTCCCTATAACTGCATAACTTTATTGCTCTTTTTCACTATTCCTTTAATACATTTATTCAAATATTTAAAACAGGTCTTTGACTGTTTTATGCTAATTCATCTAACATCAAATATTTTAAGGAACAGCTAATGGCACTTTTCTATAATGTTCATATTGCACATTTTGCTGTAGATGTTTTTATTGAAGGTACAGTGTGTTGAGCTGTAACAGGTTCAGACATCCTTTATTTTCTTTAAATTAATTGAAAAATAATTATAAATTTTATAAGTTTTTAAATTATTTTTTTCATAATTTTCAATATGTTTGGAAAATATCTAGTTATAGAACTAAGAATCATAGGTAGTTCTGTGTTGCTGTGCAAGACAGTCAACGACACGGACTCCAGTTCAGAAGGCAATGGCAAAAAGCAGCCATTATTAAAAATGGTGCACACTTTTATAGCGTGCTCCGTGTGTTAAAAATGGATTGGTTAACCCAAGAAAACAATAGTCTTATTGGAGAAGAAGGGACCAACACCCCTTGAAAAACAATCCTGCAAACAGCACTTGTTTTTCCCGTGTGGCATTTGCCAAACACCAGGTGCTGAGCTTTGCTTACGTTCTTTTGTCAGCTTTTCCCAGGCTAATCCTGAGAAAAGCTGAGAACTGCTTTTCCCTGTTCACAGCAAGTGTCCACAGTTCTTAAAGAATATTTAAGAATTAAATTTATTAAAGAATAAAACTTTAGTTGCAGTATAAATGCAAAACCAAATTTGCTAAGATAAACAGGCAAAGATTCACCATCAACTCATTGATGTTGTGCTCACATTGTGCCGGTGGTTTTTATTTGCTGAGACATTTGGAACATCATACCCATTTTCTTAAACAAATTCTAAGGTCAGTAAGTATTTTTTGAAGTATTTAGTCAGCGTTTGGTATGTAACATGGAGTACTTATTCAGTGAACTGTAGTAAAACAGTTCATAAATTTAGCAGTTTTTAATTAGTCCAGATACATTAGATTGATAACAGATTGGCTTGATATAGCTGACTGGATTAACAGACTGATGCTGAGTACCCCGTGATCCTTTTGTTTATCTGTTTTGAGGTTTTGAAGCCTTTCCTGTTTGAATATATTGACCAGCACGAACAGGGTTTTTTTTTTTTTTTTTCTTTCTATCAGCATACTGAGACTATCAACTTGCTCAAGTGGTCCTATTTCATAGATTCTGTGATGTATAGAATTAGTTGGTTTCCTACTGTCTTCTAATTTTGCTAATACTTATGAATTTAAACTACACTACTATCTCAGATATAATGCATGACTTCACCTGAATGTTGCTCTCATTTTTAAGCTAATAGTGAAGTTATCAAAAAGGTTATATTTGAAAAATGTAGGCCATATTACTGCATTAAGTCTACCAAATAGTAATTCCAAAATGCCCTTTCCCCTCTTTTGTGGTTAACTACCAGCTGAAGAATGGCATCAAATATCATGTGCTCCTTGAAAATAATAATAGCAAATATTGCTAAATAGCAAGTTCCTGTAATTGAGATTTTTACCATCAGGAACACTGTACTGTTTTTTCTTTGAAAAAGATAATTGCACTCAGAGTCACAATATTCAAGGTACTCTTGAACAGCAACTTCCCAGAACAAGTTTTCCATTAAGATAATTTTTCACTTTTGATGTTTAAAGCAGTAAAGGACTAAAATTTTTCACTGAAGTGAAACTGATAGGCCTGTAGTGTTCAGGGTCCTCCTTCTTGGGAGGGACAGTGAGCTGGGACCTCTCCAGACTCCCAAGACTGCTCAAAAATCATTGAGAGTGATTTTACAATGACATCAGCCAGCTGTTTGAGGATTCTTGGATGAATCCTATCAGGCCCCATAGATGTGTAGAGATCCAGCTGGAGAAGCAGATCCCACCCAATTTCAGGGTTGACTGGGAGTTGATCATTCTCATAGTCATGGTCCTCCAGTTCAGGGTGCTGAGACCCCCTTGGTGCATCATCCATGTTGAAGCAGAAACAAAGAATGCACTAAGCACGTCTGCCTCGTCCATGTCCCTGCTTGTGATGTGACCGTTCTCATCCTGTAATGGACTGATGTTATTTCTACATTGACTTTTGCCATTAATATATTTGAAAGAACTCTTTTTATTGTTCCCAACATTTCTGGCCAGCTTCAACTCCAGTTTTGACTGGATGAGTTTTCTCCCCACAGTGGCAAGCAGAATCTCTGTATTCTTCCAGGACTCCTTATCTTGCTTCCACAATGTATGCATCTTCCTTTTTTGCCTTATTTCCAAGAGGAGATCCCCGTTCAGCCAAGCCATCCTTTTCCTCACCTGCTTGACTTCTAACCTTCCTGTGCCTTTAGGGAGGCAATGTTTTAAAAGTGAACAGCACTGCTGGACTCCAACACCTGCAAAAATATTTTCAATGGGAATTTTACTTACTAGTTCCCTGAGAACTTTGAAGTCTGCTCTCCTAATTCCAGAGTTGAGGTTTTGATGGCACTTTTCCTCCTGTTAAAAGAAATTTTAAACTCAGTAGCTTTATGGCCACTGCGGCCAAGACAGCCACCAGTCTCTACTTTGCTTATGAGATTCTCCCTGTTGACAAGCAATAGATCAAGGAGGGCATCTTTCTGAGCCAGCTCCCTCAGGATCTGTTCCATAAAGTTGTCATCCAGGTTTTAGAACCTTTTTTTAGGTTGTTTTCTGGGCTGGGTTGTAGCAGCAGTGTGGTTCTACCAGACAATTTCTGGCAAGTTGAAGTCCCCCATTAGGACAAGAGCAGTTGACTTGGAAGTTTCCCTTAGCTGCTCAAAGAATAACTTGGTGTCATCTTCCTAGCAGTAGGTTGACAGTAGGCTCCCACAATGACAATCACATGATTTGTTTGTCCTTTGATTCTTACCCAGAAACTCTCAGCTGAGCCATTGCCAACTGAGAACTCCATATACTCTACCCCTTCTATTACATCAGTGCCACCCCTTCACCACCTGTTCCTTTTCTGCCCTGCCTATCCCTCTAAAGAGCCTGTAACCATACAAGGGGGCACTCCAGCCACAGGACTCATCCCACTGCGTTTAATTTATGCCAGTGCTATCAGACTGGGACTGGGGCAAAACTATGAGCTCATTTTGGTTTGCTTATGCTGTTTGTGTAGAAATATTTTAAGTGTGATACTTTGTAGCCAGCGCCTTGTGAAGCAGATTGAGGGATTAGTGCTTTTTTCCTCAAATTCTGGCACACCATACCATTGCTCATCACTGCCAAGCCTGATATTTTTCCCTTTCCCCCTCCCAAACTACTTTAAATCTCTGTTAGCCACACTAACTCCTGTGCTAGAGGTTTTTCCCCTCTGAAAAAGGTGCATCCCATCAGGTGTCAGTAGACCAGTTGTTAAGTAGAGCATCCTGTCGTTAAAAAACCCCAAATTTTTCTATTTGCACCAGCCTCAAAGCCACATGTTGACCTGACAGATCTGCTGCTTATTTGGGCTTTATAACAACTCTTTTATATGGTAATTACATGAAATTATGAATTCCCTGCTTTAGAGTCTAGTCAGAATTATCGATATATGGAGATTTTCATGTCATTAAAATAGATAATCTTGATTTTGAATTATAATTATGTTTTCTGACCTGTATTTTATGTAAATCAATATTATTCATACATTTTTGTATAAAAATGCTTGGAGAAATAAGAAAACATCTTTACATCTGCAAGAAGTTGAGATAATCCCTTAGTTTCATCTATGTACATGAGAATTTAAATAATGCCCAGACCATAATTTCCAAGAGATTGACCGTAAGAGGCAAGTTGATACACTCATTTACAAACCATGTGCACAAAATCAAGCATCTGTTAATAGTCACATTTTTGTTTCTTGAAGTTTGAGGAATTTCATAAATCAGAATCACTCCCTGTAAAATTCAAACTTTTCAAGCAGGTTTAGTTGATTACATCAACACAGCCTAGAAATATATTCTGTATTGAAGAACATCTTGAATTAGAAATTGTATATTTATGCATTAGAATCTGATACTTGTTTGTGACATGTGCTTGCAAATCTAAGCGTATCTATAGGTAAAGAAAGAATGAGCTGTATACATACCTTAGTATGTAGAGGTAACATCTATACAGCTTATTTACATGTTCTGAAATAGCTGACCCTGTCCTGAGATGTCCTGTGGTTAAGACTAAAATTTTTTGCTATTGGATTAAAGAAGAAGCTTGCTTCCATATTTGAAAGAACCAATAAAACTATTACTTGGAAGGAAGCATGATAAAAATGTTAAAGTTAATAGGCATTAAGTTCCTATTTAGAATGCGTTTTGTTTTCTGAAATACTTAAATGATTTTCAGTACTAGGTTTTAAATAAAATGCTTCAATATGCATATATTATTTAACAAGTATGGAAAAATGTTTATTCATTGATACTTCATAATCTTTCCATAGATATGAAACACAGTTTAGTATCAATACCAAAATAAATTAAATTAGGAAGTAAGAAGTCCTCTGTTAACCTGGGATATCATTCTTCAGTAGTCAAAATATTGTTTTAAAGGCCAAAGTGAAGACCTATTATGTTTCAAAGTTATTGTATTATAGCAATCCTTTATTAACTAAACTAAAAAAAAAAAAAAACAACCAAAAAACCCCAAAAAAAACAAACAAACAAAAAAAAAAAAAAAAAAAAAAAAACCACCTGAGAAAATATTCTACAATTTCAACTCAATATAACATTATAATCTGTCAAATCTATCATTTGGAAGTTTTTCAAATTATTTCTTCTTTATAAACACTTACACAGCTTTATAGTTATGCTGTATTCCATTCTAATAGGTAAGACAGCTATTGGAAAAGATAGATATATAATTATGGAATTAACTTATAAATTTTTGCAGGAATTTTGATTCTTTCACTTTCCCTCTAGTCCAGTGATTGTCGGAAATAGTCACTTCCATCACACATTCATACTTGTGATGAAACCTCTTTATACTTCTCAGACAGTGTGAAGTCTACAGAATATGTAATTATTTATTTATTTATTGTTTATTTATTCATTAATTATTTATTTTGCCAACTTGTTAGTCTTTTTCCTGGTGGAATGGTATGAATTTATTGTAGCATAAATGAGGATCAGACTCTTTATTTATTCATTTGGGATTTTAACGCAATTCCTCCTAATGCTTTTGTCTTCTACTGAGCAACATATAAAGAAACTAAATTTCTGTTACTTCTTGTTATTGTTGTTGGTTGGTTGATTTTCCTTGGTGTTGCCTTGTGGGGGGACAAGGCAGGGCGACCTGGTTCAGAGGGGGCCACAGCGAACGACAAACTGGCCAGACAAATCGCACACTACACCGATACAGTGGATGACGAAATGTGTTTATTTCCGGCAAATGCTGGCTTAAGTACCTGTGGTGTGTTTGTGTGACTCCCTTACGCCTCTACATCGGCTGTGATTGTCTGGCATTGTAGAGGGGACGGGACCCTATCTCCTCGTACAGCACAATATCTTCCGAGCGGCCTGTCTAGCTAACCACACCTTGGAAAGGATAGCTTTTCTCAGCTGTCTCTAGGGCAGCAGGTTGTCTACAGTATTCACTTAGTGAATCTCATTTAGTGACATAAAGAGTCAGTAACTCACACAGACTTTCTATAGCAGGGAAATTCTGAATAACATGGTAGAAGATAACAAATATAGATATTTTAAATAGTCATAAGTATTTTCATAATGTTAGTGTATAGTCATGGGTATATTAAGATAGAATTTATGTCAATATTGTAAATATTGTAAGCATTCTGTGGACTTACATTGCAGAGCATCAAATTGAAACTGAAAAAAAGAACATAAACTATACTTCTTGTCTATTGTCAGTAACTGCATTCTCTAACAAAATATGAAATACTAGAAACAACAGGACTGAAATAACTCTAAAAATCTTCCTAAATACCATCAATTTTTTAAAGTTTTCTAAGCTGAAATGAAGTAATTTTCATGTATACCCACAATATATGTTTTTTTAGTAATTATCATTTCAATGTGTGCTAGCAGCTTTTATGGCAAATTGTTTTAAGAACTTCAAACCTGTTTTATGAACTTTGCAAACATTACATAGCAATATTTGTTTTCTCTTTTACATCCACCATAGTCTGGTGTGTTTTGTCTCTGGAATATTTAAATAAATCTCTAATATTAGAGAGCATAACTGTATGTCATTGTTCCACTACATCCACTAAATGAAAATATGCTACAAACTCCAGTTCAATTTGTAATACTCACTGTTGTGAGAATTATTTTTCTTCGAACTTGTATTTCTGAAATGACTATGGTATTCCAAGTCTTAGGTTGTGAAACATCTGTCAGTAAGGTAAGACATACACCTATAAAGAAATTCAGGGGCAGAATGCTAATATGTACATGTTCTTTCTTTACAGCTATAACCTGCCCCAGCATAGAGACTCTTCTGTCAGAACATGTTGTCTGGAGACTGATTTCTGGGTCACTGAATGAGTATGGAGCTCAAGTCATGCTCAGCTGCAGTCCTGGATATTATTTATTGGGTCAAAGACTCATACAGTGCAGGAGTAATGGAACCTGGAGCATAGGCAATGAAAGGCCAATTTGTAAAGGTAAGGAGCATACTTGTTTAGAGAACATCCTATGCATTTAATACATATATTTTCTTTTATAAATAAAGGCTTTAATAAACTATTTTGCTTTCACATTCCAATAAGTAAGAAAGTGTGAAATTTTCATTAACTTGAAATTAATTTATTCCAACTCTTCAGGTATTAAGTACAATATGTTTCATTACAAGAGCCAATGAATTTCATTTTTTCTTTCACAATATGTTTTTTTTTTAAATTCTGTTAACTGCAAATGTGTCCCCTTCTTTTTTTTTTGTGCACACACACTAAAAAATGTAGTTTTGATATGCTGTTTAATATGCAGCTACTGTTCAGCTGCTGACAAGTCTTTGAAAAGATAGTTCTTGCCCACTCTCTACAATTACAGAAATTTTATGTGAGTAGAAAATGGGGTGATCCACGTCAGATAGAGTTACCCAAAAGAAAAGTATTATATAGAGACACACAGGGATCTGCTGATTGAAGAGATATTAGTAAATTTATAAGAAAGGTACATTATTTTACCCTCTGCTAGAGAACTGATTAAAATTTAATTATAGTAAACTTCATCCCCCAAGAGATATTAAGTAATATTTCCACTGGACATGGATCATTAAGGTCCAGAAACACACTGCAGAGTAATATTGTGGAGTCTACTTTCTCTGTGTCATTCACATGCTAAGGATAGATTTTTTATATATATATATATATATATATATATATATATATATATATATATACTAGTTGCTTATTTTTTCTGAAGCAGTAGGAAAGCTAATAGAAACACTGATGATAAGAAGTTTAGATTATATTTATCAATGTCTAATTTTCCATAGTATCTCTAAAGGAATTTCAAAACTTTAAATTGAAGATCATTCTGGATTAAAAGTAATCTAATTAGTAAGTTTCTGGGGTTTCTTACATGTGCTAAACAGAGGCCAAAAAATCATGATATAGCTCATTATTCATGTAGTTCATGTATTTTTAACTGTAATCTCTGTAAATAAAGCAAATAAAACATTTTAAATATGTTTAGAACAGTTCATTCTATTGAGTCAAACTCTTAAAAAAGAGTTTATTTTTTAACATAAATGTAATTAATATTTAGCATTAAAGTTAGAAATTATAATGTTTGGATAATCCACAAATTACATTAATGTGAGTTGATGGTGGTCAAAACAAGTCTTACTCATCTTGGGGCACATTATGTACATAAGAAACTATGATCATACGTTTTCTGATTGAGTTAGTTTCTGACTGAGTTAGTTAACTTCATGATAGCTCTGACTTAATTTTATCCAAATTCTGACCAATTCCATGTTGTTTTCTGTAGCGAACATTTTAAAATATGTAAGAGTGGGGCCCTGGGATTTCAAATAAAAAGTTTAGTTGTGATCATGATGCTATTGAAAGTAGACATATGATTTATACTAACATATAAATACAGTTGAAACTCTTGAAGATATTGGTCTGCATCTTAAATTGCAATATTATTGATATATTCATCTAGAAACAAAACAAATGACAGAATGGATTTAATTAAATTAGAGTCTGATACAATCGTGAAAAACAATTTTTCATGTGTTTTGCAATAGCTGTGAGTTGCAGCTGTTGCTACAGAAAGTTTCTGGGTTAATTGGTTAAATCTAGTCTTTGGCAAAACCAGATGATTTATTGTTTTAGCAAGCAAACTATCATATATGTTATATGCTTAGGAATAGTAGTGGGAAATAAGAAAAAAGACAGTTCATAAAAATTCAGAGTACTAAATGTTAAAAATATTTTTAATACTTTTAAACTGACACAACACTTAAAATAGCCAGGGTAAGTGTATTTGAGGAGTAGCCATGGATATGTACATAAGGAATATAAACACAACCTTCTCAGGAATTCATGTAATTCCCTTGTTTCAGAACAATAAATATGTATTGGCTGCTGTCAAGATATGCAGATATCCCAAAGAAGTTTTAGATTTAAAACATATGTTGCCAAATCAAGCATAATTTTAAGCCCTTTCTATGGAATACAACTCTTGTATTTATTCCTATTATGTTTACTTTTTAAGGAAGCGCGAGGTGATGTATTGTCTTCTGATGAAAAAATTATGAAAAGCATTTTCATATTTCAGTATGTTCTGTTTCTTTCTTCTTTTTTTCCATAGTTATCTCCTGTGGTGGTCTTCCATCTCCACCAAATGGAAATAAGATTGGGACCTTAACAGTGTATGGAGCTACTGCAATATTCACTTGTAACACAGGATACACATTAGTTGGTTCTCATGTGAGAGAGTGCATGGCAAATGGTCTCTGGAGTGGAATTGAAACCCAATGCCTAGGTAATCCCCCAGATTTCTAGTCTTTGTTTTGTCTTAAAAAGTATCAAGAACTAGAATTCAGCTCTTGTCAAGCAACGTTTTTGAACCAATGACAAATAACAGTACCTTAAATATGGAAATATTGTGTACTGAATATGATCTTGTGCTATTCTACTAGCATATATATTTTCGTTAGAAATTAAATTACCTTTTATGTTGTTGCAATTCTTTTCAAACCAGTATGATTTTTAAGTGACTCAAATTTAATTGCCCACATTCACAGTGCTTTTCTTTGTGGAGCAGGGTGTGTAATAAAACTAAGCTTCAAGATAATCTTCTTAGGACTATTCCTGATACATTCCAATTACAACTGAGCATTCAGCATATTGAGCATTTGATCAGGGGAAGCAGACAAGAAGGAGTCAAAAGTGAAGCAAAACCAATACTCCTTCAAACCCTGAGATTTATATGATTTGGACATTAATTCTCACCCCAACTATTGCTTTCTTCAGATCCACTCATATTGGTTCACACTCCTAATACTGAAAAAAGGAAAAGGTTCTCTTGTTGAGTAACATTTGAGGCTTAGGAGTGGGTTTATTCTTGGTTGTGAACCAAGATATTTATTTCTGGAATCTGTTATTTTTTTTGTCTGCCATCATTTTGCAGATTTTCTTCTTGCCTTGCAGTTGAATGCACTTGGTTGCTCTCTGGAAAGGAGGAATTCTGTTTTTCTCTTCAGAAACCTCACACGAAAAGTATCTTTTTTTCTCTGCTGTCTCACTCTGTCATTTTAGCAGAACACATAGTGTTCCGTGCTTATCTTTATACTCAGGTATACATGGGAATGTCCAAGCACCTCTCCTGGGTGGTGGGGGAGTTGTACAGTGGATCTGTTGCAACCCCGTGGATCATGTGCAGTCCCGTGGTGGAAGGCCTCAGGAATTACTCTGGGCTATGGCGTCCCTGTGCTGGACAGACAGAGCTGATTTTTAGCACAGCTGCTGAGTCGGCTCAAATCCCTCGTGGGTAACATTCTTCTTCCCAGGCTTGTTTACTTCATAGACCCAAGATAATTGGGCAATTGAACCACCTTTATCTTAACTCAAGCTCCCATCCAGTGGCTTAACTTTATGTTCAGATTTCCAGGAATTTGCAGAGGCTTATTCAGTGTGGAGCAGAGGTTTGGTGATCCACATGAGCAGTGGCTTCTTTATACAGCCTGCCATAGTGGGCAAAGTCCTACAGTGGTCTTAGCAGTGTTTGAGCCACTAACGTCTCAGTTTCTCACAGATGCTAGGCTGCAGTAGGAAGAAAAATAAAACCAGAATATTATCAGAAGAAAAAAAGCTCAGAACCATGTAACAGATCAGAATCAAGATTTTTTAACCTTTCATTATGTATTTCTGATTGACTCCATTTTGCAGCAGGAATGTTTGTAGTTCAATTTTTTTGAATATACTCTGTTGTCTCTTAAGACATAGGGTGGTCAAAAGTAGTGACCATTGTCTCATAGAACCAATATCTACCTTCTAAATGTCAGTTCATTATTAGTGACTTCCTAGCAAGATGCAGTTTTTTCAGACAAATTTTATGAGAATAAAAAACACTTTTCTGTCTTGATATATTTTCACACCTTATTGTTCAATTTGAAATATGCTGTATTAAGAAAAATGTCACTTTGATGCAGGAAATAAGCATAGGATAGCATAAGCATAGGATATAGGCATAAGCAGAGTAGTCTAATTACTACTTCTTTTGATATTTAGAGCAGTAAAGAAGTAAAATGAACTTTTTTTACCTAGGAAAAGAATTGCACTAAGGTGCTGCTTAGGGGAATTCTATGATTCCGAATTATTTTTGACATATGTAAGTTCATCAGTTCCACAGTGGAAATGTACAGAAGGTTTGTATCTAAAAACAGAACAGCCATCTATTGGTTTCAGGTTATCCCTGGACTGAGGGTGACTTGATATTTAAATATGCTGGAACTTGAAGATCCAAAAGCCCAAAATTTCTATGTGTAAGATTTGTTTTCCACAGCCCTTTCTTCTGCTCCAGACATTCATATTCTATTGTAAAGAAAAGAGCTATTATCCCTGCAGGTTTTTCCAGTGTGTTACACCACTCATTGCGAGGGTATTGCCTGACACCTGCATGAAATGAATTCAAGCATAAAGCTATGTATTAGTATTCATTCATTTTGAATAACCTGAAATACAACTTGGTAATCTGGTCAATAATAACAGTATTTAATACTTATGTACTACTTTTCCTTTTTGAAAGGTTAAATACAGGATAATTTGTCTGCCAACATATGCAAACTAAACAATACACAAGTCTCAATGGATTCTGTTTGTATTATAAATCACTCTTGCCCATGAAAGGCTGGAAAAGAGGTTTTTTTTCTTCTATTCTGACTGTTGAGAAATAACATTTACACTGAACATCCCAGAATAACTGTCTATGATAGTCATGAGCTTAGATTCAAATAGTGTAGACATGGGGAAGAATTTTCAGTGCAGGACTTATATATTTATATATATATATATATGTAATTGTTTATTTATTCAATTATTTATGTATTTTACATTAACTTATATTTATATATATTTTATATATATTTATATATTACATATATAGAAAAATACCACATTATTCTGAAAGTCTGTTTAGAAACGACACCTTCTGAAGCTTTTAACTCTTTGGGAAACAGTTAATAAGTTTATTAGATCTTATATTTAAGGAAGACTCTTTCTATATGCAGCCTGAATTTAATTTATATAAAGTCGTCCTTTTCTTCTCCAGGAGTAATTTGGTGCTGGATTTTGTCTAGTTCAGTTTTTTCATAAATCCCCATTGAAATTGTTACTGGTTACTGTTATCTCCTTATGGCTAATAACTTTTTAATTTTTTTTCCACCTATCTGCATTCTGCATTTTAAATTATTTTTTGCAGATCTATTTCCTCTTGTAATGAACACTGGACCTCTTTCTGGAACTATTACTGTAGTAAAAGAATTGCTTCGTTTATGATACTTCCCAATTCTTTTTCTCAAAACTTAGATGGACTTTAGTTCCTAGTTGATTGATTTCATTGTTCAATGAAACCCTTTTCTTAGAACTGTTAAATGCATAGATCTACCTCACCAGACAAAAAAGATCACATTTATGGCTGGCAGGTTAATCACTACTTAGTCTTTGCTATTTCAAAATTAGACAGGCTCTATAGTGCTAAAAATATCATACAGCTTTAAGTGTGAAAGTCTAAATTTGAGTTACCCCATGCATGCTACAGAATATTTTCTTTCTGCTACTAAGCCCCTTCGATGCAATTAAGAGTACAATCCAAGGTCAATGGAATTAAGTAGGTTCCTCCAGAGAGCAATTCAGGAAAGGTAAATTCTTAAATTTTAAAGCTAGATGAAATCAATGCTTCTAGTTGAACATTCCTAAATTTCAAGGACAGCATGCCCCAAATTTATTTCAGAGGTGCCTTTAAGACTTACCTGAAGCCTGTGAAAGAAGGCAAACACCCAGGGAGCTCTGAATGAGCCTTTCCATTTCAGTCGAATTATAATGAGTTAGAGATGCTTTTTATCTATACTGTACCTACATGAATATAATTCAAGACAGCTATAGATGAAAATAAATACCACTTTTATTTATCACTAATTTCTGTATCTTAGGAAAGGGTTTGTCAATTCCTTATTATTGTCTCTAAAGAAAGCTAAAATCAAGGACTATAATTAATGAGTCTAAGGCTCCATATAAGACCTAAATCTTCAGTTTGTTAACATTACATAAATTTTTAATTAGTTACAGAAGCATAAATATGAATTGTTAGGTAATAGTTATTTCAATTTCACTCACACTGTTTATATGTCTTTTTCCCTTTTTTCCTTCCAAGAATATTTGCAACTATAAGTCACAAAATCTATGTGTTTTTTTGCATGCTTTCTGTGTATGGCTGACCATAGGTTCATATAGGGCATAGGGCAAATTGGAAGCATTTAAATTTGCCTAACTCCATCTGAAAAATCAGTGTCACTTAATTATGGATCAGTGTGTTTTCCTGAAAAGATATTTTTCCCTGTGTTTTTATGCCTTTCAGGTGCAAAACTGCACATTAACAAGTCGAGGAGATACTTACAATCTAAAGTTAAATATAATCTACTCAATTCCATCTTTTAATTATATGAAATATATATACAAATATATATCTACATATATATATATATATATATATATAATACCTTAGATTTATCAGTATGAAAATATGCTGCTGCAGACTGTGATTGTATAAAAATATCTAATCCTTTAATTAATAACTCATAGGTAAATTGCAATATAATATTATGATATTGCCTTATATTTGACATTCTTATTAAAATAAAATAGAATTATTTGTATCTTGCTTTCCAGGTGTTTTAGAATAAAACTGCTGAACCAACCTTGATGCATATGAACAATTTTCTAAATTCTTAAGGGCATATTTAGTAAAAAAAATTCCCTCACAGCTTTCTTAATTTTCTTTAATTTTAGTTGATGAGAAAATTATGTACATTTTGTGTCATTTCAGTGCTCTTTCAGTTCTTGATATGTTGGAATAGTTAATTTAAATGAGTAAAAATTGCCTGAAAAATCATTAAATACAGTAGGTGGGATGATCTGTAAATGAAATGACGCACATAATAAGTCCAGCAACTTGTTAAATCCCAATTTAAGAGAAAATTCCTAATATTCTTCTTTATGCCAGGTGGCACATTTCATCTGTCTTTCTTCTTGAAATTCCCTGCGGCCCTGTGTTTGTCTTCTTTGCAACTACTGCTTTTCAATTCTTCACTATTTAGATCTAGAAAATGAAAAAAAATAAAACCAAACAAATGTATTCCTTTCTATTTCACCTCACTCCCTGGGGAAAAAAAGAAAATTAAAAAATAGCTAGAAAATATTAGGAACTAATTTCTAGGCATAGTGAAAATAAGAAGACAATTGGGAACAGATGGGATAGAAGAATCAAAAGCAAATCTTGATAATCTTACTGCCTTTTCCAGTGACTCTCATGAGATGTAGATTTTAGCAGTAGACTTCTTTCACTTGGTGATGTAGCAAACTTCTGAAAGTCTCCCTTTGCATCCGTGTAGCCAAATTGAGAAGACAGAGACTGAATGGGGGGACTGCAAAATGGGTGGAAAACTAATTGAGCCAGCAAACTCTAAGGGTATTGTTTCTTGATTCAAAGTGTATCTAGGAGCCAGTGGATACTAAGGACGAATACAAAGGCTTGTACCATCCTGCCTCTATCAGTCACTTGGATAACAATTTGGGATACAGCTGCAGCAAGTTTGAGGGTGACATGAAATGATGGGAGAACAGTTGATGTGTGGATTGTAGTACTGCTAGACAGAGGTATCTTTACAATCTGGAGGAATGGGCCAACAGGAATCTCATAAAGTTCAGGAAAGACAAATAAGAATCCTGCCCTTTGCCTTGAATAATGCCGTTTGTGAGTACTCTTGGAACTGGCTGGGTAAAAACAAGCTCTACAGAAAGCACCCAGGTGACTGAGTAGAGAGGCTGACTAAGAGTTAAAAGTATGGCCTTGTAGTAAAAATATTACAGACTGGAGTCTATGAGCACCAGTGTAGTCAGCAGGTCATGGTTATTATTTCCTCTTCAGCACTCATGTGGAAAATTGCGTGTAGTTTTTGTGTCCTCCACTATGTGAGAGAGATATTGCAAAATGAAGCAAGTTCAGGGGAAGGACCCATTAAGGGGCCAGGGGCTGGAATATCTTAGACAAGGAGAGGCTGAGTGAAGCTGGAGGAGAGATAAGGGTAAAAGGGATCATATTACTAATTTGGACTGAGAACAGTAAGGTAAATTAAATACACATTTCAAGGAGAAAAATATGCTTTCAATGTCCTCTGTTGCCATATTCTCTGTTGTAAGGGGAAAAGTAGCTGTATAACAAGTGAAAAGCTTGCATTCATACTTCCTCAAATTTGCAGAATACCACAATGTCTTCTTAGAGGCAACAGCAGTCCTACAATTAGGATTTTTATAATAACCCTGTGTGTATGAAAAACCTAATCAAGTGGTGTATGTTTTATCCTTGTGTTTTAGAGGAGCCATTAGGTGTGAATGAAATATAATGTCTATCATAATAAAGGGGCTTTATTAGAATGGAGATTGAGTCCTAAAGAAAAGTTACAAACAAGTTGCTGTTGATGGATACAGCCTGCATGAAAAAGAAGTGATCACAAACACAGAACACATGCTGCAGTCTTGAGCTTTAGGTGCCAGTCCTCACCTCTCAAAATGAGGACATAGCGCAGTTTCAGATGAAATTACTGCAGTTGTAATTAATCAGTGTCACCACTCCTTAATCAGTAAAGAGAAATAGTTTTTTCTCAGCAACTGTGTTTTCAAACAGAACGAAGACTCCAGAATGAATTAAATCATTACTTGGCTTCCTCACTGCCAAGACTGCTATTATCCTGAAATAATGGATTCTGTAATGTTTTAACAGCTGCTGAAATAAGGAGGAAACAGTGCTGGCAGACATTCCTTCCTGTTCATGCCTTCTAACTGAAAAATGCTTATAAATTCATATTTGTGTCAAAATTATAGTAAGCTCTTCTTTTTATTGCTTTGCAATTTGGGCAGTACCAGCAATAACACCCTACTTCTACTTTTTGTTATGGTGAAGTGCCTTAGTGAGGCTGTCTTTTTCCTCATAGAAGTGTGAGGTCTTTAGCGCTCAAAATATTATTATTTTGTAATAAAATTCTCATTTCTCTAATTCTTTATTTTCTTCTTCAAAGAAGTAGAAGAAATATCGTCTTTAGGTTTTGTACCTGAGAACTTGTTCTGCATAGTGTAGTGACCCTAAATATATTGCTTATTGAAAGGAAAGTTGAAATTTTGTGGTTTTTTCCATGCAAATTTTGGTAAGTCTTATCAAAATATGAATTTTTGATGGGTTGTTCTTTTAATATAGCTGGTCACTGTGGCTCTCCGGACCCAATTGTAAATGGTCATATTAGTGGAGACGGTTTCAGTTATCGCGACACTGTGGTCTACCAGTGTAATCCTGGCTTTCGACTTGTTGGTACCTCTGTCAGAATTTGCCTACAGGACCACAAGTGGTCTGGACAAACTCCTGTTTGTGTCCGTAAGTACAATTAATTTTTCACTGAATTGTTGCTACTTTTTTAGACTTAATTGAAGATTAACAGTGGATTGGATGTTCAAACGTTTTGGGCTCACATCAGATATTTATTGGACATATTGTCAGTTACAGGGGCTGTTATGATCCAGTTTCTAACCTAGCATGGACTTGTTAATATTTTCAGTAACTCCTGATTTCTGTTGTTTCAGAAACAGGATGGCATAAACACTGAAGGGGGTTGAATAGGAGGCTGCAACTGTGTAACTTAAGCTATCACTTTTTGTCCAGGCATAGGGATTCAACTATGGGCTTGCTGAGACTTGCCCCTATTTTTTTCACCAAGAGTGAAATTCCTTTGTATATTTTCATTGCTTGGATAACAAAGCTGGACTAGTGTTCATCTGTTCAGTTCTGATGGTGATTGCCCATTTTTTTCAAAATGGCCTCAAGTTGACTTACCAATTCATGCCAAGGCATGGCACTGGATTACGCTGTTAGAAAATGATGATTCCCTTTTCCTGCCACCCCCCCACAAGCTGGCTAGCTCAGATTTAGAGGGATGAGGAGAGGGGATCTTCAAAATAGGCAGAAGAGATTTAAAAGCGGCCCCTTAGCTCAGGATGTATTCCAAAGCCTTATTCTAAATGAAGAGATCCCAAGAGGCAAGGGTGGAGCACATGGAGGGAGAGGGATTTTTATCTCTTTTGGGGTGGGGGTCAGATTACCTGGCCGGAAGCCATAGGTCAGAGACAAGGGGCAGGTAAATCAGGCCAGGTTACAGTTTTTGGGGGAGGGGTTTTGGGGAGAGAGCATTCCCAAAAGGGATGCAACGAGAAAAGATGTAAACTTTTTTCTAGCCTTTAATATTTTCTTAATTCACCTGGTTTTGAAAATCCCATAATTAAGTGCTAGAATTGCAAAGTCCTGCCTTCTCTAGTTCATTCTTTGTGGGACTGATATTTTCTGAATCATCAGCCATTTTATCAGTCAAGTCCAATTTATCTTGTTTTCATTTTACTACCTTATTATGTAGTTGTTTTTATTTCCTTTTAATTTCAATTTCATTAAAGAGCCATATTTTTATACATATTTTTTGTTATTTTTAATGGAGAATTTATATCAACTATTTCAGTGTTGCATTTTTTAAGATGTCTGCAATTCAGACAGAAGTATTGTCTACACCAAGAGAGTCACTGAGATAGTCACCTTTTCTGTTCAATACATATTAGATTTCCAAATGTTCAGTATTTTCTTTCTTAGGGTAAAATGAAAGTTCTTACTTGTATACAGTAGCAGGAAATATCTGTCAAGTTTCATTGTCCTTTTAAAATCCTATTTATATTTTCAAGTAATCTTTATTCATCAAAGGAGAAATGTCACAACTAGCATTGTTACTGTTAGTGCATTCATTTGACTGTGCAGTGAATAAAATCCCTTCAAAAGAAAGGGACAAAGCTTGGGGGGCATGGGAGGGGCAGTAGGCTGCTTCTTCCTAAATGGAAGAATATCATTACTGATATGAGTAGAAATAGCATCAGCTTCTGTTATTAAGAGTTTGCCTAATGCCTTCCATTACAATATGGTTTTCTTTTGCTTAGAACGCTGCCAGACTAAGATGATTTCATTTATGTCAGCATCCAAAAGGAAATTTTCCTCCTTTAATTTATTTAAGAAATTCCCATACAAATGAGACTCTTATTTCTGAGATGTAAAGTGAAAACATACTGTTCACCAGTGCTAGAAATGTGTTTTACTGAAATATTCTTCTGACTGAGCATTGTCAGATTGTCACCTGATTCCAGGTGGCCATCGAGCTACTCTCACTCCCCTCCTCAGAAAGGCAGGATAAGAAAATAAGATGGCAGCTTAAGTCTTGCAGAATTTGTGTCACACAGATCATTCTCCATCTCTTTACTGGATAACCAGTTGGGCCACACTTTAGCCAAGTATTTTCTGAAAGGCCTTTCCACTTGCTGCTTGTTGAGAGTTAATAGGAAATAAGAAGATTTCTACTTAGTTCCTTGTAAGTAGCAGCACAACAGAATCAAAAGAAGAAACCCTGTGTATAGGTGATTTATGATAAACATCACTAGCACAGAGTTGAGAAGTTCTGTGTTTGTGCATGTGTGTATATGCACATTCTGGTTTTACACTGTTAGTATCTATGCTTTTCTATCTCTTTCTATTATATTTTAATATCTAATCACATGGAAAACTAATGGTTATTTTAATAAGCTTATTTTATAAGTTTTATTTTAGCAAAATCAACACACATAAAATAGAATGGGAAAGATTTACTCCTAAAAATGATTTCTTTAAAGTGATAAGAAAATCCAATTAAAAGAATCTCTACTTCAGCAAAGCAAAACAAGATCTTTGAAAACAGAATGATTCAGAACTCCAGAATGTTCTGAAATAGTGCATCAAATTTGTTTGGCTCTACTACTTGTTTAGGCTTGCTCGGAAAAGAAATATTTTCCTTTATTTGTATTAGTAGGAATTTTTAAATGCGTATTTAAAGGTATAATATATATCAGACGTGTGTGAAAATGCATATATTATATACATAGATTTAGATTTAGATTTATTTTTATTACAACTTTTAACATAAGGTAAAAAGTAGGTTCTAAGAGTTTTATTGAAAAAAAACATTTTTCTCCTGGCAGTTAAGAATTCTCTATAAATATATCCTTTTCTTTTTCTTATATGTCTTGTATAAATGTCAAAGACAAATTCAGAAGGGGAAAAACAAAGTCAAAAGCCAAAATGCCAAAAGAACTCCAACCTTCAAGTGGTTCTATGGATCAGTACCTTTCACTTAGATGCTAACCTGCCTATTTTTCTCCTAATAGCAATCACATGTGGACATCCTGGGAATCCAGCTCATGGAATGACTAATGGCAGTGAGTTCAATTTAAATGATGTGGTAAATTTTACCTGCCACACTGGATACTTACTTCAGGGTGCTTCTCGAGCACAGTGTCGAAGCAATGGGCAGTGGAGCAGCCCTTTACCCAACTGTCGAGGTAAGAGTTTTACCCTGCCACAAAATACTGATTCAGTATTGTTGAATTATTACTGCCTGTTCTTTAGGAACTTATTCTCACCTTTATCTGAGTTTCTGCATTTCTGTATTGGAGATTATTTTTACGGCTGACTTTAAGGGAAGCCTGGACTTTCCAGTATTTTACCTCAAAGTGCTCAGACTGCAATCACCAGCATTTAGTTTATAGACATATAAAGTGAACTTTGTATCACAAAAGTTATATAACATCAATAAATCATGATAGCCTGTCTAGCCCGAATTAGGTACATTTTAATACAGTTTACATAAATGGTCATTATGAAATTGAATATTTATGTATCAAAATATTTTAAATTCTTTTGTTTCCTAACAATACCAGAGAGATGTGAAACGTGATTTTTCTTACCCCCACAAAAAAAAAAAAAAAAAAAAAAAAAAAAGGGGGGGAATAAAGTAAGATATAATTTTGCTTGGCTTTTTTTTTAAATACATCTGAGCTTGATTCATGGTGTGTATTGAGTAAGATGGACATGTTTGAGAAATGAGAATGAAGCAAAAGTTTATGTTATGAGAAAATCAGTATCAAAAGTACATGTTAGGAAAAGACAAAGAAAAAACATTTTAAAAAACAATCTGCAGTTCTCAGATTGACTTCTTTATCCAGATGCCAGTAGTGTAATTAAGATTAAAACTCTCTGAAGTTAGCCTGGTTTTACTCCTTCCATTTTTGACCAATGCTTTTATTTATTTTCTTTAACTTTTGGCTATTGTTGCAGAATATGGAACTAACATCTCTTCTTTGTTCTGCTCCACCAGTATCTTGATCAGACACATAAAATATGTTCACTAGTTTAGAGTTTTTATGTTATATGCCCCAAAATAACTTCTACTAGTACATGCTTTCTCAATGCTGAATCCATTAAGATACTGATATTTCATGATATAGTGAAACATTTTCCCTTGAATCACTGAGGCAGATTGACTATCTTCTGACCAAATCATAGATGCAAAATGACAGAGAAGTGAAAGGCAAGACATGAGGTAAATCATGTAAGATATACTGGAAGATCTCAAAGGCCTGGGGAAAACTCTGAGCTATTCTATATCCTTCAGTGCCCTTTTTGTGAAGACTGGAAGGAAATCTATTTTAATGGCTCTAATTTAAAAATGTTTTTCCTGGTCATATGCAAAGATGGAATTATCTTGGTTCATTTGTCAATGTTTTTAACAGTGGTAATTTCCAAATATGTAAACCAAAACCAAATTAAAAAATACTTTGTGTCTGGAAAGAATCTGATGGCTATGTCTGTTATGGAACATGCAAAGAAATAGAACACAAAACTTTCTCCAGAAATGTAATAGCTACTAAACTTTCCTTGAATATTTTCTTTCACTAGAAAATGCTAAAACAGTGTAAGTGCTATGCTTTTTGTTCTTTGTATTGTGTCTTTTATGGGCTAAAGGAAATTGCGGGCAGCAAAGTCATTTTAAGGATACAACACTGGGACTAAAGCTCATGTAATAAGAACTTAACTTTGGCTATTGTACCTTTATTATCTCTGCCTGTTGGTTTATTAAAAATCTTACTGTATTACAGCTGTTGTTTCTAAGAATAATAATTATCTTTGGTGATTAGCTCATCATAATGTTTCAGAGATAGCTGATGCAATTTCAGGCTCAGTATGTGGAATCAGATCTTTCGTTCTCATTAAAACAATAAAGAGATGGCAAGTCCCTCAGTCACTACCCTCAGAATTTATTCAAGTGAGTTAACTAACAGCAATATAATTATTGGAACAGAGAAACAAGAATTAACAAACTGTTCCTATTTAGGCTCATGTATTTTTTCCCTTTTATAATCTTTTCTTTTGCTAGACCTAAGTGAACAAACTTATCTGTCTCATCTGTGAGTCATTTAAGTAAGGTTTTATTTGTTGGAAAAACATACTTTTTCACTTATACTGTAAATGCAATCAGAATCTGCTCTATCTGAATGTCAGAGGCAGAGATAGAACAGCTTTACTGAAATTCAACCCCATTTACAAGCTGAGTTACTCAGCTGTTTACATTGAACTCCATAACATTTATTCAAAGGAAAACAAATGGAAATGAAAGCAAGGAAAAACAATGCAAAGACTAAAACCATTTAGAAAGAACATAAGAATTAAGATGCTTACAGTTACTACAACATTATTTCAGTTGTCTCTCCTGTCTACTTTTGTTGTCCTTTTAGAATTTAAGAATTTTTTTAATTTTAAAAACTCAAACATGAATTTGAGTTTGATGCAGGCCAATTTGTGGTCTGAAATCTTATTCAGGGAGATTGGTTTTCTGAAAGGAGTGAGTATTATAGATGCAACTCTGCCAAGATTCAGTCACTTAAGAATGGCAAATTGCTACCAGAATGAAGTGGCCCTGAGTTCTCTTAGCTGAGTATCTACAGTTTTGTCTATTCTCATGGAGGTGGTGTGAAGCTGGACTTTTGCCAGTCACTCAGTGTTTCTTCATTCTTCTCTTCACTTAGTATTTCTTTCTCTATAGCAACATATGTTTTTCAGTGACTGTCTAGTATCTCTTCCATCAAGAACTGCAAGGATCCACCTAATTTAGTCCCCTCTCGGTGCACCCTGCTAAAACACAGCGCACTGTGCTGCTAATCATGATAACACTGTAGATGCTCACCTCTGTGACCAAGTTTAACTGATTTAAAGGGTTTAAAAAAGTTGTCATGAAGTTTGCGATTTGTCCAAGAAATATCTTCTTCTGGAGAGGAATATACTGCCTAAAGTAACAATAAATGTTGTAAATTGTCTGAGTCTGGAAATATGATGAATTTCTCTTTGCATGTTTGAGAGATTTTAGAATCTCTGACAAATAGTGTTTTTAACCTTTGTTCATGGAAAAAGGGCTTTTAAGCTCTGAAATGAAGCAGGGTATTTAAGAGTGTGTATTAAATAGTAGAATAGTGCATAGTTTTATCACAGGGTGAGAATTTTAGATATATGGGGATTTTAGGATGGTAAGCAGGTGATGACAAGATGGAGGAAGCACATGGCTTTTGGGTTTCTTCCTTCTTCTTCCTTGCCTCCATGTTCTGCAGTGAGGTGGCACATTATAGTTGGCTTAGAAGAGAATCTAACCTTCTAACATAGATAATAGCTATTGGTGAAGAATTACAAATACTGATTACGTAGTTTGTAGTATAAAGATAATCGTCACCTTTGGGGCTGGGTCATTTCCCCGTGAGCTGACCTGCTGAACAGATCTCTGTGGGTCAGAGAAGAAATTGTACTGATAAGGGAAAAATAAACAGCCTTGAAGAAGCAGAGGAGACAGCTCTCGGTTTTTTCCTTCTATCTCGGTGCTGGGCAAAAGACTTTTACACTCTCGGGAAGAACAACATCGCCGTAAAAAAACCCGAGAGTAAATGTACTTGTGAGCTAGAATAAATTTAGTTGTACTGTAAAGGCAATATTCAAATCCACTTCAGCTAAGCATATGTGTTAGAGTAATTCTGTACCATTCTCCTAGTACATGAATCTCTGACCTAGAAATGTGGGAGATTTGTATTCCAATTCTATGAAAATTTAAAGTGTTGTAATATAATTGCCTTGATAATTGGTATCGTTTCTTATTTTAGGTTAGCCTGTTCAGTTGACCTTGCAGTTAGTACATAGCAGTTTCTCTCTGCCTTTCCTTCTCACTTCTCTGGGGGGTGTTCTCCATGGCCTGAGGAGAGTATCTACTCCCTCATGCACTGCCTTCTCCTCTAAACTCAGTGTTCCCTTTTTTTACTTCTCACTGGTGTGTGTGTGTGTGTGTGTGGCCTCCTCTGTCTGGTGTATTCTGGCCTTTCCTAAATATATCTTCAGAGAAACAATCTTATCTCATGGCTTGCTTCTGATTTGATGAGGGACTGAGAGTTGGGGTTGATCAGCTCAGAGGAAAGAAGGCTCAGGGATATGATGTTTATTATCTATACTTCTCTCAGGGACAGTGTAAAAAAAGAGGGCCAGACTTCTCAACAGTTCTCACTGAAAGTACATGTTTGCATTGAAAGTTTATATTCTTATAGCTATTCAAAACCTAATTGGATAGACAAAGCCCTGGGCAAACTGTTTAGTTGTCACTTCCAAGTTCAAGTATTCCTGTATACAGTTTATGACCAAAGACTATATATGGACACCAGCTATAGTCCTATGCCAAATTTAGTCTTTGTGAATTGATTAGAACTTACCTAAAGCAAGTAAAAGCACTTTTTCTGGCATAAGCCTTTACTTCTAAAATTGTCTTTTATCAAATGGGTGGAAAACATTTGTTTTAAAGTTCATTGTTAGCAATGAATTATGAATTGTTTTACAAAGAAAGTAAATCTGCCAGCTCTTTAAATATCCTGCTGGGAAAGAATTGATTCCTGGCAAACCTGTATCATTTAATTCAGCAGATACTTTACATTTGACCTTTCTTTCAAACCTCAGTTGGGTTCACCTGAGTCAATAATGAACTTGGCTTCATTTGGCTGAAACTATACAGGAAGTGCTACAAATTAAAGATTGCTGCTTGAAGCTATTGAAGAATTTTATTTTATTTTATTTTATTTTATTTTATTTTATTTTATTTTATTTTATTTTATTTTATTTTATTTTATTTTATTTTATTTTAAAACTGAGATGCTATGTGGAAACATTGATATTTTTGGAAAATAAAACTGGGGCAGTTCTTAGGCATCCTTTTGAGTAATCAGTGACAGGGAATTTAGCAAGGAAATTATATGGAGGCTTTTGGCTAAGGAAAAAAAAATGCACACAAAAGATCATATTTGCTATTTAAGAACTGTATGATAAAAACTTGTATGAAAAAAATTATTTTAATATGCTCGTATATCCTAAATGCACTGCAAGCACTGAATTGCACTGCAATGATATTTCCCCCTACTCCAGAATGCTTTTGTCTGTTCTGGTTAACTGTTTTGGCTCATCAAGTAAAACCTTTCATCTCTGAAAATCTTCGTATTTTTTAGTATTTGATTTGGACCTGTGTTCTGAGGTCATGTAATTCTTAAAATACCATGCCTTGAGAAAACTACGTTCCCCTTGTTTCTGTCACAAGTTAAAAAATGGTATGTTGTGATGTTCAGGCACCTGAACCCCAATTTTTTTTTAATTATTTAAACATTAATATCTGTTTAAAGATTTATATTTAATCCTTTCAATGTATTTTGTGTTATCTAAAGATTGGCTAAAACTTTTTCTGGAATGTGGAAGTCTCTGAAGTTTGACTTTAAACTCATAATTTTTATTTCTACACATGAACTTTATCTTTGCTTTTATTTATTTGATAAAGAACAGTTCAAGTACTTGGTTTACTTGCCTTTAAACTGGAACCAAATGGCATCAAAAAAATTGCAGTACCTAGATCTCTATTCTCTGCTGCAAACCTGCCTGAGTAGAGCTTGGCGTAACATGGATGTGCTACCCCAGAAGTAGTTATAACTATATTAAATCTTAAGCCAAGCATGTTCACTGGATTTTTTTTTTTCCATTAGCAGTTTGGAACCACTTTCCACTTTGTCTTTGGAAGCGCAGTAAACTAATATCCATGCTTTCTACTTTTCATAATAACTCCTAACCACCACAATGAGAACTGAATCAGATGGTCCCATCAGGCTCTACACTCCTGATTGCACTGCAGGCCATTTTTCCATATATTATGCTTGAAGCAAGAACTGCTGTATTAAACACCACACTTTCTGCCTGTATTAAGGCAGATTTATATTCATAATCTGTACCAGGAAAAGTGGATATCCTTTGCTACTCCTTCCTTCAGAATTCTTTTTATCTTTTTATAAATGAGATTTAAGAGCTTTTCTCTTAAATATGTTTCTTAAGACCAGAAACATTTTGATGGGAAGATACATTTGACAAAGTTGCAGAGGTTTGAGTTAGCTCACGTTCTTCAGCTGGTATCAGTAAGTCCAGCCAATTTGTTAGTAATAAAGATTTCAGGGTCTCTATTTATTTATAATGGATTTGTACTGAAAACTTTAAAAGTTAATCTTTCTTTATCTCATTGGTCATAGAGTCTTGAAAAGTTTAATTAGGCTTTTATGTTTTATCAGGAATCTGGTATCTACAAAGAATTGCTAATTTTGTCATGTTCTCTTTAGTGGCTATGTCATTTGAATGAGTTGCAATATGTTCCACTCCTTCACTGACAGAGAAAACAACCTTTCTGATGGCAGCTGATAGAAAGGCAGGAGAGAATGAGACTGGTGACCAATTCTTCTCATTCAAAGATAAAGCAGCTCTCTTAATTTTCCATCTATGGTGGAGTCAAGGATTCGTATAAGCTGAGAAATGCACTTTATTCAGTTTTGTTTTTTCCCAGAGTCAGAGGACTTTGTTGTGAATTATTTATACTTAAATGTAAGATATACCTAATCTGTTCATAGTCATAGCATGTTGATATTCTTCAGAAGGCTAACTTACAATTGAGTAAGTTTCCTAAATAAGGAGGTGAGGTGCCATGGGAGATGCCATACGGTGTCTGAGGTATTTACTTGATCTGGCAGAGATGCCCCTCTCTGGAATAAAACCAGCCTGGAGATCAGGCAAAGACACTTCAAAAGGTAGATACATGTTTTGAGGCAACTGAAGAGTTCCTCATCCAGGTGAAAAACAATGCTTAGATTAAAAAAGACTGAAGAAAAGGACTTTAAGTCATGATCCCAGAATTTGTACTGGTCTGACAAAAGCTATTGTGTTAATACTACTTGTACATAGATGCCCCAAAATGAATTTTGCATACAGAGAACACAAGAGAAAAATATCAGGCAAGTACTTTATCTTTCTGGTCAATTTGCTATTGTAATACCTGACAAAATCTGAGAAGTTTTCATTCTTGTTTATTGTTGACTTTGCATTGACCTTTACTAAAATTCCATTTACTGGCAATTTTCTTGTCATGCTTTCACAAGCAGAGCTTTCTTTCTTTTTATTGGCAGCATTTTTAAAAACTTGTCATAAAAACAGAGATCTCTACTCTTTATTCACTTTAGGGTGTCAGTCCCTAAACATACTTTAGATAGCAAAATTAATGCAATACTTTTCACATAAAAAAATGTTTCAAAATACTGTTGATCAGATAGGAAAGTTTATAAAAGAAGCTTAAGATTTTTTTTGCCAAGAAAGGAAAAAAAAAGAGAGAGAGTGAGAACAAGAAACAAAATACTGTGAATTATGTACTTTTCGATAATCATTCAACTTTTTAACAGAAAGCTGCCCTAGAGGACTCTGACATGGTCTTTTAACTTCTTTGTCCTCAAGGGTTTGAATCTACTCAGTGTGAGGTTCCAAAGTTATCAGTGCAGACTTGGAGTACTCTCCTGCTTTTCTCAGAAGACTAGACCAAGACTGACAGAATTCATTTCCCATGCAACTCTTGACAGGTGTCATTGAGAGAAAGCAATCTCCGTCTACTCTCACTGTGATTTACAATTGAGTCCCCAGGGTGAAAGGCAATTGGGGAAAATACTGTCTCAGTTCTGTCTGCCAGCCAACTCAAATTCTTTTCTAAAGTACTCCTTACTGCAGCCCTTCTTAGCAACAGCACACTTGTGTGTATTTTTAAAAACTGATAGCTGATCTTAAGTGGCACTGCAGACATAATTGTGGTTACTTTTTAACTTGAGGGATCGTATTCTTTTTGCATAATCATTTGATAAAGCTTCATGTATGATGCAAGAATTTTGTTCACAGAGCACATGCTTAAATTATGCATTTGGTGACTTTTTTGTATTTCATTCATCACTGAGCTGTCTAAACAGATACTACTGGTATTGGAGTGAAAACTCTGTATCACATAGAAAAATTGATACTTCAGAACTGCAATATATTCCTTGAACATTCTGTATTTCTGGTCTGCATGGAGAATTAACTTTTTCTATCCTCCCTATTGACTTGCAAAAATAGTCCAGTTGGAATTGCTTTTGTGTAGCTTTGGGCCAGCATGTCTTCATGAAACAAAGTTCCTTTTAATTTCTAATACTGACTTTCCATAAGCGAACTTGGTACAATTACCTGTTAAACCAAAGATTTAATTTTAAGCAGTTACATTTGATTTTGTTTTATGTTAATATTCTCAAATTCACTAAAAAAGGGACAGCTCTAGTGAATCCTTGTTAAAAATTAAACTTAAGGAAATAATTGAATAATCTATACAATGAGAAGAGTATTTGAAAATAATTGTATTCGTGAATCTACAAGACCTTCAATAAATGCGAGAATTTTGCAACATGCATCAGATTTTTTCTGTTTCAATAGAATGTTCTGAGATTAAAATTGAAATAACTTAAACTATTACTTTAAATGTTCTCTGTCAACTACTCTAGTTCATATTTGAGTTTATTAGCAATGATTTTCTCCAAATTGCAGTGAAAAATAAACACTTTTTGTGGTTTTTTTTTTCTTTTGAACAAATTCTAAAATGTCATTTCACTGTTTATTTCACTGCTTTTACATTTATGTATTTTTTATCTGTACAGTATTTCACTGTTTATCACTTTGATCTAGAAATAAAATATGCATTCAATATTATAGTTAAAGAAATAGTACTTTTTGATATTATGGAGTTCCCACAATTTCCAAATGAGATTTCTGTGTTACTGATAGTCTATGATGCCATGAAAAGTTGTCTATATTTTTGCTCTGGAAGGCACTTTCTTTTAAAGGTTTGTGTCTAGATTTTTACTGTCCTTCCCATTCCATCAAGGAGAATACCAGAGCCTCTTCCACTTCATTTTCATACAAAACAACAGTAACAGCAACAAACCCCAAAACCAAACCAAAAAAAAAACACCACCCCCCCCCCCCCCCCCCAAAAAAAAAAAAAAAAAAAAAAGAACAAGGCCAAAACACATAAAATCACCAAACAAAACCACCCAAAAATCCTGCCAGAAAATAAACTAAAAATATAGTTTGCATGGAGGAAATTCATTTGACACCATAAAAAACTTAATTTGATGAACAACATGAATCTTGTCCTATAGCTTAGGGAAAATTCACTAGTATGTGTCCACATGCAAATTTCCACTAGTTTTGTGTATTCTTTAATGAAATTTTACTGTCAAAGTCAAAGTATATCCTGTTTAAGCTGTCTATGCCTAGTTTTTCATGCTATATTCCTGAGCTAAAACAGATTTGGATGATATTAAATGCAGGCTACTAAACATGCATCCACACTGTGGATCTCTGTGAGTACAGCAAGGAGTTCTACTTGTACCAGAATAAAATTTCTAATACAGAAAAATTTTAAATATGATTGATATATTGATAAACTGATACTAATTCACCTTTGGACTATTGGCAGTGGAATGCAGTTATTATTTTTCCACAGGATTTTACATATATTTACATACATGTAACATATTTTACATGTTACAACCATAAAGCACAATTCCATCTTTTTTTATCTGTATCATTTAAGGGAAGAGCTGCTCTTGAAGGTGTAGTTGCTAAAACAGGTAGGTATCAGTGGCATGGAAAAGTGCAATTTTGCCATAGTTACTTTTTGATATGCAGTTTTATTGCAAAATTGTGTACTGATAAAGGTATCAAGAAGACTTGAATTCTGTTCTCTACCAATATAAATATTCCACACAACCCTGGACTTCATTTTTTGATATGATGGATCACAATAGTGGTATTGTGTAGTTGTGAGGTCGGGAATTAAATTACCATAAAAATAGTTTTAGCTAAATAGAAAGATTTTGAAATATTCAATTCTGTGCTTGACATTAAATTTATCTGTGTTTTTAAATTCAATAGTGCCTGGCATGGAAGATTAATTTCTTCTACTTATTTAGATAGTTTTTCATTTGAACCAAGTGGCACATTCACAGGAATTGTTTGGAGTATGGCTCAGGGGTTAATATGGACAGAAGGATCATTCTTCATGAGCAGTTCAGAGAAATTTACCCTGTTCTGGAGGGTAGCAGTGCACAATGGCATAGACTGAGCCACCGTCTACTGGCCTCATGCCAGAAAACAGGTGCTGGCTTTCTTTAATTCACATTGATACAGATGTGTATTCAAATGTTTAGGAATGTGAATACATTAGTGTGGAAAAATTAATGAGGTGTTTGTGCAAGGCAGTTTATAACTTTGCAGAGGATGCAGGCTAGCTCCAAAAGCAGAAACTTTACAGCAGCATCTCCCCAGCACTACACCGTGTCTAATTGCATAGGAATCAGGGTTAATTAGGATGCAGCATGTGTTGTTTCTTCTGGGAACTGTGCTAGTTTCTGTAAGAAAGGGTTGCACTGTGAGTACAGACATATGAGCTCCTTCAGATCTAGCTTAGTTTTGGTGAGGCATCCTGTCTGTGGACTGTACAGACTTTCACATGTGTTCCTGTTTTACAATAAAAGTAAAATAAAAATATAAATTTTTATTAAATTTATTATTAAATATATATATATAAAAATATATATTTTTATTATATTTTTTAAATAAAAAAAAAACAAAAAACCCAAAAACAAACAAAAAAACCCCAAACAAACAAACAAACAAAAAAAACCAACCAACCAAACAAACAAAAAAACCAAAAAAAACCCAAAAAAACCCCAAAAAAACAAAACAAAACAAAACAAAACAAACCTGCAACAAAGAATGTGTCATGTAAAAGAAAAAAAAAAAATTTCTCTTGATAATACTCTTAAATAGAGATCCCCAGAAGAAAGAACTTTCAGAGTTCTTCAAAGCAAATGCAGAGACACAGATTTCTACATCCAAATTTTTCACAGCTTTCAAAGAGCAGTGAGCTATTAGGATTTGACATTTTTCCTTGTCTTTTGGGACAAAAAAAAAAAAAAAAAAAAAAAAAAAACAAAAAAAAAAAAAGAGGCAAGAGCTAAAGAGGTATTTGTTTCTGTCAATGAAATCTCGTAAACACATATTTATTTAATCTGCATATATCTGATTTCTGTATAAAATGCTATGGTTATAACACTACGTTTAAATAAAAGTTATTAGTATAAAATATAAGCTAAACTACTATAATGTAAGCTGAATGTAACTTCTCTGGTGAATTATTTCATAGGATCCACCACAAAACAAATAGAAATTGTTTCAGTTAGGAAATTAAAGGACCTTTTTCATTGAACATAGTCATTCTACATAACGCCTTCCTAATGCTTTGTCTGCATCATTGTAATAGCTAATTTTCAAAAATATGTCTGACTTTTCTGTGTAATTGTATTGTCAGTGTTTTTAATAACAATTGGTAAATGAAAAATAGGTTTCTTTATGGCAAAAAAAAGTTATTTTCCCCAAATATTACTTCTAATATAATTTTCATGAAGGAAAAATTCAGATTCATATGAGACATTAGAATTGTGAGGTTAAAATTATGAGCATTTAATACTTTTAAGATCATGGCTTTAAAAGATAAGTATAAATAAATTAAAACTGAATTTTGCTCCATATTAAATTTTAGAATGTTAGAATATTTCTAAAATACTGATGCTTTTTAGCTGATTGAAATGTCCCTTTAATGAACAAATATTTGCACAAGCTGCTTTGTTCTAGTGTATTATTTAATCAGCACATTTAAATTTTATGTATGATAAAACTTAAACTTTTGAATAAAAATTATTCAGGAGTAAAAAGCAGCCATTAGGGACTATGCAGATCTTACCTCTAAAATGTTAATCTTATCTGTATTCTTCTCCACTGATTTCTTTTTCATAAAAATTGCTTTGAACTAGATGACATACTTGAAAGGTAGATTCCTGTAGTTCTTTGATGAGCTTTAATTTATGATAGTAATAATATTTCAAGGTTTTGGGGTTTTTTTAGTTTATTTATACTGTTATCTTTAGAATGAACACAGGGGAGGGGTGGAGTAAGTGTTTGTAACTTTCCATATAGTTTTCAGACACCAAAATTGGGTGAAAAAGTCCCTTCCAACTGGAGCTGTTAAATGATGCTATGTCCCTGCAGTCACTGAAGAGTACAAAGTTAAGGAGTGGGGAGGGTAGCTATACTTTATAGAAAAAATTTAACAGTCTTGAAAAAAACCCATGATATTTTAGGGTTTTAATTTCTATCTGAAAAAATTACTTCATGGTTTTTGGTGCTTACCCTCACTCCTGCTGCCCTGTCAAGTGTTTGATTTCTCACTGTCTTCCTTTTCCTGTTCTACACATTAATAGCAGAAAATGTCCTTAATATTTGAAGCAATTTTTCTCACTAGAGAAAACTAAAAAAAAAATTAAAAAAAGAAAATGTCGAAGTGCTATTTAAACTATATAATGTTCCTTCACATAAAAATTATACAGAAGAACAAACTAAGCCTACCAAGGGAATGATAAAAATTTCTTCCAATTTCTCTTTCATCTTTGTATACTTGATAGTATGTATCTTATCCAAGACTTATAAGAATTGGAGTAAAATTGTAGTATTACTTTCAAAGCAAAAATATCTTGACTCTTACTTAGGAGTCAATATTTCTGATATTTAAGTCAAATAAAGCTTGCAAAGGAACTTTAGATGAACCACAGTCAAGAGCTGCTAGTGAAGTAATGAAAATCATTGCTACATTTATGATATTGGTGTTTTTCATCAGCAATGAATACCATTTGTCTTACAGTGGTGAACTGTTCTGATCCTGGCTTTGTGGAGAATGCAATTCGTCACGGACAGCTGAATTATCCTGAAAGTTTCAAATACGGAACAAGCGTGGCATACCACTGCAAGAAGGGTTTTTATCTCTTGGGCTCATCTGCACTGACCTGTAAAGCTAATGGGTTATGGGATAGATCATTACCAAAGTGTTTGTGTAAGTATCCATTTGGTTGGATTAGAATTAAAGAGTTGTGCATGATTTTAAAACCTGATAGATAAAAGAAGTGTAGCCGTCTATTAAGAAACAAAGTGGTCTTTAAAATCGATAAATTGGAAATTGTACATCTCAGTAAGTAAACACTGAGAAAAAATATCATAAAACTTACCATTATTAAAAATGTGCTTCCAGGGAACTATTATTTCAAATGCCAGAAATTCATCATTAATTTCCCCTACCTGTGAATTGTTAAGGTATTCGGAAACAGCTAGGGAAATCTAAAATTATTTGTTTGTTATAATTTAGAATGATAGTCTAAGACCATTAATGCCTGTATCAGATATTTATATTTTTTTTCAGACTCAATGTAGTGTATAAGTGAGAACAAATCTGTGAAATGTGTAGAAAAATTTTGCTCAGGATGGTCTTTTCATAACACCTCTTTGTATTTCCTCCATCACTTTCTCCTCAGAGAGGGATAAAGTCTTCTGGTGTTTCCTATAATCAGTAAGCTTCATATCTTCACAAAATAAAAGTTTGCCTGAGTTTAATTTCCATTGAGATGTTTTCCTTCTTTGATCACTATTAATTTGCTGACATGATTTCTGATTTGCAATATAATTATAAGAAGTAGTAAGTGAAATTAAAATATATTTTAATTTGAAACACATCAGACATTTTAAAAGTTTTTTTCCTTACAGAATTGCAATTTTTTTTTACTAAAATAATTTATTTAATGGACTTACACTTATATACCAGAACAATAAATTTCACTAGGTTGGTGAATTTTTTCTTTATTGTGTTTTTCATACTGCTGTGCATCTGATATTCACACAACCCAAGCAGTTTGTTTGGCTTTTTTTTTTTCTTTTTTATGATGATCTATGCTTTCAATGTCTGTAAATAAGAGCTAAAATCTGAAAAAGTGGGTTTATTCACATTTCAGTAATAAAGTAGGAAAAATACAAATTTTAAATAGAAAATAGCTGATGGGGGTTTTTTTGGTTTTTTTTTTTTTTTTAGTTTGGCATGAATATTTACTGGTGCAAACATGTTCCTCACTTCTTGTACCTTATAAAAATAAGTATGATTTAAAATTATAAAAAATTATCAGTAATCCATTTTCCTCTTGCTAACTCTCATTTATCACATTGCTATAATAGTATTACAGAACAAATACTTATTTCACTGTGCAGCTTAAACTGTACCTAGTTGTAGATACAATAAAACTAGTCGCATTATCATATCTGCAATATATAAGCACATTACAACAATAGCCTTATTTGGTGTCTTCCTTCCTATTGCTAACCAAAATAAGGTATACTATTTGTAGGGAAGGATCATGAACAGAAATTAATGAGGAAAGAAATCTATGTATTTTTAGAGAAAGACTGCACTGGATGGGCTAGTTTTATACATGGTTTCGTGTTTAATCTTACAAATAACCAATAAATTATCTATAGCAACAAGAAAACTGAAGCTGTGTAAGAGTTGAAATCCAGACAGACATGTATATTTTGTGGAACTAGCCTTGTATTTAAAGGTTATGGGAGATTTTTTTTTTTCTGTGCTATGAAAATATCTTATAATATTATGTTCTTTCCTTTGTTAGCTATTTCTTGTGGCCATCCTGGGGTACCTGCAAATGCAATTCTTTCAGGAGACAAATTTACATATGGTTCCATAATTCACTATTCTTGCACAGCGGGTCGAAGGCTCATAGGAAATTCTACGAGGGAGTGCCAAGAAGACAGTCACTGGAGTGGGACTCCCCCTCACTGTTCAGGTACTTGTACCAGCCATTATCTGAATGTCACCTTGTCATAGGAATAAGGCTATTCTCACACATCTTTTAGCCAAATATTTGTTTTGTTTTTCAGTTATATTTTAATTTCACCAACAGCCACTCTACCGTATCACACCCATTTACTGAAATATTCTCATAATCATCTCATTTCCTTTGTCATTACTTTACAACTTCACTCCTCAGCCAGGTGCTCTAGGTGTATACTTCAGTGCACAGAAGATACAGCAAAAGTGTTTCAAACCCGGTTAAGTTTTGCTTGATACATATCTTACATTATATTTTTATGAACTTTGTTTTGTGTAAACAAAGGCTGTTACATCAGAAAATTTTGATTAAGAAAATCCACAGCAAAGGTATAAACTTTGTACATTTTGCTCCTCTTTTCTCTTGCAGAAATATACTTTCTTATTGTCAAAATGTGCAAACACCGTAAATGTATGAGATGTTCTTGGTGCTGTTAGGAAGTACAGGAACTGTTTATTCTCCTTTAGACTATGCAAATCTAGAAGAAGTCACAAAACATCACACAGTTGTTGAAGTGAATAGTTCAGGCAAAGATTGGCTACTGAGTACACCCACAGCAATTTAATAGTTTTTGAGGGAAACAGATATACACACTTTGGTATATAAAAATCAAATACCTGAATGGTTGAAGAAGAAAATTTCCTAGTGAGAAGATTGTTCATAATTTTACCCATTATACAATAGTATAACTTCCCTTGAACTATTGGACATGCCCACTCTTGGGCTGATGTGGTTCAATGTGGTTAAATTCAGATTTGATCTAATTGAAATAGGTGTAAGGTACTTGGAATCATTTTCAATACTTTGAAAAAGCTCTGAATAAGTGTTCATTGAAAACGGTCCATTTATGAGCTGCAAGGATGATTCTGCAAGGATGCTGAGCAGAATTTGAAATGCTGAGAAAAGGAAGTGAATTTAAATCACTACTGTTTCTTTTCTGTTCTCTGCTGCTCTAGGTGGAAGTAGTTTAGATTCTTCTCACGCTTCTAGGTCTGACTGCCATCATGGTCTCTTCCCCTAGATCTGAAAGGCATCACTGCACAACAAGAACTCTTTTCTTGCTTATCTTAAGCTCACATTTATTCATTTTTGCCTTTTTATCCAGCATAATGTCCCAGATCTAAAATTGCGCCAGGACTTGAATAGTCAGATAACAATCTAGTGCTGTTAACCAATATTTCTCACCACAAGAAAAAATATTATGTTTAATTGCTAATAATTGAGACCCTTTAGATATCTTGAGTCATAAATATGACAGTACTTATACACTCATAGATTTTAAAAACATTAAAGAGCCCTGTACTCATATCTTATGGTGGAGAAAATGTCTAGTGTAACTAAAATATTGTTACTGATGCAGAATTCAATTTTCTGACTTTGAACACAATGGGTCACCATCTTGAGAGCAAGATGATTCCCTAGGAAAATGAAAATCTGTCTCTGATAGCTCAATGTAAAAAAAAGGCAAAGAAAAACTCCCCCCCCCCCCCCCCCCCCCCAAAAAAAAAAAAAAAAGCCAAAGAAAACCCTAAGAAGGTGTCTCATTTATCTAAGTTATTTAAAATTTTAAAATCAACTACACTTTCCAAGTCAGATATTCAGAAGATTAATTCATCAAAATCCAATATAAATAATTCGTTGTCATAATGTCAGTGAAAGAACAATTGTGCCCCAGATGTCTGAGAACTCTAATTGGTTTTATACTTTGGGGATATGAAAACCAGTCCAAATATAATGTTTAAAACCTGTAGTCTCTTTCAGAATGGGATTAATTTCATTATTATATATTAATATATGTTTGAATGCTTGATGTGTCTATGATGTTATAAACCTCAGAGTTTGTGGTCACCTGGGACCTATTGCAATGATGGACTTTTGTATCTTATGAATTAAGCAATAGTTGACATTTTTGTTTAAAGTGACACACTCATTTTTCAATAAAGGTTATTGTATCTTCAACATGGCTAAATAAAAAAGGGTCTAGACCTCCATATTACTGTAACTACTTTTGTCTATACCCTTTGATTATAACATTTCATAGTCCCAGTTCAATTTTTCTCCAAGTCAAAACTAGGTATGACCATGAAAAAAAAAGTATCCAGTCATTCATCTGGAATAATTCCCTCAGCAAAATCCCAAAGCAACTGAGACATCATCAAATTTTCAGAATCATAGATCATTCTGCCCTGAAAAATCCCTTTGTGAGCACAAACCAAAGTATATGTGATATATCTGTTTCATGGTATAAACATGCCACAGTGAGAGCCTGAATCACAGTCCTCATGTTATTTCACACATTTTAAGCAGACAAATGTCTGTGAAACAATAACATCTTAAAGTGGCATCCAAAGGATGCATGTGGACTTCTGCTTTAGCAGTGCCAGGCCGTAGGTCATAGGTAACAGTGATTGATCCCTGAGACCATTATACTCTTTGAATTGTCCCCAGATTAATTTTTACCCATCACACCTGGCAGTCCATCAACCAACATACAAATACTTCACCAGTTTGTGTGTGCTGGAGATCATTCTCAACAGTTAGGAGACAGCCGCTGCATTTTGGAGTGAGCTTTACTGTATACAGAGAGACAGAATATACCAGGTGACTTAAGACACCTGTAAATACAAGCATGTGTTTACACCAGGAAATCCAGGTCCAAATGCTGTAGGGCATGGTGACAAAAGCAATCTATTCTAGAAGAACCTAATAGTAAACAAACTGAACACAATCAAAGCCCACAAGTTAGTCTTGAATTCCGAAACAGTATTGGCCTCCTTTTAAGTGACATTTTGGTTGTATCACTCATATTTACTATAATTAAAACCTTATGACACACACATAATTGTGCTTTCTGACATAAGAAAATTCTTATTTCTAAATGAACTATTTGTGTTTTCTCAAAAATTTGGTATTGTTTTTTCTTTGTTTAGGATGTTATCTTTTATGAGAGGGGTGTCTATGAAGAAAAAGACATTTAGGAATATACAGATTTCAAACTACTAATGTATTTACACATATTTTGGAAAAAAAACCCAACAAAATCAAAAATAAAATCAAAACCTGTAGTTTAAATAGAATTTGAGTTTAGACATATAATTCAAATGTGGAGAACAAAGAAAAATATTGCTGTTAACAGCAATGTGGACACAGAAGAATTTAGAAGATATGCAATTTTATATCAAAATTTATAATAAATTGTTGATACTGAGACCGTGCTTTCTTAACCATCTTGTACAGTATCCCCTGTAACAGCCACTTTATGTGATAAAGTGCTTGACTGATTCATCAGACTTAGGAGGACATCTTGGAGATCTCTGTCTCACAACACATTCTTTCTCTTCTAAATTTTTTACCAATACTTGCATAGAAATTTAGAGGATAAGGAAAATTATGAGATATTTTCATTCTTGACAGACACAGAGGGACAGGAATATTTTCTGTAGATACATGTATTTCAAATGAATTTCCTAAAAATTTGAATATGGTTCTCCTCACTCTTGCTGTTATTTATTTCTTGTTACTAGAAGAGAACAAGTTAAACAATAAAACACAATGTGTAGAAAATATCCTTTATATCAAAAAGTAACTAATTTTTTGAACCAACAGGGGTGCTTCCTGAGTTCTCAATTATCTTTTAGATTTTATTTTTATCATATTTTGGGTTTAGGCCTGAGCTGGTCTGACAAAAGAAGAAGGGTAAAAAAATGTGTATTTTCGTTTTTGACTTTAGTTTCACACCATAATACTGAAGAAAAGGGATTGATTGTAATAGAAACAATGCTGTGGCACCATTCGCAAGAGAGTAGTTTCACTGCCACTACATTTGCACATTACATTTGTAATGTCCATGCCAATAATTGTGCTCTGTTGTGTTTTGCAGGAAATAATCCTGGGTTTTGTGATGATCCAGGAGTACCAGCTCATGGGTCTAGACTAGGGGATGAGTTCAAAACAAAAAGTCTGCTACGTTTCTCCTGTGAAATGGGTTATCAGCTGCGAGGGTCTGCTGAGCGAACATGCTTGATGAATGGTTCCTGGTCAGGTATACAGCCTGTGTGTGAAGGTAGGTACTGATATATTGGCATTTTGACACTATTGGCACACTTCTTAATGACTTCTAATTCTTTGATTGAAAAATTTTGTCAGGCAGAAATATGCTGCCATAACATTTTACAGGAAGGTGATATAAAAAATTTACAAGCAGTTCATGTTTTGCTTGAAAACTTAAGCTCAAACTGCTAAAGTTTTGGAATATATATTTTTAAGAAGTTTGTGAAAAAATAATTTTAGTTAAAAAATAATTATCCAGAAAATAAATAACAGATATCTGAGTTAAATGTAAGACTTAACAAATGCTTTTGATTGAAGATATAAAAATGGAGAGATAAATAAATCTGTCATCTGTTTTGTAACAATAAAATACTTTCATTTTCTCTTTCTGTGTAATATCTATACATCAAGAACTGAATAAATGATAAAATAAAGTTCCATAAATGAATATATATAAATTAAGTATAAATTAAGAAATCAATACGTATTTCTCCACAGAAGTTAGACTAATTTCTAATCAGATATTTTTATGCTGCCTCTTTCAAAAGAAATGCAACAGAGGATATTTCTGAAAATCACATTTTAAAATAAGATTTAAAAAACATAGTAAGGAATTTTTAGCTTTTTGTGCAGTTAAAATTGGAAAGCAGTAATAAAAGACTATAATTTTTGTAATGACTTCTCATTTTCCAAGAATTTTTGAAAAATTACTTCATCTAATTCATCAGAGTTGACGGATTCTTTAGTATCTGTTGTCTCCTAAGCTAAAAGATAAAATGGAAGGTAGAACAAAATATTTGTAGTATTTTTTTTTTTTAACCTACATATTTTATTCTGAGAAAAATTATTCCTTTGCAGTATTTTTCAACACAGACTAATCTTCTGTCACTGCAGATATCATCATAATTGTATAAAAATGGCAGTGGGCACAGGATCAGTATTTGAATCAGTATTTTCAGCAGAGAACTGAAGTTTTGGAGTATCCTTTCTACTTCCCTTACATGAAGATATTAAGTATAGTAGGACAGCAGAAGTCAGTGGCAATTATCAGTGTTTTAAATGCTGCTTTTCATCATAGTGTATGCTTCTCTTTTCAGAAACGAACAAATAAACAAACAAAACCACAAGAAAAAAGACATTTTTTGGTTTTCCATTTATCTATGGTCCTTCAATTGTTTCCTATTTAATCTAAGTAAGGATGAGATTAGGACGAGAATACCTATTCATTCCTGTAAATTCAAATTCCAAGCTGTTGAATTTTTCTTTTCACTATTTCAAACTTTTAAACTTCAAAAAATTAAAAATTTATTTAAAAAAAGGCATTAGGGTATTATTCCAAAAATAAATGGTAGACTAATTTTTAATTGGAAAATTAAAAAAAGTTTGTTTTAATCATAAAACCTAACACAATAATTTTAATTAATAGATTATACCTATTATGTTGGGGAGCATCCAGCAGGTGCACATGCAGCAGGTCCAAGTCTTTCTTCTGCTGGGGACCCCAGTGGTAGATGCAGAATTCTAGATGGGAGTCTCAAAAGAGTGGAACTTCTAGAAAAGTTGTTAGGAAAATTAAAAACAAAACCCCAAATTCTTTTAATGATTGCTTGGCCCACTGGGAAAATAAACCCCTCACCTTCCAAAAAACCAGCCACTGTAAAATCTCAGACATATGAAGCTGAAACATAATTATTGTCTTAAAGCATTGATAGAGTTGCTGAAAAGGTATGGAGGCCAATACGGAATGTCTGTTCTTTTCTTGATTCAAAAACTAAATTAACAAGAAGGTCACAATTTACTATTTATGCATTTTTACAGTTGAAAAAGGAGATACCAGAAGACAGGAAGAGAATAGAAAAATATGCCAAAAGGCAAAACAGAGGTATAGGTTTGTCAGAAACTCCTGCATGAGCTTTATTTGCTCCAGTGACTGTATTGGGTGGAGTAGAACAAAAAGGGCAAACTATCTGAATCAGGAATTAAAAAAAAAAAAAAAAAAAAAAAGCCAAAAAACAACAGAAAAAACCCCAAACAAAACAACACATGCAAGTAATAATATTAGCAAAGAGAAATAAATGTTAATTCAAGAATATATCTATTACACATTTTCTCAGTAAAACTTGCAATAGGTGTTTTAGAAGATGAGCCATTAACCTAGTTGTTATTTTCCTTTTTTTTCACCTATCATCATTTTTTTTTTTGCTTTTTTAAATCTCTTCTTTACAGCTGTATCTTGTGGGAACCCTGGCACTCCAGCCAATGGTATGATAATATACACTGATGGAATATTATTCTCCAGCTCAGTCATTTATGCCTGTTGGGAAGGTTACAAAACTTCAGGGCTAACTACTAGACATTGTACTGCTAATGGGACATGGACTGGCACTGCTCCAGACTGCACAGGTCAGAAAGAAATTCTCTTCCCCTAAAGCTTTAACATAGTAAGTCATCCAGCCTTCCAACTGAAAGTGATTGTTTTGATAGATAAAATAACACATTTTTCCACATTCATCTTTCCTGTAATACATTTATATATATCTAAATGTACATGCCCTTATAATGCTTGCTAGATGCTTCCAGAACTATCTTCTTAAGATGGCTACATAAGTAACATTATTGTATTTGTTTGCCTCAGCAATGTCAATTTGATCATATTAATATTTTTTAGAATAATTTCATATTTAGCTGGAAACCTTCAGAGTTTCCTTTAACATTTCTTTCCCCCTTTTTTTTTGTTTTGTTTTGTTTTGCTTTTTGGTTTTTTGGTTTTGTTTTTTTGTGTTTTGGGGGGTTTTTTAGGGGTTTTTCTTTGGGGGGGTGGGGTTTTTTTTGGGGGGGGTTGGGTTTGAGTGGGGTTTTTTGGGGGGTTTTTTTTGTTTGTTTGTTTTTTGGGTTTTTTTTGGGTTTTTTTTTTTTTTGGGTTTTTTTTTGTGGCATATGGTTAGAGTAGAAAGTTCTGGTAGCTCAAAATCAGACTTTGTATATTTAGATACATTACTGTGCCAGTTTTTGTAAGCCAAATGAGTCAGAATTGATCAATCATCATTCTGCTAAGGACCAAGAATCCAGGAGCAACAAGACTGGGGTATTCCATCGGGGATGGTGAGCAGGGACCAGAGGAGTGCTACAAGGCAAGCGTGGCTAGTGGCCTCAGTGACAAGGCCAGACTCACAGTACATCAGTGCTTTTATACACACGCACACACAAAAGAAAAGTAATATAAATAAGGAGAAATAAAGAGGCATTTCAAAATTCTGTTAGAATTGCATTGCACCATCAACTTCAGGCTTGATGTGACAAAGATCTCAATATGAAGGTAGAAAACATCCTGTAAAAACTACCACCAACAGTCTGCAGTAGCTGTAGAGCATGCCAGATGAGGCTACTGTGTTAAAGGGAAATTATATTTGATATTTCATGCTATTGAAAAGCCTCAGAAAGATAACATTTCTTGACAGAAACGATTCTTTTTCTTGTATTGTACACTAAAAGAAAGGACATTAGGTATGCATGGTTATATGTTTATTTAAAAAAATTACTTTTTTCTTTTCCTCACAAGTGATTAACTGTGGAGATCCAGGTGCATTAGCAAATGGCATTCAGTTTGGAAATGATTTTACCTTTAATAAGACAGTCAGCTATCAGTGCAATCCAGGATATCTGATGGAACCTGCAAGTTCATCAACCATGCGTTGTGTGAAAGACAGCACTTGGAACCAGAGTAAACCAATTTGCAAAGGTGAGCTTCTGAATTTAACAGTTTACAAGTGCTGTTTTGACACATATGTGATACTCACAAACTGGTGTCTTTATTTATTTAAAAAAAATATATTCTCTGGAACAGTTCCAAATGCAGCTATAACATTTAGATAAATATTTCTGTAGAATTTATATTTATTTTGCACATATGCTGTAGTAGAATAGCAGTCAAAATAAGGACATTATTGTCTAAAGTAGAACTAAATCAATCTTCAAGGAAGATTATCAGAATGCTTAGCTTAAAAAAAATATGAATTAAGTACCCATTTTCCTTTGTCCCATTTCTCTACAATTAGATGGACACAATTTTGTAACAGGATGCTGCAAACCAAGCTTCTGTAAAATATTCCCTTGTTGCAGTAGTGTAGTCATCATAAACAGCCAAAAATATGCTTCACAAATAGCTAATTACAAGTGCTAGCAGGAAGGTCATAGTGGAGATGAGGCTGAAAGACAAATAAGGCAGCCTGGTGAAAATTGTTAACACAACTTCAGCAGCCCAGGGAGTAAATTTAACAGCCTAGGGCATCTTCTGCTTATAAAAGGCCTAGGCTGCCAACTCACCTAGCACCACTTCACTGGGATATCTAAGTCTAGCCTACTAATTAAATTTTGGCATATGTATTCAACTGACTGCATTTTCTGTCATGAAAATTACTGCCTGAGTGATTTTATGGTTCTGGTCTTTGTTAAAAGAAATTATATGGAAATGTAAACTTGGACATTTCAGATTTCACCATTTTGGGCACTCTTATCAGAGGGTGGAAAACATCAGAATAATTTCTTAGCCCCTAATTACCAATAAAGTTAAATTACCACTGTGTGTGGAAAGCCCTAGAAAATTAGCAGGTGAATGAACAGCCATATTAAATAGTGCTGCACAATTAGTTTAAAATAAAATGCAAATATTTAGAAGTTTAGAATCATAAAAACTTATTTATTGAAAGAAATAATGTTTATTGAAAACTTTTCCCTGGCTTAGTAACCTGTTGCCAAAAAAAATCTGTAATGAATATGTAGGGAAAAATATAAAACTAGGTAGCTATGTACTCTTTGGGCTTCTAGCAACCTAGCACTCAGGGACATCTTAAATCCAGAGCCTTTTTCTTTTGTATTTAAATTAGTTTTCAGTCTATTGCAGGCTGCTTTGTCAACACAAGTATGCTTTGCTGGAACAATAGCCTGAAATACCTTTTTTTAGATTCAAATGTATGAGCATGTATCATTATTGCGTATTCCTAAACCCTATAAATTCTTGAAATTGTAACTTTTCTTTTCTGACACAGCTATTACTTGTGGCCCCCCTCCAACAGTACTGTATGGGAAAGTGGAAGGATCTGATTATCATTGGGGTGCTAGTGTGAGTTACAGCTGTGCAGAAGGCTATCAGCTGTCAAACACAGCTATTCTCTCCTGTGAAGGGCGAGGAGTGTGGCGGGGAGACATCCCACAATGTTTGCGTAAGTTTCCAGAGTACAGTTGTGTTTGGCTTCACCAAAGCTACAGTCAGTTGTCTTGGGCTACAGTCACAGAATCACAATTACAAAGGGACTCAGCTACTCCAGGTAATTTATGAATTACTTCAGGATTCTCCTTCCTTGTATAAAAAAGCTTAACTTGTTATGAAATTTGAGTGGCTGTGCCCACTCAAAGTCTTCTTACTTTGCCCAGAAGTCCCCCCCATCTCGTGTTATCTAATTAGACCCATCACCATTTGCCTTACTTGTAATCCTATAGGATGTTCTGAATTTGACTTGTGGTGAGTATGATTGAAATATTCCCTTACATTTTTCCTTTTTTATTTCCCTGTTTCCATTTCCATCAACAGGTGAAAACAAGGATTCTAACACTTAACCTTTCTAAGCAATATTTTCTTTCTGAAGGCGAGTACATACTCTCATATCTTGCTTGTATTTGTTTTTCAGCATTTTCTAAATCTGTTAACTCAACTCTTTGAGTGTTTGAAATCTTGTTAGGACCCTGATAAACATTTTTCCTTTTATCTAATTAGGGCAAAAATTTCTAGCCTACTCATAAAAAAATGGTTTTAGTTTTAAGAATTGCAATTAGCATTGCCTACTTTGGGATTATTTTGTCATCCAAATCTAATCAATACTTAAGTGTCTCAATTAAAAGGTCTATTTTTCCAGGTTATGTTTTATGCTCGCAATAGGTATAACAATGACAATTTATTTTAAATTACTGTCAAGAATTTAGGAGATCTACAGTCCTACAAGGTAAATGAATGTAGTATTTGCACTCATATCCCTGCCTTTCACATAAAACAGTGTAGAATACTTCAGGTTAAAGCATGTGCAGATTTTAATACCATTTTTTTTCTTTTCATTTTTATTTATCAGCTGTGTTTTGTGGTGATCCTGGTACTCCAGCAGAAGGACGCCTCAATGGAAAAAGTTTCACCTACAGATCTGAAGTTAGCTTTCAGTGCAGACCTCCTTTTATTCTGATTGGCTCTTCAAGAAGGTTCTGTCAAGCAGATGGTACTTGGAGTGGAATTCAGCCAACATGCATTGGTAATAACTACCACAAATGCATTTTCGACTGAGAATATTCTTGATAAAATATTATACTGTCATAAATCTAACAACTAGCTATCCAAGTATAGAAAAGGTCTGTGTAATATAAAAAAGAACTTGTTAAATATGGTAATATTTTGAGTATAAAAATTTTAGGATAAACACAATCACATATGAAGTAATTTGTAAATTTACATGGTTGTTTGTCTGATAGAAATGCAGAACATCAATATGTGCAAGTGCATAAATTTGTTCCATCTATTTTTAGAAACTCTTGTATATGCAGAAGACTGTGGCAGATTAAAGACCAGATTTTGTCACTGGAGAGTTAAAGGCATTTTTCAGAATCGATCCTAAATCAAAGTATTTTTGACTTTGTGAACGTGGCTTGTATATCTCTGATCTTTTGAAATTCTGATGAAATCCCAAATATTCTGTTTCTCATTGACTGTTGTGCAACTGGTAGGCTTTTAGCATGTTACAACAATCAGATTGACACCTTTAACTCCCACTGACATCGGAATTTGATCCCTCTTGGGATGACTTGCTAGAGAAAATAATTTTAGTTTTATAATAAAGAAATTCTCTTTAATATTTCTAAGGAAACATATTCAGATGTAGATTGTAGGCCATTTATATGTTTTGTTGTGGCTGATATTGGCTGTGTGAAAGAGCTGGGATTCTGGGAAAAGGTTGTAATCATGATTATTGAAAGCAGCCTGCATTTTTAAATGAAGACGTAACAGTCAGCAGAATTCTTTTGTATTAATTAAAAAATTTTCTCCATAGTTTTTTGCAAACTGGGAAAATCATCTTACTCCTATATTTTGCTACAGAGGCAAGAAGGCTTAAAAAAGTTAATTTTCAGGTCTGATGCAAAGAATCGACTTTAAAAATGTAATGACATTTCTGTTTATATTTTCTATAGTACAATATAGAAGCAAATGGAAAGTAGTGCATCCAAGATACAGGTTTTTCATTTACATCATAGTTTTCATGTTATTGTAAAAGGAAAATATTAGATCATCTAACAAATTTACAGAAAAAAATTCTAAGCAATTTGATGGTTAAGAGCAGTGAACAATTTCTAGAACTAGAAATACCATATAGTGGACAATTTCTGTTTCTGGGTTACAATAATTTCCTTAGAATACTTTGAGAAGTCTTGCTTTGGGTTCTTCAGATGAGACCTATCTTAAAAATCCAATTCAGCTTCATATATCTATAATTAGAAATAGAATTCCAGCTGTTGATAATTTTTTAAAAGTTCCTGTCCTGTTCAAACATCTCAACGTCAGGAGCACATTTGCTTTTTATTCTTATACTTTAGGTCAACTTCCACCTAACTTTTGAAGCCCTTGGTGAATATCAGTTCAGTTGAATTTTTATGCTTTACGAATGGTCAATATTGAAAATGGGAGTTGGCCAAGAATGAAATGAAATATCACATTATTGTAAATGATAAATTAAATTTTTGCTCTACAGAAAACTAAAAATTTTTACAGATGAAGTATAGTCACAGGATGTGTTCTTCATAATTCAGTGTCAGCACACAGCAAACTTGGTTGTGAAGAGAGAATCACTAACTACAGAAAAATCCACCGAATGAAGTTCTGTGCTGTCTGACTGGTGGAACTCCAAAGTCACCACCAGAATATGGGCATTACTGAATGAAAAAATAGTTTCAGGCTGCTTTAAATTACTCTCATGAAACAGAACAATGAGTTTTACTCTGTTGATATGTGCTGTTTTTCATAGAGAGAATTTTATTCTCCAGCAACAACTGAGGTGGTGCTCCATTAGAAACTTATTTTCTTTGTGGCATAGAAAAAAAGTCTATAAAAAATAAAAAGTATTTACTTGTTATAAGAAAGCAGGCTGATTATGGGTTTGGGTTTTTTAGTTTGTGGGATTTTTTGGGTTTGAGGAGTTTTGGTTATATTTTTTTATTATTTTGGGGGTGGTTTCTTTAGAAATACTTATCATTAAATGGTTCATATGAAACAAAGAAAAGATAAAGATTTGTAATGATTTCTCTATATATTCCCACTGCATTGTGAATAGTGAAATATACTATGGATTCAAAGAGTTTAAAAGGATAAGATTTCTAGAAATTAATGCAATCCTTGCTGTTGCATCTGCACTACCAGAAATACCTGCAAAAATATTTTAAAATAATGACAATGGACTGATACAAATTACTATGATATACTTGGTAATTTAATTGGAAATACTAGTGTAATATATAAAAAAAACAGACATTCAATTAAAAATTGAATTCTTGCTATCACTAGACATTAATGAAATGATTTAATCTTTGCAAACAGTTTTAGAGTATTTTTTCCATACCATAATATATGTGTTGTGTTTCACATTTTTCATTAGATCCAGCTCACAATACATGTACAGACCCTGGTACTCCACATTTTGGAATACAAAATAGTTCCAGAGGTTATGAGGTAATTTTAAAAATATTATTTATTAGATTTATAAAATGAAAATGTATTTAATAATTATATAAGAAATTTAATGAGAAACATTATCTATAGTCTTAAATGTCTGATGCAAATCTTGAGAAATTTCCACCCTCTTTTTAATAAAAACTCATTCTTCATTCCAAGCTTTTTTAAAAGCATTCAGTTTAAAGAGAGAATTTCTAACCCTGAAATATATCATGCATTCAATCCTTTAGGAGAGTTCAGTAGGGAGGGTTATTTATAAATTGATTACTTAATATGATATGACATAATATAATTACCTTGCTTTATGATAATAATTCTTTCATACATTGATGAATAGTCAGTAAATACCTAACAACAGAAGACCTGTGTGATCCAAAGGCCATGTAGTCCTTGACAAAAAAAGTCAGCAAGTGGCTTTACTAAATTAAAAATGCATGTTATATTCTATTTAGTCAGAGAAGATAAAATTATTCTGTGTTGTGTCCAGGTTCTCTGTAATGAATATCCTTTCTATAATTTCCAAATTCCCCATAGGCTGTTAGTTTAATGAATGAGAGGCCGAAAAGTGACTGAGGAAATAACTGTAGATGCAACAATGACCAATCCCCAGGCATTATGCAGATTGATAAACATTGTGTGGATAGATTTTTCAGGTATAAATATGTGTGACTGAAATTTAAAATTAGTTTGCTGCTTATTTCTGAGCCTAGGGCAGTGTGCCCATTGTGACCAAATTAGTAGAACTGTTCTCTAAAAAGCCCTTTCTGTAAGTTCCTCTGCTTATTGGTAGCCTTTCCTGCAGTTTTTCTGTCTTTTGTTGCTATGGCTGTCAGCTCTTTTCTTCACCTTCTGCTCCTGCTGGCTCACAGATACTGAGGAACTTCTCCCTGAGCCACATCTTGTGGCCTTACCCAAGGTGGATCTGCTTCTAGTAATAGGTGCAGTTGCCTTTCTGATGTCTCATCTTGGTCTTGTAACTGTCCCCATTTTCTCTTCAAAAACAACTCTAAACTTTGCACCTAATTTTACCAGGGGGTTATTTTCTTTTTTCTCTCCATTTTAGCTGTGTCACAAATTGTCTTAACAAAATTGTACTGGCCAATTCACTGTTCTACTGTCTGTTGTTTATGCAGACTGATCTCTTCTTATTCACCTCTAGAGCCATAGTAAGACTTCCTCTGTTGTGCATTAAGTCTTTCTCCAGTATGTGTTCACTTTCAGAATGCTATCTTGTACGACAGCATGGAGACTTTTCTCTAATGGCTATAGAACTGTTTTGGGGGTTTTTCATACATTATTCATGGGCTTCCTATTTGTATGACGTAGCCAAACTTCTATAAAACACTTTACAACAGTCTTTCCTCATTATAGAACAGTGTGGTGGCAGGAAGATCTTTCCCCTGTCTACCAGCATCCTGTCTTGCCCCATTTATTCTTTGCCTTTTGTGCTTCACTATTCTGTGACTTATGAATGCCCCAAAGTTTTTCATCCAAGCACAGAGTGTGCTGCTTCCTTTTTAACTTTTACAAGTAAAATGAAAAACCAGTATAACTCATTAACTACCTTGAACCTCTGTTATTTTTGGCTTGGTCTTTTGGAGCACTGAGAAAAGATTCGCATCCCATTATTACTGACAGATACCAGAATTGACACAAGTAAGATGACTTAGACTCAAGACTAGCCACACAGTGTTCTACTCCCTACTAAAGACATGCTGTGTGTCCTTGGCAGGATGGAGAGACTAATATGGTTAAAAATAGTCAGAAAGACATAAGTCTACAAAGCCATATCAGTAATATGACCTTTAAAAACTCCAGTGATTTTCCCAAGCTACTTCTGGGAGAATTGCTAAATATCTGTCATGATAAACAGGTTTTATATAACTGAGTGTATAGATAGCAGGTAGCTACTTATGAAGATAACAAATTTTTAATTTCCATTCAAGTCCTTCTATGACATCTGCTGTGCAGAGTTATCTGCTTTTCTGTAACTGTAAGCTCTTACTAATACACATTGATTATTTGCAACTTGTCTGCATGATATGATACTTTATTAAAGTAGTATAATTTCCAATAATGTCAATTTTGTCTAATTTATTTATTTATTTATTTATTTATTTATTTATTTATTATTACCAAGTTTTTTTTATCCAAAACAAAAGTAATGCTTTACTGATTAGCCCTGTATCATTAAATAATCTGGAGTTACATTCTGGTTACTTTTTTCAGTACCATCAGTAAGTTAGTTTTACTGGAACTCTCCACAAAATCTCTCTCTCATCTCTTAAGAAAAGTCTTTCTCACCTGCAATTTTGTATGTAGTTTTCATGCATTTCTGTTCCCAGTTGAAATCTAAAGAGCATTTTCTCAGTTATTTTACCTTTTCTTTTGAGGAAGGTCATATCATATTTGACCATAGGAAGGCTTTCCATGACTTCACTCTGCTAGTTAAACATCTCAATTAAAATTTAATAGTAATAAATGCAGTGTAAGAAGTTTTCACCTGGAGTTTTCTCTAATGAATGTATTTGTAGATGAAACACTTCTTGATAGTTTTTTCTTTTTCAGTCTAAAAAACCCACATATTTGGTCAAATCCCACAATGGAAAACCTTTGAAAGTGACTTTATGGTCAAATTCTATAGAAGTATATGTAATGATGTACAGGAAAGAGAGGCATCTCAGGCATTTAGTGTGCTTCTCTCACACTGAAAAACTAACTAGTAGAAGTGTATGAATATCATACTTTTCCATGCAAACAGCCTTGTCAATATTTTTCCACGTATTGCTTTTACATAAGATCACAAAATAATTAATTACTCAACAATTTCATCACATTAAAAAAAAAGTAACTCTAGAAACTGTAAAAATCAGGCATTCGTATTTTTGAAAAAAACCCCGGTATTCAGTTATCAGTGTCTTGATTTCTGACTACACATGATGGATACTTCTTCTGTCTAACATTTTGGTTTGATCCTTAGGTTGGGAGCACAGTCTATTTCAGATGCAGAAAAGGTTATCATATACAGGGATCTACGACTCGTTCTTGTCTTGCTAACCTAACTTGGAGTGGCATACAATCTGAATGCATTCGTAAGTCTGGTTTCTATTCTAATGACTTAGAACAGTGTGCAGTTTTAAGAGTTACAAAGTGATACATGTGGAAATTCATGGCAAGGATGGGAATCTTTAATTAAAACAGATTTTTAAATGCTTTATTTGTTGTTGTTTCCTATTCAAAGACCAAAGATGTATTTGAGGTATTAATTTGATGGAAGATTTTTCAGGGTTTTTTTAATGAAGTTCACAATAATTTTGTCACTTTTACTCAAAAAATCTGTTATAGTTAACCTACTGCATTAGTTACTTTAATTAAGCTAGAAATTTTTTTGTGTATGTAGTGGATTAATAAAGAATGAAAAGTGGACTGAAATATGCATGGAACTATTTTGTTGGCTAGTATTTTGTGAATTATAAACTAGAACTCAGCAAAATCCATCTTTTCTGGGCTATGCATGGCTATGCAAATTACTTATAGCTCTGTGTGAGTTGGAGGACAACAAATAACTATTGTATTAAAATACTCTGACCTAAGCTAAAGGTAATTAATTACAATGACCTTAGATTCTTACCATGTTTTAAATTATCTTTGGGTTGTTATAAATGAACAGCATGTGGCAGAGAGAAAGAAGCATACTGAGTAACCAAATCTGTTATAGTCAAAGTTCTATGACAAAACATTCTTTTGGATCTATTATTTCAATTGAAATACATTTATTTATCACAATAACCACTCTAATTTTCAGAACACAGAAAACAAGTGATGCTTGAAGCTGTGACAGTACAATAATTCACAGGACCAATCATTGTACCATGTACAATAGCATGTGCTTCCCCTCATTTTAACTGCTTGCTGATTCCTAGCATGATTTGATTTTGGTTTATCCTTTAAAAATACATGATAATATAATTTCCATCCCACAATGGTATAGCTATACATGCTGAGTGTTACTTTTACAAGTAAAAACTACTTGACATTGCTAAAAGCTATCCAGAGTTGTCATGCATTCATTTCAAATTGGATATGTTTCTACATTTTCTAACTGTAAAAACCCCTTTGCAGCTCATGCTTGCAGGCAGCCAGAAACACCGGCACACGTAGATGTGAAAGCAATAGATCTTCCCACTTTAGGGTACACTTTGGTGTATACCTGTCAGCCAGGATTTTTTCTTGCTGGTGGATCAGAACATCGGACATGTAAACCAGATATGAAATGGACAGGAAAATCACCTATTTGTAAAAGTAAGTCATTACTCAAGTGATTTGTTGGATCCTATTGGGTTTGAATTAATTTTCCCTGACATTTTTATTTTTATTTAATAGTAGTAATTTTTTCCACTTACTATTTAATGACATTCATGGAACAACAGGTTTTATTTTATGAAAGAAATAGCAAAAAATCAAAGTGAAAATAACATGTAGAACTCATGGAGAAAGAAAAGGGGATATATGTGTGCATGTGCACAGGCACACATACATATGTTTGCCCTTTACAATAGCAAAAAACGACCTAATCAACATAAGGTACTACTTTTAACTGCATTTATCTTTATATCACAGTTTTAAATAGTATTTCAATGTATTCAGTGCTTAATATATGATTTTCTATAAGAACAAGAAAAGTTACTTCATATCCTAGCTTTTAGATTCATGCAGGTGTGCTTTTAGCCTAAAAAAATCTTATAAAATAAAAATGACCAATAAAGTAAGAAATGAAAAATCTCTACACTATAATACACTTTTATATCAGTGTAACTTTTATATAGTTTTCTAGAGGAGATCTAAGTATACAGTTATGAGGTCTGAATTTGCTCTTCACATGCAAATCAACATGTTAGTTCTCAATTCAGAAAAATAAAATTATATTTAGAATATGAGTAGAGGAAAAATAGATACCATGGGAAAGATTTTGCAGTATGATTTTTATTTTGCTATATCAAAGTGTGTTGAGTAGTTTTGATGTTTGATCAATACTTATTTTTCTTTAATGTAAGGGCAGACTTCTTTGATTCAGCATTGTCATAGGATCTACATATCAGAATTTATCTTTATTTTCTGTCCCTAAAGGATGATTTTTCATAGGTACTGTATAATTAAAAATTTGTGATAAAGGATCTTTTGGTTGTGTGGGGGTTTTTTGTTGGTTTGGGGGTTTTTTGTTTGTTTTTTTGTGGTTTTTTTTTGTTTGTTTGGTTGGTTGGTTGGTTTTGGAGGGGTTTTTTTTGGTTTGGTTTGGTTTTGTGTTTGTTTTTCTTTGGGGGGTGGTTTTTTTTGTTTTATTTATTGAAGATAAAATGCAGTAAAGATTTCTATAGGATTGGGTTACGGTCTCTAGGTATAATTCTCATTAAGTGTCCTACACTTCTGTGCTTTCTTTGCACTTGAGCAGTCTAATTAGTGAATTTTTGCTTCTAAAGAGAAAAAAAAACCCCACCCAATATGCAAGACCAGGTCTTCCAGTGGGACACTATCCTTTCTAATACGCCAAATGGTGAATCTAGAACTTGATCTGCTTCAATGGACATAACTTTGCTGAGTGTACCAGAAATATAGCAAAATACACCTTTTTGATTCAAAAATTATGACCCTTTCCCATGATATCTGATCAAGCTATCTGTCTCTTGCTAGTTTGTGTCATAAATGCATCAGTCTTTCTTAACACAATTTTTATTATTCATAATTAGATATAGTGTTTGTCCCCTCTATAAGGCTCTCTTTTATAGCACTGGGACTGATATAAACATTTTAGCCCTAAATGTATGAGATACTTAGCTGGCCATACAACTTTCCACAGTAAAAATGTTGTTTACCTAAATTATTTTCTGATATTTTTGTGCAAGTGGATAGGTTTAAACATGTGAAGTATTCAAGACAAGTTATTTCTGTTTTAAAAGTGACTCTATTGGATAAAAGATGATTGCATCCAACAGGTATTGTTTTAACATTCTATTAAAAAAACAAATAAACATACAAAAACACACAAATATGTTTATGAAAATGACAATTTGTCTTTTTACTTGTAGGTAAAGGAGTGAGAGAAGTTAATGAAACAGTAACTAAAACTCCAGGTTTGTATACAAGAAGAGCTTTAGATATAAATAAATTAAATTGATTTACACCCGAGAATGTTATGGATAATAAAACTATTTCCAATATTTTAGTGGAGTATTTGTTACTAATTTCCAAGGAATATAAATGCTGAGGTCTTCCATAATAACAGGTTACATGTGAAATCTATTCTATGAATTTCTTTCACAAAGAACTTTTTTTTAAAATTTCTATAGTGCAAATTTTGTGAATTGCACAAAATCCCTTCTGAAACAGACAAAAGAAGTTTATATACACAAACCTCAGATTTTTTGTAGTTTTATATCAGAGAGATTGCTATAATGGAGAGCCTTATAATGAATGCATACTATAATTGCAGGGTTTAGGTTCAGTCAAAGTTCTTCCCTTTGCAGACATTGCAAAGTGTTGCACATTGCAAGTGTTGTAAAAAGTATAAAAAAACCCCACCCAAAACCAGTTTTAGAAATAGTCTTGGCCATCGTTTCACAGAAACTCTCCATGTACTCCAAGATAGGGTTTCCTAAACAGTGTGGACCAGCAGGCAGGTGGCAAACATTACTGTTACTTTTCTATGCCACCTCATGAACATGTATGCAGTTAACCTATTCCTCCTGCCAGTGACAAAATAGAAAAATGCATCTGAGAGACCTTCATTCAGAAAAGTCCTAATTTTTTTCATTAACTTACTCAACAATAAGCAGAGTTGTCACCAAATAAATGAGCTTGCAGTTCTATGTTTTGATTTTTAGCAAAGCTGCAGGGAAAATAAGATTAATGGTTCACACTCATGGCAATTCACAGAAGGACTCTCAGTAGAGTAGATGAGATAAAAAGGTATTTCTGCTAATAATTAACCTTCCTGGAGAGTTTATTAGTGAGAGTGTCAGGTGAATCCATAAACGAGTTCTTCTGAAATGCATTACTTCTACAGACTCACAATAAAGCAGGATATAGTGTTCATTCATTATAATTAATATACAGTCTTCATTTATTGGAGGCTTCACCTCACCAAACACCTAAGGTATGCATTAATCTGCTACCACAGGGGTTTTGAAGTTTCAATGCCAAATTAAAATGTAGATCTAGTTTCCAAATATATTCTCTATGCAATGTTAGTATCAATTCATACAATATTATGTCCTTTATAACTAGTTTTGATAAGTACTGTTTAAAAGTTATTAAAAATTATGTGATTGAAAGTGCCAATAATAGAAAACAGAAAAGTGAAACAGTAACAAATAACATTAATTAAGAAGAAAAAATTATAAGTGGCTTTCAAAAAACAGCTCTGCACTATTATTATGTGTTTTAAAATTGTTTATTCTCTTCATTACAGAACATTATGTATTTTGAAATGCTTTCTTATGTTGTTATCTTTACTTTTGATAGAATTTGATTTGCTGCTATCTGTATTTTGAACAGAATTAAGCTAATACTGGTAAACTAGTTTCTCTAACAGAATACATTCATGTTGTGATTTTTTTGCCTTTAGACAACTGAATGCAAGTTATGGGTTTTTTTCAGAGTTAATGTCTTAATAAGCAATAGTAAACATTTTTACATGATTGAGTATAAGTTGCAAGTAAAGAATTCTTACAATATCCATGTGAGAATTAAGAACTATATTATTCTGTTTGGTTTCCACAGTTCTCACTGCTTTGTACAGTCTTCACAAAAATAGTTAGGAAGCTGTTTTAATGGGTACCATGGATTTTCCCAATTGTGATGTTCTGAGAACAATTAGTATTCCAATACTAATATCCAGTTATTTTTTCTCATTTTCCATTTGTCCACAGTGGCTGGGAAAGGCAGGGACCTTGTAAGGGTTCAGCACAATCGTCTCAGAGCTCTCCAGATCAGCATCCCTGGGGACTGCAGCACTTGTGTTTTAAAGTTTTAGAAAAACATGACTGGGGAAGCAGTAATACATTTTTTTTTCTCCCTAATGATTCTGTTCATCTACAAGTGCAAACTCTGTAAATACTGAGTCAGTGGTACTATTTTGGAAAGCTTAAGAGCTGTTGTTGATAGAGTTGTTAGACTACGTACTGAAGATGCTGGATGGAATGGGAATATGATGAAAGTATGGGGTCCTTTTTAAAGTATGGTGTCTTTTGAAAAAGTCTTACATAGTACGTCTCTTGTTCATACCACTAATACTAGATGTTCACCTTCATGGGAATATGTCAGACACACAATTTTGATTAAAGCAGATGAATAAAAGCAATTGTAATATTTCTTCTTAGAATACCAAGTTTCAAATTTAGCTATGTCACTATTGTAGCAAAAAATGAGAAATGCATAGGAAAAAGTATCTGAAAGACCCTGTGCAGAATTTATACAAATTCTAAGGACTGTGACATACCAATTGAAATGTGATGCTTCAGATTTTTGGTAGTAAGTTGCGGTAACCTTGTGTAAAGCCTCACTGACTTTGGAAATGGAACACTTCCAGTTATTCAAAGCTGTTATACTCAAAGCCATTCAATAGGTCTCTGCTCATTTGGAATCCAGTGATAGAATGAATAACATGCTAATGATGTTTTCAAATCATTCCACATTGAGTTTGAACATTTGTTTGGGACTTTTGCATAACCCAAAGGCAAAAAACATGGAAAAAGTTATTTATTCTCTCGTCAACAGCTAATCAGCCCTGTGATTTTCAAATGTATTGGATGTCAAGTATTATTGCCCTGGATTTCTTTTTTGATTAATTTTTTCAATCAGTGATTAGGTAGAGGAGGAAATATCAATGGATTTTTTTAAAATGGATACAGAGAGTACCTGCACTGATAAACTTCTTTCAGTAAAAGACAGCTGCCTTTATATGTGCTCAGAGAGGGACAAAATGCAAAAAAAAAATCCAATTATTTACTTTAAGATTTTAATCAGAAGAGTGTGAAACTCTTCTAATGTCAGTCTTTATTTAGACAGTACCATTTGTAGTGGCCATGGATAGTAAGGGTGAATTTTAATACTTGCTAGGGCTGTCATTTTGTCAAGATATGATGTAATTAGTTAAACAGTTTAAAATACAACTTCTAATAACCGAATAGTTGTTTGAGGTTTTTTCCTGTGTAGAGAAAAGACACAAATCACATCAAATAAATAATCCAAATACATATACTTCTTCCAATAATTTATGCTTCATTTTGTAGGATTTTTACTTCAGATAATTCAAACTGCAGTTTCTGGGAAATAGCAGTTTATTTTAAACTTTTAAAAGAAAAAAAGTTTCATTCTTTCACTGTTCAAATGTGTAGTAATATTGTATTGAAAAACGCTTTGAAGTTTAAAAATGACTGATAAAACTACCAGAAATTCAGTCAATTCAGTTGAATATTCATTTGTTACTCAGTTGAAAATAACATACAAGTGATATTGATGTGCTGCTTCAATAGATCCATGAAACAAAAGGGATGGCCTAAGACAGTGTTTCTTTCCAGGAATCTATTGTTTCAGAATAATATTATATTTCTTTTCCTTGAACCTTAGAGGTACAGGGCTTTAGGGGAAGAGTCCACTGTTTTTCTTAGTCTTGAAAACATTCGCTGAATCATGCAGGCTACAAAGTCTGAGGTTATTTGAGAATATATACCATGATGGACAGGTGTAGTATATTATAGGCAATTGTGTGGAAAGGTTATTAATATATATATATATATTAATATATATATATATTGTCTGTATTGTTAAAATTTTTACTATAATGCCTCCTTAGAACAGTGGATTGATTGTCTAAAAAAATTACAAGCAAAAGTATGGCTAGAAAGATTGTTATTTCATTGTAGTTTACTTCTTCCTTTGTTTCTCCTCCCCCCCCCCCCTTTTTTTTTTTTTATTTAGTTCCTTCAGATGTGTTTTTTATAAATTCACTGTGGAAAGGGTTTTATGAATATTTAGGAAAAAGACAGCCTGCTACTCTCACTGTTGATTGGTTCAATACTACAAGCAGCAAAGTGAATGCCACATTCATTGAGGCATCCAACATACAACTGAAACTATCAGGTAGGTTCAGAATTTGGTGATAGAGAAGCTGTTCTTGTAATTTTTTTTAAAATCTGTTTAGTTTTGATGCATTTTCAGTCAAATGAAAAATGAAACAAGAGCTTTATATTTTTGCTAAATATAGTTTTTTTTGCAAAAAGAAAAGTTTTAACAAAATGGCTGGCACAGGCTTCTGTCACTTCATATGCAGTCACCCATCTATTTTAGCCATTATATTTTAAATAGAAATATAATACCTATACCTCATACGTATATGAGGTAGGGTGTATTCATCTCAGACTGTTGGATAGCATTGGTGTGTTGAACTCACATGACATACTGAAGTGGCAGACAAAGTGTATATATGCATGTTAAGAATTGTACTATTGGAAAGCTCAGATAATCAATAGTGATTAATATCTACCTTAAAACAATGTGGTATTAATAATGGCATAGCATAAAATAGAGACAGATAATTAAATAACATCGTAAATTATGCGTACCTTATAATCAACCTCATGCATTCCTTTCTGCAAATCTAACTGTGAAGTTCAGATTTAGCCTCTCATCACAGTTATATTGAAAAGAACATTATCAGCTATCAGTATCTTCTAAGGTCAAGAGTTCAGCAAGAACAGCAGTAGTTGGTTGCCAAACGAATATTCTTTCACTGCACTACTGATACCTACTGTAGCAATGTACTATTGTGATGTCAATTTCAGGAAAGGAGTTCTATCTGTATTCAGAATTATTGAAATTCTGTTTAAAAAAACAACTGTTCTTGCCCTATTATGTACAAAATTAAGCAATACAAACCTATCTTCGCATACTCTTATCAAGTATGATGAGGCAAAGGCTGAGTTAAATAAGATCCAGCTATTACAGTGCTTAAAGTCTTGAGATATTCCATGTTCTGAAATTCTGAAAGTACAGAATACTTTCTACAAATCGTTTTAGTTCTAAAGCAATATACTTAGATTTGAAGGGATATTTGAACAAACTGGTTGAAAATTTGTTCAAAAGTTATGTCTTCCCTCCTTTTTTTTAATAGGTGTTTACAAAAAGGAAGAAGCCCATTTGCTCTTGAAAGCTTTTCAAATTAAAGGACCAAGTGACATTTTTGTAAGCAAGTATGAAAACGACAACTGGGCACTAGATGGTTATGTAAGTACCCAGGTTGCCATGGATAAAGATGGCCGAGGATAAATTCTGAAATAATTTGTGATTATCTATGTAACTCTATCCCTTTCTTTGTGTTGCAAATGTGTAGTCCAGAACTCTGGATGTCAGTGTAGAGACTAGATTACGTTTTTCATTCAGAAGTATGTATACACACTTCTATCTGCTGTACTCTGTTTAGAATTTTTAGTTTATGAAAGGGAAAGAGGAGTGAATCAGCATATTTTGCCATGTTTTTGCACTGTTTCCTCAGATGGGAGTGGGGATTTTACCTTTAGTAATATTGTCCTTTTCTGGTTTGGTAAGTAGTTGACTGTAATAAAAGTACACGTAATCTTGGAAAACGTTGTTGTGCTTTTTTGCATTTCTTCTTTCTGCCTCATGCTACTTTCTATGGAAAATAGTTTTAAATCTGACACTTCAGGAGGTTTCTATTTCTGCATACTAGTTCAGTTATGAGTATGGCATTTCAAGAATTTTAAAACCCAGCAATAGACATTAGATATTTTTAAATTGTTCCAGGTGTTATTTTTAAACCTTGTTTAATACTGTTACAAATAAATAAAATAAAATATTTGACAGAATAAATATTTTATAAGCATAGAAAAGTCACTAATATTTTAAAAAGTGAAAATCTGTGCTCCATATTTTCTATTCTAAGTCAGAAAAACAAATGGCTAAACATTGTTCTTTATTCATTTCAGAAATCTCTTATTCATTTCAGAAATCTCTTTTTCTGTTTCAACATATTTTAGGTATCCTCAGGGCTTGAAAGAGGAGTTTTTACCTATCAAGGTGATATACATGGAAAAGACTTTGGAAAATTTATGCTCCAAAGACAAGGTACTTTCATAGATCTTTAATATGTATCATCTTTTGGGGTATGGCAAGAATGAATTCAAAGAATTATTCAGCTATCTAGCTGAAGTTAGCACGTTTAATTTACACTACTCCTATTATAAAACATAACCAAATATGCATATTTGAAATATACATATTTTAATTCTGCTTGACATGTTAGTATCACAGGTTTTCTAGTGTAGCAACCTAATAAGTACAGAATGCTCTTAAAGAGAATGTCATTACAAGCATTTGTATTTCTTTTTGAAAGCACTAGGGATATCATGAAATGCAAACACATTTCCTGCTTAAATATATAAATTGTAGTCCATATAAGAACCATACAAGAAATTAAAAGGACAGAATAAACCTCAATTTTGACAGTGTCATTTGGAGAGTGCCTGTTGCTGGTGGTTATTTTCAGAATGTATATGTAATTGGACAGAATTTTACTTCACTGTCCAAAATATTAAATGAATGTCTGAGGTATATATTATATATATTACAACTGTGGGCTCAAGTGCTCTAGCAGCTGGTAGAAGACTAGTTATTTTACTCATAAAATAGTTTTGTCATAAAAACTAAAGCATTTACTTATGAAATATTCACTCATAAAATACTTTTGGCAAATACCAAGTGTAGGCAACTGCATTTCCTGATCCTGGAACTACTGCAAAGTGGTCAAAGCATGGTATATACACAGAAAAGTACTGGTCTAGGAAGAGAAGACAGCCTAGCCAATGTCTCAATGGCAGACTGTATGTACATTTTATAAATTGCCTTGGTTCCATTCGTTTCACTGGTGCTATGCCCAGTGCTTTTTAGAGTTCTGTTGAATCTCTTTTGTACTTCTTTGTTCTGTTAAATACTGTAATAACACTTTGTGGATTTGCTCATCTTGGCCATCTCCCAAATTGCTAAGTATGTTTAGGGACTAGGGGCAGAAACCCATCTCTTCAGAGTCGCAGCTGAAGAACTGCCTACTGAAGCCAAATACAAGTTCATTCTTCAGAGTAAACTCTTGCGTGGGACAGATTATTTATCTGCCTCCACTTTCATGTAACCTTTACTACTGTAATATCTAAGCAGCTTTTGCTTTCTGATTTGAGCTATCACACTGTAAAAGTAGAGCATCAGGATTTGTTCAAACACCTGTCTGTTAAACAGCCTTTGGTATCTTAAAACAGTAAGAATGTGGTTTATTGTTTTTGTTTGTGGGGGGATGTATATTTGTATTTGCTATTTTCTTAAGCAAGGTCAAAAAATATATCCATGGTTTGCCAGCTACCTAAAATAAAAGTTTGTTTCTATGTGAAATTGATAACTCTTGGTGGCAAATGAAGAATAAGCAGCAAGTTAAACTGTTACAGAATTCTCCATTGGATATATTCTACAGAAAAGGAAAATATTGTCCATATCACCCTTTAGAGCTGTAATATAAGAGATCAGTTTATATAAGGGTGGTAAGGAAATGGAGTGTCAAAGTAAATCCTGCACTCCTGGACTGAGGGCCTCTCATCTTCAGCTTTGACATCTCAGTAGAGAGCTTGCTGCAAATGCCAATACCATATCTTTTACAAGATTGCTAAATAGATACTGGTTTTCTATAAATTGCTTATTCTCTATTGAATAATCAACAACTAAAAGGAAACAGCAAATCTCCATCCAGTACAGGTCTTATTTATCAATACCCTCTTATATTCAAGTGTAATTTCCTTTGTTTTTAAATCTATTCTTTTCATGAATATTCTGCTGAGATGATGATCTTATATATCATCATCTGTTATGAAGACTTAACATATTTCTGGTTTTTAAGTTAAACTATTTGATGCCTTTACAGTAAGCCAAAAGTATACATAAACTGGTGCATACATAAAGCAATATGAAATTCTTAATCTGCAAGCATACTTCAAAGACAGCATTTATGGAGAACTACTTGGTTAAGTAGGAAAGACCAATGTATTTGATGAATAATTTTCTATTACACAATACTAGGACAAGACTAGTCTCAGTGGGCATCATAGAATCACAGAATATTCTGAGTTGGAAGGGACCCACAAGGAAAATCATGTCCAACTCTTAAATGAATGACTCATACAGCAATCAAGCCCACAATGTTGGCCTTATTAGAACTGCGCTCAAACAGCTGAGTATGCTCAGTCTTGGAACTTAATGACATTAAAACAGAAAGAACTTTTCCTTCTTAGTAATTGTTATCCTCTTTCAGAAGCAATTTTGGTTGTAGCTTAGAAAACCCAAAGGACAAAGACATTTGTTATAAGACTGTTTTGAGAACTAGAACTGTACCTGAGCCTTCTCAAGAGGCACAAATTATTAGACACCAAATTATTTAAGCTCTTTTGCCAAGTAATCAGCAATTCTGAGGGCTTTTTGTCTGTTAGGTTATAGCAACTTGGTTTCTAAAGACTGCAAGTCTGTGGTTAAGTTTAGTTTCACCAATTGTTGAGTGCCTGTGCTCCAACACTAAACTTCTAGAAGATGTTTATTCTAAAATCTTGTTCATTCCAGTCTGGACACTTCTTTTAAAATTGTATAAAAAGGTGGCTTTGTAAGAAGAGAAACTTTCTTCACAAAATTATTATTTTCCTGTATTTATTTTCTCTGGGGAAATAAATGACCCACCTCTCTTTTTTCCTTTTCTCAAAGTTCTTTTTGACTTGTCTCGATTGACATAACATATTAACAAAAAATGAAATATGCATAATTAATTTGCATCTGTGTTATATTAGATCAATGACTGTGGAATACACATCCATTACTGGAAATTAATCAACTCTTAAAAGTGTTGAATATCATGAGACATGTGAATTTTAAATTTCACTGTATAAATCATCCTTCCTCTCCAGATCATTTCACACAACTTCCATCATTCACAAGGAAACTCTACATCTAAACAGAGTACTGAAAGCTCCAGAGTACAGAGCTGTTGTGTGTTAGCTAAAGCACAAAGATATCTGGAGTAATGAGCTGTGAATCTGTGAGGTAACACACGTCTACACCCAGTGAGGTACTAAGCCTTTGCTGTCCAGCAGGTTCAGTCAGATGAAGAAGTTCCAGCCTATGTTGTTCCTTGGAAGCTGCTGATTTGCTTTTTGTGTTGGTATTTTTTTTTCTCTTATATCCTTGACCTGACCATCCTTGTCTCAGAAATTGCTCTTAGGCATGTAATTCTACTTTTCTTAATCTTGCACAGCTTTTGCTGTCACACTTGCTCTGACTTGAGCAGCATTTCTCTTAGTAAAACTGAGCCATGCTGTACAGATGTCAATCAACTGAAACTCCAAGCTAGGAATCAAAGGAGAATTCATATTTGATAGTAAAGTGTTCTTAATCACAGGATCATGGAATGGCTTGGGTCAGAAGGGCAAGGTTGCCACCATGAGATCAGGTTGCACAGTATTTTCTTAAAAAAATTATTATTTTCTCTTAGGTATAAATGATAATACTTTTCAATCACTTCAAGAATAAAAGTATACAGCTTGTACATTAATAAATTCATTGTGTGCTATCAAAATTTGAATTCACCTTACTGCTGCTGTTTTAGGAGGCTAAAGCCCTGCAATTATGTGAACTGTAAAAACAATTATGTGACCCCCCCCAAAAAAAAAAAATTATAATCTTATTGAACATCCCTCTATTAAATAACATGTTTCCCAGTGACAAAGCACAACTGTTTTAATGAAAAGTAAATCAAATTATCTTTTTCGTACACTTTGTGTTTGTGTTTGTGTGTATATTTAGGTATTTTCACTTTTCTGTTTTTAGATGTGGTAGCAATCACTCTCTTAATTTGGGAAGTATAATATGCTTTCCATTTCTTATCATGATAATGCTGTCAGAAGAATGACAGAGTTCACATCAGGATATGTTTAATCACAAACAGCTCTGAAAAATATTATAATAAGTAGACCAGACCATATTGAAGTTATACTGTCTCATACATGAATAAAATTCATATTATGCAAAACTTCAGTGAAGTTTCTCTTCCTAATGCAAAGCACATGCAATGCACAGTCTAAGCCTGGTCAACTCCAGGTTGAAACTCTTCAATTAACGGTTGTAAACTTCAGTCAAAAATGTTGTTTCATTACTTTAAGTGTGGTACTTCAAAAACTGCAGAGATATAAATTATGTGATTACCTCCACTAGAAGTTTTGAATGAAGTATTAAATGTGAATCAGTTATCCAACAGAGATAACTTAAAAGAAACTCTTTAGGTGTAAATTTGTGCCTGTTTTTAAATCCTGAACATACAATACTTCAAATCTTGAGTCTACACAGCTTTTTTTTTATTTAAATAAACCAAAAAGTTCATACTAAGAATTGTTTATTATGAATTTTATAATTGTTCTGCTCCTTGTACATTAAAATGTAGCTATCATATGTGTCATGATAATAGCTTTGAGATATGTTGACTTCATTTATCACACATATTTCTATTTGTATGAATTTGAATATTAATTCCAGATTTTTGTTTATGTAACTTGACTTCAGTGAATTTGATCATTACTGTATTTTTGTATTAATTTCTCCAAATAATTCAAAAATCAGCTGGAGATTGTGGTCGTAATGGATGAAGAAAGTGACAAATGAATATGGTTTTGGGTTTTTGGGGTTTTTTTAGAGATTTTATTCTAACCAAAAAAAAACATTTAAATCAGTACTTCTAAAACTTCTAATAACTTTTGGAACTACCCTAGTTTGTATGTCTTTAATTTAGGGAAGTTGGAGAATGCCAGTACATGTACAATGCAGTACAAATACATAAATTTGTGAATTTCCACAGCTTAAGTGTTGGGACAAGTACTGGATTACTAAATCCCATTTTTCTAAAATGGTTGTATCATAAAACAGTTCACTGTTAAGAGCAGTGTGATGATGCTCATAACACGATCCCAACTCCCACAATAATAGGTTTACTAATTTGAAAAAGCTTTTCTTCACCAGTTCTGCAGAGAAATATGTAAAGAAGTTTAAAACATAACAGAAGATTTAAGACAGTAAAAAAGATTGTAGTGCAATATTTTGTCAAATTTCAAGTGATCAAATGTGGCAATACTGAAATTCCTAGAGGATGACTTAATTTTTAAGGCAACTTAGTTGCTGCCTAAAATTTATTACATTTTTTAAAATTAACGTACAAAAGGTATTTTAATATTGGCAGTTGAAACATCTACAGTTTAAAGATATCTCACAGGAAAAAATATTATCTCATTGGCTTTTTGCATTGAGCTTGAACTGCAAGAAATCATAGAATCAGAGAATGGTTTGGGTTGGAAAAGACTTTAAAGATCATCTACTTCTAAACTGCCTGCCTTGGGCAGGGGTATTACTCACTAGATCGGATTGCCAGTGCCCCATGCAATCTGACCTGGAACACTGCATTCTCTGGACTGTTCTATCCCAGTGCAAACACAGCTGCCAGAAGGACACGGACACAGGCGCAGACTTCAGAGTGCTACTAAGCTGAGCAGAACCACCATGGTTCATTATAGTCACTTCAGCTTTTTTCCTCTCTTGTTCTTGTTTATTCTGGTCTTGCATTGCTTGTTGTTTCCAAGCTGAATATTAAGACTGATGGAATATAGTACTTTTGCAGAATTAATTTGTTTTTCAGAAGTTATATGGCTTAATTTTATTAAATTGAGTTATGATCGGTGTATTTCATAATTATTTTACTTGCTGAAAACTATTTTCAAATAATTTTGATAGTTATGGATATATCTTGAAGTGGTATTAACAATATTTATACTATGATTCTGCATGCTATTTATTTCAAGTTTTAAACCAGACACCATGTTCTTTAACTCTTGAATAAAAAGAACATAATTTACTAGATAACATGGCAATTTTACTTCTTCCCATAGATAATGTGGAAATTTTATTTTTGCCCCTTTTTTTTCATTTCAGGTCCTTTAAGTGCAGACACAGACCTTTCAAATCACTATTATGGTACAAATAGCAGTTCAGTTGCAGCTGCCATCCTGGTACCATTCTTTGCTCTAATATTATCAGGGTTTGCATTTTACCTCTACAAACACAGGTATTGTAAATGTCATTTATTCAATAATTTAATAAGCTTTTTGGTTTGATTTTGATAGGCAACTAGAGAATACTGTGCTAAAAGCTTTTAAGAATATCTTTGCTCTAGGAAGACAAATATTTCTAGGTATTTCCATGAAGGAGTTTAGTGCAGGGCAGTTCTTAATGGTGTAAATTTTGAAAAATGAGTTGCTCTGTTAAGGAATAAAGACCTATCAACCTTCTTGGTTCATTAGGCTGAATCAGATTGAAATCTGAGGTCACGTGTTCTATTTTTTCATTTTAATGCCTTATTAAATTGCATGTATGCTGCTTCTTTCAAAAAGCTTATTAGTCTCAATTTTGCAAGCTGAAAAACCCATAAATCCCATGAGGGAACAGCCCTACTATGCGACTACTTACAGTATGTGCTGAGTCAGCTAGTGATTACTGTAAGAATTGGCACCACTTCAGGTCATATGAAACTTTTATGTGTCACTAGATAATAGAATAAATCCAACAATGTTGTCTGAAATCTGGTTTGAAGGCTGATATCTGTGTATCTTCTGAAAATTTGTTCATTCTGAGAACTGTTTGCAAAATAGTATTTAACTATATAACAGGAATATGCTTTTTAAAATTTTGTGCTATAATCAGAGTACCAAGAGTATTTTGTGATTGCAAGAAATCACATAGACAGTCTGAGGTCCTCCAGTACCCTACGATGCAGCAGACTGTCTGCCTACCTCAGCATTAAATGATCTGGGGGCATGACCTTGGAAACTCCAGTTAAAATGATCCATGTCCTAAAATGTAGTACTGCCCTTTGTTGACAAAAATTTCTCAGGAAGAGCTGTTAACTATGTCTTCAAACTTGATATTGTAAGATGCCTTTCTGATGCATACAGGTCTACATTTTCAGACAGTTCCCTGTGGTGGTGGGAGCTTTAAGAGCACCATGAATGCACAGGCATTCGAATCTGGAAAAGAGATGGAATGAAAAAGGAATATTGCTTAGAAAGAGGAGGCAAACTCATAAAAAAATATATTGTGACATAGGGGTACATTTTGTAGTTTATCCTATGAAATTTTTAATGCCCTAGGTGAGCAGTACAAATACATAAGTATTTGAGAGAGATAAAATTCATTCTTTAGACAACCAACTATAATCCTTCTGTTAATGGTCTGGCTGGTACAGCACTGCAGTTCTGCCTAGTTTAAATGCACTATATTGACATATCCCCTTTCTTGCCTTATACAATATACTGAACTTCCTTATTATATTTCTTTAGATACTTCTAGATACTAAGAGATTTAAGTTTAAAATTGTAAAATATAATATCATAGGATATCACTTTACTAGACACATAAGGAAATCTGCACATTTCTGGTTTATTTTTCATTTAATTACTGGCTTAATATGTTCTAACAGAGCTTTGCATAAAAATGTGAACATTCTTGAAATTTTGATATCTCTCATGGTGAGAAATCACTATCAAAAATAAAAGATTGATTACTTCCAGTGTCATTCGATACTGAATTGTAAACATTTATGTGAATATCAGGATTTGATCAATCTGATTACAGGTGTTTGGACAAGGTATTTAGCAGTGTTTATTGTTGGAAGTATTTATGGAGGTAGAAAGACATGCTGTGGGAGATCTACCTGGAATACCTGGAATTGCAGACACTTACCTGAAGGTTACTACCACTAGCAATGCAAGATATTCTGGATACTTGCTCTTGTATGTAGACAGAGTGGAAATATTAGAATGTCTATTATTGCTAATGATAATTTCCTGTCTTTTTTTTTTTTTTTTTTCCCCAGAACAAGACCAAAAGTACAGTACAATGGATATGCTGGACATGAAAACAGTAATGGACAAGCTTCATTTGAAAATCCCATGTATGACACAAACTTAAAACCCACAGAGGCAAAGGCTGTGAGATTTGATACGACTCTGAACACAGTTTGTACAGTGGTATAGCCTTCAGTGCCCAATATGACTGATTCATAGCCATACCTCTGATAGACAAGCAGTAATTCCTTTGGTGCCATATACCAGTTTCCCTTCTCTTGGCTTTGCTGCTGTAATCTTTAACATCTTCTGTCAGCCTACATGCAGCTAAATTTTCTGGTAAAAACGTGTCAGTCTTCGGGGGATCAGACAAAGAATATTTTTTCATCTTAAAGTTGGATCAAAATGCCTGGCTGCATCTGCTTCAAACCAAGGCACACTTTAAGGAAGACTGCCAAGTCATGCCAATTTGTCATATTTAATGCCTCAGACTTTCATATTTGTATGCGGCTGGATGCTTTTCAATGCGTTCTTCTGGGCACTTGGATAAATCCTTTGAGTACTGTGACAAATGATAGCACCACAGATTATCCCCCGGAATATTCTGAAGAAATAAAGCTCTCTTGAAGGAGGAGACAGCCTTCCTTGAGGTTGCATACACTTGCAAATGCTATACCATTGAAATCTTGCTAAAATTAGGAAAAACTTAAAGTATATTTTATTCATAGGGCAGTTTTGCCAATTCCCCAATCAGCCATTAATATCGCAAAATATTAATGCACAATTTTTTTGCACTAGGGTGTAATGGCTGAGTAAGATACTGGTAAAAATATACAGGGTTTCTACACACTGTCCATTGTATATAGACATTCACTCACTCTTTGCCAAGCAAAACATTCCACAATAAATTTATTTGGAATATTAAATTGACCCCAATGCTTAGCACCAGTTAAAATCGTGCTATAGAGAATAATGATTTTTTTTTGTCAATTTCTGACTAAATTTCATTCTAAACATGATTGCAGTCACTGGAGTCTTACAGCCAGAACAAGAGCCCATTTCTAAGAAATTTTCATTGCCACTATTGTTTTCTTCTGAAATTAGTCATCAATCACCACTGTCAGTATCATACTATTTAACAGCAGGGGGGTTAGCAGCTATTGCTGCTTGCCATGTACAAATGTGAATAGTAATTTATTTTAGATAGCTCATAAATCCTGTGAGCCTGTGCTCATAATATAGTCTTCCCTTTTGCATTTTTTTCCCCATTTTTCCTTTAATATGACATCATTTTCTGATGTTACATGGAACTAAACCACATTACAGTAGCAGAAACAAACCCAGGGCAAATTGTCCATAAAAAATGGTCATTCAGTTTCTACTTTGAACAAAAAGAATATTCAACTACCTTCGTCTTCTATTAATTTTAATTTTTTTAAAACACACTGCTTACTGCTTTTGTACTTACACAATTTGACAGAGACATTTATACATATAAAGGTTGAGTAATCATTAACATTTGCATAGAATTAGAGGGTTTATTCAGTGAAAATAAACAAACAAAAATGCCATTGGGCAGATAAATTGAGTTTTAAAATTAGGAAATTGTAATAAATAATGAAGCAAAATCTGGTTTTAATCATACACATGGAGTTCAAAAACCAGGAAAGTTGTTTTACTTTTCTTCTAATTCAGGGCTGGTTTTTTGATGCTGTTGTTTTGTTTTAGTTTTCTGAATTTCAAAATGTCCTATTGTCCTATTGCCTGTTGAAAAGTTTTTCTGAACTCCATATGTGCATAGGTCTGGCTGTTATACACAAAACAAAAAGGTAATATAAGCCCAGTAACAGGTTTTTCAGCTAATGTTGCAGAACGCAATGAAAATTTCAAAGGTAACCCTTGGTCAGCTGAACAACTACATCTGTTAGATGAAAAATACCAGCAATATAATACATAATAAGTGTAGGGCCTGCAGCTGTTACGTTCTTCATATGAGCAAGAAACTCTGAAGAAAATTTAATAAATAATGTTTTCCAGTCAGTTCCTTGTTCATTTTGTTAGTAGTTTTTTGCTTTCTTTTTTGTTATTTCTGAAGTTATTGTGCAGTAAGTTTCATTTAGCTGTCCCATCTCAGAGCCTTTCACATTTCCAGAGAAATAACAGTCAGATAAAAGTTGTTGTCCTGATCCTCCCCCATGCAGAGGAAGTTGCTTGGCAAATGAAGAGTTTCTGTAGGAACAATAGGCCAGGAAGGGAAGATTTTGTCTGAATAAAGTTTCTGACAGGTGTTCAAAATTGACATTACTGCATTTAAAGTCTTTCTGTAGAGGCAATGACAGGAAAAAAAAAAAAAAGAAAAGGAGCTTTGAAAACAAAATATATAGCTATTATTGATGTTTTCTAGTCCTGTCATTACAGTGTATGCTTCAGTGCCCTGTCTCACTATAACCACCAAGGAATGTTTTAGAGGATAAAAGAGAATAGTTAAATGGTTTGATCTTTTGTATTACAGAGCCCAGATTCCATGAATCCATTATTCAGTGGTTCATTTTGGGAAGTAATGTAACGATTGCTTATCCTGAGTGAGTGGTCTTTGATCAGGGACACTCAAAAGGAACACACTAAACAAGTTGTCCTAAGAAGTTTGCTTGGAGCCTTGATTAAACAAGAGCTTCACAATGGAACCCAAGTAAAACAAAAGTATCGTAGTTTAACCAGTTTTACCCACACCTTTCAAATTCCTCTCCTCTGCTATGTCTGAGTCTTCTGTTCAGATTGGATCTCCTCCTCCTGAAGTTATTATACAGAGGGCTGTGTATGCATGCACTTAGATATGGTGCTTCTTCAGAGTTAGATGATGGGCAGTGGCTGGGTAATGGCAGCCAGGAAATATGTTTTATTTGAGATATATGCAGAAGACTTTTCCCCCAGCGTTGACCAGATCATTATTACAGGCAAATAATACATGCTATATTTTTTTTAAAAAACAGGTTATGTGCTTCAAAGCTGTTAAAAACTGCTGCTTGTATCACACATCTTGCCTTTCTCCAGGCTAGCTGCAATAATTTTTTTTCTTGTGTAAAATATTTTGTAAACAAAAAAGTTGTTATTAAAAAAAAAAAAAAAAAAAAGTGGGAGGGTGGGGCCGGGGGGATTGGGGAGAACGCCCGCATAATGACCAAGTCAATCTAATTTTCATTCCCACTATTCCATTCGCCATTTCACTACATGCTGCTGTGACATGAAGTAGGTGCAAAAGAACTTTTTGTACAGAGATATATTTTTTATGAAGAATTTGTAAAATTATTAAATATGCTGTACTTTTTTGATTAATGTAGGTAAATTGTTAAAAATAAATGTTTTTACAATACAAAAAGAAATTGTAATTTTCCCAATAATGTAAAATTTGCCATCTTTAGCTGATTTTCAGTTCTGATCCTATTACACTTGTATTAATATTAAAGTGGCCTGTTAAAATAAACAGTATTCTCTTTGGGAAAAAAAAAAAAAAAAAAAGAAACAAACATAAAAGACTGTAATATAGCCTGTGCAATGCCACCTACCTTGAAAACAAAATCAGAGTTCTAATTAAATATTTAATTTTAGATTTTCATCTATTGTGTGACCTGTTCTTATCAATTTGTTCCTTCTATTTCCTTTTATGCCTTTAAATCTCAGATACTGATTTTTCATTACAAAATGTTTCAATAGAATCTAAGTCTGGTCATTTTATGTTCCCAAGAATATTGTAACTTGGAAAAAAATTCAAGTGCTGTCTAGTGAGATGGGATTTACCTCCTCTTATGCTACAAATGCAGATTTTAAAATGGGACTTAAGTTATTTGGTAGTTTTATAAAAAATAACCGGTTTACTCTTTCACAATTCTGCATTCTACCCACGGAATTGATGGATCACATGGAGACAGAGGTATTTTCAATTTTAACATCTAAGAGTTAATTCTTCAAATGTGCGTGATTTTATACATAAAGTTAGCAATATATGTTAGTGTTTTCAGAATCAATATATGAAATTCTAAACATTAAAAAAAATATTTTAGTGTGTATTCATGTTAAAAGAGATTGAATTTATTACTTGCTGACAGCTTAACAAAATGTCAGTCTTCAAGAATATTCTACCCACTATACCTTTTGGAATCAGTGGTAGTATATGAGTGTGGTTTACTTTTAGGAAAAACTAAGATGTGTGCATTCCTTGCTGTCTTCCTCATCCTCACAATCCATGCTTCTGGTAATATGATATCTTATAAAGAAGTTTTAAAAGTCCCCATCTCTCACAACGATCTGACCATCCTGACACTAAGCTGTAAACTGTAAACACATACACTGTCAGAGCAGATATCGAGGCTCTATCTGACAGGGGATCATGATTTTTACCTCTTCCACAAACTGGAGTCTAAATATGCTAAACAAATGAGCTATTGTTCCTTTCACTATTGCCAAATTGCAGTGATAGCTTTTAAAAATTATTTCCCCTTATGATATATTGGAAAACACAGCATAGTATATCTAATTCAGATTCTACAGAAACCATTTATTGAAAAGAGATATTTTCTGGGTGTTGAGGATACAGTTATGTAAGAACCACTCTCAACTGAATCTGTAAAGAATGAACGTACTCATTTTCCAGCTGGCATCTGCTATCTCTGCAGCAGCAGTGAGTTCATAAACAGTATCAAAGCATAACAATTGGTATGATTTACTCAGAATGGAAATGCTTTTTTTAAAGCTGCATTTCATTTCAAAATCCAGTAAACTATGTTAAATACACTGCTGCCTGCTCCAACATAGTTACTAACTCAAAACCACAGGACCTTGACGTCATATGGCTCAATGCTTGAGAGAGCTGGGGTTGAAAGGTGAAAGAAGATCTTCTTCAGGATACTTCCTTTAAATAAGTCATATAAATTGCTTTTAAGCATGCATCTTTAATGCACAAAAAGAAAACAAGAAAGCAATCATAGATTAATAGAATCTTGGAAGGGCCTGGGTTGGAAGAGCACTTAAAGATCATCTAGTCTGTGCCATATGCTGGGATACCTTATATGCTTCAGGGAATCAATCCTAACACCTTTTTATTTTCTTAGCATAAATCAGTATTAGAGTTTAAAAACCTTATTGATGACAGTTTCAAACACAGAATGGTTTCCACCAAAGAGCACAGGATTATGGTCCAAACCTCACTAAAAAAAAAAAAAATCATCTAAAAATGGTTAACATATGCCTATACATATGCCCTAGTGATTAGTTATCAGGACTTGATTATATATGATACAAGGAATTAGAAGGTTCTCCAAAGCAGTTATACATATATTTGTTTATATAAAATTATAGCAATTTACAGATACAGGTAGTAAGTATATAGAAATGTAAATAATACTGGAGCCTAATCCACTGGGGAATTTGGGCTGTTTTTCAGTGTTTAACTTTGAGAAGTGTTTGTCACTTGGCAGAAGCTTCAGAAACAAATTGTGTACCTACAATCCATGAAAAAATGAGAGCTATAAGATTTTGCATGTAAGTTCCACAGAGCCCAGCAAGCTGAGTAGAGCTATCTGAACTAAACAGTAGGAAATAAGCATCTAAGCTTTGGCCTAAGGGACATACACCTTTTCACAAGGATTCATGACAGAAATCTCTCAAAGCTGGGAAGATTAGTCATATTAGTTTTTTTTTTGCCTGGAACCCCCAAAACACAATGGAGAGTTAGTGTTCCTTTTCCCCTTTACACCCAAGAGTGTACTGGTTAAAGTGGTCAAATTAGGCATTTAGGGTCAGAGGTCAAAAGTTTTTTAGGTTGAGGAGAAACACAGAGTTGGTAATCATAACTAAGATTGCTATAAGCATTCATCTGTTAAAAGCAAGTCCTGGAAAATTATCAATAACTTTTTCTCCCTGCAGCACAGTATTTGACATAGTAAAAGTTTTGAAGAATTCCTCTTGGATTGTGCCTTGCAGGGGCAAAATTAACATGAAGAATAAAATTGTCTGCCTGGTGTTCTACACAAGAAGAAATGATGGTTGGGTTGAATATCAAAACACCCTCAAAACAAAGGGTTCTGAGGATATAAATTTCAAATTTAGAATCTGCATGTCAATTAGAAACTATAGACCTCTTTGGCTCTTGGTGTACCAGAAGTTTGAGTTTGCCCATGCTGTGAAACAGCACAATGAAAATGTCCTTAAAGGAAAGGATTACACAGAAATGCAGTGTTAAAGGAACCCATTCCCATGCTCATTCTCTGACACTGTTATATTTTCTAGAATAAATACAGTCTTAAAAATTTGATAGGTAGGCTCTAAAAGCAGAATATCTTACCAAAAATGCTCATCAAAATGAGCTTTATTGTTATCTATCTATAAAGGCTAATAACCATCATATTTGGTAATTGTAACTAAAATAGAATAGATGGTGTACCTTTGATGAGGAACCTTTTCCTTTCAGTGTGTAATAATCATGGGCAGAATGTGTCCAGCAGACTAAATTTTTTGACATACCTAGCTGAAGATTATGCACTCAAGTTTAGTTATAGGTTAGGTGAGAAGCTGCTTATTATAACACAGCTCTAAACCAATTCAACCCCTAAACACACAGAGATACACTAAGATAGTGTTGAAGAGAGATGTACTTATACCTGCATGGATGTGGTATCTGAGTAGAAGCTGCTGGGGCAGTGCAGAGACAATCTGTAATTTATCACAGTTCTATGGAAGTCCTTTAGTTTCATTTTCCTCTTAATATGTCTTGACTATCCAAACCCATAACACCCACATAAATGCAGTTGAACAGTTCAGGAATTTAGGCTGAAGGTAAAGGCTCAATCTAGATGTGATTTAGCAGGCTAGTGAAGAAGAATGTGCTCTCCATCTGGCATTCTGGATGAAGCTGCCTGTTGATCTAGGTCATTAGGTAGGAAAAATAGGATTTGGAAAGGAAGCAAGTAAATTTGAATCAGACGAGTACGACATGGAAGAGTCTCCTCATTATATTCATCTTATTCATCTCAAGCTTTCCACAGGACAGACTGGGTTACAGGGTTTATGGACTGCAGGGTGTACTCCATGTAGGTACACTTCTACAGCAGTAATCCAGACATGATAATCCAGACCTGGCTGAATTATTCATAGGCTACAGTACACCAGCGTTATGGCAACCTGATACAGAGCTCTTCCACTAACATGGAGAGTTGCTCTTTTCCAGGTGGACTTGAGATAAGACTCTGGATCCCTGCTCATACAATGTGGCTTGCAATAACAAAGAAGAGACAGAGGGAGTAACAATTTCTGTCTGATACGCTTCTTTCACAGACAGATTGAAGAAGACATCTTGGTCATAAGAGGGGGTTGACCTGAGAAGGTGTGCAGAGACAAGTTGTCAGGTTTGGTTGTTTTGAGAGGGCAGAAGGATGAGACTGTGTTTAGAGCTCTCTGGAAGTAGAAAAAATAGTCAGGAGAAGTGGTAAGGGGTCAGCAGTGGTAAGTGGGTCAAACTGTAAGTCCTGATGGTTTTGTTGATAGAGGCATAATGAAGACAAGGTGGAGGAATGCACCAATAAGCATGAGAACAGTTCAGGAACCCTTTTGTCTGGAAAAGTTAGATGAAGAAATTCCTAGGCTCCTGAATCCCTAAGAGAGACTGAGGATCCCTCAAAACAGCCAGGTTTGTGCTGATTATCTTGACATTGCTGAAAAAATGAAATTAACACATAGGAGTTCACTTCCACTTCCCTTCCTCCCCCTTCCAGCCCCAGCTATCCTTTTTCTGGCTCATGATAATTGGCTTTTGTTGGTTTTCTGAATATTATCTATGACACCCTCTTGATCCCCTTCTTTTTCTCTCTATTTCCTCTGTAACTCACTCCCCAGTTTTCTATGATTTGATGAAGAAAATATGTAATTTGTAAAGGTTTTGCTTGTGACTTTTCATTTCAGGGAACAGCAAGGTCTGATTAAGGTGGGAGATATATCTGAGTGGTTGGGAGGAGATTTCAGAGCTTGATATGGTTGGGCAAGGGGAAAAATAAACAAAAGGGGAGTCAGGTAGGTTGGCAACAATTTGCATTTGAGGAAACTAAAAGCAAAATGAACTGTTTAATCTAGTTCAGGGTTTGTTGTTTTTAACTGCTTCTGTAATGTGACAGGCTTAGTGCACTGCAGTTATCATACTTGGGATATGAGCAGGTGATCAAGCATGACTTCCCCATTGTGACTCCATACTGACTACTTCCAATCATTTTCCTGTTCTTCATGTGCCTGGCAATGTTTTGTTGAAAACACTTGTCCTATCTGTTAGTTGATCCTTCCATCTATTTGTTTCGTCACTGATTTAATGCTGACTTAGAAAAAATGTATTAATGACATTTCCTTTGGCCTCTCAGGATTTTACACTTTGTCTTTTTTATTTCTACTTTCTTTGAAGTCTAAGGCATGATGAGAATATGACAGCCCTTCATTTCCTGAGTAGCTCAGTACTGTGTTTTCTCAAGTTTGCTTGAAGTTCACTGTCTGTACTGTATTTTTTTCATATCAACAACCTGCTCAAATTGTGACATTCACTTATTAACTTTCATTCGAAGAAAGCGAAATGTGTGTGCATTCATTCTCTCACTTTGTCCCACTCACATACATATACATGTAAATTTACTTTTCATTTTCTTTAGAGAAAAAAATCCCAACATTTTTCCTTCTTCCTGTGAACTCATCTAGTAGCAAGAAAGCATATATGCTGGTAGTAAGAAGTAAATAATTTTTTTATGCTTCAAAAATAGCCTTTATAAAGCACATAAAGTTTTTGCTTTCAACAATATTTTTTGGTTTTAATAAATTGCATTTTATTAAAATTTCTACTTGTCCTACAAAAACTGTTAAAGTTATCATTGGAGGAGTCCTTCAAGTAATGTATAGTAAATAGCTTATCGTCCTATTTGCACCTCCTGCAACCCTTTTTCTGAGTATCTTAAAATTATACCTGGTTTTAAAGTTTATTCCTAAAGCTAGGAATGGAATGAGAAATTGAATGAAAAGAAAATCTAGTTTCCCCATAGTCTTGCTTACTTTCCTTTTCGACAGGTTTTTGAATCAATGGATCCTTTCTTTTTGGGAAATTTCTACAACACTGCTGTTGTTCATATTCCAACCTTTGTCAAAAGGCTTGTGTGAGAACCAAGAAATTAGTATAATTTGCTAAAGATTTAAACCTTTCCTAAGAAAGGTATCATTAGGCTTTTACTTACTTAATTTCTTTTAGAAATTTATTTTCAGGTGAGCATCTGTCCATATCCATAGAGGATGTATGCATGTTAATCCACAGCCTGGCACACATGTAGATGCAGGAAGACTCCAGAGGCCAAACTCCACCTTTAAGCAAGGCCAGTCTTCATAGTGGATCAAAATTTCCCATATCCCATATGAGAATTGTCACTTGTTTCTTGTCCTTCCATTGTGAGAAGAGTCTAAATTGGTAGACAGCAGACAGATCTCCCTTTTTACTTCTTGAAGGCTCCTAAATTCTCCTGGCCTCTCCTCATGTGTGATATGCCCCAGATAGTTACTGAAAATAAAACCAAAGGCTTCACCTGTGCTAATAAATAAAACAGCACCAAAGAGCACTCTATGGTCCTGGGGATAAGCTGTTTTATCAAGGATTGTACCTATATAGCTGGAAATCAGAAAACCAAATTAAAATCTGAGTCATAAGAGTAGAAAAGAGATATCTGTAGGGGTCTTAAGAATTTTTTTTCAAAAATATTAAGCTAATTTATTGCTAATGAAAACCCACTTGTAAATTAGGGAACATTCAGAAAAAATAAGACTTTAAAAAACTATTCCTTGTTAAAAAACATTTTCTTATCTTTAGTTTTAACATCATTTTTTTTTTTTTTTCTCACAAATCTTGTACAAGTACTATTTTTATACTCATAAGCAAAGATGATTTTAAAGGTCATGTTAAACTGAATCATTAATCAACAAAAATTCAGAAATGTCTAATATTTAGTGCACCTGCAGCATTTTCTTTCAGATCTTCTCTAACTACCTACACTAACTGATAACGCACAGAACAGCATTTTCATGAGATACTGCTGCTGCTGAAGCTATATGTACTGCACAAACTATGCAGCATATACAAATCACCATAGACAATATAGAAAACCCCTTCAATTTTAGAAGTCTTTAGAGCACAGCTTTCTTTATGCTCTCTTTACTTTTAATTATTTTTACTCACAGTCCATAAGTTTAAATTTCTTTTATTTCTTTTAGTTCTTCATGTGCTCTCTTCTTTGTTATACAGATTCTATTAAAGTTACTAAAGTTCAGTAGTAGAAATATTTTACCTTCAGATTTATTCTGTCTTTTTTTTAAGTAATAAGGAATAAATCTTCATTTTGAGGAAATTTTAAAAGAAAGAGGTTGCTGTGAAATACTTAATATACGCTTACACCCTTCTGATTTTTAATTATGTTGAAATAGCTGAGCCATATACATAGAGATCTTACACTTTGCTTTGAATGACAAGTTTTTGTATGAATACTGTGTTTTTGTCTTCACTTTGTGTCAGGCTTTTCCATGAAGCAGATTCTTTTCTGTTACCTGCAACAGATTTGCACCTGGCTGACACCTTAAATTAATCCAGACATTTTTTGACAAGATACAAAAATGCTTCCATTGTTATTACATTGTCAGCCTCTCAACAACTTCAAGCAATTGATTCTGAGAGCTTTTGACTATATTTATCTAAATAAATTCTTTCCATATTTCCCTGTAAGAAATTCCTTTATTTTTATGTTGCATTTTGTAGCATGCCTTGCAATGTAGAAATATCAGGCAACTTGATTTACTGTGTTTTATGTAGGCCTTTTTAATTTTTTCTATTTTTAAGATTTATATGCCAATGTTAAGAGAATGAACCACAAGCTGTATTTCATCTTCAGAAACTTACTGATCTTTCTAGGAAAGTAATATTGTGGAACTGGAAATATTAATCATTTTGAAGTGCTGTGTTAAAAGTATGTTAGAAACTTTTTGTGAAGAGAGGTAATACTAGATTTAGACAAAACTCATCTAGAACAGTTTAGTTTTTAAAATTAATATGATTAACTAATAATGCTTTCCTGTAACTATTACTTCCACTTTATTATTGTGCCCACAAAATCTGACTATATTCTAAGACCAGGAGGATAGAATTTATCTTTTAAACATTGCAAATACTTTTTGTTCTAGAGACAATGTGAAGGACCTAGTTGGATTTTGATTTATGTCTTAAAAGTTACTATGTAGGCAAAATAATTGTTGAATAATTGAATTATTTCACCCCATATATTCTGTCAAAATCTACTTGCATGGAAATATGCATCTTTGCAGATTTCAAGTGACATTAGCAGGCATCACCAACAATAACCAACAGCTAAACCTCAATGTTCTCCTGTATGAAACATATAAAATACACAGTCCTCAGTCACAAAATCCTCACTCACACAGTCCTGAATCAGATATCTACACTTGTTTTGTGTAAAATATGCTTCCCTAAAATAGAGGCCAAAAAAGAACCAAATCTCAAGTTTTATTGTGATCAGTTATTTGCACTATAGTTTCTTTTTAAGGACTGGATCCTAGTTTAAAATTTTTGTTGATGTCCATTGTGTGTGAGTTTCCTCACCATCAAACGTCTTTATTTTATATATAGTTGATACTTGAGCAAATATTGTTATGTTTAAATGAAAGAATGTATATGGAATATTTATAATCTTATTTAAATTGAAATATTCATGAACTTTTGAACATAACATGGTGCTTTCTTCCCTTATACTGAATTTCTGATTTCTATAGTTCTTGCATGCCAAATACAAGTAAACCCCATTTAAAATTTGTGTTTCAATTCACCACAGAGAGTTGTTTTGGGAAGTTTGTTCTAGCCTGACACTTAGAAAAATAACTTATCCTCATTATGACACAGTGAGGGATAGAAACTTACGTGAATCAATATCAATAGTTACTCTGTGTGTAATTATCTCCGAGACTTGAGTTGATTGTATGCATAATTTCAGAGTTCTTCAGACAAAATTTTAATTTCTCCTAAAATGTAGGAATACTGTACCCATTTGCAACAGAAACTACCCCATAATTGTCCTATCCTCAAAAAGGCTTGCTTCTTAGACTTATTTTTGGCGTTGTGTATTAGATAACATTGCCCAAATTGTTTTGAAGGTGAGAGTATTGTATTCCTGTGAGGAGGGTGTGAGATTTCTGAAAGTTTTTGAAGCAAGTGCATTATATAAAGCGGTAATGGTGCATGACTTTGTGAACATTTAAAAGTGCTGGCACATTGTTTTCATTACTGAGTGTGAAATTCAAGGCCTAATGGAAATATCAAAGTTTCTGTTGCTGTATCTGTCAATATGTCAGCTTTAGGAGCAGTCATGCCTTACTTTCCATGCACTGCAGAAGTACAATTTGAGCTTGTGGTTACAGGTGGGTGAATGCTACCTCTAAATCCCATCATTCTGACTCACACATAATATTCAAGCTCACAACTTGGAAATACAAGCAGTCTAAGCTCTTGGGCTTCAATTCTGTGCAACCTAATGCATTTAGTTGTGAGGTCTAGGTAATAAAATGTAGCTTTTCTGCCTTTTGAGTTCTGCACATGAGTGAACAATTTTGTTCTGTATATTTCTGTACCAAACAAACCAAACACAATCCAAATATAAAAATTTTTATGTTATCTAAACATATGAAGCAAATCCTCTTTCATCACTAAGAATTATTTTGTAAATTGAGCTTAAATTACAATCTGGTTTTTATAAAGTATAGAAATATAAGTTATGTGTAACTGTACTAGTTTCTTTATTTTTTCTTGTTATTTTTATTTCCTTAAAAATTGCAATACAAATTCAGCGGAGAATGTGGAGCTATGTAAGTGACAGAATATCACAAATATTCACAATTAATTGTTTCAAAGTGTGTTTCTGTAAAGAATACAAAAGCATTGAAAGGAATACACTGGATACAGCTTTATCATGATAAGCACAATGAACATTATTAATTAAAAATAATAACAGAAATTAATTTCTTAGGTAAAAAATATGTGTGATTTTCATTTTTCTACCACGAGCTGTCTCAAATGGGTCAGAGAACTACAGACTAGTCTGTTTCAGACATTGTTTAGCTGCAATTCAATTAGCCGAAGTTTAGGACAGACATTCTCTCCTTATAGGAAGGTAAGACATTTGGTAGATGCATGTCTCAGTTGAGGAACTCTGGAGTATTTCCCATTCTCTGGCATTCCCAGAGGGGTCTGTTCTGATGACATGCTGACTGCAAAATCCCAGTGTCCATTAGGGGATGTTCCAGTGCTGCATCCAGTGCTGAAGGAGTGTGAGGAATGTAATTCATCTCCACTCAGCACCACTGTGATACTCAGGAGTGATGGGGCCAGTTCCAGGTTCCACATGAGAGACATGAAATCACTAGATCCCACTTGAACACTGTAATGGGACAGGAGCATCTTTCATACACAGCAATCCTGAGAAACATGGGAATGTTTTAGATGGAGGAAAGAAGGCTTGAGGGAATCTTATTGATGTGTACCTGATGAGAAGCAATCAAGACAAAAGAGTCTTCTCAGTGATTCAGGACAACAGTGAATGGGTACAAATTCTGCTTAAACACTGGAACATGTTTCTCAATGATTCTGTGGAGTCTCCATCCTTGGAGATATTAAAAAACTAATTGGACACCATTCCAGGATCCTACCATAGTTGCTCTCCTCTGAGCAGTGGTTTGGACAGGCTTACCTTGAGAGATGCTTTCCATCCTCAGTCATTCTATGGGTCTGTGATTTTGTGTTATGTCAAAAGTCACTTCAGAGAGCAGGGTTGGAAGTTACCCTGAAGAGCAACATCTTCCCTTCAACATATCTACAGACTCATCTACAGACGCAACCCAGCACCCACAAAAGTAGAATCTAGAGTTTTATGGGATATATGTAGTTCTGAAATCAATCTAGTCATGGTGTATTTCTTCATGACCAGTTCAATTTTCATGCTTATTAATTCTGTGAAAGACAGAGGATCATCAGTCTGGTTATGCTATTTTTTATTGCATACTACTTATGCTATGCTGTAGTTGGTAAAAAATACACTCATATCTATATGTATCTGTGTGTGTATTTATTTACAACTGAAGAGTCTGGTGTTCAGAGTGGCAATATAAAGACCTGTAAGTCAGGTACATGGAATGAAAGGTTTTGGTTTTTTGGGGATTTTTTTTGGAATTCATTGCATACCGCTTCCTTCTGAAATAGTTTGCTGTGAGTTCACAGTCTTTTTTGTATCATGTGCCAGTTTTTGCTCTCTTGATTCCATGTCTCAGTCACCTATTCCTCTTCACTGTTATTGGCATAGACGAAACAGTAAAATTACCTGTTTGATATGATGAAAACTGCTGAATTCTATTCCTTCATTTCCCCTAACAAAAACCCATCTGAGACATTTTACAGTCTTAATGTGGTTGATACCATACTCACTGGGAAATAGCTGAAGTAAAAAAATAAAGACATGATTTTTTTCTGATTTTTGTTTGGTGTTTCACAGGGAATGCTGGTGCTATAAACTGGGCATCAGGTAGCTTTGCGTGTAATGGGACTGAAAAAGACTACTGTATAAACAAAGAAAATCTATGGTTTGCTATAGTTTCCAGACATTTGGTGTTTAATACCAGACCATGCAAACTTTCCTCAGCTTCAAAAAGTCAGTCCAAAGAATATCTCCTTCTTCCTTCCCATTACCTTCGTTAATTTTATGAACAGCTGGACAGAAAAGAAAGCAGAGTTGTCTTTGTGCTTTTCATTTTACTTCCACTCAATATGAAGAAGAGCATTCTGCAAATGATGAAGCCATATTGGACGATACTTCCTCTCCAAGGTACTGACTTTTCATTGAGATCATAACCCCTGGAGGTGCACAAAAAGCTGTAGGTTAGCAACACTGTCATTTACAGATGCAGTCAAAGTATGCATTCCTGCTTTATGCACAGAATATATTACAGTCCTCAATGGTTGAATTCAAAATGAAAGACAAGATATTCTATCTGCTCATAAGTAAACCTTTCCTTTTCTGTCAGGTAGTTTTCAGAAGTCTGTTCACTTTGAGGACATATCTCAATAGTGGTTTTTTATATCTCTCATTCTCCCTCTGCTATTTGATCTCATGATAATATATCCATGTCATCATCTGGCTGTGCAGAGTAGCTCTTTCTTTGCTTTTCTTTAGTTCTGTCTGTGTTTTTTCATCATCTGTGTAGGTGCTACTCCACCATCTTTCTCTCATTTCACAGTAGGAATGCTTCCCTCCACTCTTTCAGCCATGATAACTGCCTTTTTAACAACTATTTTGACCTGAGCTACTTTACTGATAATGACCTTGTTGTGGTCTAATACCAAACCATTTTTCTTCTTTTATTTTTTTTTTTTTTTTGTATTTTTGTCAGATGTCTAAAAATAAATAGACTACTTCCTTTGAAAAAAAAAATTAAATTTTTTAGCATCCACTTCATCTACTCAGGTCAGCAGATCACTGTCAATCAGTGCTGACTAAACAGTCACTGACTTCTTTTGCATCTTACTCTTTCCTGACAGTCACCAAAAAAGTGAAGAGCAGTCAGAACCTCTGTTGACATGCTGAACTCAATTTCATTTCTGTTATCTTGGAATTTCTGTTATCTTGGAATATTACTCAGTGAAGCTTCTCTGTGTAATTTAGATATGAATCTTCCTTAGGCAATTTAGCTTGATCCTGCTGAAATTAATGGGAAAATTATCATGAAGTTGCTCATTTTCAAAGTGGTATTATATACAAATGCCGGCTTATAAATGTCAAAAATGAAAGTGTACAGGTGCGCAGATATGCACGGTATGTCTAAACTTACACAGATGAATTTTAATGTTTACTTATGTAAAAAAAAGTGGCTCTTGTGAAATGAAATAGATACATTATTTTTAAACCTAGAAAGAGTTCAAATGGTTTTCTTTAGTTAATCTGCAGATAAAAATTCTTATTTCTTTTTTATTTGCCATTTTAGTGTTTCTTAATTTCATACTATGAATATTAATATGACATATTTCAGTAACAAGATAACATTGTTTCATCATACTCTAAGACATGATGAAAAGGGAACAAAACACATCAACCCCTTCTGGTTAAATTTGGAACAAGGACACTGACCAAGGTATAAAGACAATTTCTCTCTCAGGAAGGTAGAGTATTTTATAATCTAGCTTTCCAGAAAGCGATATCTTAGTAAAATTCTGATGCATTCACAGAAACATAGGAATTAACACCTTCCACAAGAAATTTAATTTAGCATTTAGAATATTGGTTCAGAAAGAGGAATCCTTACGTTGCCTGCTTCCCCCACAGGCTCAACAATGTTGAATTCCCAAATCAGACATCCCTGGCAAATGACATAGTCTTCCTGCTATAGGCCCTCTGTTGTTCATGGTAATATTATCCACAGATACAGAAAAGAAAGAAAATATTTAAGAGAATATGAGAATGATCAATGAAAGAAAATACATGGAAGTCTTGAATATTCATTCTGTGTATTCAACAACTTTCACAAAAGCATTCAGGGGAAAGCAGTACTTATTGCTGCACTAAAGGTAAAAGGGTAACACCTGCTTCTTCATGACTTTTCTTTCTCACTCTCTTGTTAGCTTTTACTTCTGCCAACAAACGGGCAAAAAAAAGCAGAAAGAATATCCTAGAATCACAGAATTGTAGAATCATTAAGACTGGAAAATGCCTCCAAGATCATCAAGTCTAACCTTTGACTGAACATACTTTGACTGTGCCAACTAAACTATAGCACCAAGTGCCATGTCCAGTCATTGCCTGAACACTTCCAGGGATAGTGACTCCTTTCCTCCAGAAGAAACACCTCCAGTTCCCTCAGCTGCTCCTCATCTGACTTGTGCTCCAACCTCTTCCCCAGCTCCACTGTCCTACTCTGGACTCGCTCCAGCCCCTCAATGTCATTCTTTTAGTGAGAAATCCATTCTTTCAGAACTGGACACAGCACTGGAGCTGTGGCCTCACCAGGGCTGAGTACAGGGAGACAATCACTGCCCTGGCCCTGCTGGCCACACTGTTTCTGTTATAATATTGCATTTTTTGGTAAAAATTATACTAAGTCAAAGACAACTTTAAAATTCTAGTTGACCAAGAAGGCACCTTACTCACGTTTTCCTGCGGCGCACATTCACTCTAATTATTCGTCGTAAATGGTTTAATGTTAATGGCTCATTCCAGGGTTCCCCTGTGTCTTCCCTTAACTGGTTTATCCCCAAGCTGCATCCTCTCCTGATCTGTCCTTCACTGTATTCCCCTCCCTTTGCTCCAAGACCTTCCCTGTCTGTCATTGTAACCCTGTCCCTAGTTCCCAAACCTTCCTTGTCAATCCCACACTGGCCCACTCCAAGATCAGTCCATCTCTTAGGAATTCTCCTAATCCTCAAAGCCCCATTGGCCCATGTGACCTTTTCCTCCCTCCCACCTGTTCCAATTGGCCCTGAGAATGTGGTCAGACCCCCTGTGAATGTGATGATTCCTCATTGGTTAGTTGTTTGTACCCACCCATCAATTTTCATCTGTATTTAAACCCGTGCGCATGGGTGTTTAGGGCTCTTCTGTCCCTGATTCCTTTTGGCAATGAGTTTGTCTTTCTGGAACCTCATACAGAGAGCATCCTCCTACTCTTCCACCCTTTCCCTGACAGCAGTGGATGATACTGCCCTGTAGAGCAGGTGGCCTCTGAGGTTCAGCCTTTGGAAACTATATACCAAGGCTGTTCCCCACATCTGGCACAGTGCCATCATGCAATGACCTAGCCTGGGCTCTGGTGGCCATGTCAGTCCTTTGCCATTTTTGTGGCCCATTTCTTCTTAGAGAGAAGAATGTTTCGACATGATTTGGTTCCACAAAACAATACTTTTAAAGCATCAGAACAAGTTGATTATGATTTAAAAATATAATGAAAATGTTTACAGCTGCAGTAACCTAAGGAAAAAGTTGAGTAATGAGTAGCAGATAAAATCATTGACAGTTTCAGAGTTAATGTTCTTGTTTATACAATAAACATATCAAAAGTTAATAATTTTTCACGGTCTATGCTAGATATTAAAATTCTCTGATGATTCTTCTTAAATTTTGAAACAAGAGCAGAAAATTACATTAATCCATTTTCAGGAGAATTATTGTAACAGAAGATAGAGGTATGTCTTGGCAGTGTAAAAACAATAGCAAAATTTGTGTCCTTGATTTCCAGGGCTTTAAATAATTTGAATTCTCATTAGGCAGTGAGTTAGACCTTATCCCTATTCAAGTCCATAAAATATTGAATAAAGTGAGTTATTAACCAAATAATATTTTTTTCAGTATCCCATATTTTGTTCAAAATTCCATTTCCATTCTGTTCACTGTGTTGAAGACGTAAAAACCTCTGGCCCAATTAAGAGGAACAAATTTTCTGACTAGTTAGAAACCATTCAAGCATGATGAGTCATCTTTCATTTCTTTCTTTTTCCTAATTTTGATAGGTCTTCTGTAGTTTGAATATGCAGCATTTTAGGTAAAGTTCTTACGAAGTGTTAATGAGCAAAACTGTAAGAGAACACAGACATGCTCATTCATTATCTCTTAGTTTGATTTGTAATTTATTTTACTTGTATATAACCGTTATCTCAAAAAAAAACAAAACCAAAAAACCAAAAACTTGTGTGTTGAGGGAATACTATCCTCCATTTTCTGCTGCTTTTCAGAAGAGGCTGTCTTTCTGTGGGCTATGGCCCACCCCCCCCCCCCCAAACCCAGCCAGAGTTGATTTTCAGGAGAGCTAATGGGCTTGGTTTTCCTTGTGGATTCATTCCTCTCCTTAGGCCTGAGAAAACTGGACAATAGTACCACCCTTATCTCAAGTTCATGTTAGGAGGCTAAACTCACAGTCCAGTTCCAGTCAGGAGGAATATTCAGGTGGGCTTTGGTAGTTGCAATTTATACAATTCTGACATAATGGCCAATGTCCTTTTTCAACAATGTTTAAGCCATTGCCCATAGCATTTTTGTTTCTCACAAGGTATTAATTCAAATGTATGTCATAAACTTACTATTCTTGCATTATAAGAATAAAGGTACTCTTGGGTCTAAATGTGGGGTCATAGTCAAGACTGTGATGATCTTTGTGTGTTAGAGAACAGGATCTCCCTGCCTTGGAAAAGTAAGTTTATAATTCAATGTCTGGGCTACAGTCACTTCCAAAGATTGATTTCTTTCTTCTTCTCCAGATCATTCTTTCATGATACTATCTAAGACAATCAGAAAAGGAGAAAGTGAAAGAGCTGATGAGTTAACTTTTACCCTGAACCTAAATCAACCTAAATTGAAGAATGCAAAGAACATCCACAAAGATCTATAAGAAGGCATGACAACTTTTTCTGTTGTAATATATCTCATCAGAAATGAAAGCAATAAACACACTTAACTGCCAAGCTAAGGAAATGCAATCATTAGCTGAACTGCTTAGCAAATGGCCTGTTTTAAGTGGTTCAGTTCACAAGTCACTTAGGGATGACAACACAGTAGCAAATGCAGGAGAGATTGGATAGTCTAATCAGGAGAAAAATGATCACTGATACTTAATGGAGGCAAACTGATGCAATAATGAATCCTTAGCAAATGGACCCTAAATGCAACAATACCTGCATATGTTATGAGAAACCTCATGAATAGTATCCTCACTGTTTGCATATCAAGATTCAATGGGTTTTTTTGGGTTTACATTCTAGTTTCAGCTTTCTATGGCACCAGAAAATTGACTCTAAAAAGTGTCAGCAAAGCTGGAGCTTCTAAATTTCTTGAACAATTTAAAAGTTACATACTCATAATATTGGCAGTATTTCCAAAAAGGAAGTGAAAGTATTTATGGTTAAGTTATAGAGTGTTTTGTTCTGTAACAGTATTAATTTTCTTTGTATTACTTTAAATGTATTGTTTTGGATTTGTGATAAAAACAGTATTGGCGATACGGGGATGTTTTATTTATTTATTGCTGAACAGTGCTCAGCTGTGTGTTGGGTTGGCTTGGCCAGGTTTAGTAGCAGCAGGGCTACTTTAGTAGCAGCAGGGGTAGCTTTTGTGAGAAGCTGCTATAAGTTTCCTCATATCCAACAGAGCCAATGCCAGCTGACTTCCAGATGGAACCACTGCTGGCCAAGCCAAGCCCATCAGTGATAGTGGTAGAGCCTTTGGAATTACATCATTAAGAGCAAGGAAAACTCCTGTGCAAGGGCAATTGCAGCCAGAGAGAGGAGTGAGAACGTGTGACAGCAACAGCTCTGCAGACACCAAGGTCAGTGCAGAAACAGGGGGAGGAAGTAATTCAGGATACAGAGCAGAGATTCCCCTGCAGCTCATGATGAAGACCATGGTGAGGCAACTGTGCCTGTTGTGCTTTAGGAATGATACTTCTCAGTCGAGTGCCCCAACCAAGACTCTGCAAAATTGGTCTCTTTCAATCTCTCCCACAACCTGTGGTGAGATGGGATAGAGTTGAGAATTGGAGGCACAAAAAGTAAAGATCACAGGTGGAAATAAAAAGTTTATGGAAACAGCAATGAGATAAGAAAATGAAATGACAGTAACAGTAACAGCAATGATATTAATAACAAAAGTATACAAAAGAAAGAGTGATTCACATGCAGATATGCCTACCCTAGACCCCACGGCAATGAGCAACATTGACTTCCTCCTCTCTGCACTCCCACCCCCACCCTCTCAATATTTTTCTTGACTGGAAGGAATTCCCCCAGCAATGACATGAGATGGTATTGAATAACATCAGAGTCCTGGCCATCCCCCCTCCCAGCTACTGCAAAAAATTAATCCTGTCCAGGGCAAATCCAAGACATCCCTGCAGCCATGAAGGTCCACAAGGGGGTACATATTCACCTTCAACCAGTGGAAGACCCCACAGTGGAGCAGGGGATGAGTGGGAGTAATTCTCCCCCAGAGGGGGAAGGAGTGGCAGAAATGATGAATGGACTGCAACCCCCTTTCCCTGCCCCCTGAGCCATGGTGGGGAACACGTAGAGAAAACTGGGAGTAAAGTTAAGCCCAGGAAGAGGGGAGTAGTGAAGGGAAGGTGTTTTGATGATTTTGATGGGTTTGTTTCTCATTCTTCTACTGTGATTTGATTGATATTAAATTAAACTACTTCTCCAAGTCTGTTTTGTCCATGAGCTGGTGAGTGATCTCCCCCTGTCCTTATCTTGACCCATGAGCCTTTATTTATATTTTCTCTTGATTGCCCAGCTGAGGAGGGGGAATGACAGAGTTGCTTTGGTGGGCACCTGATATGAGTCATGGTCAATCAACCCAGTGTCTAAGATGTCTCTGTTTCTTGTAGTGCCCATCCTAGAAAGTAAGCTGGGGATCCACAAGTTGGGATCCACAGCTGGCCCAAATCAATCAAACAGATAAAAGATCCCCAAGCTGCATCCTCTCCTGATCTGTCCTTCACTGTATTCCCCTCCCTTTGCTCCAAGACCTTCCTTTAGGAAGGACCTGGATCTGTTGGAGTGAGTCCAGAGGGGGCCACAAAGATCAGATGTTTGGAGCACCTGTACTATAAAGACAGGCTGAGAGAGCTGGGGTTGTTCAGCCTGTAGAAGAAAAGGCTCAGAGCAGACTTTACAGAGGCCTTCCAGTGCCTGAGGGGGGAGAGAGAGTTTTGACAAGGGCATGGAGCGGTGGGACAAGAGGGAATGGCTTTAAACTGAAAGAGGGTATGTTTTAATTAGATATTAGGATGAATCTCTTCATCCTGAGCGTGGTGAGACCCTGCAATGGGGTATCCAGAGAAGCTGTAGATGTCCCATCTCTGGAAGAGCTCAAGGCCAGTTTGGATGGAGCTTTGAGCCTCTCATTCTAGTGGGCAGTGTCCCTGCCCATAGCTTGGGGCTTGAACTAGATCATCCTTAAGGTCCTTTCCATTCCAAGCCATTATATGATTCCATGACATTTCGTGCCATATGATGCCACGTTCTGCAATTAGAGCTCTAGGCAAGGAGATGTTTGTCTTCCCAGGTAACTGTTACTTGCTTTCCAGCAACTGGCTAAACATTGCCTGTGGTTATGAAGTACTGAGTTCCCTATTTTTCTTTGGCTCCATGAACATCTTTCCATGATATATTAAATACTTATTATTACTTGTTACATTATGTCAAGCCAAAAATTTTCTTGCTCTTGTCTTTTCAAATCACTTCCTGTTCCCACTGCAGGGAGTGAGCAAACAGCTGTGTGGATCTTAGTTGCCTACCAGACTTAACTCATAAGGCTGTAAAATGGGCACTTATTACAGCACTACAACCTGCTCAGAAAACCTCTGAGCTTCTAAGTCTTTACAGCAGCTGATTTGTGAGAGCAGGGTGCAAGGGAATAACCAATTCCCCAAAATTCTGTTCTAGCTTTGGACAGTCATTTGGGTTACACTTCACCAGTGGTAAAACCTGGCTTTCTGCTTAAAGTACCTTTTAATATTACCAATTACATTCCAAAAATACTTATTATTTGTAAGCAGACTGCCCCATGTAACTTCTGATCTCAAAGGTCAAAACTCTGCCATTTATGCAAATTTAAGGAAATGCAATCATTATTTTTACTGAGATATGATCAGATTTGTTGTGTTTATTTTCTCACAAACCTGCCTGCACATTTTCAACACGGTTTCAGTCCTAAATTCTTGTATAACTTACATAACACCATCTATTTCTTATACAGTACAGAATAAAGATAGGAAAAAAAAAATAAAGGGAAAGGGGAGGAACAGAGAAGGGGGAGGGAGAGAGAGAGAGAGAGAGAGACAGACAGACAATAGAAGAAAACCCAAACCCAAATGTACAAATGGTGAAATAGTGGATTTTGTTGGTTTTTTTTTTTCCTCTCTGTCCAAAAGTACTGTTGCTAGAATATTTTATAACAAAATTCTATGCTCCAAAGTATAACCTTTCTGTCAGGTCTTTTGAAGTCTGAAGAAAGATATTGATATAAATGAAAGCAGAGGGTATTCAATTCCATTTAAGACTATTCACTGTAGAAAATGTTATTAATTTTCTTTTTCTATATAGAGAGTGAAAAGTTAATTTAATTACTTTATTTGAAGGGGTATCTATTTTACTTACTGGAGGGAATTTTTCACTAGCATTAAGTGATCAGAAAAAATAAAACATCCTATTAAGGTATGATTTTAGTGCACAAATTAGTCACGTGCAAAATGAATAGTTTAGGAAATGTCTAATTAGCTGAATACCTAAAATATGAACCAGTTAACAGTCCAGAACATGTTTAATTGTCTATTTCAGATTGAAGACAATTACAATGCCAATTAGTTATGGATAATTGGACACTGGTTGCTACCATATGTAACACTTTGAATTAGATGTCACAGATACAATTATTTTGGTTCATCAGAACTTCCCATTTTATATATTAATTTTTCAATACATTGTAAATAACTGTTTCCTAAATGTTACTCTGCTCTTCTCTTATTTAAATTACAAATTCTTCTACCAAGAAAACAAGCAGGTGTTCTTCACTGGTTGATTGAAATTGTTTGGAAATTTCAATCTTCAGTGATTTTGTGACACTTTCAAAGTGGGAAATGGTAGAAAATGTCACTGAAGTGATTATAGATATTGTTATTGCTGGAGGGAAATCAAAATGTGGCATAAAGAGAATTCAAAAGTGAATATAAACACCAGTAAAAGAAAGGGGGAAGTGTATTTAAAAAAATAGGAAACATATGGATTGAAGCTGTAAGCAAATAATCTTTTGGGATGTGGGGTGTTTGTACTTAACTCTGAACACAAGATATTTAAAAATATTTTCTACATTTTTTCAGTCACTGAATTGAGATTTCTCATCATGTCTATTTATCTTTAAAACTATCTTATCATGTTGCGAAAAATGCCAGCTTTGTAATTTAAAGACAGTCTGTTTCTTTAAAAGTTACTTTCACAGAATCACAGAATATTCTGAGTTGGAAAGGACACAAAATGAACATGGAGTCTGAATCAGTCCTTCACTGGATGGCTCAAAGAGTCACACCATGTGTCTGAGAGCAGTGTCCAAACACTGCAACTCTGTCAGGCTTGGTGCTGTGACCATTTTCCTGAGGACCACATTCCAGTGCCCAAACACCCTCTGGGTGAAGAACCTTTTCCTGATCCAACCTAAACCTCCCCTGACACAATTTCAGGCCATTCCCTCTGATCCTGTCACTGTCACCACAGAGCAGAGATCAGTGTCTGCCCCTCCTCTTCCCCTCACAAGAAGCTGTAACTGCAGTGAGGTCTGCCCTCAGTCTCCTCCAGGCTGAACAGACCAAGTGCCCTCAGCTGCTCCTCATACAGCTTCCCCTCAAGGCCTTCACCATCTTTGTGGCCCTCCTTTGGACACTCTAATCGTTTAAAATCTTTCTTATATTGTAGTACCTCAAACTGCACACAATATTCAGGTGAGGCCAGTGCAGAGCAGAGTGGGACAAACCCTTCTCTTGCCCGGTTGTCCATGCTGTCCCTGATGCCCTCAGGACATCATGAGTCCCAGGCTGGCACTCCTGGCTGCCAAGGCACTGTGGACTCATGTTCAACTTTGAATCAGCCAGGATCCCCAGGTCACTTTCTGTGGCACTGCTTTCTAGCATCTCACTCCCCAGTCCATCCATACACCAAGGGTCGCCCCTCCCAGGCGCAGGATCTGCCACTTTCCCTTGTTGAAATTCATATGGTTAGTGATTGCCCAATCCTCTAATTTGTCCAGCTCTCTCTGCAGGTCATAATCATCCTGAAAGGACTAGAACTCAAACAAAGAAAAGAGAAAACATTAGGGTCTTTGGCTGACTGCCTCTCTGGTGTAAACAAATCCATTTTTACTACACCAATACTTAAATCTACAGTACAGAGACTCAGCTATCTTAGATCAAAAGCTATCCTCACCACATCTGGTCCTGACTCTCACCTGCGGGCCCACAGTAGAGGACATTCCCTTGGAAGGTGTCAGATGTTTGTGGCTGGGGCTGCCTCAGTGTCCCCCTGGCTGCCCTGCATTGGGCTGGGGAGGTGGGACCAGCCCTGGCTGCCCAGCCACCCCACTAGAACCCTGATGCTCTCAGATCCCAGGAAGCTGCCAGCCCCTGCTCCAAACCCTTTTCCTTGGTCTCTAACTGTTGTCAAGTTGTAAGGAAGTGTGTGAGCTAAAGGCATGAAAGAACTTCAGATTTAGAGACAGAATTGTAATTACTGAAAAGAGAATAGCTAGCAGCTCAAGTATTTAAGAGAAATAGTTGCATAAAAGGATACAAAACCGTAAAAATGAAACCCCAGGGCACCAGACCATGGAAACGCAGAAACCTTGAGGATGTGCCTGACATAAAGAACCTTCATAGAGTTTGGCTTGTCTTCATTTGATTGAGCACTGCCTGAACATTAAAGCTCATTGTATCTCCCAACAGGGGTTTTGAGCATATTAATATTACACTAACTCATTAGGCCAAGCTGTCAGCTGTAAGCATTAGCTGATAAATAATTGATTTGTACATTTAAATTGTGTGTCTCCAGTTTGTTGACAGTCTGTTTCCAAGTGGTCTAAATAACCAAAAAAAGTGATTCAGAAATGGAGTATTAAAATATTTTCAAATCCTTGGGCATAGATTGAGACTGAGCACAACTGATGGTACTGTTCTAATTTCTATCAGCATAGTTGTTTTCATTGCAAGCAAAAATCAATGTAGATTTCTGTGGAGAACTTTCAATCATTAATTATCATTAACTCCATTTTGTTTGTTTGCTTGAGGTTGTTGTTTTTTTTGCCAGGAACATGAAATTTCAGTTTCCTTTCCTCATCAATTTATTTCAGATAAAAATATTTCTTTTTTTCACATAATTTTAAGATTTGAATATGATTGATTTTTGTGGTGTTTATATGAAGCCCACACAGAGTGACGTTATTATGCCTCTTCTGTCTGAATGTTCACAGTAAATTATGTAACAGCTTTGACTTTGCTCAAGAATGTTCTTCATCTTAAGAAAAGCCCTTATACTCAGAAGGTCTTATCCTGCTGGAAGTTTTTCATCAGAACAAACAATTGATTTGATCAGTCTGGAAAAGTGAATTAATTCCCTTCAAAGTATGTGAATTTTTTTACTATTACTGTGATCAATAAGTAAATTAAGCTCGCATAGCAAGAGTCTTTCTGTCATTTCCCTAAAACTGAGATAGTAAATTAATCAAGGTTACAACAACATGGGACTGTTATCCATTACAGAAATTTGTTTAGATATAGAAAATACCTTGCTGCTACTGAAGAGGACAATAAATATTACCTTAAAACAACCAGTATGAAATTTTGACTATAAGAAGACTAATGAAGAAAAATAAAGTTTCTTATGGATAGTTTTATTTTTCTTCAAAGTTCAACAATAATTTTAAAATGTAAACATAAAAGTCACTGACTTCTTTTAATCAGTACCAGATGTCTGTCTAATTAAGTAAGGAAAGTACTGTCTTCTGAGAGTCAGTCAAAAAACAAGGAGATTGGGAAAAAGTTGCAAAAGTTTACTAAAACTCCTCTTGGGGGCAGGGGGGCAAATGATTGAGTCGATCTAATTGCTTAGTTCATTTAGTTTTGTTTTATCAGTCAATATGTTATTTTTCTCCTCTGAGAATGAATTAATTTATTTTAAAACTGTGATTATTGGAAATAAATTTAAAAAACCCAAAAACCAAACAAAAAAACCTCAACCAAACACCCTTTTTCCTGGAAAAGGAGCATCTAAGCTACTTGTCTCTCTCATTTTTTCACTCTGAATGAGTGCATGACAGGTTTTATGACCCTTCTATCTTTAAAAAAAGCTGAGGAATCAATGGTTAACAGTCATGCAAGTAAAATGCAAATATGACATTTGACATCTTAGGGGAAGATAAAAGTATGGTTGAGTAACTGGACTAGGAAAATATCTGCAAGAAATCTTTCTGCAGCAACCATGAATCTTTGCCAAACACATGCTAACCCAAATCTCAACATTTTTATTCTTGCTAAGGTAAAAGTTAATGTCATTTGAAGTCATTACCTGTTTTTATTTCAGAAAGAAATTTTTATGTAGGCTTCATCTGACTCCTAGAAGACTGAATTGGGATTTCTAGTGGCACAGCTAGTGACATTACTGAGGTTAACAACCATGGCTCCTGAAAGGCTGATCTTTCTGTGGCACAGCAGCTTGACCCATGCCAGCTCCCAGTTGAGCGTGGGGCTCTGTGAGCACTCACGTCTGTGAGTGGATGTCTGGGAGCATGTGAGGGTGTGAGTTGCCAGTTCAGGATTATAAAAGCTCAGGACATCTAACTTTGTCAGCCTCACAAATCCTTAAGGAGACACCATACACAGAAATCTGAACTGTGATTTTTCTCAACTTAAAATGGAAACATTGGAATCTGGTCAAAGCTTGGTGCTGTTTGGTGATTATGCTTACATACAGAGATAGGGCCAAACACTGAGGGATCATTTACTGATCTATTCCTATTATTTCCTATGACACTGTTACTTTGTATTTCTATCTCTATTTGCATTAATTCATAATTTTTCTTGAACATCCATTGATATTTCTTAGTTTTCTGAGGCATTTACAAAGGGTTCAGTTCTTAGGTGGCCTCTCTCTGATAGCATATGTATGCAGTTCTTACACTGCAGCTATCTTTGATGAGAGCTATTCTTAAAGCTGTACTTAAATTCGATATGCAATCATGTTTCTTGACTTGCTGAGACTTAATCACCAGTGCTTCTCACCTCCCGTAGAGATTTACAAAGCAAAAGTTTAATAGCTGGTATAGCTTAGCTTTGCAGGAGTAGTAAATTGATGGGACATCATCAATCTGCAGTATATGAAGACCAGGACTGCTAAGTTTTGGAATTATGATGCCATTGTAAATGTCTAGAAAAAGGGAGGAATGGTAAGAAGTCTGGTTCTACACAATTTACAGTTCTTTCACTTTCCTAATGTGTTTCTCATTTTTCTAAATATTTAAATTAATTCTGTACTGTAGTTTAAAACTTTTTTTACATGATGTATCAGTTTTCTTTTGCAACATAATTATTTCTACAGAACTATTGAAATACTTTCTCCTAATGGAACAATACATGCAAAGCAATGCTAAACATGTATTTTAATTTTATGCCCATGAAGGGTTTACCAAACTCATTATATTTAAAAATTATATAAATCATTGATTACTACTTTTTCTTCACTACAATTTTTTTTTTTTTAATTATTCTGAGTTTCAATTATATCTGAATTGAGGTTGATTTGGCACAAGCACCAGCATTGTTTTTCTTCCTGTTTGCTTTCAGTTGTTAAATGTCTGCCCATGTATCAGACTTGGTAAATATTAGTAAATTACACAACAATTTAATTCATCAGATAAAGGCTTATTCATTTTGGTTAACATTTTGGAACTAACAAAAATACCTAAACTGACATCGATGGGCCTTATATCCCTGCTACAATCAGTGGAATGAGATAGGAAGGCAGATTTCATTCCTTTGCAGAGTACTTTGCTCAGCTGAAACAGGAGCTGTTACCCCCTGACTCTGTCACTGGCTTCCTTCCCTTTACTTGTTTCCTCTATCAAAATATTGTCTTTGTATGGGCTCCAAATTGATATCCTTTTTCCTCTCCTCTGACCAATCTTCAAAATACTTTGTTACAACTTCCCTATAAATAACTTTCAGGACCTCACAAGCAAGCAGCACAGGGAAAACGTCCTATAATCCCAGAAACTCTTCCATAAATGGGAAAACAAGAAGCAGGCATATACTTTGATCAGAACCTTTAGCTCGAAGAGATATAAAACTCTTCAGAGAAGTTAGATAAACTACCCAGCTCTTCAGATCATGCTTTACTGTATTTTGAATTTACTTGTCACATAAAATGCCATAGTTCTGCTATTTCTATCTATCCAGAGTGTAGATGACTCAATATTAATGAACATCTCAAAGAGGGGAAACACTGGAAACTTGGTTCTCCTGTGTCCTGGAAGACTCCAGTAAGCACTGAGCTACTGTAGAGGATACAGATTTCCTCCAGGTATAAATTTCAATAGCTGTTATATTCGTGGAGCTCCATCACCAGCTTCTGCCTGGAATGTAGTGCCACTGAGCACAGCCCTCCAGCTGCATCCATCCAGCCAATTCCTAATCCTCCAAATGGCCCACCCTTCAAATCCATCTCTCTCCAATTTAGTGACCTATTGCAATACAGCACAGGATTGTGAGGGGAAGAAAAAGCTGCTGCCTCCTTTTGCATTGTGCAGTACCAGGGAAGTGTCAGGGAAGCTGATGTTTCATTTATATAGCTATTATACATTTGTTTCCATTAAATGTCATCCTATGTATCATCTGTCCTGATACATCTGTCCTGTATCATCTGTCCAGGGTGTCACACATCCTGGATCAGGGTGTGCTGATATATGTCAGTGTGTAGGTTGCAGTGCAGTTTGTAGCAGTGCTACTGTTTTATTACTATCTATAATTATCAGTTCAAGGAGACGGGAGGTCACAATGATCATAAATGTACTCTAAAAAATTCCAGTTTCTTATTTTAACAAATGTAAATGGGAAATAAGATCTTCCTAGCAGAGCATATAAGCTAGTGATTTTGAGGGGAATATGTATTTTGTTTTTTTCTTTTGTTTTTTTACCTACATTTAGAAATACAATCCAGAAGTTTTTTCAGGGAAAACTGTGCCTTAATTCACTCTTCTACACTCCCCTTATTTTTACCTCTCTTCAGTATTCAATGACTGACAAATTCACTAATTCTTATAATCTTTTAGGAAAGATAGATTTTGCTAGCCAAAGGAATGAGGTACTTTCCTTCCTTCCACTTGACCCTAAAAAATGACCCCTAAATCTGTATAGAGAAAAGCCCATAAACAGTAAAGAGAACTAAAAATGTGGTTTTCTAAGGAACTCTGAAAGGTCTGACATCCAGTAGGGAATAAAAGAAGCATTCATTATACTTCTCTGCCTTCCTTTTGGCTAGTTCTGCCCTGCCACACTTGCAGGACCTCTGCAGAAATTGTATGTGCTTTTCATTTGTCTTCAATGTTCCTGGCAGCAGTTTTGTCAGGACTTTCACTGATTTGTATGCATTTATAATCAGAAGCTTTGTCTTCTGGCTATTTAGGGAAGCCATAGTATTCACTTACAGAATATGTTTTTCATTAGCACAAAGTGAATATGTTCTTGCAGGGAATGTATACTAATATCTCCAGGCACTGCAACTGACGGAGGGTGCTTTAACTTCTCACTCATGAAAAGGTGCATTGTACATGAAAAGTACAGTTATAAACAATCCAATATTTTAAGACAGTTAAAAAAGAGTGTATGCACAAAGGAAATGCTTTCTTTATTATTTGAAATGTTATAATATAATATTATAATATTATAATAATAAGTATAATCTTGAGGAAATATTAAAATAAGTATGTGGATATTTGCTGGATTTGAAAATGAAGATAAATTTTCTTTGGGGATATTTTCCCAAGAATTTTTTCTGAGGAACCATTTCTAATTATTAGCAGTATTCTAGCTCTTCAAATAAAAAAAAACATTAATCCTTTTTAAAGAAACAGATTTTTTTCAGATTTTCAAAGCAATACTTGAATTACTTGACACAAATACAGTAATAAAGTGTTTGTTTCCAAGGACAATGTGATGCTTATGGACTTAAAATTAACAAAGTTGAAGTAAAGTAAAATTAAGTTGATATACAGTCTGACACAAAAGATACAAAAGTATTCAGTAAATGAAAAACCTCTGATTTTTATCCTATTTTTTTAACACTGACTTCTCGTAGGACACGTATTTTAGGTCTCTGAGTACTAATATTATACAAATGAATCAAAGACTTTTAACACCAGATGTTGAGAGACATATATAATGTTACTTCTGCTTTATTCTTGGCTACACTTCTTTGAACTCTTAAGACTTTTTAGCTTGTAACAATGGTCTAGATCCAAAACTAACTAGGGGCAATTGCAATACATTCTCTTCAAGTTGAATTGATAAAAATTGATACAATTTCAATTAAAGAATAGTTTTAACAAAGATTCTTCTTATACCTTTTGTTTTCTAATATTTATTTATAGAACAGTTATTGGCAATTGCACAAGATCAAGAGAAAAAGTCTTAAAATGGGGGATTTAAGTACTTTTAAGTTTAAAGTTCTTAAGTACTTAAGTTTAAGTACTTAAGTTTTAAGTACTTTTTAAGATTTTATCTTTCTGATTTTTTTTTTTTTTTTTTTTGTTGTTTTTTTTTTTTTTTTTTTTTTGTTTTTGCAAAGTGATGGAAGATTCAAATTCTCTGTCTCCATCTCCTGGCAGACAAGAACTAAACAAAAATGTGGGCTAGAATCCATGAAGCGGAGGGATAAAAATTATGAGGAATTAAATTTCTGTTTCTTGATTTATTTTCAGATTTTCCCCATTTCTGTAATCATTTCAAGCATAGAGAAACAGAAAGCAATGGCAATCTGACGCAGACAGACTCAAATCACATTGAGAATAATACATAGGTGTTTTTCAACACCAATTTTCCATCAGAATCAGAAAGAATTACACCTTTTAATGTACAAGTCAGCAATAAATGAGGATTTGAAGATTTGATTATTTTAAAAAAGCATTATTTCATTTCCATTTGTTGATATGGCTAAAAACAGTCATGTCTTTGCTCCAACTAGTTTACTTGAAATAATGTACTTTTTCATCATGCTTACTGTAAGAATAATTGCATTTATTTTATGTGATTACCATGTGATTTTGAGGAATTTTTTTACCTACACACTCCCCAGTATTGTAGGTATTATTACATATATATTCTAAAGCACTGATTATATATTTTTTTAATAAACAGTAAAATAAAGTTTAGAGGTAATTACAGCAGGTGTGTATGTCTTTCTTCACTAAAAACAAAGTTTTATACTGGCTGATATTTAATATACTGATATAGCTAACACTTACATTAGTTAAGATAACAAGCAATGTCTCCAGTAGTTTAATGTATTGCCAATAGGAAAATTATGAATTTTCAAAACTTATTCATATTGTATGTCTCCAGTCTTTTCCTAAGTCCTCTCTACTAATTTTTATTATTAGTTTTGTTTCAAAACACAGTATAAAAAAGGTGAGAATAATAATGAATATATAATTTACTACACTAAAGACCAAAACATGATTATCATCATTAATATGAAGATTAACATTGATATTTCTATGTAAGGTTAGATAAACAAAGGAATGGGAAAAAGATTTTATTATAGATTTTTTCCATTTATAAAATATTCTTTTTGAAGAATAAAGAAAATGGAAATTAATTCTGTAACTGACCTTTACCAATAAAAATGTGGAGTTTGTTGTCTTTGCAGAGTATTTTATAAAACAGAAAAAAAATATGAAAATGTCACCTTATGACTTAGTTCTCTAGGATATGTTTAACTCATCTCATTTAATATTCCTCCAGAGGGTAAAAAAAGACTATCAACAAGGTTAGAACTAGTATTTTACTCATATAGAAAAGGAGAATTATACTAGCATAGGTTTTACTACTGCCTGTCTTGGTTCTAGCTTACACACAGAGTGATAAATAAGATTTATAGACAGACTCCTGAGTTTAATGAGTGCTTTGAGATGCATGGTACTAGAGGAAAGGTTGCTTTTAGAAACATGCACTACTGATATTTATTTAAGAAATGAAGATATACTTTAAAAATTATAAACTGGAGTAAGAAAACATTGAAGATTTCCACTGACAGAAGTTCATGTTTTCTTTCATATTTAGTTGGTATTGCAGTACTGAAATTTAAGGCTTACAATGCCATCAAATAGAAAATAAGTTTCCAAAGTCACATTTCTATTTATCATAGACAAACACATTCACAGAAACATATTATATAAGACTATCACTATCAGGCCATTAATTACAAAATATTAGAGGTCAATTTTCCACATTAATGAAAACTCTACACAGTCATTGAACAAAGTGTTATTGTGTGATAATCACACACTGTGGAAGACTGTAAATCATTTCAATGAAAGCCTATTCACACCTACAGTAGGTGCATCATTACTCTCTAACACCTGAACACCTTCAGTGGGATTCTGAAATGAATTTCCACTAGATGAAAAACAAGGAATTGTTATTAATTCATTAAGAATATTAGAATAATTTCTTACTACCTACCTTAGAAACTTATTAAAAAATCTCCCCTTTATTCATTTAATCACACTGAATATGTGAAATATTTGCAGAATATAAATAAGTGTATGGTTCTTTATGGTTAGCATACTGTTTTTACAGATTCATGAATTTTTGTTGTATTATTCAGTGTTTTGCTGGCATTGCTTTTAACTTCCCATATGCCTCCACTAAAAAAATTAAATATATCAATCAACAGTGTTAGGTTTGTGAATGCAATGTAAAGAAAAAGTAAGAGTGGCTGGAGCTCAACTGTGTTATTTCTCGCTCCGGAGATCAATGAGACTAGAATGAGTGTGAAGCACAGCTATTCCATGTAGTTTTCTATGAATATATATATGAACATAAATTTCTACTATGAGTTGTGAAGAAGAAAATAAATTTGGATGCTTATTCAAAGCATAAATTGATTGTTTAGTATGTGACTTTCAAAGTTTTCACCTTCAAACTTGAAAACAGTTGTTACTGAGCTCTTCTGTCTCAGCAAGGAACATGCTTTGCTTGCTAGGAAATATAAAATCCGTTTTACTTGTTTTCATCTCTGATTCAGAGAATAATCCCTGGGGCAAAAGAAGAACAATAAAGATCCTCTTTGGCCAATAGAAATTATTTTATATAATTAATACAGCTAGTTGTTGGAGCCTGGAATTATGAGGAATATTTCTTTGCATGTTTAAGAGATTTTAGAATCTCTGACAAACAGTGTTTTTAACCTTTGTTCATGGAAAAAGGGTTTTTAAGCTCTGGAATGAAGCAGAGTTTTTAACAGTGTGTATTAGACAGCAGAATAGTGTGTAGTTTCATCACAGGGTGAGAATTTTAGATATATGGGTTTTAGGATGGTAAGCAGGTAAAGACAAGATGGAGGAAGCACATGGATTTTGGGTTTCTTCCTTCTTCCTTGCCTCCATTTCCTTCTGTGAGGTGGCACATTATAGTTGGCATAGAATAGAGTCTAACCTTCTAACATAGATAATAGTTATTGGAGTAGAATTTTAAATACTGATTACTTAAAATGTAGTATAAATATCCACGCCACCCTGAGGGTGGGAACATTAGACACTTGAACATTTTACATTTGGACATTAGACATTAGGCATTAGACATTTGAACATTAAGCTTTGTGCATTTTGTAGTTAGCTTTGGTATTTGAAATGATAAGAAATAATAAACTATGAAAAGCCTCACGCTCGCCTTTCCTTCAAACTCTCTGGCTGGTGAAAACAAAATTTTACATTCTCAGACGGAAAAGAAAAACAGCCGACCAGCAAACAGAAAAACAGAAAACAGAAAAAAAATATTTTTTATATAATTCTGAGAGATAGTATATTTAATACACATATTTTCTGTTGGGTCAGCCTCTGCTATATTTTTATGTACAATTTAATGGGAGATTTTTCATTTTATATTTCACCTATCTTCAGAAACACATATTGCATAGTAAGCAAGTTGGGCAGTGACCTCTCCAGCTTCATAACTCCAGAAGATTTAGACTGCATTTACACAATTTATCAGAAACAGACTTTGTTTCACCCTGTGTTTCACTTATACCTAGTTTCAGCCTCATTCAGATAGTGTAAATGAATTTTAAATTTGTGCATCAAAGCATCAATTTGTACTGAATTTGTCACTGAACATGCAAGGTGACATACGTCACCTGGTATGCAAGGAGAATTTAACATGAGGACACAACACAATTCCATCTCATAGGCAAGAAGTTTCACTTTGCTACTCCCTCCATACTAACTGAGCCTAGTCTTACTATGCTGGGATAAGTGTCTCCACCTGAGAAAGATACATTCTCTTATTTGCCTGAGAAGATTGTGGAATAGAAGCTGTGCTAAGACCCATGCAGAGCAAGGAGGTGATTTGGGAAAGCCAGCACAGCTTCACCAAGGGCAATTCCTGCCTGACCAACCCAGTGGCCCTCTGTGATGGAGTGACTGCCCCAGTGGATTGGGTCAGAACAGTGCTACAGATGTCATTTATCTGTACTTTGCAAATCCTTTGACATTGTCCCCCCACAACATCCTTCTCTCTGCATTGGAAAGAGATAGTTTCAATGTGTGGACTGTGAAGTGCATTAGGAATTGGTTGGATGGTCACATCCAGAGGGTAGCAGTCAATTGTTCAGAGTCCCAGTGAACATCAGTGATAAGTGGTGTCCCTCAAGAGTCCATATCTTCATTAATGACACAGACAAAGAGATCAAGTGCACCCTCGGCAATTTTGCAAACAACACCAAGCTGAGTGTTGTGGGGACACCCCTGGAGGACAGGATTCCATCCAGAGACAAGCTTAAGAAATGGCTGTGGGAATCTCATGATGTTTATCATGACCACATGTGTATTGCTGCACCAGGGCAACACCCAGTATCAATCCAGGCTGGGCCATGAACAGATCCAGAGCAGCCCTGCTGGGAAGGACTTGGGAGTGCTGGCAGATGAGAGGCTAGATATGAGCTGGCATCACGTGGGACAGTATCACTCTGATCTCTGCATGTTTTCGTAGCCTTCTGATGTTTGAAATTTTTGTAGTAAAGTTTTCGCACGCTTTCACGTAAACAATGATTTTTTTTGCATTCCTCTCTAGAGGAAGCAAGACTTGATGGACTTTTTGTTTGACCTGTGTGGTTGGAGAGGTGGCAACTTCACCCTCCAATCCCTGGTCACCTTGGGAATGATATCGAGGTCACACAATAAACTTCCCTTCTTTTCCTCCTTGCTCTGTGAAGAGAGTTGTCATGAGTGTGTGTGTCTCTTTGTGTGTCTATAGTGACAGGACAGAAAGCCAAATGTGTCCTGGGCTGCATCCAAAGCAGTGTGGCCAGCAGGGCAATGGAGGGAAATCTGCCCCATTACTCCACTCTGGTGAGAACCCACCTGCAGTGCTGCATCCAACTCTGGGGTCCTTGAAAGAGAAAGGACATTGACCTCTTGGAGCTAGTCCAGAGTTGCCTATAAGATGGTCAGGGGGATGGAACACCTCTCCTTTGAGGGGAGACTAAGAGAATTGGGATTGTTGAGCCTGAATAAGAGATGGCCTTTGGGTGACCAAATTGCAGCCTTCCAGTACCAGAAGGAAGCTTACAAGAAAAGTGATTTTTTATTAGGGCATAAGGAGAAAGGAGAATGGGTTTAAATCAGAAAAAAAAAAAAAAAAAGAAAAGAAAAGAGTGTGTTTATATTAGATATTAGGAAGAAGTTCTTTACTTTGAGGGTGGTAAGGCACTGGAAGAGTTTGCTGAGCAAAGTTGTGGATGCCCCATCCCTGGCCATGTTTAAGGCCAGGCTGGATTGAGCTTTAATCTGATCTATCAGACTGTGTCTCTGCCCATGGCAGAGCAGCTAGAACTACATAATCTTTAAGGTCCTTTTCAATCCAAACCTTTCTATGATTATGTGATGATTCTGTGATCATCACTATTAATGAGTCCATTTTTTAAAACTTATGTTTTTAATGAGCTGGTTCCTTCATCAATTTGATGACTGATGATTGGAGGATGGCATCAGTATTTATGTAGTTTCAAGGGGACTTAAATTCCTACAGACCTAGGTAGGAACTGACTAATGACTTCAACAACATTAATGTTTCCCATATGGGCATATATCTTTAAGGAGAAAAATAGCACCCTCGAGTATTTCAGGATAAGAACCTTACTTATACCTAGGAAAGGCAGAAGTCACTAATGGGTCCATGAGCATCTGACATAGTATCTAGATAAAAGTAACATATTACCCAAGACTGAAGATAACGTGCTGTCATTTTTCTTCAATACACATAATATCTGGTCTGTAAATCCAAAGCTAATGCTTTTAAAATGGTTTCGACATAAAAAGAAAATAACTTTAGTTATTATATTTATGAATATAATAAATACTTATGGTGTAATTTTATATTAATTATATTTTTGTCCTGATTTTTTGCCAAGGTATTGAGTTTACAGGGATTCTTACTGTTTTTGTTTAAAAGGTGGCACTGAAATTCTTGCTTCTCTGCTTTCATGATAGGCTCTGGCACCCATGATTATGACATGTCAGTTTCAAAAGATGTGCAACAGACTTTCTACTTAGAGCTTCTATCCAGGGTCTGCAAAGCTGTCAGAACTGCACAAAACATACAGTACAAGGGCACTTATCTCAATAACAGAAAACAAGAGAAAATGTTGGTCACATGACTGTATGAAAAATGACTGCAATAGATTTTCCTTCATTTTGTTCTGATGGTAATAGGGATATGAAGGTTGTACAGCCAGGTGACTGCTTACTCATTGTATAATGCAGTTAATGAGCTGCCTTTCTGACATTAGTATAATCTGTCTGGTTCACAATGTACTGTAGAACATGTATTATTTCACTGAATGATTTATGGCATCTCTATTATATTGTAATGCATTTTCTCAGGTATAGCTGAGATGGATTATCTTGTGTTTCCTAGCATATTCCTAGTTTTGTACAACAAAAATGTAGATTGCTTATAAGACATCATATTTCATTAACTAATGAGAACAATTTTGATGACAGGTATCCCTTCGTTAATTAAATGTTTCCTTTTCCTTGTTATACTCTCCTAAGTGTCTGCAAAACTTTTCTATTATTTACAGTCTTTCTTGTCACTTAATTTCTATGCACAATAATATACTTATACATGTAATCTAATGTGTTCTTGTCGCTAAATCTGTGGGTTTGGTTGTTTTAAACACAAAATTACTAAGTGGAATGCAGAAGCAATAAAAAGAGATCTTAGAACAAGTCAGCTGTCAGTGTTCTGCTGACTGTGGTTCCCCATTTCAGTCCTGCTCTCCAGTCCAAACATGGTCTGGGTCTGGTCATTGGTGCAAACTCTTGGGGAAATCCCACAATGGGCCTCCATGCTGCAGGCACCTTGCTTGGTTTTTGGTTTTTCTTTCTGTCCAGCATCAGATATTTCTCTAAATTACCCATACTCCTCTGGTTTTGAGGGAGACTTAGCCTCTGACTTCCTATTGACACTTCCACTTAACATAATGGAGAAAAATAATTTTTGTCCAGTTGTACTGTTTTGAGGAACCCCTACACACAGTTCTTGCAATATGAGCTAAAATGTTGTTGAAATTTGGTCTTATCTCTGCATGTGGTTTTCCATTCTTTTGCAATGCATGTTACTGTTCACAGCAAGCTGATAGGTAATGGTACAATTAATGTAAGATTTCCATATTACTCAGTCAAAAGGAGTGTCCTTTTGGGACAATCAATTTGAACTTACAGAAACCAAATCTTTTGCTGTAGTGTGAGTATAAAGTACATTAAGTGGAGAGTATTGAAATGTTTGGTAAGTTGTTTAAGTTATGTATGAAAAATTAATTGAATATTTATATACCCAGCATGAGACCAACAAAGATAATCTAGTAAAAAATGTCTCTGACCATGGCAAGGTAATGCAGAACCAGATGAATTTTAAAGGTCCCTTCAATAGTCAATATCTAAGCCATGATTTATCATATAAATGGACTGATGACTAAACAAACATAATCAGCATTTATTTTGAGCACACAAAAAAGCACAGCTGGGCAGTGTTTGGTTAACAGTTGGACTCAATGACTGTAGAGGTCTTTTGCAGCCTTTAGAATGTTGTGATTCTGTTAGTCTACAAATATATTAGTTAAACAGAATGGATGAGAATTGGGTAGCTGTACCTCAAGTTCTCTCATGTTTTTATCCGTGATTTAACAAAACAAGAAAGTCACTTCTAGAAATTCTTACTGAGAGACTTTGGAAACAGCAAAATATCTGAGTTTATGTTTTTTATCTTGTTCTTCTGCTTAGACTCTCTTGTTTTTTCATTAGAAATTTCCAGAACTGTTGCCATATAATGAAAATGCACAGTATCCTCAAATGTAGGGACTACATAAGTTAAAAATATTTAAATAAATTTTAAATTTTAAATAAATATTTAATCTACTAATTTGTAGTGATCTGCACTTCTGAAGGAAATGCAGTCTATGTTTATACAATAATATAAATACTTTCAAATTTTAATTATTACCTCTCTTAGATAAGACATAAATTTTCAATAAGATAATAGAATAATTTGATTTCCACAACAGTTTCAATTTATTTTATCTCAGAGAAGCAGGAAAGAAGCAGTACAGTAAATTCACCATAGGTATATGTAAATTACATATTTGTCATTAGCAAAGACATAAAATTTGCTTACATTTTTTTCCTTGCAAATTGATAATGATGATAATAACTCCAGTTTATCTAAAATACCAAGGATGTCAAGACATGAGATTCCACTTAATTTTGACAGATTTTATTTTATATTTAGAGACTGTGAAATCTTTTGAATCCTAGTCCCAAAATAAAAAGACACAAATGTATTCATTATCCATTTAGACAGCAGGTAAATCCAACTTTCCCCTTAGTTTCCTCAGTACAGTAGACAGAAAATAAGTTTAATAGTCTTTCCTGAGGTTAACATACTCAGCCCTTCGTGAACAAAGTTATAAAGTGAATGAGTTCCAGAATAAAGAACACTCACAGAGAATTGCTCTTTCACTTTAGTTCTCTTAGAAAAACCTTTCATTTGGGGAGAAGCAAGTGGGGCCGATTTTGCTGCAAAGAAAGAGGAGTCCAAGTTAGACTTCAGAAGCAACTTACTATCTGATTTGGCCTAAGAAATTTTATTTTTAGATCTTAAACTTCTGGGAGCAGGTACTAACTTCTGTTACACATGTTCAAAATAAAAAGAGAAGAGGTCTTATCCTTTAATGGAGACAACTGTGGGCTCAAACTCCCAGATGAAGTAAAGTCTTCCATTCTCCCACAAAAAGCTACCCCTCTCCTCAGCAGTATCTATTCATTTTCTATTGGCATATCTATGTGATCCTTCTCCTCTTGTACTGGCTTTTTTGTATTCGACTCTGAGGAACACCACTTTTTCTTTTCATAACTATATGATTTGTTCAGAGAAATTTAATAGTTACAAGTGATTTGTTGTGGTGGTTGCCTTTTTTGTTGTTTTGGAGGTTTTTGTTAAGTAAATAATTTAAATTTCTTTTTCTTGATATATCTTTTTTTCCAGGAAAAATCTAAGTGAGATTAAAAGAGAAAAAACTACATTTTCGAAATATAATTTTTCTTTATTTTTTTGTCTTCTGTTGAATAATTTTTCTGAAAGACTTCTTGAAATTAACTATTTTGAAGTGTTTTTAAAATGCAATTCCTTTGTGAAACAACTGTAGTTGGCATGCTGAAATATCAACACCTTTTTACAGAGAAATCGTGGTGTGGTGTTTTCCTATTCAGTAAGAAATCTGAGAATTTTTAAACTTGATATCTATTTTATTTAATTTTCCAATCAAAATTTTATTGGTCTAGCAATTGGTAGGCTATTTTTTCCATATGATGATGAATGCTTTATTATCTTTGGTGAATTAGTTTCTCTGATATTGCCATTAAGGGGAAAAAAAACCTAATTATAATAATGGTGCAAAATAAAATCAGAATTACTGGATTTTCAAATAAAAATTGACAAGTATTAAATTCATGGTAAAGGGCAATAGGTTTGTCTGATATTGGGTTAAAAGAAAGCTAAAGTCAAGACAAAATTTTAGTCATTAAAAGAGAGAAATAGGAATTAACTAAGTTTCATTATATGCCATCCACTTCTAGAAGCCTTGTGCCTTAATAATAGGTTGCTATTTTATTGCAGAAGATGCTTTTTACTCAGCCTTGTGAGCATAATTCTGGGAGAGTTTCTTTGCCTTTAGAAAGATGATTAGCATGATTTAGATTCAAAATGGGCTTTCAGCTTTTCGATAGGACTTAATTTCTAAAATTTCAGTTCCTGTATGCTATGTACATTTCTTATATGAGTTTTCTGTGCTTTCTAGAAATGTTTTTTTATTTCTTAGTGGAATCAATAGATTCTGCTTGACAACTAGAAAGCAGAATAGTTAGCTAAAAGCAAAGGTTCTCATCTTAGGATGCAACTTTGGCATTATTGGAAGATTCATTTCTCTTCTTCTATGCTAGGTGTAGATGATTTATTAAATTTCTAATATATATAGCATTAACACTTAGCCAGAGTGACAAATCCACTAGTTAACTTGTCTTCTGTACCTTCAGTGGATTGAATGTTCTTCCTTGAATATTTCCTGAAAAGTATATGGCAGACCTAATTCACAGGACTGAAGTTTTAAAATCCACTGAAAATTCACTGGCATGCACTAGTCAATTGAAATATCATTAAGGAAAGGGGCATTAAAAGGCACCTTCTACAGGAAATTTTGTGTGCAGTGTCTTCCAAGGTCACAACTAAAGGAAGGATTCAACTGCTACAGTCATGACTGAATTGTACATGCATGTGCAGAGATCTGGACAATAGGAAGCCAGAGTAACTCAGAAATTGAATTGCTTAAACCCCTGAAGATTAGATAGAACCTGGGGGTGGTCTTTTTTCTTATATTTTTATATTCATTTTTCTCTTATAGTCTTCATCTTACTGTGAATCATACATATAAGCATTCACTTCTTGCCTGGATTTCAGCTAAGGCCACTATGCTGCATTGGTATGCACTTGTATGCTGCTGTAATTGTCTTCACACTTCTTTATTCCAAAAGAAGGAGAGTTCTTCTCTGTAGCCAGTTCAATCAAGACATCAAATACATTGAACTTTAAACTCACACTGACAGTATTCTGTGGAAACTGCTGAAATATAAAACATCCCATTGTCTCCCAGATATTTAAAAGTTTGAGGTTCTGATGCTCAGTCACATTAGCAGTCACTTTCAGATTAGCGAAACATTTTGTATCATTAAGGCTCTGTGGAGTGCTAGACTTTATTTAGAGGCATCCATTTTTCACACTCAGAAACTTTTTTTGGCTTTATATCCATTACTTAGGCAATGATACTGAGAATAACATTTCCTACTTTTTAAATGACAGAAAAGCAAGGGACCCATAAACAAGGGTAAGATGCACTTTTAAGGAGCTGAAGGAAATGAGAAATGTTCTTTCAATGTGTAAAACTACAGAATAATGAATCACAAGACTGCAAAACAAATCGAAGTGTGAGTGAGTGCTAAACAGAAAGATACTGCAGCATCTGACCTTGAGAAAATTTGTGTGCAGTGGTGGAGAAATCCCTAAAGTCTTCATCTCAACTTGTCACTCCACCAAGTAAAACATGAGAGACACTAAATTGCATTGATCAAGAAACACAAAATAGATCACACAAAAGTAGAGGTAGTGATGCACAAATATCTGACTACATCCCAGAAAAGATTTTTTTCACTGGTATTCAGTACAACTTTATATTTTAATTATAGTTGTCTATTTTTAAATTCTGATTTTAGAAAATTATCAGGAAAAACAGATAAAACAGGAAATATGAGTAATTTTTGTCTGTGAACATAAATTGAAAATACAGTGTGCTAAAAAAGAGACCAAGCTAAAATAATGCTTGGAATAACTGAAGGAATATGCTATTTCTTTTGGTCATACAGTAACTTTGTAGGTGATCAAAGCAAAGTTTCAGCAAAAAGAAAAAAACTAAATGTTAAAAGATAAGAGCTTATGAGGCACAATGAAGGTACATTACTGGCAAAAAAAGGATTAGAATTCTTCTGTAGCATGCCTGTTCCAATTAAGCTCTGTGGCTTAACTCTTTTTTTTAATAATGAAAATCTATTCTAAATATGCCATCAAAGACCAACTCTTCTGGAAGTGCTTATCTGCCAAAATCAATGACAACTAAGTCTATTATTCCTACATTATATATGTCTGAACTGAAAAATGTTCTGTACAGTTTGAGTTTAGTACCTAACTTCACAGTGAAAGAAATTCTGAAGGAGAGATTACTTAAATGTAGGGTAAGATCAAGTGAAGAAACTTTCTCTGAAGTCCTGCTGGGTTGAGTTTGCACGTCAAAGTTTGGATACTGAGAGGGATACTGGGGTGAGAAGCTGCCAGAAACTTCCCTGTGTCTGATGGAGCCAATGCCAGCCAGCTCCAGGCTGAACAGGCTGCTGGCCAAGTCTGAGTCCATCAGTTACATGTCTGCTGTTTTATATGTATTAATATTAATTTGTTGCCAGAAATTCAGAGTGTATTTCCTTCTTGCTGAGGTATTTCCCTTCAGCAAAACCCAGCATGAAAGTTTATTTTCTTAAATAAGTTTTCTCAGCTGTGGATAAAATTATGAATTGTGGACACTGTGTGCATGTACAACTGTGAAGAGTTTGGTCTTGCAATTGGCATGAAAATAGCCATTTTAAATGATTAATTGTTTCTATCTCTTTTATTTTAATATCTCAATAGCACATGATTTGGATGGGCCTGCTTCTACAAGCAAAACATCATATTCCTTTCTAAAAAGTGAAGGAAAAGAAAAGGAATAATTTTATGACTCAAACAGAGATCTGTTAGTACTTCTGATCAATTACAAAGAACTAAAACTTAAAGCTATCCGGGGACAGCTTCTGCATAGTTGCTTTTTTCATATTTCACATGAAATGACAATTTAATAAAAGTTATTGTTAAATGATCAGGCCCTAATTTTTCAACAAAATTCTTTATTATACTTCTATTATATTCAAGTGCCACTAATTAGGAAAGCAAAATTCAACTGAGCAAAAAAAAAAAAAAAAAGAACCAAACCCCAAAGCATAAAGAAAAACTAGTCAACCCTTCTCCCACCCCTCAAAAGAAAACCTAACTAAAAACCAAAACAAGAAACACCTAAAAGTTTTAGAGGAAAGCAGCTTTTATGAATGGATAGCAGATTAATTAGAAATTAGCTGTTTCTCGTTTCTGAATAAATAACCCAAATCCAAACAATTTCAGAAAATGTTTTTCCTAAATTATTAAATGTGAGTATCTTGCTGATTTTTTCTCTGCTGCAAAACACAACGGAGCATGCCACTCCAGAACAAAAAAAGCCAAATCCTTTTCTTCAGAGCATAGTAGATATCTGCATGGTATATTCACATACACACAATATTAACTGGGGCAATAATGTTTAAACCAAAAGTGAAATAATATGGATCTATCTTTAGAAATCTTGCCTTTGTGATAGCAAGATAAATATTTTGCTCTTGTGGCAGTTATTCCATGACATTTCTCTTGGGTATATGGAAAAATATTTCCTGCTCCACAAATATTAACTTCTTTATTGCCCAATTAAAAGGTAATCCATATCATTGAAAGGAACATGTTTTAAAGTCTAGGAATAATGCATATTGTTTGCATTAAGGACTTAGAGAGTTCTTGTGCAGTACAAAAAATACCAGAAGAAATCTGAAGCCTTTGAGGGAACATCTATTGCGTGTCAAGGGATAGAGAAAGCAAATGGCATAGTGAGAAAATTTAGAAGAGTGTTCAAATCAATAACCAGAAATTAAGAACCACAATAAAAGTGGAATGCTTTGTAATCTTCTAGGCTTTGCTGACCCCTCACCTTGTCTCTTTGTGCACCAAAGTTACCCCATGTTGCAATCCTGCTTTGCTGTGCTGCGTGCATTCTTTTTCAGATTTCAGAGACCTGACTCCTGATCCACTTCACAGTACAGTGACTTCAGCTTTGACCTATTAAACACCGTGACTTCTTACTGTCACGCAGCCTCAGCTACAGACAGCAGAGTTTGTTCTGGTTCTCATCAATGTAATGGCTGATTCCCCTCATTGCTTTGCTCACACTGTTGATGTCTTTGGTTGCAGAGCTCAGTGAAATACATCACCTGCCATAGGTTTGTGTGTGAGCATTTGTGCATTGTGTTTTGTCAAGTTACACAGGATCTCAAATATCTGCAAGGTATTAAAGTACTTAATATGGATTTTAAGTGTTTGTTTACAAAACAAAATAAACTATGGTCATACAATATATCCACAGGAACATATTACAAGATTTAAGAGCAATTTGGAATATAAACATGACATAAATGTGGGAAATAGACATAACAAGAGGCTATATTATAGTAACAAATACAACCTACATGGAACCACCATTCTCTGTCACTGAGGTCAAAAAGATATGGAAAAAAACATGTGCATGCTTCTAAATTCTCCTGTCATCTGGATCAAAGCTATATCCAAAATCCATATTAAGAGTAGTCTCTGAGGTACGTTATCTTCACTGTGCCTTCTAACTTTTTGTGTGAGTGCTATCTGGTCTACACCAAAACCAGGTCATCCAAAGAATATAAGATAGGTAATTGGTTCCAGTGTTTTTAAAAATTCCAAGGAATTTTTGTTTTATTGTTATGAACTGTCACATAGCTGTACACAATATAGTGAAACAAAATTGTTATTTAGGTTCAGGATGTTCTGACTCCTTTATTAGATATATTTCCTTCATAGGAAAGAAAAACTCAACCAATAGCATAGTTAAAAGACAAAGAGTTTGTTTACCAGCATCAGAGAGAAATATAAAATTGAAAATATAAAACACAGTGCAGGGAAGTTTTGCATGCTATTGCAGTATTTGGCATACAGTATTTTTCAGATACTGTCATTATTGCCCCTTTGCCAGATATACAGGGAAAGAGTTCCCCATCTTTTCAATAGAACACATAGTACAGGAAATAAGGATCTGTCATAATAGCACAAATACAACTGAATTAATAATTTCACTAAGCTAGCTGACATATGCAGGTCCTTATGCTATGTCCTGCACCTACGTCCGTGTCATTTCTCTTGTGTTATTTCTTCCATATAAAAGGAATGGTTTTAAATCACCATTTTTATAGAGATGTCTCCTAGTACATCTCATCTTACACAAATAGCTTCAGCACATATGAAACACTGACCTATAGTGTCATCTTTTCATTTGCAATGTAACAGCAATTTTAGACTGTATCCCACTACTGCAAAAGCCTTCCTTTGAATATCCCTCTGACTCAGGGTTATCCTGCTATCAAAATGCAACTACTGCTTTAGCTGGTGCAGACTTACTGAGCTACTTTTGACCTAGAACTGATACTGTCACAACTATGAGAAAAGCTCCACAAAGCAGAAGAAATAAATCATTTTCCTCTTTGTCTTTTCTCTGAGGCTGACTTTGAGTAGCTTAAAACAGACAGGAAAACAGCCTGCATAAAATTCAGTATTGTCTGAGCTTTTTTGAAAATTTTCTCAGTATTGCAGCCAGAGGTCCTTGATGAAAGTGGAAGCCAGGCATCCAAAAGTCTTGTTCCTTTGTTTTTGTCAGTAGTTCATGGAAGTCATTAATACTATTCCCAGCCAAGAAAAAAATTAAAATTTTGGTTGTTTCATTTTATAAATTCTAAAGTGAACTTAAAGCTTGTTGTCTTGTTTTTTTTCTTTTTGCAGAGACTCATCTGAACTTTTACACATCCTAGTACCTTGTTAACTCTTGTTTACTGAATTAGTCAAGAAAAAGATTCTTCTTTTGCAGTCTCAGGGTTTGTAGACATTTCTCTTCTATACATACCCTTTAAAATGGCTCAAAAATAAAGGTAAGGCTTGGTCTATTTTAAGAATGTTATTCATTTTGCTTTTGTGCTTGTCTTGTAAGCAGATAGAGATAAAACTGTGCATCACAAACTGGTTGAATCAACTACAGTCTCCAAGTGAAGCAGCATTACTCCATTTGAAATTGTATACTTTTAATATCTATAAATCTTTTTGAGATAAAAATCTCAGTTTCTGTTAAAGTCTTAGTAAATATTACCTAATATTCATGCTTCAAGGTAAATGTTGCTATATTGAAGAGCTCTTTTTTTAGAAAAATTTAACAAAATACTTCTGAACATTAAATCCCAGATGAATCCTGAAACACTAGCAATGATATCACTTCATGTAATAAAAATGCAGCTTAAAAATGTGTTACCAAAAAAGGTTGGACAAAAATAAGAAGAAAGGACTCCAAATAATAAGTGACTTAGAAAATGAATTAAAAAAACAACTGTAGGATGGTCTCATTTGACTTAAAAATGTAAATTTAACATTGTCTGGCAGGAATAATATCAATAAGATCAGAACTGCACAAGTATGAATTACAGGTCTCCACAAAATGAGTTTCTACTTTAGCAACTAGGCAAATTAAACAGTTCAGATATGTTGAGCAAAAAAATATCTGAATGTGATAAGAAAGATGACTCCCAGCTACCAATTAAGGGAGAAATAAGCAGACAGAGTTGTAATGAAAATAAAACATTCAAAATGCATGAAGACATTAAATAACCTTTTGAAGCATGTGATGCATTCTAGCAAAATATATTTGCAGAACAGGAAGATTCAGATAAGTGCAATAAAAAGTCAACATTTGTGAATAACTTCCAAAGTATTTCGAAGTTAGACAGAACTTAAAACTCCCATAGAAAACTTCAGAAATACTGGCTTTTATCCTGTAGCTGAAAATCATACTGATACTGGAGATTTTTTTTTTCTTCCCTTTTCCTTTCTTTCCCTTTTCATTTATCTTGCTTTCCTTTATTTCCCATCTACTTCCCCTTCTATTTTCTTGCCTTGATTTTAAAAGAAATTATCACCAAAACAATGCTTTCCTCAAAATATAGAAATGAATACCATTCTATTTATCTAAAGGATCTTGGTTAATTTGAGATACTCGTCTATTGAATGAAGTATTTAACTATGCATTTTAAGCTCCAGCTTTCATTGTGCTACTAATTAGTGCTAATTTAATGACCTCACAGCAAACACGCTCATTAATGCAGGATCAGCTACTCTTGAGCTCCTTATCTTACTACTTTTTACAGTAGAACAAGAGTTGTATTCAACTAATGGAAACCCATTTACATACCAAGATATACATACTGATGTACTAGAAGACTTTAAGTGCAGTGTAAATGGGAATAGTTTATCATTTGTAAATTTCTTCCTAGTTAGGACTTCATCTCACTCTTTCCAATAAAAGCTGGTGCTTTGTGGATTTACATCCTTTTAAAAATTATTTCTGGTTTTGCACACACCTAAGTATTTAAAGCAGACTCATAAGCTTTTTTTTTTTTTTTTTTTTTTTTTTTTTTTTTTTTTTTTTTTTTTTCCCAACTCATTCTGTGGGAAAACCTTCCAAGTCATATGTCTGAGTTTATCATCCCTTCCTCTATTCACACATGTCCATGTCACTATCTCCTACAATTATAGCAGATATTTAACAAATACAAATGTAACATATATTTCTAAAGTATCCTGAAAACAGAACTGTAATCATATTGCTCATTGTTCTGGCTGAGCATAAACAGTGGTGGACAGTTAGCTCAAAATAAAGAGTTGTCAATATAATGACTATGTCAAAAAGATAAGACTATCAACATATAAGCTGGAAGAAGTTTTATTATCCCGGCACTGTCAGATTAATATTTCCTCTGATAGGACATCATTACAGACTTTTAGTGGTGGTTTGAGCTTTTGGACAGAAATGTTGGGGAAGATCTGTCAATCCCAGATAACATTTGGTACTCACATTTTTTTCTAGTGAGCCCTCTGTGTCTCCATCATTGGACAAGTAAATATCCATTTGTAGGAGCAGAACTAGAGTGGGAGAATCTACTCTTATATGTGAACTCTTTTCAGAATTACAAAGGAAGATTGACACAAAATAAGTTTCCTTCATGCTAAGTCTGATGCAGGTGCTCTGAAAGTCTTAGGTTTATTGGAAATGCCTGTGAGAACAAAACAGAGATGTACAATTCTAATAGGAAGAAGAAAAGCTAACAATCTTTATTTTGGCACTGCCTGCCAAATTAGAGAAAGCATCATTCAAGTAAGGTTTTTAAAAGAACATAAAAGTTGGTTTTTTTTCAACTACACTGACAGCCTTGCACAAAAAGAGGATGTGATTCAGAATAAATGTAAAGGAAGAACAAATAAGGCTAGACAGTTACAGTATAACTCCCTGGAAAAGAGTTTAGAGAGAGGTAGAAGCATGCTGGAAACACTGACAGTTCCTAGAGAAAGCAAAGCTAACAAGGGCAAAGTCAAAAAGAAGAAGCAGCAGTATGAGGTAAGAAAAGGTCAGAAGTTCTGACATTCGCTCTCAAATGAGAATACCTGGAAGGAAGTTTCCTTTGATATTAAAACAGATTGATTAGAGTTTGTCAGAATGTTTGCAACAAAGCATTGAAGACCCAATGATGTTTTATAAGAAGGACTTTTGAGGTCAGCCATTACAATACTACCTTTTTGTGCTATATACCTGACTGAAGAAACACAGAAACTGCTTTAAGCATGGACAGGCACTTTGGCTGACTTAAAAGAAAAACAGAGAGAATATATCAAAAGGACCCTTAGGATTTATGGTATTAATATTCTCAGGAAATATGTGCTTAATAAAGTAATACAAAACTATTGCATGTTTTTCACATAAATACTTTGATAAAATTAGACATTGATACTTTATATTTATATTCTATATTTTTTTGCAGATAATGGCTCTCTAGGCATTTCTGAAACCAATAAAAATCAGGCTCTATTTCAGCTTTCTGTCAAAATATTTTTGACAGAACTCACTTCATATTAACTTTAATTTTATTCCTATATTATTGAAAGCTATGTCTTAATTAGAAAAGGATTAAAAAAGCTGAGACACATACAGTTGCTGTAATTTTTGCTTTACATGTTTCTGTGGGAAGCCTGTCTATTCCCATATTACCAGCACAGCAGCCTTGTGCACGAAAAGCAAGCAGAGGATCACAATGCTCTCAGGTACTGCTCTCCTAGAGCAGGAGAGACATAGTCTTGACGATTCTAATTAAAAAAAAAAAAAAAAAAAAAAAAAAAAAAAGAAAATACTTCAATTGTAGGGTCAATTTTTTTTTTATATTATAAGTCCTTGACTCTTATCACACTTTTAAGTCCATATCTGTTTCCTAGCACAGACTTGCCAACATTCATGATGTTGAAATGCAGGCAAGTGTCAGAGCCATAGACTTGGCTGTACTTTCTTACGAGGTAGGTTTCATTTTATTTGAGCAGAGCCCACTGAGTGAAGAATGAGCTATACTGTTGCTGAGCCCATCCCTTCGGGATTCAGAAGACAACAACTTCAAGAGCAGTCTGTGCTTCTCCCTGCATAGGAATGAAGCACTGCCAGAGGGTAACTAAAGCTTTTCCCCAACACTTATCACACAGGAAGACTGCATGAAATACATCTTGATGGAAAACAAGTATAGGTTTTGCTACATTAATTGAGGAAAGAATATTACAATAATTTTTTTGGCTAATAATTAAAATATAATGGTATGATAATTATCTTATATAAAACATATCTGTGGTATTACAACTGAGGATGTTCATTGAATGACTTATAATTTATGCTCTGATAATATTGTCTGATCCTTTTTTGCTTGTTGTATCAGAGGCTGGACTGGTACATATTTCTTTTGCTGTTCAATATGGAGAATAAAGAAATACCTTAAAAACTGATGTTGATATTTAAATAACACCAAAGGTGAATAGAGTGAATCTGCAAATGTTACAACATTCTTTCTAGATGAAATAATGTTGGTTTTGTCATTTGAAAAGCAAAAGAGGGTTTCTAAGAATTTCCCTTCTATCAAAACTCAGAAGGCCAGCCATTGTTTTTGCTTCAAAAAGACCCCAAAGTGTTTGTTTTATTTGTGTGACAAAAATTCTGGTGCTTTTTACCTAACTATTTCTAGGTGATTCTTAGTAGCTATCCACATCCACAGCTGTCCTTTAGTTTAATTAAACAAAATTACTTTGTTAAAATAGGCTTACGTGGTCAAATAAATGATCACTGAGATTAAAATCTCAGTGATCTATACTTAAAAATAATGATCTTAATCTCTATTATAATCAATACATAAACTTGCATCTCTTTATCAGAGTACTAAATATTGATGACTGTTTGCACCCTCACAAATTGTACTGTATGTTATGATTTGTTATACTTGAATGCGACCTTGTAACTAAAACATATTTTAAAATTACCATCTGTATTTTGTAATGCTTATTGGCACATTGATTAACTGTACTATATAAAAAACACCAGAAGTTGCATAAATTAAGCATATTTTATTCTTCTGGTTCTATACCCAAGGTTCAGTCCTACCAAAAATTCAAATGTATGTAGAACAATGGGGAAAAAAAAAATATCCATCATATAATCACTCAAAAGAAAAATAAATTAAGATGAGATGTGAATAGTTCCATTGAGTATCTGGACAACAGCTGGAGTTTGTCAGGTAATGACTGCATTTACAGGGACTGTGGCACATAGGCTCCTAAACACCAAGACAAACCCAAACCACTTTTTCAAGGAATGTATTTATGACATTATTAAAGGATACCTTTCTATTTAATTTTGCCACATGCCAATAGACAAGGTTATTATGGGATAGGGGTATAATATCTGCACTAGCTGATTAATAGTTACATTTTGGTTAAGATTCTTTCTATGTTTGTTTGAGTTCTTAAAGGTAAAATACACTAACAAGAAAAAAATACCTCTCATTAAAAATTATATCTATATATTAGAAAATAATTATAGACATAGAACAGGCAAGAATATCTGTAATTTGCAAACATCTGACTGTGGTATTGTTATAGACAGTACCTACAGGGCCTTGGGAAAGAGCTCTAGTGAGGATTCCCCTTTCCCTCCACTCCCCCACAAGCTGCTAGCTCAGATTTAGGGGGATGAGGAGAGGGGATCTTCAAAATAGGCAGAAGAGATTCAAAAGAGGCCCCTTACCTCAGGATGTATTCCAAAGCTTTATTCTCAATGAAGGGATCCCAGGAGGCAAGGAGGGGGCACATGGAGGAAGAGGGGTTTTTATCTCTTTTGTCGTCAGGGTCAGATTACCTGGCCGAAAACCATAGGTCAGGAGTCAAGGGGCAGGGAAATCAGGCCAGGTTACAGTTTCTGGGGGAGGGGTTTTTGAGGAGAGATCATTCCCTAAAAGGAATGCAACACTCTAGTTTTTTTATTTGAGAGAAGAAGCTACATTGGGAGTTGCTGAATCTGATAATTCAATAAGGCTACCACAGCACCATGAGTCACCAACAGCCATGGCAATGGTTAGCTTGAACAGAATACCTGTACATATATCTCTCATGTGGTCAGACATACAGGTGAACACTGACAGAAAACAGATCACTCACACCAACGTCAAAACTACTGATGGCCTCATCCCATTACTGTCTGGCTGCTCAGGATGAAAGCCCATTCATCAAAACGATGTACAGTGTGGTTCCCTGCAGAAGCTGGGCTTAGATTCTCAATCTCCCCCGTTGATGGCTCCTGAGCCCACCAAGACCACAGCCCTTTCTTATTGCTGGTGCTCATACCTTCATACAAGCCATGGACACGCTCAGTGACTGGCTCTACACGGTCGGTCTACCCAGTCCCTTAGACCTACAGAGGCTCTCCAAACCACACCTGCAAGTGTGAAGCTCTCCAGTTCTAGCCCAGATAAATGAACTGGTAGCTTCCTCGGGGTCACTCACCCTCAGCTACTTTTATGAGAGAGACCACACTGATTGGGTAATCCAGAAACAGAACTTTAATAAGTTAAAAATAACAAACTAGACCGCGTGCACAGTACAAGGAGTAGACCAAAAAAGAGCGGGGTCCAGGGTGTAAAGCAGTTTTTATGCACGCAGGAAAGAGCGGGGTTAAGTCAGGGATCTGAGGGGACAGTCCAATGGGGGAAGATGATCAGGAATATGGAAAATATTGCAGGAAAAAATAGCCAATAGTAATAACGAGAACTGAGAACTTTCCAGCAATAATTTTCACATAACAAATGATGTATCCAGGAGTGGGTCTCAGCTCACCCTAGCTGAGAAGGGCTTTCCCCTGGCTTAAAGCCAAGGTCTTCACCCTCCTCTGTGGAGAAGACCCCAGCACAAGTGTTTCTGGTAGCTGGCCCTATGATTGTGTGAATTTCCTCATGAGGGGAACAGAAGGGGCAGGTACCAATCTTTTCACTCTTGTAACCAGTGACAGCACCTGAGAGAATGGCAAGAAGCTGAGTGAGGAAAGGTTTAGGTTGGATATTAGGACATGATTCATCACTCAGAGGGTGGTTGGGCACTGGAACAGCTCCCCAGGGAAGCACTCACACCCTCAAGGCTGACAGAGTTCAAGGAGCATTTGGACAATGCTCTCAGACACGTGGTGTGATTCTTGGGGGGCAGGACCAGGAGCTGAACTCAATGATCATTTCAGCTCAGCATATTCTATGATTCTATGGTTTATTAATGTAAATTTTATGTCCTGTATCTGTTCCATGAAATATGAATTCAAATAAATATTTTATATTTAATGAGTTAAGAACTAAGTTGTTAGAACCCTGGACAAAAAGGATTTTAGGCTTTCTGTGCTGACAGGATATGATCCTCAAAGATACACTGCATTTGACCTTAGGCCTTGGGAAAGGCTTCCAAAATTGACTGATAGCACTGAAATCATGAGTGTGTAGTTGAATTGAAGTGTGTTATCTCACAGAGTGAAAAATTTAGAGTTTAGGATTTGAGGATATAGTAATATATGTGTAACAAGATGGAGGGTTTAGGGTGCAGTCTTCTTCTTCTCCTTCTTCTCCTTCACAAGTTTGGGTGATTTTGTGTGATTGCTTAGAAAAATCCACAGTGTGGTACATGAGTGGTTAGTTATTGGGTAAAAAGTAAAAAAAAAATTAGTTGGCATCTCATAATTGGGTAGTGTAGGCTTAAAAAGACCTTGAAGACATTACTCCTCTGTACTCCATTTTTGCTCTGTTAACTTAGCATGTAGAAGCACTCACGGTCAGTAAGGCTGTAAAGTAGATAAGAAACAATAAAATCCAAGTCCGAACAAGAATTCTGTCTCTTGTGCTTTTAATCCTGACGCTAAGAAGAAGAACCAGATAAAGCAAGGGGGTTGCCTCACTAAGCAATTGTGAGTTTCTATTTAATCAATTATTATATCATGTGTATCATTATCAGTTATTAGTTTATAATTTTACTGTCAATTAAAATATTATTTGACACACATCAGGATAGATTTTCATTTTTCTTCTGATGCTATCCCATATTTATGCTGGAGCTGAATTTGATCCCATATTTATAATCCATCTGAAGAACACAAGCTCCTATAAAGTCCACAAAAAGTTGCTTAACTTCTGAAAGATGATAGAAACTCTGGTGAAAAAAGGATGACTCACAAGTCCTTGGCTACTTTTCATCTAAGTAATGTTCTTGGCAGGGTGAACACTTGTCTGATTTGGAGAAGCAACAAATGACTTTGAAAATTAACCAGGGCCTAAACTGCTCAATGAAGCATATATTCCTTCCTATTCTCTATAATGCAAGAAGTGCTGCTTGAATGGTTTCCTCAGCTTAATCAGCAAATCTATCTTCTGTACTATTCTAGTGGCAGAACAATCTACATTTATACCTTAACTTTCATTATTCTCCAAAATTTAGATGCAGCCTTCATTTTCTTTGTTACCATCATGACATAATGAATTAATATATATCATTAGTGCTTAAATCCACTTTCATTTTGATTTGAAACTTGAGATATTTTTAGAAGTAACTATGGACATGATTTTACAGATAAATAACTCTTGCACTTCAAAATAGGAATATTTGTGCAACAACAATATATTTTTAAAACATGTTCTTGTGTCTTTGAATAAACTGTATCTTCTGGCAAAGAATGAATAATCTCAGGAAAAATGGATGTTTCACTAGGTCTAAAAAGAAAAGAAATCTCAGACATTAATTTGCAACAGCAGCTTAGACAGCTGGCCATTTTACAATTGCAGTGACAATGTCTTAATTGACCATAAAGTCTTAAGAGCAATAATGTAGACTTTGCTGCATTTATTCACTATTTGTACCTCAGAGGTATAAATGACACATGAAGGAAGAGGCCATCGGTGTGATAGGAAAGGATAATTTTAAGCTACAGTTTTGCCATAAAACTACAGATTGTTTGGAGGGTACCTCCTATTATTATTATTATATTAAACAATTTAAGGCACTGGAATCTGCTTTTATTTTATGGTGCTCTTTTTTATTTTTTTTTTTTTTTTTACTGGTTACAGACTGTTGCACAGCTCAGAGTTGTTTAGAACAGCTGCATTTGTTGTGCTATTCTCACAGTCAAACACATCCTCAACTAATACACAGGATGGGAGGATGTATTTCAAGAGACATAAACACTTTCTACATCTTACTCCCTATCCCCTAGAGTCTTGTATCTTGCTAAAATACATAGGAGCTAAAGAGGATAGATATTCCTAACACACAATTCCTTCTTATGTTGCACATTTCATCAGATGGAAATTTAAAAATATGCTTGTCAAATTCTCCTGGTGCCTATATACCCGTCATACACAAAGGTACACAAACAGACTGCTAAATGATAACTTGCTTTGCCAGCCCCATTTGTTTCCTTTCGTATTTATCATCCACTTAGCTTTTAAACTATGTCTACATCTCATATATTCTAATTTTCCTACACAGGGGACTTAGAATGGTTTTGTCTGCATTATTTGAATTTGTTCAAATTTATTTCATTTATGTATTCATTTTTCAGATTTCATTTGTCTGGTTTAAATTACCATTTTTTATGTTTTCTAAAAAGTCCAAGAGAGTAATATAAAGACCAGCTTTACCACTGTCACAGAAGGGCTTTTTCAAAAATGACAATTTAGCAGCTATCTAAGAATTTGCAATCAGTTTCTTATTGCTAGCACATATTGCCTTCTGAAAAATCTTTTTAGGCTCTGTACATGGGACTTAGCTCATGGTACATCTATGACCACACATGCCTATATTAAATGTTCCTGTAATGGTTTCGGTAGTTGATTGCTCTAGTACTGTTTCTAAGGAACATCTTTTCTTGTTGGAAATCATCATGCTCCAGCTCCCATCATTGGCTCTTTTCACATTTCTTTCTGGTATACTAAAGATCCCTTTACCTGAAATCTCTTCCTCAGTATAATGAATGCACCAAATGACAGAAACAGGAATAATACCCCACAGCCATTTTTTAGACTTATCAACATAAATATTTAATTTGTTAAATCAATATTAATAAAAAATGTGATTTGTATAAACTATGAAATGATTCCTGTCAATTAAAGAACATTAAAATATTACCCTAAATATGAAGATGATGAGAATACTTGCACCACAAATAGCTAGAATCCCTCACTTCTTTGTGAACAAAACAAAAAGACAGAAAGAACAGTCTTATTTAATTTTAAGAAATTGGTTATCCAGTGAGTTTTTTCAAAGGCTCTATTTTCATAAAAAATGAAAGAAGGGGATCCTTCCTATTTGAGTCTTTAAAGTTTGTGCTATACTCTTCCTTATCCTTTTGTTTTGAATGCTAAATATGAACAATTCTAAAAGACACACCTCCCACACCCAGTATCCCTATCCCTTAAAATTACATCTTTTAAGAAAATGGTTAGTGATTAAGATAATAAGACTGAGGAATTAAAAAGATGTGCTGAATAAACCTATGTTAAATGTCTCATGGTGGCATCTGCAGCTATGATTAAATGGAATAAGCTCTGAAATCCTTAGCACATGGAAGTCCTTGACCTGCTGCAGGAGGTCCAGAGAAGGGCCCCAAAAGTTATTAGACGGATGGACCACCTCTCCCATGAAGACAGACTGAGAGTGTTGGGGTTCTTCAGCCTGGGAAAAAGAAGGCACCAGGAAGATTTTGCTTCAAGATTTCAATACTTAAAGGGGAAATTATAAAAAAGTTGGGGACATATTTTTTAGTAGGACCTCTAGAAATAGGGCAAGGGGTAATGGTTTTTAATTAAAAGATGGTAGACTCAGACAATGTAAGAAAGAAATTTTTAATGATGAATGTAGTTTTGCATTTCCATTCAGCATTGGAATGGGTTCCCTGAAGAGGTGTTGATTGCCCCATTCCTGGAAACATTCAAGATCAGATTGGATGGTGCTCTGAGCAACCTCATCAGGTCCAAGATGTCCCTGCTCATTGCAGACGGAGGTGGACTAGAGGACATTCAAGGGTCCTTCCAATCCAAAATATTCTATGATTCTGTAATTCTATGAAGATATCCTGGGTCAGGCAGGTTTTACTTCTGGGTTTTTTTTTTTCTGTTCGTTTGTTTTGGGTTTTTTTTTTTGAAGATCAAATATGTAAAATGCATATTTAGCATTCTTACCACCCTATTTAACTGTTTCTCAAACAGCATTGTCTGGACTGTCCTTCCTAAACTATAAAAATTTCTCACTTTGATCACTATGAGATATGCAATAAATTTTTAGTATTTCTACAATCAAATTCAAATGAAATTTGTTTAATATGTAAACTGATCAGTAGAAGGAGTTTTTTTTCTTGCCTTTCCTTGAAAACTATGAAGTATTCACAAAAGAATGACTAACAAAAATATATCTTGATTCTTGTGATTGTTATTATGCATATTAGATGACTACTTCAAGTTACAGTGAAGATATAATTGTATTCTTTCCATATAATTTGTCTCATTAGAACAGAAATTTAAAACAAGGAAATTAGCACAAATCTGCTTACTATGTGAGATATTTCAGATATATGCTCATGATAAATTCCAGCTGAATACAATTGCATTAATCTGCAGCCTTGGAGAGCACCTCTTGTCATGCAGGAAGAAAAGAAGGTTTGTTACTCCCTAAGCAAATTATTTTTTGCCTTGAATCCTCATATTCTGTTGTTTGTGATAATAAGTGCTGGTCAGAGCACTGGGGACTGGCTCTAGGAAGATGCTCAAACAGCATCAAAAGATAATCGAAGAAAAAAAATAAACTTATTCTTTTCTGTCCATGTATTGGCAAGTCAGTACATCATTTGCAGAGAAAGACAACATGCAGTACCTTACTCATCACAAAATTTGACAGTATGAGGTTTACTTGTGTCCTGGTTTCAGTTAGGATAGAGTAAATATCTTCTCAGCAAGCTGTTAAAATCAAGACATTTTTAGCATATATGAACAGCTTCAATCCAGCATGAGAGTCTTTTAAAACTTTTTAATAACATCTTCCTGTAATATACACTAGCTCAGTTTGTTATGGTTCTAACACATCTAGATGCAGACTCATGGACCACTTATAGTAGGAGAAATAGATTAATCTTCAAATAAATGAAGAATTTATTAATTATGCTTATTTCCTATTTATTATATTGAGAACATAGAGCAATGTTAAGACACTCACCATTTGTGGAGTGGAGAAATCTGACAGAAGTAGCTATATATAAAAAGGGATCTATAATTTAGATGGACAAAAAAGCCCACACCTTCATATAAGCAAATTAATTTTTCCTCTACAATGCCTTTGTTGAAGAAGTTCCTTCTTCTTCTTCAAATGGCACATCCTTTCCTGCAATTATACATGAGTTATATGACTTTTCCACTGCTCTGTGGCTGTATGATTGAATAAGTCTTGAAACTAAATGTTAATGAGATTAAATGAATTCCTGAGTGTTATAAAGAAAATCTTATATGCAAAATATTTACTAAACTGTACTAATCACTTCTTCTCACCATTTACTTTTACACCTTTTTATTTTATTTTTAAGAAAGAACTGTATCATCCACATTCCACTGAAAAGCAGCACTTGTGTTGTATAGTTATAATAATTAATAACAAAGATAAATCCTGACAATTATTCTGAACTGGCCCTAATATAATTACTCTCAGAAAGTAGAACTGCTGCCGGGTAATCAGCAGTGTACTCAAAAGTGCCTAGACCTTTCATTTTCATGGACAGTATTTATCAGTTTTTTCTCTGGTCTACTTCTCCTTAGGGAATCACATTCATCCATTCCTTTCTTATTCTGTAGCCTGTCATGGAATAAATGACTTCTAAATTTAGCATTTAAATATTTTTACTGTATACCTCCAATTCAAACTTCCAGTTGCAGAACCAACCACTGAAACTCAGTTCCATTCATAGTTCATGATTAAAGGTCCAGACATGAGAGAAAATGCATACAACAAGGGTAAAGAAGTTCCAGGCATAGAACATTGCTGATCCATAGCTCTGTTTTACATCTTCAAGATTTGCTTTATGGTCTAGGATTCAGAATGGAGTTTGGCATAGACAGTTTTTCTAGATGGCTATGGGACTGCCTGACACTACTTAGAATCTAATATTAAGGTAAGAAAACAATTATAAGGGCTGCTTAGTAAAACTTTCTTTCCTATTTTAATATCTGATTGATTATTTTCTTCATACAGTTCTCAAATAGGTCCACAGGTGGACTTACATATAAATTTGAATCTAAATCCTCTGCCAGGGTTTGTATCATTAAGAGATGTGTGAGTTACCCTGAAGATGCACAAGTCTCACAGCAATTAGGTTTCCAAACCCTGAAGTGTCCAGCTCTCGAAATTAGATAAATCTATTTTTTTTCTGTTTTCTGTTTTTCTGTACTGGTAGGCTGTTTATCTCTTCTGTCTTCCGAGAATGTAAAGTATTGTTTTGCTTTCACCAGCCAGCCAGAGATCTTGAAGGAAAGGCGAGCGTGAGGCTTTTCTCTTCATTATTTATTTTTTCTTATCATTTCAAATACCAAAGCTAACTACAAAATGTACAAATGCCCAACTACCTAATACTAAAAGCACAATGCCGAAAGCTAAATGTGAAATGTTCTAATGTTCCCTACAAAGTGCAAAAGGCTTATGTCAAATGTTTATGTCAAAAGCTTAATGTTCCCACCCTCAGGGTGGTGTGGATATTTATACTACATTCTACGTAATCAGTATTTATAATTCTCCACCAATAACTATTATCTATGTTAGAAGGTTAGACTCTATTCTAAGCCAACTATAATGTGCCACTTCACAGCAGAACATGGAGGCAAAGAAGAAGGAAGAAACTCATAAGCCATGTGCTTCCTCCATTTTGCCTTGAACTGTCTGCCATCCTAAAAACCCCATATATCTAAAATTCTCACCCTGTGATAAAACTATGCACTATTCTACTATTTAATGCATACTCTTGAAAACCCTGCTTCATTTCAAAGCTTAAAAGCCCTTTTTCCATGAGCAAAGGTTAAAAACAGTGTTTCAGAGATTCTAAAATCTCTCAAACATGCAAAGAGAAATTCCTCATATTTCCAGACTCCAACATCCAGCTTCCTTTTTTTGACCATATAAACAAAAATTAAATGCTGTGATACCAGATTAGGCAAGTATCTTCCTCATACCTGAGCCTGTTTGGAACTCACAAAATATTCATTTACTGATTCATCTCAGCTGTGGTATTCAAGAAAATAATTGTGTTTAGATCATGATTTCATGATCTTTAGCCACTAGATATAGGCTTTACCTGAGATGCAGATTGCCTTTCTGAGCATATTTTTTTTTTAAAAAAAAGCAACATTCGTTAATACTATGACATAGAAAAATTGAAACAATAATAAAAAAAAAAAGGAGTATCTTAACTAATTACAGACATCAGGTAAGAATTTGAAATTCTCCTGTGTAACAGGTCTCAGGGAACTACTACCCATTCATGAATGACTCAACCAAGCTATTTAGTAGAGAAGCATTGACTTACTTCTTGTTAACATTTATGGAATTTCATATAAGATAATTCCCCAGGATCTTACTAGTTTTGTACTGAAATACAGGATTTCAAAACCTTTCTCAAGACAAGTACAGCAGCATGGGATTTTCTGTATCATATTTTTAAAAGTCTATGGATCAACTTGATTATACCAAAGAAGTAGTAAGTTAAAAACACTTTTTACCTTAGGTATTATTCCAAATTATTTAAACAGATAATTTCCTATAGTATAATATAAATTCAGTGCAAATGTCTTCCTGAATAGTCCAGTAAAAGTTTCTTCAAGGCTAGAGTTTCAAACCTGCTCCAATTTCATTTAAGAAATGAGTTCTCACTGATTTTAATGAGATTAAGAAACAGTGACTCTTCCCTTATGCAGGATGATTATCTTTAATAATTAAAAATAAAATCATTCATATAGAACAAGTTCTTCAGTGCTTGTTTTCTTAATAAAAATTTTCTGCTCTTCCATTTTTGGAAGACATCTAATGAAAAGAAACTTTAGTCTAAAATAAGAAAAAATAAACATCGTCACATATCTCTGAACAGAGAAAATTATTTTAGTAGAAAAAAAGAGAAGTGCTATTTTAGGAAATAAAAAATGAGGGTGATTAAATAAATGAATATTGAAAATTTTCTTCATTGAGCTTTGCTGCCCAATACATTTGTTAAAATATTGCAAAGAACCATCAAAATATTTTTAATTTATAATATTTTTTTAATATTTATTGTAAGTACAGAACTTCAGCCTGGACTTGACGACTTTCTTGTCTAAGAAGATCCAGCATATTGCCATTTCACTGTCAGTTTTCAGATTCTCTTGACTTTCACTCCCTCCTCTCACCTCTGATGCAATTTAATTTCTTATCAGACACTCAAGCTGTCTCCTTTCCTCTCTCCTTCCCTCTCATCATTCCCTTGTTGCTCTTCAGCTTTAGATCAGTCACAAACACTTTGATGATAGCACCTTCCTTCTGTATTCTCTGATAAAAAATATTTCTTTTATGAGCATTTCATTTTCTAATGTAGTGCAGTAATGTTCTAATTTCTATAACATGCTCTTGCAATTTAGCTTCATCTGCTTGATTTGACTGGAAACTATTAAACACATCAAGTGTTTCAGGGCTAAACATTGTGAGACATGATTTTATCTGCTGAGTTTTACTACTTTGTGGCACATACCCACTTCAGACATGGAATAAACTGCTGTTTAAATCTTCTCCATGTATTTTCTATACTACCATAATGCTCTGTCATTTGAGCATTTTCATTACTTTATTTTTCCACTCGGGATGTTTATAAAACAGTAGCCATTCTGCTAATGCCTTGTGATTGTTGAGAATATGTTATATCAGCAGGATTGCAGCAATAGAATAAGATCCATCCCATTACACCTCTTCTACCTTGTCTGCCTTGTAACCATGCTAACAGGCTTTGCTGATACATCATGTTCTTCATTGATATGAACAGACCTGGAAGAAGGTTCACTTACCAGGACTTACTGCACAGTTCCAGAAAATCACCTTCTAGCTCATCAAAGAGGAGTCAATCCAGGGTGAATAAGGCAATTTATGTTGCAGTCGGACATTTAACCTTTTTATTCAGATCATCTACACACTTGCTGCTATTTTCAAAGTTTTAAAAAAATTTGGGTATTCTTCATTTTAAGGTCCAGATAAAAGAGAGAGTGAATCTATGCTGATTTAAATTCTAAGACAGACCTATGGACAATAACCTAGTCCATGATGACTGTATTATTTATCAGATTTTCTTTCTTTGAGGTAGAACAGCCTTCACTTTCTCCTAGATAAAAGTACTGTGATAAAGTGTCGCTTTACATTGTAGCTACTGGTGCCTGTACTTCCAGTCCTTCCTTATCCACAGATATATAGAATTCCTCTAAATTCAGATGGCTTCTGTTTTTATGCCATGATGATCTGGTTGCATCATTGCAAGCTGGAGTTTATTCGGGATCTGATTCAATATCAGAGTCCCACAGTCTAGGAGAGGATGCCTGGGAGGACCTTGGTTTCATATGAGATAGCTGATAAATGTGGCCATTTCTGCACAGGCAGTGACTCTGACTGCAGGAAGGGAGAAACATTCAGAAAATCATCTGCTTTTATGCATTTTTAATACACACCCTACACAACTATATACACTTCTTCTTTCATTCGCCAGTGAACATAGGCCTTTTATATTCTTATTATACAATATTTAATTCCTCCTTTTCCCACCAAATTTAGTTTCAATGACACAGATTCCACAAAATAATCATGTCCCAAGGGCTGGGATCTGGAATGCTCTGAAGCTTTACACAGCACCTCCCTGCAATGTTATAGGCTGGGGTCGGTGTAGGTGGACAGTGTTCAGGCAGAAATGGACCTGGGGGTGCTGGTGACAGCCGGCTGAACATGAGCCAGCTCTGTGCCCTGGTGGGCAAGAAGGCCAAGGGCATCCTGGTCTGTATCAGGAATGGTGTGACCAGCAGGAGCAGGGAAGTCATTCTGCCCCTGTACTGGGCACTGGTGAGGCCACACCTTGAGTGCTGTGTCCAGTTCTGGCCCCTCCAGTTCTTCCCCTTTCACTGTTACACATCATAAGTTTGTGAAGGATGTTGAGACGCTGGAGCGTGTCCAGAGGAGGCAACAAGGATGGTGAGGGGCTGGGAACACAAACCCTGTGAGGAATGACTGAGGGAGCTGGGAGTGTTCAGTATGGAGAAAAGGAGGCTCGGGGGTGACCTTATCACTTACAACTGCCTGAGAGGTGGCTGTAGTCAGGTGCGGGGTTGGTCTCCTTTTCCAGGCAGCCTCTGACAGAACAAGAGGACACAGTTTTAAGCTGCACCAGGGGATGTTTAGGTTAGACATCAGGAGAAAATTCTTCACTGAAAGAGTGATTGGGCACTGCAATCATCTGCCCAGGAAGGTGCAGTCACTCTCTGGATGTGTTTAAAAAAAGATTGGATCTGTCACTCAGTGCCATGGTTTAGTTGATGAGGAGTTAAGTCATAGGCTGGACTTGATGATCTCAAAAGTCTTGTCCAACCTAGTTAATTCTGTGATTCTGTGATTCTGTGATTACGTGAAAAAGACCTTTATTATATATACCATTTTAAAAGAAACTAATTCTAACTTGTGGATCTTTCTCATTACCTTTTCTCTCCAGAAGTGTTTTTTTGATCCTACCTGCATTATCTATACACTGTCATTTCTGGAGCTGGGTAAAATCCTACAGACATGGGATATTTTTGCTATAGACATGAAGTGTCAAAGGTTTCAAAAATTTGTACGTATTTATGTCTCTCATTTTTTTAAAAAAGTTCTCAAAATGCCTAAACTAAGTTATATTTCACAGAATCATGGTGTGGTTTGGGCTGTAAGGTGCTTTAAGGATCTCACAAAGTTCAAAGTCCCTTGCCATGGACAGGTACAACTTCCACTTGTTTAGTTTACTCTAACCTATCCTTTAATATTTCTACAGAAGTTGCATCCACAACTTGTTTCAACAACGGCTTCTGCTGCCTCACCACTCACATAGTGAAGAAGTTCTTCCTTATTATACCTAGTGGAAATCTACTCCCACCCAGTAAAGTACTGGAAGGCTGCTCTCAGGTTTCTTTGTCTTTGTACAAGGAGTGATCCAGCTACCTGACCATCTCTGGACCAGCTCCAACAGATCCACATATTTCTTCTGTTGGTGGCCTCAGATCCAAACATAATATTTGCAGTGGAGTCTCACCAGAGCAGAGTAGAGGGGCAGAATCACCTCTCTCACCCTGTTGGCCATGCTTCTTTGAATAAATCACAGGATTGGTTTTCTGGGCTTTGAGCACACATTGCCAGAACAAATTATGTTCCTTGTCCACCAACACTCACTCCCAAGTCCTTCTTCTTTGGGCCGCTCTCAATGTATTCTCCACACATCCTGTATTTGTGCCTGAGACTGCCCTGATCCAGCTGCAGGACCTGTCACCTGGCCTTGTTGAACTTCATGAGGTTCACACAGGTCCATTTCTCAAGGTTGTCATGGTCCCACTGGATGACATTCCTTCCTTCCAGTGGTGTTGATTGTACCACACAACTCAGCGTCATCAGCAAACTTGCTGTGGGTGCACTTGATTCCACTGTCCCTGTTGCTGACAAGATTTCCTACAAAAATATGAGAGATATTAATTGCTTAAGCAGATCTATGTACACTCTGTCCTCTTCTTCCCCTTTCACTGTTACACATCATAACTTCTTGATAGAATTACAATGATGTTGCCTTCCACAGTGTCTCAGCCTGGGAAGAGCGGTGTTTGAGTCCTAATGGAGTGATTCATATAAAACTCTACGTTGGACAATGCCGTGGGGGTAATATTCTCCCATTATTCACTCCAGTATAAAGTATTTTAGAAAATGTGAACAAGAATGAACAAACAGCATATTATAGTTCATTTTCTTTAGTTCTTAAATACTCCTATAGTTACTATGGTGAAAATCATTACTGGACTATTATATGTTGATGAAAATTACTTGATTTTACAGCAGCAGGAAGGATACTAGATCTTGTTAAGGTTATTTTGTAGGGTTCAGTTCCATAGTTCATGTCATTTGAGCTTCTTTCCTCTTAAAACATTCATTTTATGAGGTTTTTTAATGTTTTGGTGGTTTTTTTTATTGTTTTATTATGATGTGTGATTTATCATCTCTTGGTCTGGAAAGTGAAATTCATCAAGTAAGGTCACCATTCAAGCTAATTGCCCTTTGACCTTCATGCTTCCTTTCTGCTATGATGTAATAGAGATATTTAATTTTTCTTTTGTGAAATATGTGCATTTGAGTGAAAAATATGTTCATTTTTTTATCTGCATCTATTAAGGTTTATTCACAGAAGAGGTATATTTTTGTTATAAATGTGAAATATAGTTTCAAGGTTATAATTCTCTGGTTTCTCTTGTGTGTTTCAGTGTTGCTTTGTGAACAGCATTGTGAATTACCCTGGCTCATATCATCTTTTTCCTCAGAGACACCCCAACAAAAAATAAAAACAAAAAAACCAGGCAGAATGGAGAAGAATCACAATGTGGATAACCTTGTACATTTTATAGATAATTGCCCCTCTGGGGCTGTATAATTCAGAGGCATAAAATGGACTGATTCTCAACCTGTAGGAATTCTAGAGAGCCTGAAGTTAAAAAAAAAAAAGAAAAAAAGAAAGAAAAAAAAAAAAAGAAAACTCTCATCTACTATGGGCATTCAACTGTGAAATAATTACTCCACTGACCTCATTTTACCACTGACATCTATGAGAGCAGAGATTTATCAAGGCTGAGTGCTTCTGAAAATCTCACCTTTAGTGTCAGTAAGAAAACCTGCTCAGTCCAGATTCTTTCTTCACCTGATACTTTCAGGAACTACCATGAGGACCTGTGGTAGCCCCTCCAGGTTTGGAGGGGCAAGGAAGGAAAGACAGAAGAGAAAGGATAAGGAGACCTAAGTAACCTTTTCTTTCCTGCACCTATACCAAAAACCTCTTCAGTAAAAATGTCCCATTCTACTTATAAAAGTTAATCAGGTCTTTAACTTTATGCCTGAATATTATTTGTGATTATTAATTCTATTTCAAACTGGTTTTAATATGTAAATTAAAGAATCACAGTCTAAAAAAGAAAGCAATGATGGATTTTGCTGACAGTAGTACAATGAATAAGTGAATCTATCTTTTTATTACCATTTTAATAATATATTGAGCAAAACTTCTGAATATGTAGTGGATCTGTCAGAGGCTTTGTGGCAAGACTCTTACCAGCCAAATAAAAATGTGGCTCTATCTTGAGCACACATGAACAAGACTCTTGCTGACAATAGTTATAAACATACTAATAAATATAAAACAGTTATAAAAGGATCTGGAAAAAGGAGGTAACAAAAATACACCTTTCCATACCCAGTTAAAAGTGGTACTTGAGTAAATAGAATACACTAGTGTTCAAAAAATTCCAAACACTCTGCAAACACTTTGTATTTTCTTTTTTAACAATTTCAACTACATATAAAAGGTGTTTCTATATAAGCCAGAGTTCCCTACTGCATACTGGGGAAGCAATATCCTTGTGAATTTGGGGTGGGATTAAAAGCAAGAGCTGAGGTTGTGAAACACCTAGTGAAGCAATGGAAGTGAAAGATAACATGAATTGGATCCATGCAGGCAGCCTTCACTCATATTAAACATAAAATCAAGGAAAAGTAGTGCTATTTACAGCTGTTTCTGCAAGTAAATTTTCTTTTGTAAATATATCATATATCAGAATATAATTTTAAAGGTGTCTTACATGTGTTTTCACAACAAAAACTATAAACATAATATGAGAAGAGAATTAAAAGACTTTTGTACAGATTTTAATTTATTTTCCTTACAGCACATTATTCCATAAAGTAGAACATTTTGGTGCACTATTCTTTAACACCGTCATAAGGCAGAAATATTAATTCAAAACAATATCATACTAATAACGCTTACTTAGAAATAATTTAATTATAGATTTTCATGTATTTTCAATGTCTAATCATAAACCCCCCTTACAATAAATATATTTTATATTTCATCTAGCCATATTTTACATAAATATAACCAAAATTTATTAAAGAACAACTAGAATTGTATTTTCTCATCTTAGTCTAACCCAGTCCATAGAGCCAAAATCCAATAATACCCATGCTTAAACAGAACAAGTATCTATTTCCTTGGATGTATACCTTGATTTTCAAATTGGTCCATATTAAAATATTCTGGAAGTTGAGGTCCCCTAGGGTATTAAGAATCTGACTTATAAAGTCCCATTTTTGGTCTTCTGTAAGTCTGTCTTAAGGGTTAGTTTGTGTTCATTCTTCCTTCCCTGATCAAAATGAGCATTTAGTGATATCAAATATAATACTGCAGAAACCAAAAATATGATATAAAAGCAGAAAGGGGCATTGATAAATTGACTCATTTTTATAATCTGCAGTATAGAGGACTATTGAGTGGCTTTAGGATAGCCCATTCTCTAAACTGGTTTCCCTTTCTCACTTTTATAAAATATGTGTGTTGCTCACATATGAATTATCATTGTTTTTCTGGTTTCATTTGCTCATTTAATGGTTTGAATGTCTCCAAAGATATTGCAATATCTTTTTTTAAAGACTGTCAACACTTCTAAATGCCATTTTACAAATCATGCTTTTGAGTGTCCTGTCAAAAATATGTAGTAGTTTTTAATCTACAGATTAGTAGAGCATTATTTTTTCCTTAAATCACAAATGCAGGGTCTATTCTTTATTTTACATAGCCTATGTAACCTGTTTCAGTTCTACTCCCTCAACAGTATTATTTACTTCTGCAGACATTGTTTCAGTCTTATCTTTTGTAGAGGTCATTGGCACTGGCAGCTTATCATTTCTGGTATGAATTTTTTTGCCCATGTCTAAGAGAGTGCTCATCTTCTGCAAATTTCAGTGGAGGGTCTTCTACACACAGAGGTCTCAGACATGATATTCCTGGTTATGAAGTGTTGGTTTGGTTTGAAAGCACTAGTTTTCTTTGTTCACAGTTTTTATTGTTATTTCAGCATCCTTCAGTCTGAACACACTAACAGTGAGCCAGCAAATAGTATATTTGCAGCACCCAAAGCCCACTAAGTACTCTGTGAGACAGGTAGGTCCACAATGGACAGATCTGATCCCTCTTTTTTTTTTTTGGGGGGGGGGGGGGGGGGGGGTGTTTTTTTTTTGGGTTTTTTTTTTTTTGTTTTTTTTTGTTTGGTTGGTTGGTTTTTTGTGCAGAGCAAGCAAGCAAATAGGGTGTGTTCAAGTGGGAAAAAAAAGTGAATTCTAACAATAACACCAGAAACTGTTCCTACTTCAGATCTCTACACCTTTTCTGGTGTTTTGTGGGGAATGTGTTCATGCTATTTATGTATAACTAGAGTGGCCCTTTGCTTGTGAATATAGACCCACAAAAACACATTGACTTTTCTTATATGCTTCCTATGCACATATATAATTGTATATGTGAGTTGAAATGCATAAAAATTACACGATGTATTTTATGTGCATTAGTCGTGCTAGTAAAAAAACAGCTGAGTATCATTCTGAATATGATGGGAACAAGAAGCACTCCCCCAAGACTGAGGCAATATGTCCATCAGGTAATTGATGCTATGTTGTGAAAGCAAGAAGTTCCTGCATTTGCTGAATTCTAATTTACTGTCAGTGTATTGTTTCTGTTAATGCTTCTTGAGTATGCCTTTCACATCTACGCCAAAGAAAAGGGAGATGCTAATTTAAGGAATGACAAGCTGCCATTCAGATGATCACTGATACTGTGGTCTCTACGATGCTATGTCTTCTTAATTCCTATTGAGTTCAAAACCCAGGGGAACCTCAGGTCACTGCCTATCATAGAGACAAGGTGCCCAAGCTTGCTTCTTCATTCAACATTGGTTCTCTTGTTCAGTGAAAACTGCAATCAAAGGATTCCTGTACAGGGAAGATATATCTACCAAGTTGTTGCTTCTCCTTGGTCAGCTGTTTCTGCAAAGGAAGCGGTTCCCCATTCTTGTGAAACTCCTGTGGGTTCTGTTGAGTTGATTTGCTTACCCTACCTAGGTCTTTACTACTGAACTACTACACCAGTCAGCTAAACATTCACATATAGTTGAAATATTAATACAGTATTTTACTGTGTAAGATGGTTTTGCTATACTCTTAGCTGACATTTTTTACCTCTGTTTCTTTTCTGATCTTCTTGATATTATATCCTTTTCTGGTTTTCTTGAATTTTATTAACAAAAAATTTCTGTAGTTCTTAGTTCCATTTGCTTAAATATCAAAGACAACAGAGTGAATTCTTCAAACAGTAACAATTGTTTTCTAAATGAGAAACTTGAATATAGAGATAAAATTAGCTCAAAAAGACTAGAGCCTAAATTTAATTTTTTAAATTAAATTTTAGTAACATTTTTCCCTTTTTTAATTGAAAAATGTGTTAAAAATAATTTTTAGTTAGCATTTTTAATGTTTTTAATTCAATTTCATTTAAATCCCAAGAAGGTTGGTACAAAAAATCTGCAACTGACATTAAAAATATCATTGCTCATTTCTTCACATTTCGTAATGTTCTGATGCTGCTCTGCTAGCATGTAGAATTAACCCAGATTCATCCCCTTAAACAAAGAAGAAAAAGACAGAACATAATCCAATAACTGAAAATTTTCCTATGCTTGAGTATATGAACACTTCTAGGTAATTAGTCATTTTAGATAGGGGTAAAAGAATGTAAGAAAATCTGGAAGTCTTTTGAATAAAACAAAACAAAATCTGTCCAGCCTGTTGAGGTCCTTCTAAAGGGCTTCATGGCCCTCTGGGATATTGACCGTTCCTCCAAACTTTTTCTTTTTAGTGAACTTGCTGAGGAGGCATCTGCCCCTTCATCCCAGTCACTGATGAATACATTAAATAATACTGGGCCCAGAACTGAACCCTGGGGGACACTGCTCGTGGTAGACATTTGCCACTGATCACAACCCTCTGGGATCTGCCATTCTGCCAGTTGTCAATCCACTTAATTGTCCTCTCATCCAGTCCACGTTTCCTGAGTTTGCCTATGAGAATGTTGTGAGAGACAGTCAAAAGAGTTGCTGAAGTCAAGGTAGACAATACTCACTGCTCTTCTATCATCCATCCAGGTACTTGTTCCATGACAGAAAGCAGTCTGATGGGTAAAACATTATTTACCTTTAGGGAATCCATTCTGACTACTCCTGATCATGTTTTTGTCAACTATGTGGACAGAGATGTCCTCTATAATGAGGCACTCCATCACCTCTCCAGGTATTGAGGTGAGGCTGCCTGGCCAGTAATTTCCTGGGTCCTTCTTCTTGTCCTTTTTGAAAATTGGAATGAGATTTGCTTTCTTCCAGTCCTCTGGCAGCTCTATTGATCCCCAAGATCTTTCAATGATGATCATGAGTGGCCTAGATTTGGTGTCCAGCAGCTCTCTCAGCATTCATGGATGCATTCCAACAGGGCCCATGAACTTGTGGATGTCAAATTTGCCTGCTCATAATTGCTGTCTGATCTTTCAGTTTGGTCATGCCAGTACAAAGCTCCTCATGAGCCTAAGGATCCTATAGTCTCTTTTACCACAATTTTGAGAATTAAGTGTCTAAAACTAGCTGTGTAACTAAAGTATGTAATTTTGAATCTGAGTAATTTTAAATAAACAGGGAACACCTCTGTATAAATCCAGCCTGTTAATGCTGGGCTGTTGTGAATCTAGGAATTCAAATTAATTGACCAAAAAGAGAATGAAATGAGGGTGAACTTAATGCTGACATGGGAAATGAGAAGGGGGCTAAAAACCTAAGGAGCAATCCCCTATCTTGTTTAGTAATATGCAGTTCTGTGCAAATAGACAGCACAAAGGAGTATAAAATGGAAGATTAAAATAATTTTCACACTTGCAGCTATCAAGTCAGGAAGCACCTCAGATCTCCTTTCAGAAAAATCTCTTTATGGATTTTTTTTTTTTTTTTTATGAAACTTCTTTTGCAAAATTCTTAGCACTACAGGAATGCCAGCATCACACTGTGTAAACAAGTACCCAATATAAAAAAGACAGTCCAATTAGTGTTGGCTAGAAACATGAGATGAAAATAGCATTGCTTCTTCTTCTTTTTTTCTCCCCCAAGGTAGAATCTGGGTCATGTATTAATTCATACAGGTGATATCTTCTACATCAATGAAGATTTTATAATAGGAAAGCATTTAGGATTCCAACTTTCAATTGCTAATAAAATACATATATTTATTGATGAATGGACAGTGGTAAAATAAGTATTAGATGGATGTTGATGGGAAAACATTTGTCATATATGATCATAGTCAGTTATACATAAAATTAATTCTACCAACTATTAAAGGTCTTTGAAAGGATACATTAAAATCAATTTATTTAACCAGATTAGATTAGGAAAACTGGCCCAAGGATAAGACATGGTGCCCTTGTGGGATATATTAGCATAGAAATATTGGTTAATTCTTATTATCCTCTATGAATTAGCTACAAGAAGAGGCCTGGCCTCTTTCAAAGAGGTGTGAAATAATCCTGTTTGAAATTTAGGACATAAATCTATTTAATTTTAAACTAGACCTGTGCAGCATTTATTATTTCTGTGAAGAAAACTGTCTTTCCCATCTTTTATTTGTTGTTTACTTGTACTGTTTTTGTTAGTGGCCCTAATCAAAAGAGCTACTTAATGCTGCAGTGTGTTCATCTTAACTGCAATAATGGACAAACAACCAACTCTGAAGATCATAGCCTTCAAACTGCTTGCATCCATATAATCTTTACTAGACCAGAAGTGTTTTGAAACACTGCAGCTAGTGACCCAGTGTGCCTTTGTTTTTGTAATGAGTTCATATTGAACAGGGTCACTGGAAACATCCAAGTACACCCAAGTGTATCAGACACTTGGCAACAGACGTGGAGCAAAAAAGGAGTCTTGGCCTTTGGTCTACAAAAACCTGGGGCTCCAGGAACTCTTTGTGAGGTACTGTTGTGGTTTAATCCCAGTAGGAAGCTCATTCCCACACAACTGCTCGCTCAGTCTTCTGCAGTGGGATGAGGGAGAGAATTGGAAAGGTGAAAGTGAGAGAAATCACGGGCTAGCTAAAGACAAATTAATAGGTTTAGCAGGAAAAACAAGGAATTTATTCACCACTTCCCATGGGTAGGTAGGTGTTCAGCCATTCCTAGGAAAGCAGGGCTCTAATAGACAGAGCAGTCTCTTGGGAAGACAAATGCCATTGCTCTGAACATTGTTCCTTCCCTCTTCTTCCCCCAGCTGTATATGATGAACATGATGCTATAAGGGTTTGGGATATCCCTTGAGGCAATTAGGGTCAATTGTCCCATCTGTGTCTCCTACGAATCTCTTGTGCAAGGAATTTCCTATTTTCTGGCCAGGTAGAGTGAGAAATGGAAAAGGCCTTGGCACAGTGCAGGCACTGCTCAGCAATAGCTGAAATCTCTTTGTGTTATCAACCCTAGTCTAGTTACAAATCTAAAATGTAGCAATGAAGAAGCTACTACAAATAAAATTACCTCGCTCTCAGACAAAAGTAGAGCAGAAGTTACATATTAAAGTTGTAAACATCAAAAGTAAACCAAATAAAAATTCAATATACAGAGATCTACTGACTTACAGGACATGTTTTTGGTGTTTCCACATCAGAAAAAGTTGAAACCCAGTAATCTGGATCAAAGAGTTTTGCCATCGCTCATTCAATTTAACATCTGATTAAACTGCAAATGTTTATGTTTTCACCATATTATGGATTTATTACAATTAAATGCTGTACCATCAATGCTACTTTCCAACTGTTTTCAGTTAAGTCCTCAGTACTGTTTTCCATGGGTTGAAGATTTGAGCACATAAAATCTAACAGTATCTTCTAAATAAAATCACTAAGAATTCTTTGCAGTTGCTAAAATGTGGACTTTCAATGGCTAAATACATGAAGTGCAAGATTTGAAAAACTTCTATTCACAAATTCAAAAATTTCAGCAGAACTGTTCATGTGGATTTGAACTTTAATATTAAACAGACTTCTGCACCCCGTGTTAAATAAAATTTAACACGGGGTGCAGAAGTCTACTTAATATTAGCACCCTAATAAAATCAAAGGGAATGAAAAGTCCTTGGATAAAAAACTAGATTTAACCTTTGAAAGTTTACCATAGCGTAAACTTCAGCTTCCATTGCAAATTACATTTGTCTTGTTTTCAAATGTCACAAAAGCTTTTCCAGTGTTGTCATTAAAAACCAGTTTATATGTGGTTGCCTCCGACCCCCAGTCACACACGAGTTCTGGTCTTAATGCTATTCTGTTCAGTTTTATTTATCTGGATTTTTTGTTCATTCTTTACTCACTCCCACCCAACATCACACCACATACCCACAAAAAAAAAAAAAAAAAAAAAGGATACTCACAGAAATTAAAATTAAAAGAGAATTCATTACGACAAAACACTATGGTCATATCATTCTGTTTTGGAATTTTCTGGGCCTGCAGGCATGTTTTTCCCCTGCACAGAAAAGGTGTTTTCTAATTCCAAATTTTCTGTTAATTCTAAAATTGGTTAATAATGCTGTCAAAACTCTGTTAATCAAGGTTAATCAAGCTATCTCTCTAAGAGGCTGGAAGCTAATCTTGCTGCTTACTTCATGAGGAGAGTTTAATTGTATCCTTTCTTGGACCATCAGCTAGTTTCAAAATTCAACAACTGAAACTATTCGGTTCAGTTACATTACCCTGCTCTTACTTCTCAGAGTTCTGTTCTCTTAGCAAAAGAAACACGTTTTCAAGCAATATATTTACATTCTTTCTTATCTCAAATAAAATGCATTTTAAAATTTACCAATATTACAAGATTTGCAATCCTGTGACAGGTAAGAGTAAGCACAGGTAAAGCAGGAGGAATCTTACAAAATATCCTTGAAAGTAGAAGCAGTTTAAGCTATACCACCAAGAGGAATAACAACATACAGGGGCAAGAGAAGGGAGAACGATTTTTCCCTCTCAGTTAAGGACTTTCAGAAAAACATATGCTGTTGTGTTTATTTTATGAACTTGGTTTTCATTCATCTGAGTCATACCATCATCCCAGTGGTTAGGTACACATACATGTGAAAATCTTTTCTTAGTTTCATATTTACTTATATGAGAAATTTTGTGACCTACTGTTTAAAATGAAAATCATATACTGAATGAGTTCTTGTTAACTGTAACAATCTTTCATGCAGTAATTAAGACTGTTGCTTCTATGTTGTAAAGTTTCTCCTCTCCTTTATGGCGCATACAAAAAACCTCACAAAATGCAGAATATTTGCATTAGAGCAATCAATTCTTTACATGATTTATGTAAATTTATAGCTAAGTTTATTCTAGATATTCAGAATTAGACAGACTTTAACTGATATAGACCACAGAGTACATACAGTTTTGTATAAAGACCTCTTCCCCCTTCACCCTAGGAATTCAGTAAGAAGTTAAAAATGTGTCAAGGGACATTAGGGTGAATGAAAATGATAAGGCTACAACAGACATGAGAATAAACCAATCACACTTTTTGGAAAGTAGGAGTTTCTCATACTTTGGAAATTTCCTACTTTTCCACAGATTGGTTCTTTTGCATTTGTTTGACAGTCATGAAAATTTCTAGGTTATTGCTGAAAAAAAGATGTGAAAGAAATTGAATTTTGCCCTCATTTCTTTCTCTGTGTTCCTTAGGGATTCTAAAACCATATTCACACTTGATGTTTTTGAAGTACAAGGAAAAGAAGCTTCCTGATTCCTGTCCATAGTAAGCCTTTTCTTTTTATAAACTTCAGTTGTTAGTGTCAAAATCCAAACATTATTCCATTTTTAAATTTGCATGCAGTTCTTTTTTCCCCTCTTTATATCTCTGGTAGTCAGATTAAAATGTTCTCTACTGAGGTATCACCTTTCCCCTCATAACTTGGAAAGCTTGGAAAGCTTGGAGAAGATGAGACTACTGAGCAACTGAATAACACTCCTGTGATGACCAAGCCATAGTGACATTAAAAAAGCAAACTGTGGAGAGGCTTTGCTTATGTTAAGGAGACACAAGAGGCTTCTCTCACAGGATCCCCTGTTCTGTTATGCCAATGTACCCCTGTTCTTCTCCCTCAGTCAGCCCTGTTAATCCCCTCTCCGTCCCTGTGTCCCTCAGTCACTCCTTCCCAATTTCCCCATTGGCTCCCATACCCCAATCCCACCTTTGTAGCCCAATACCCCCTGAAAATTGGTCCCTGATGCTCTCCCAGCCCCCAGAAGCCATATACTTAAACCTGAACCCTTCCCATGAGCCTTGCCTTTGACCCTGGACTGCCTGCGTGGCTGGAATAAACATTTCTGTGGAACCCATACAAAGGCCCTTCCTGCTTCTCTTTACCATCACCGCATCAACAGCTATCTCAGCTTCAACAGCAAACAAAATAAGCTTCTATGTAAAGCAGCAATACAAGATGGGATCAAAAAAAAAAGCATTATGTAAACCTGGTTTTGCAAACCACTTCCATATGATTTCTAACTCATATTTCGAGAAGCATAACCCAATAGGCAAAGTCATGAGCATACAACTTGGTAATTGTTTTCTGGTAACTGGAACACTGTGACTGTAAAGGTTGATATGAAATGTGAACCTTATGTTCAAACTTACTGAGGAAAGGTTGAAAAAAGAGGAAACAAGCAGAAAGCAAGAATGCAAATGAACCGAGACAAGATTAGGTAAAATAAAAAATTTAATATAGAAAATCAGTACTAAACAGCAGGGGAAAAAAAAAAAAGAAAAAAAAGAAAAAAAAGAAAAAAAAAGGAAGAGGGAAAAGCATAACAAGCATAACAGAAGCTCTTACTCCTGTGGTCTAATTAAATGTGACATGTCACACTTCACAGTTAAAATACACTCCAGAATTAATTCCTGAGGCTTTGTCTAGATTACTAAACTAAAGAGTGTCAAGGCAAAGACTTAAATACTGCCATATAAGCATTTATCCTTCCGAATCAATAACAGATCCTCTGCCATAATTCTGGCTTTGGCTAGAGCTGACTGAGGCTGAGGTGAGCCAGTCCTGTAGAAGGGCAATCCTCCCTTCTGGAAGGAAAAAGCAGGGGAGAGGAAAAGAGATCTCAGCTACATGGGTACAAATAGTGTTTTGCTACTTGCACTCAAGAGAAAACTATACCCTCTGGAAAATCTAGTTTGTTAGAAATACATATTCAATGTTCATTCATTGGGAATCTGAATTACTCAACCCTCTGCCCTTCTGCCCCTAAACTAAGAAAAAACTGGCTTTGTATGACTGTGAGAAATCTCAGTGAAGTAACTGGAAAAGCTTGCATTCACATCTCCTAAATATTACCTCATGTTTTCTAAATAGGTCTTAGTGTTTCTGGAGAATTTATTCAGGGATTAAAGCTAGCATAGTTCCTCTATATTACAGATTCTGATTTTGACATGTTTTGATCATGCTAGGTAAGGCCAGGTTATTCTTTATTTCTATACATCATATGTGAAGTAATACTCTACTACTAGAAATAATCTATTATTATCTAGTACCAGCATTTTCCTTATGTGTATTATAGTTTTCAGCATTATTGATGCCAATATTACTAATCCCTATTCTGATCTTCTGATCTTAGGATTCTATATAGGATACAAATATTACTTGTGCTGAAATGTTTTGGGTTGAAGGGAACCTTGAAGGCCATTTATGTTAGTAAAAAGTATTGCTTGCATTACAGTTCTTTCCTAATGGGAAGGAAGAATGTTACGGTTGTAATGGAACATACAGTGCTTAGAAATTCATAGCTCAGAATGCTGCCTCTGATCTTGCTGCCTTACTGCAGTGAGAAAGACAAATGAGATGCTCGATGGAACTGCCCATATATTTATGATTTATAGCAGGAGCTACTCTAGAATTTTGAAATTGTCTGAGTGATTTTAACATTCTGTGCTTGTTAATTTAAATGTTAATCTGAATTTATTAGGTACTCTGAAAATCTTATCCACAAAATACAGCAAGACACTTGTAAAACATCCTTAAAATCAGAATTCCTTTGTCTCATTTTGCATTCACCTTTGTTATGCTTTAATGCTATTTTAATCTTTTTCATTATCCATGAAATAGAGTTACTTAGAAATAATGAATCCATGAAAAATTTTAAGTCCTTCATTATCTTTTCATAAAACAGTTTTTTTCTTCCTATAAACACTACAACATAAGAAAGATTTAAAATTCCAGATTTCTACAGTACTGGACCATTTCACTAGCTAACTTCAACAAAAATTTTAAGTCCCACAGGGACCAGCCCAGCTTCTGTTCAAAAGTGAGATGAAAGAATGCTGTAGGAATCTTTACTCTTAACAGGACCTGTGCTGGTTCCAACATGGTGTAGAATGATAGAGAGCTCCAACTGTATCGTCTGACGAAGGGAAAGCTACAGAAAAACTATGACTTTTTTCTAGAAACTGATGTCTGAGTTTCATTCTCACTTTCTTATTTTACACTAATATTATTATTATTAATTTTGAAAACTATATTTCTAGTTATATGTTGCTATGGTAATCTTTCAAAACTAAAACTCAGGAACACAACCAAAATCTTACAATAATTATTTGTATACAACACTATTTCCAGGTACATACAATCTGCTTGTGATGGCAATTGTTGAAGCAAATAAAGATGGGCTGCAAATTATTTCTGTTAAAAGCTTAAAATAACACATATAAAAATATGATATTTAAACTATTTCTAAAACTATAAATATAAATTAATCCAAAAGGCATGAAGACATATCATGTTGAAAAGATAAGACCATGTACAGCAGACTGTACAGTGTTCATTGAAATATGTTTAGAAATTTGAAATGTTTGTAAATTTCCCTGCTATAATTTTTATGCCATTTCCTAATCCTGTAGAGAGACAAGCATACTAATAGTTTTGAATTCTATAAAAGACACTGAATAGGAGCAGAATAGACAGACTATTTTAGAATTAGAAATTAGAAATTATAAAGTAGAAATTAGAAAATACTTATTCAAATCAATAGTTTTTGTAACTGTGTATTTAACCCTTGTCTATGTAGGGGTCCTGAATAAATACAGTTCCTAAAAAAATAAATACCCATGTGTACTTGTAAAATGAGTTCATACTTTACAGAAGTGCAAAAAAAAATGAGAAAAATGAGTGAGTGAGTGAGTGAGTGAGTGAGTGAGTGAGTGAGTGAGTGACACTTCATACAAAGCGGTTAGCAAGTAGTTCTCTAACCATAACCACGTATTAGGCAGAAAAAAGAATCCTTCTCTACAGCCTGCTGTCCGCCTGAGAACAAAAGGACCACCACTGCATGCAGACTTCAGTGCCCCTCCAAAAAGTGCCAAACTGTGGATTGAGGAGAGCAGAGTCTGGAGAAGAAAAATCAAGATCGAAAGGATTATAGCGTTGTGCTGTCATGCCCCCCACTAACCTCAATTCCTTCCATGTGTATAGCTGTTCTGTCATCATATTGTCATGAAATATTTGAATATTAATGAATGTAAGCTACCTAGTTCTGCATGCTACAACTCAGTACCTTTTCAATGACAACAGGATACAAACAAGGAAAGTCTGAAACCACTTCTTTGTTAGTTCTGCTAGTCACAGAATGAACCATTCAAATGCTCATAAATCCAACATCTGTACATTTCTAAAATAGAAAAAAAAAGACAACATAAATGTTACAAAGCAGATCTTTTTTTCTATATTTTAAATAAATGTGCTTGGTAATGGCCAGTGATTAAAAGCTCAGCTCTGTTGCTTTTTTAGAGGCAAAACTCCCCTAGGGGAGTCATTAGGGAGCTTTTAAAAGTTGCTGTAGGGCACAGAGATCGTAAATGGTGGTTAATAGGAAATCTATGTTGAAAATCATAACTCAGATTTTAAGTACATAGAAATAAGCTAATGAACACTGGGGAAGATCTCATGAATTCATGAGAATGGAGAAATCCTGATGGGCATCAGGTAACAGATTTGCTAGGAGACATCAAACGAAGCGCTTGCAAGGAAGAGAAACAGCTACCTGTTTCTAGGTGTGCTGCCCTGCAACATCTCTGATAAAATAATTAGAAACATTTAAAACCAGTGGGAGGAATGTCATATATTAGCCCAAATCTCAAAAAAATTAGGAGACAGCCACTGAACAACAATGATGCTTTAGTTGTAGAAGAATATATGATTTTAGGTCTTTTTACACATTCTGTGATAATTCAGAGCTTTTGAAAAAGACTCTGAAACCCAAATATTCTTCAGCATCCTCATAAATACAATCAGATTTTAGTCCAATTTATTTTTTGACTGAAGAGGAGGTTGAACCAGATAGACTCCACAGATCCCTTCCAAGTAAGTCTCACTGTGATATGATGATTTCAGGTTTTTTAATAACCTGATACTTGGAACAACCATGCTGTCCTTCTTTTTTAGGTGTGAATTTCTTCAGCCAAATAGTATGCAGAGTTCAATTATTTAAATTTTCTTCTATAGAGTAATTGTCTTTTAAAACTAAGAAGTCCAAAGGGAAAATACAAATACTGGAAGAAAAAGAGATTGTACAAATACAGCAGCAAAAGTGATATGACAGCTTATATCGTACTGAGTACATGGACAATACTGGGTTTATTATGTAAAGGTACTGTTCAACTGCCAGCATCCATGATGTCACTTTGTAGGCAGCCACCAAGGTCATTGAATTCAGGGGGGTTTCTTAGCCAGCTTTCACTCCTTTCAGACAGGAAAGCAATTAAAATCTCTTTGTTTAAAAATTGTGAAATAGCACAGTCTACTTTTTGAGGCACCTGGGAAGACTGGAACAGAAATATGCCAGGGAAAATAAGCAGAGTTTGTGTGGAGTAGTGCAGAGAGTGGAGTTACTCAAATGTAGGACTGTACGTCTGTGAATAACAAGTTAAAAGATAAAAGAAAGAGGCAAAAGTATACCTAAAAATATACAAAAACCTAAGCAAAAATGAGAATCATAAGTGACAGTGGTCAGAAAAGGGATAAGGCAAAGATTAATACATGTGAGTGAGTGAGTTGACCACATTGATACATGTGGTCTTCAGAAAGACCAGAAAGGAGGTTGTGAAAGAAATAAAACTTCTTGGAGTGTGCTCTTTCTGTGCTCAAGACAGCAGAACTCCTGTGCTGCTGCGAGCAGAAAGTGAAATAGTGTTGCAGTTCTACCTCATCTTGGCATTCAAGCAAAAATTCCAATATGCACTTAATAAATCTGTATTCTAATTCTACTCAGCTATGGAATTGAATTAATACTTATTTTCATATAAGGGCTTTTACTCATTTTTGATTTATACTTTGTGAAAGAAAAGTCTTTGTGTATTGGTAAGACCTTGAAAACAAGTTATCTATCATATATGAGAAATCCACAACTAAACCTTTGCAGCATCTTGTGATGATCACTACACTTTCAAAGGAGAATTATGCAGAGAGTATATATTTTATTTCAGTGATATTCTTTAGTCCATGCTTGTCTCTGGATACTGCACTAAGTGCTCTAATTAATGTAAATAAGAAAATCAGATTTGAATCTTAGACACATGCAATTAGCACAGTTGGAAAAGGTCTCTATGATTGTCAAGTCCAACCATTGACCTAGCAACGCTGACACCAAAGCATGTCAGCAAGTGGCATGAGAACAAGGCTTTTGAACACTTCCAGGGATGGTGATTCCACCACATTTAATGTTGAAGATCACATCTATTTTCCAGACTTCTGTACCTCAAAATTATTTAGTTCTATAAAATAAAGGTTTGAAAAGAAGTAGTCTAACTTAATGCTTTTCTAACTATGACTTTTGTTGAACATACCAGAAATCTTGTATAAATTTGCCAGAAATTAATATATGAGAGAATTCTTCACTAGGCATAATTTATTCTGTATTTTATTATATGTTGTCTATTTAAATACCTACAGTGGTTCCTCTTAATAATCTGGAATTTATTAGTGATCAGTGCTGCATATTTCAGCAGATAAATTTATTAGGATAAAGGAAAATTGTGAATTAAATATTTACTTCTATTGTTCATTAGTACAGTCTGTATAGGTCTTGAAAACATGCTAAGTTTCTTTATCTGAAACATTAGAATCTTATATTTCAATAAAATGAAAAGATAAACTTGAAATGTCAGGAGTATGAATATAAAAGTTATATAATAGTTTATGTAAGCATACCCATGTACAGCATATGTTTCTGTGGAGCACCCACCTCACTGCAATTTGACTGTGGTCAAATGAGTTTCTAGGCACTTTTCCATTATAAATATTAACTAAATGTGTGCACACACAGTCATGTCTCAGTGATGGCACAAAAGGAGACAACACAAAGTCACTTTCTTCTCCTTCTTTTGTTGCTAATCTGGTTAATGTAAACCCTCCTGTTCATCAATCCTACACCCTACTGTGGCACAGGAAGGTTTAAACTTTAAGGTAAGTATTTACATTATTCCTTCAAAAAGAAGGGACTGTATCAACCACATCTCTAAATACAGAGCTTTGAAGTATTCCCTGCAGACCTTGAAAATGTAGTGCATTCTCTCAGGCCTCACGTTGGCTAGAATCCAAGTTTAGGATTTTAGGCACCTTACTTGTCAACTGTATTGGCAGTTATTTCATCTCATTTTTGCCAGCTAAAAGTTAGATTGTATTCTCACCTGCAGTTCTCATGCTTTCAGTGCAGAGAAAAAGATAACCTTGAGAAGGCTAATTGATTTCCATATCTTACATGTCCATCAGTATTGGATGAATTTGGTTACTTAGGGCTACCTGTGATCGTGGCCTTCCATATGTAAAATTATTTCAATTCCTAAAGCCTAGATCTTCGTTTCTCCTACACAGCACCTCAAGTAGTGTCTCTTTCCTGTTCTTATAGTGGCATCTGGAAAGAAGGGATATAAGACACTGTACAGTCATATTGGTGTCTTCTAGAGGTTGACCTAGAACAGAGACTTGACTGAGCAGAGGATAAAGTAGGTATTTATTAAAAGGTCTCAATGGGTACTCTTGGGCTACACAAGAGTCCAGCTGTACCACACCCAAGGTGCACCCCAAGGTGGCCACAAAATCGACCATGAGGTCTCACATTTTTATAAGTTCTGGCCCAGTAGCATATTAGAATCAATTGTCCAACCATAGCTTCAGGTTATGAAGCTCCATTCTCGTCGTTTTTCTTCTCACTTCACTATTGTTTTCGTTCTTGGGCCTGAAAGTTGTCCTTGGTATCAAACTAGAGAAGGAATTGTTTTGTCTATCTACGCCATGAAGAGAACTTAGTAGCACTGAATATGAGACCTAAAACTACTCACTGAAACAGCACAGAGTCTAAAAAATATAATAGCTAAAACCTAAGGCATCAATATAGCAAGATGTAGTACTGACAGCGCTTGCATTTCAAACGGGCAGCACCAAGTAAAATGGAGAAAGAGATATAGCCTCCCCTGTTAGGTGAGTATGGCAAGGAACAACATTCAGAGAAGGGCAACAAGAAAGAAAAAAGTGACAGTATAGATAGGATGACTGCATGGAAAAAGTAATTTCAATCTGGGAAACACTTATCTAAGGCCAAATAGTCCATACTTGGACTATGAGTAGCAAGGATAGATGAATGAGGCATAATTGCTTTTAAAAGGAAAAAGGGACATTTTTGAAAGAAAGGACTGTGAAGCAATTGTAAATACAAAGACAATAAACATAACAGAATCAGATGAGTGGCAAGGGACCCTCAAGGATCATTGAGTCCATCTCCTGGCCATTCACAGGACATGACTGCACATCCGTAGGAGTCACACTGTGTACCTGAATGTTATTCAAATGATTCTTGTACTCTGTCAGGCTTGATGTGTTTGCTTCCCTGAAGAGCCTGTTCCAGTGCCCAGCCACCCTCTGGGTGAATAACCTTTTTCCAATTTCCAACGTAAACCCTGACACATTAGAACAGTCTGCCCAATTATGTGGTGGAGTCACAATCCCTGGAAATGTTCAAGAAATGACTGGACATTTCAAACAACTACAGCTTGTTGCAATGGTTTAGTAGATATGGTGGTGTTCGGTCAAAGGTTGGGTTCCATGATCCTGGAGGTCATTTCCAATCTTAATGATTCAATGACTCTATGAAAGAGAAAGCAGCTTGGAAACAACAAAAGTACAGTGTGCCTGCTCAGTCTCCAACAGCCATGCTTTTTGAGAGAGAGATGTCTCTTTGCAAGTATTTTCTTCTCTCTGAGAAGGGCAATTTGCTCCTTAGAATGATTCTTTTAGGACACTGTCTCACCGGGTGCACCTGGAGAAGGAAGCTGCATGCACGTGACATTAACTGTTGAGTAGTCTCTGGTCCTGGAGCTGTCAGTGGATGTTTCCCAGGAATCAGCATCCCTCATTTTAGCTCATATTTTGGTAGCAAGCCCAAACAGCAAGAAACTTCTGTCATGTGTGCTTCATGTCAAGACTGCTCTGTGCATAGGAAGTGAAATCTGTCACAATCCATGCTTATGCTGTCTGTATGGCGCAGACTCTGGAGAACCTTATTGTTCCTACTGGCTGAAGGTTTCCTGGCTAGGAGATATATCAGCATTGCTCCAAACGGCAGCCTTAGAGCAAGGTAGTATGTGTGCACTGAAGGAACTGGTGACAAGGTAGCAAACCAAGCTACTTTATCCTTTGGGGTATTGCTCCCTTTTAGTTGTATAAGAATAATTATTCTTAGATAAGTAATAATAATAATTATTACTAATTATTATTAGTACAATAGAACAATCAGATTTTCAATGCTTTGTAGCAAAATGATTTTGAAATAAATGAAAGTAAAAATGGATTATAAAACAAAACTTAATTTAATGTAATGCTATTATGAAATAGAGTTATGTGTACATGGTATGGAAATTTACATATTATAGAAAACCATACACATACATGTACATATTTATAGAAAAATATAGAATAACAATATACATTTGATTAAATTCAGGACAAAGTGTGCCAATCTGGCTAAGAAAGAAGTAAAAACATCAACCAACCAAAGATAAAAATCCACAAAGATAAAATGTTGTAAAGGCAATGAAGTATAATGAGATTATTCAAAGTAAATATGTTTTGGCAATATACTGCTTTCCCTAAATCAATCTTTACAACAGGCAGTGATTATTAAATTAATACTGTTAACACTCCTTACCAATTTGTAGAGTTAATATTTTTAACTGAAGCCAAACCAATTAGTACACCCTGCCTTTCAGATATGACTAGATTAGACAGTTTCATGGTACCAAAATACAGAGGAAGCATATGCTGGATACATGAAAGTATTTTACTTGGCTTTGTGAAAATAATGAGATGAATAGTGTCTTTTGTGTTGTTTAGTGATACTTTTAATTTGGATTCTGAAAATAGAATCTTCATGACTGGTTTCCTTGTTGGGTGTTTTTTTCTTTTTTGTTGCTGTTGTTTTTTGTTTTGTTGGAAGGGGTTCCTTTTGAATGCACTTTGGGCTAATGAACCAACATAACTTGTAGACACTAAGAATGAAAGTAGCTGTAGGCAATTTATATTTTATGGGGGTTTTTTTTTTTTTTTTTTTTTTTTTTGTTCTGTTCTATATTTTTTTAAAGACTGAGCAATGCTACAGACTAATAGTTTATGGCAGTCAGCTAATGAGTTGAAACTTCAGCAAAATAGAAGGCACACACAATGGAAACGTGTGAAAAATTGAAATGACAAGGTTATTAAGGTAACTCTATCTTGGTTGTGTATTTGTGAAGCTTATTATAATGCAGTGAAATGAAAACTTAATAAACATATCTAGTCATTATGAAAAAAAAAAATAAAAAGAGATCTTTTTGAACGGCAAGATGCACGGATTTGCTGTTGCAATTGTATTGTAATGGAAATGAAGTAAGTGACAAACAGTACCCAATTGCCCCATATGGCTAGCCCACGCCAATATAGAACATTAAAAAGTAATTTTAAGAACTTTCCTTTTCACATTAACTTTTTAAAACCAGCTGACTTGGTGATTTTGCAAATGAGAATTTAAATGAAAATGTTCTGTCCATTGAGAGCATGTGAAGAATGCTAACAGGGATTTGCAATTACTGCCATGATGTGCTTTCAGCGCAGTGTTTTTGCTATTTAAGTACATAGGTTCATGCTTACACATAGTTGCAGAACTTAACACCAAGGAAACTGGGTAGAATGAGTGATTCATTATCCTGTCATACCATGGTTTATTGAATTGTCATCTGTGTGATTCACTCATGTAAGCTTCTTCTCTTGATGAAGTCAAACCCTGTTTCGGCAAATGCTGTGTATTAGAGCAACACTGACCCTGATCTTTAATATGCTGTTAGTCCTCTAGATTTCTGAAACTTCCTGTCTCTGGAATTTCAGAGAAAACAGCCAAAGGGGTGGTCATTAAGAAAAAATTTCAAGCTTATAATGATCATTTGTGGTGGTTAATGAGGAGATTGAGGTGGGGCCACCAACTGTAATTAGTCTTAGACCAGCAGTGATGAGTCTCAGACATAACAACATAAAATAAAGGTACAGATAATAGACTGTAAGAAAAGGATTTGAGTATGTGTCTCCACATGGTACTATCAGACTATTGGTTAAACTACTAAAAGGAGTCAATTAAGAATCTGACAATTTGTTGTTGCATTTTAACCTAGAACCAACATTAAAGACATGGGTTCTACAATTGCTGTCAGGTGTTTCCTGAGGATGATAGAATTGAGAATGCCAGCTGCAGTAGCTGAAGAGAGATTGGAATACTCCTCTCCTGAATTTGGCATCTCATCTGGCAACTAAATCCAGCATATGATACTTAACAACATGACTGGTTCTCCCACATAGATTTCAGGTTGTAATACTTTTTGAAACTGGACCAAAAATGGTTTTTATGAGCTGGTAGAATTAATCTTCATTTTTGGTAATGAGATAAGCTGCCAACTGATAATGATAAAACAACATTGATAATTTTGATTATCTTTATAGTGGAAAAACCTGGTGCATGTAGTAACCAAGCCCAAAATTCACAAGAAAATATTGAGACAATTAGATATATTTTATCATTAGAAAATATCTAATCATTACACTACTGTATTTTCATGAGATGTCCACATGATGTGTCTGTTTCACTCCTTTTGTGAACATTATTTATTAAGGGAAAAAAAAATGTACTTAACTGATTGGTCTAGGCACAAGTCAGAACACTTAACATGTATGTTTAGTACCACTTGTATTTAAAGAAAAGTATTCATGAGAATCTGATCTTTTCTTGTTCTTATGGCAAAGCTGGTACCAACTGAAGAAGACTTTTTGGAAGGTGAGATAGGGTACTTCAAAAACAATTAAAAAATGATTTCTATAATTTTAGATTTACAAAGGAGCAATTATATTATTTAATTCAATAATGGCACTTTGAATTAAAAAGCTCCATATATATATCTATTCAGTCTCCTCAAGAGAAAAATAAAATTGATCTTTTTGAATAAGAAATTGCCAGTACAATATAGTTCCTGTCACTCACTCTATGGCTTCTGAACAAAGCCGTGAAGTTTTATGGTTGATTTTTTCAAAAATTATATGCTTTTAGTGAGCATTGAATGCAATTATTTATTTAAATACCCTACTTTTTATTTCATTATTCCACACAATAGCTATACTGCACCATGCATATTCAATACAAAGAAGTTCTTTATCTTGTAATCATTAGTAAGAATAATTGTGTCAATTTTTATAGAATAAACATGATAAACTTTGAATTCATTAAAGGGAGATGATTAATGTAATTCACTTTTCCTTAAAAAAAAACCCTGGTGATGGTATTGAATGGTATTCTGGTGATGTCAGACTGATTCATCAGCTTTCTGGTCGAGACGTTAATTTTCAGCAATGAACTGGGCTCCTTCAAGAGTTCATGCTGAATAACAAGGTGTTGAAGAACAGGTAATTTCTCTGATAAGTAATCTTGGGTCAACTTGTGCATCAGTGCTAAGAGAAGGCAGTGGAACTAACACACACCTGAGCTATCATTTTCAAGAAAATTTTGAACTCTGGGTAAGTTAGGGAGGACTGAAGCATGGATAATACCAATCCAACAATATCCGTATGAAACATAATTCTTCTAAGACTGTTTTATTTTCTCTATGTTGGGTGTCAAAGGAGACTGAAAAAGAAGCTCAAATACAACAGTGTAGTCCTTTGACAGACAACAGAGTGGACATATAACTAGATCTCACTCATGGCTGATGTCTCCTCACAGGCCGAAAAAGGGGTGACTATTCCACCTGTATTGATATGCAGATGGCTTCACATGTTACAAATTGCATACCTTTCTTTTGCTTCTGAATAATATTTTCAAGTACCTAGATTAAACAGAATAGTATAATCATGGAATTAAATTTCTCTATTTTATACAAATCACATTTCTTTCTCTTTGCATGTTCACACAATCTGGACATTAGCAGTATGGGCTTGAAACAAGCCGAGTCAAATTTTCTAAATAATTCACTTTGTATTTTTCTTTTGAAATGTTTGACAAGTACATATGTCTGTGATTCACTCATTTTATGCTGCTGGTCAAATAACCTGTGTTTGTATTCATCTATAATTCATTCAAAAAAATTGTAAAAAGTATTTTAAATGAGTACTATGAATTATGTTAGCTGAATTTATTTATGACAGATGTGATAGATTGTTTATCAAAATGTTTCCCCTCTTCTCCACTTCTGAAAATCCAGTCCAATCATTTGTGAATATATTTAGAATACAACTATGTAAATAATTCACGAAGTTTTCTTATTCCAGTTTTTATGGAAAATCCATTATTGTTCATTTTACCTCTGTAGCAACTGACCCAAAGCTCAATTATATCTCAAACTGTTCTTCCATTACTTCATCAGTATTTGGATCACTGACTTAGCCCAAGCATGGAAAGGGCTTTGCATAGAGTCTGCTTCAAATCTCACCACTGCAAATCTTATCCCATTATCCATTGATAATTTACATGCCATTTTGAAATCAAAGTGGAGCATGTCAATTGAAAGGCAGTATGCAACTAGATTAATTTAACTTCTGAATGCATTTATAAAGAGAATGGTGAAATAACCAGCAATTATTGTATTTATTTTCAAAATACTAGTAACCAGATGAGCTGGGAATAGTTTACCTTTTTAAATTGCACATATCAGTGTAAGTAGTTATATAGCTAAATATATCCAAGGTGTACCAATTTTTTTTTTTTTTAAATGAGATGGGTGACTTTCATAGTAGTTAGCATTTATGTTAATTTCTACAGAAGACTGAGGTGGGGGTAAGTTGAGTCAGACTGTGCTATTATATTTCTGCAAGGTCTTGCAGAATTTTAAAAGCATCATTTTTGTTATTATACAGTCAATACAAATTCAGTCCTCTATTTTCTGACTCTGTGGTTCTGATAGGTTTCACTTGTCAGGGTTATGCATTTTTGTTATGTTAATGAATGAAGAAGGCTCATACAATTTTAAAATACCTTACTGAAAAGCTTGAAAGGCAAAAACAAATTGAAAATAGCTGTACATCACAAATATAGATTTAAAAAGATTTGCTGCAAAGAAAAAATATTTGATTTAAATTACACATGCAAATTTACTTCACAACTTCAGTTAGTGCTCAAAGATAATGAAAAACAGCATTTTACTTATTATACAAGCAGTGTTAATATTCACAGTAATATCAACTGCACAGTGATCAGGAAAATGAGGCTAATTACCTCCAAATATTATTTTGAGGCAGCCATTATTTCTTCTACCTGCACAGAGGACAAAATTAAAATACCAGTATCTGAAGTATTTCAGTACTGTTCCATAATGGTTGTAATTATGCTGCACAGTCTTTTCTTTAAAAACGGTAATTTAATAGCAGTTAAATGGCCTGAGCAAAACAACAAAACAAGAGTTTTATATTTTTAATTAATATTTAGTTGCCAATTCTTATACCTATGCCCTTTAAGACTATTTATTCTGGGATCTGAATTAAGGCAGTATAATCACTCTAGCATTTTAGTTCAAGGTAATGATGAGGGAATTGGGTTGCCTTATTCTCTACTGACATATTTTAGCTCCTCGCTCCTTCTACAGTCAATGCAGAGATTTTTGATGATCCTGCTTTCTAATAAAGACCTGAATTAAAAGCATGGGTAGACATGACCTTGTATTAGCCTAATTTCACCTGCTGAGAGTTAAAAATATGGCACATGCTTATAAGGATGCCAGTCCATTTTATGCCAATTTAAAACACCAAAGAAAGTAAATCTGAATACCTAAGATAGCATTTTTTCCCCAGGCTTGAGCAGACACACCCATAAACATAGGTGTTTTGCTTTGGTTGCTATAAGATCAAAAGTCTCTGTCCAGACAGAAACTCTTCTGCTCTCATTCTCATCTATTTTCTTGCATGTAATTGTGATTGCACAATACATTCATGTTAGAAATTAATACAATAAAACAGGACATCTGTTTATGTGGATTCAGAGGTCTTTGTCCTCTTCATTAAAGCTCAATGTGTATAATTGTTTTGTATTTCCCTCCATTGACTGTTAGATATGTTCAATCAGCCTGTCTTTTGTTCTCCTGGCCAAATTAAAAACATCTCATCAAAACTCATGAGTTTTGTTATCAAATTTAGAATGACTGTGGAGGTCCCATGCCTGCTTCTACTTTACTGAAAAGAGAAGAAGTCTATGTGTTTTTGAGCAGCCTGTATCTCAGAAAAACTCTTGATGGTGTTGGACACTGCATCTCATGGAATGACTTCTTGCTCCAATTTAAGTTACATAGGAAGGACTGCTGTAACCCTGGCATGATTATAAAAAGGAACAACAGGATCCTTATTTGACACACACAGCCACCCCAGACTCCCCCTAGTTGAGCCCTTTGCCCAGTGGCTCTTGTCCAGAACACACAGGAGAAACATTTCAACCTATAGCAGAGATACCTGCCTTCTTTACCAGTGTCAAACAAAGTCCATCTTGGGCTTCAGGCATAAGCAAACATGCTTGTCTTTGTTGTGTTTTATCTGAACTATTACTGTTCAACTGAACAGTATACAAATTTACAAATAATTATTTTTAACTTATTAGTAACATATATATATATGTGCACTTTACAATTTTTAATTGATTATATAAAAATAGGTAACTAATTCAATATCACCAAGCTGACAGTAAGATTTTTAATACCTTGAAAAAAAAATTTCTTTGAAAATTTCTCTTTATTTTTTCTATTGCTTTGAAGTACTTATTCTTCTATGCTAAATTATAAGGTGATATTTCAATATTTTGTCAGCTACAGTACTTTGCTGTAGAAAAGAGATACATCTCTATTTTTCTCTAAGTCATGGTCATGCAGTTGGACATCGTTTGCATACCTGAGGACCCTGTGAGTGAGCCCTATGAGTGAGTGGGATATTTGCAACTCAGATGTGCAACACATTTATCTGCTGCTAAAGCACAAACAAATCTGAATTTTAAGTTTTGCCAGGTTAAAATTTTCAACACTACCAGTAAGAAATGCAAGAAATCTCTCTAAGGTAGGTATCTGCCAGTCAAGAGGGGAAGACTGTTTCTCCCTGACAAGTTGCCTTCTCGCACTTTATATTTCTGCTTTAGAATTTTATCCCTTTCCATGTTAATGCTTCTCTCCTTGAATTTCTGAGCTACTATGTGTTCTCATCTTAATAATTCCTTCAGTAATATTTTTTTTCCTATTCTGCATGATTGTGTGTACAAACTTTTTCATATGTCCTTCTGTCACTTGGTAATTTTTTTAGCTACCTCCTTCCCTTCAAGTTCTGTAACTTTACAGTTGCATCAGCAACATGAGACTGCCTATGAGGTACATTGGTTTAATGAATCTGGCTTGATTGATACATATAATTTCAGAAAGCCTTTTTAGCAGCCTTTTTCTAACCCCCAGCTTTGGTATCATGGTAAGGCAATTCCACTTTTAAGGTCTGGATACCTCAGGCTCTGTCATTTTTGCATCTTGCTGGTAAGATGTGGTTGTAAATAACTCATGTGATTCTGATCTCCTGTGAGGTTTTTTTGGTATGTATTTGTTTTGAATACTCCAAGTTCAACCAATGTAAGTATACACTGACTGCTTACTTGAGAATTAAGCTCGTTTGGTTGTCACCAGCTTCTTTTTTGTTTAAAGTTACACTAATATTGATGCTTCTAATCTGTAGAAATAGTAGGATTCTGGAGGACAGGCTTGAGTCCAAAACAACTCTCAATGCTTCCTAGAAGCAGAACTTTCAGGATTGATTCTAGTTTGACCTGACAGGATGAGATTTATATGATGCTTTGAACATTGCTTGGAAAGACAGTTTAGAATATGGACAGACCCTACTATGTTGTGTATAGACATACACTACTATGTGTATGACATACACTGCTATGTTGTGTAGGCACGAACTGGAGAAGAGCAAGAACAAACGTAGTTGGGCATGCATGATTGATTCAATTTTCAAAATTGAGATTTATGTCTATTTCCATGCACACTTTTTCCCCCTGTTGTTACATACTTTTCATTAGTACAAAAAGGAAAATAGTTTTGTTTGAGATTGTAAAAAAGATTCTGTGTATTAATTGTGTGTAGCCTCAGCACAATCAGATTTCACTCAGCCATTTGTTTTTGATAACTGATGCACGTATTTTTCAGGTTATAGATACTATTTACTCATGCTGAGCATTTTGTACAGGAGTTGCAACAGTCCTGTGCTAGACTATGCATGAATTACATAGAAGAGATATGTGAATAATCTCTCCTTTTACTGAACAGTGAAAACAATCTGAGGAAATGACATTAAATGTTTCTTTCAAAAACACTGCTGTCATTGAAAAATGCTTTAGGCAATGCACATATCAAACCATATAGTGTTTTACATATGTAAATATTTTATAACATCTAGAGCAGTGATTATTTTCTTAGTAGTAAACTTACACTACAATCAAGTATTTAAGCAATAAAAATATTAAAAAGCAAGCAAAAAAGGACAACTAAAAATCACAAAAAAATCAGCACTTGTTTTATGGGTTGGTTCACTATGATAGAAGGATAATAAAGGTAAAAATAATGTGCTGCAAAACCTATAATATTATTTTTGAAGGACAATAGGCACCCTTCTACTCCATGTTTATTACTCTGTAAAGACCTCATAGTAGCATATATCTGAATATTGGATTAAAATCATTAATTTTAATGGTTAAAACTTAATTTTTATAAGCAATGAATTTAGAATTAACATATTAATATTATAAAATTCAATACTGTCTTGCTCATTTATTCAGTCCCAAGACTGAAGATTAGATTTAACTTTGCTTGTATTTATGACAAAATTAAATGAACAATTAAATGAACAGCTTTTATATTTCTTCTAATCATTACAATTGAAGAAGACCTTTAAAATTTCTGAAGCAGATTATTTGGAAACAATCATGGGGCTTAATTATTTCAGAAAAAGAATGGAGGAGCAAAACAATACAAAGGAAATTGCATAAACTTAACAGATTTAAGTGCAAACAGAAGACATTAAAACAGATACAATCCAGCTCAGAAAAGATATATGTGATAAACATGACATGGAAACTGAAAAACAGATTAAAGAGGCTCCTTTTAAATGTCTGGTAGTGAGGGTGGTTCCAAAACATTGATGTTAGTAAATGCAAGATCAGACCACAGCACAAAAGCTCACCAAATAATCAAGCATCAGCAACTAAGTGAGCCTTAGGAATACTTTGTCCTCTTTGAATGGTAGCTGCAGGGACATGATTCAGCTGGGGGGAAAGTGGAAAATAGCATGAGGAATCAGACCAAAACTGAAAAACATGAACTCAGACAGCAGTCCCAAAGTCATATCTCCTTGGGTCTCTCTTAAAGAAAATCAGAATTCAACCTCCCCTAGAGCATGCACTTGAGCAGTTAGTTAGTACTTGCTCCCTTTATTTCTGAACATTTTTCAGTTTATTATGACTCATGTAATAGTATAATATTTCTGTTACATGCATGATATTACTGTAAAATTTCTATGATACTTGCTGTATTTTAACAATGCAGTTCATCACGTGCAAACTGCTGCTTAGCATACACTCACTCACTGTTCCCCAAATAACTAAAAGTAACATTACTTAGTCATTTTACTGAAGGTTATATTTGGGCAAGAATGTTTTTCTCTAAAGCATTGTTTACCTCTTACAGTCACATAATGAAATGTTACAATGCCCTACCTAATACCACTAAAACTCACTGTTTGGTGACTAACCACTGCAATAATGTGATCACTGTGTTATAACTCAACTGTTAACTCTAGCACTTTACTGCAGAAAAAGCATGCCTTATTGTTGGAGATATGTATATATATATATATATATATATATATATATATATATATATATATATTTTTTTTTTTGCTATTTGTGGTTTTTGTGGTTTATTCTGTCTCTGTTAGATTGGAAAAACTGACAACACTGCATTGTCTGGAGAATTGCACAAAGATTTTTTTTAATAAATGAATTTATTTTTTGGCTTCATGATGTTGAGAGAGGCAGTAACCAGAAACATTCAGAAGGTACTTGTCACTTAACAAGAATAGAGAATTTCTCTAACTAGATTTACACAAGGGTATATCTTATGTTCCTAATTCCAGAAAACAAGTCTTTTTGATCTAAGTAGTTCTTTGACTTACAATAAGGTTACAATCCTCATGTATTCTCTTGCCATCTAAACTCTGAGATTCCCTACTGTTTAGAGACATAAAAGTCGTATGGTTGAAACAATATGTATAGATATTTTATTGAAAACCTTGTCTATGTGACCTCTTGGGCTTGAAAATTTTTCTCTTTGACTTCTGTATTGGCTGTGGGAAAATTTTGTAGGACAAGACATTTAATTTACTCTAGCAGAGACTGGTCTGAGCTAAATTTTATAAAATATCAGAAGAGATAAACTAATAGATGAAATATATGGTACACTTATCTGATCATATATTTTTATTTTTTAAACCTTAAAATCTGGATAAAAAGGGATTATTTTGTTTCATATCTTGTTGTGATGGTGATACTTTTTTCCTTGTCATATATATGTATCAGAGAGAGAGAGAGAGAGGGAGAGTATGTGCATGTTGTGAATATTATTTTCGTCTTTAGAAGTCAAAAGACCAGGCTTCAGGTAATTCCAGGGCTGGTGAGTAGGTGACATGGCCAGGGAGCTGGGAGCTGTATCTTTTAGAGTAACACTATATGAGGAGCTAGCTTTTAGAGGGCTGGAGAGTCATAGATATCTTCTGGAGAGATCACAGGGTTTGTGGAACAACCATCTGCTGCTGGTATGTACATGTATGTTTCTCTATGCATAGGTTTTGAAACTATTTGAAAATAGGTATGTACCTGTATGTTTCTCTATGCAATCTGTTTTACTATGTGTTCACATTAAGGTAGAACATAAAGAAATAACTTTAAAAACAATGTCTAGATCCAAAAATTTCAGCATTTATGTTATATGTACAGAACTCCTCAGTTTTCTAATCTAGCCTTGTAGTTTATAAGTAAAAAGTAAATTATTTCCATAAGAGTAAGTGAAATAGGAAAAAAGACAATGGTATTAAATTGCAAAAATAAGGAAACTATTTTAAGTATTTAATGTATGCCTTTATTTAAAAAAAAAAAAAAAAAAGAAACCTTACGTATGGCACTGATTCTTATTGATTGTCTTTCTTGTGTATATTGTTCAGTTGGTTTTTATTTGGTCTGGGAATTGTTGCACTAATCAATCATTATGGCAGACATAAGTTGAATAAGATCAGAGAAATACCATAGCATGGATCTTAGGAGATCATTTTGTCCTTCACTCTGCTTCAAGGCAGTATTAGCACTCTTTCTGACAGATATTTTTGTTTAACCTTTTCTTAAAGAATTTTATGATAGACCTCCCTAGGCAATCTATTTTCATGCTTTATAGTCCTCCCCATTGGAAACACCTCCTAATCTGATGCCTTTTTCTCTTTTTCTGCAATTTTACCCTTTATGGTTTTTTGTTTATTTGTTTGATTGGTTGGTTTTTGCAACATTGGTCATTATCAGCCCTCAGTCCTCTCTCCTTCAGGCTAACCATTATGTTTTCTATGCCTTTCTTTTCACTAAAGTCTTACCTTTCTAGACTTTCAATTAAAAACAGGGACTGAGAGACACCCAACATCTGATCATCCCTTACATCATTTATAACTTCCATAAAATGCAATACTTGCACCTGATTACAAACCTCCATAAGAGGGATTAATAATGCCAGAAGAAAGTGTAACGACTAAGTTTTTTATCTATTTTGGTATGAGTCTCATTTGTTTTGATAGAACTGTACATAAATACAGTGCACAGACATCATATTTACCCTAATTTTAGCTTGTGATCCCCTATAACCTCTTTGACTGTGCATTTGACATGTATTGCTGAAGTTAATTGCTTCTCCTTACAGTGAGGAAACTTGAAGCTGTTCTTATCAGATCATTTGCTATTTTATTTCTTCAATTTCTTAAGACTCTTTTGCACTCTGATCATGTTATGCCATGCTTTTGCAGCCCCTCCTAGTCTAGTTTCATCTGTCATACTGTCATCACAGAGGTAATTTGTGAAAGTATCATCATACCTTAATGAGGCATATAAGCTACCAGACAAAGAATACTAGCAGTGATTGTAGCTGTAATAATTTTAATAGAAATTCAGTTAGTAGTGATGCATAGGTGTGTCATGTTTGCTGGATTCATCTCAGCATAGTGAAACACGAAGTACAGACATCCTGCATTCTTATTTATACACAGAAATATAAACAGTAAAGGCGAAGAGAGTGTGAAATTAGGATTTTTGGTAAAAATAAAAATGCTACCAAAAAAACCCAAATCAAACCAGCCACATATTTTAGACATCAACACAATTAGACTGACTTTAAGTTTTAATCTTGATCTAGCTGCACAGCATTTCTAATGATTACTGAATAGACACCAAAGAAGCTTTATAAATTCACTCTTAGTCCCACTCTCATTTTGTAAGCTTTCAGTAGATTTTTTGATTGCATCAGACCCCCACCAAAGCCACAACTGGATCTGTATAAAAAGCTTTTCTTTTGGGCTTTGGTTGGTTGGTTGGTTTTTATGTGTGTTTGTTTGGTTTGTTTTACTACCTTGGGTACTCAATTGTGTCTGGTATGCTTCTGATTGCTTAGGTCTCTTCTTGATGAGATCTCTTGCATCACCTGTCACATTTGTTGATCTCTCTTGACCATGCCTAACAAACAGACCCTCAAGAATAAATTCTTCTTCCGGAGAAGCATTTACCTAGCCCTGAGAACAGCAGTCGGGACAAGGCAACTAGCAGCAGTCTCTCAGCATCAAGCACAGCCCTGTATTCCTTTAATCTTCTGGGCACTGAAGAGGTCTTTTGGGTAAGTGAGAGGAAGAAAATATTAGCTTTTTTTACACAGTATCTAGTGCAATCTTAAAGAGCAAAAGCATCCAAGATACCAACAGGGAGCTGACAGATATGATCAAGAAAACATGGGCTACTTGTTTATTTTCTTGAGTGTGATTATTAAGAAAACTGTGGCCCTAGAAGCCTCTTTTAGGTACTTGAAGTCCACCAAGGCTGTGTGAGTATACCAGTTTCTAGTCTTAGTCTTTTGAGGGTGGAGCTTACCATCAGTCACTTGCAGTAATCAGTTCCCTGATTACAATGATTTAGTTCTTCTTGAAGAAAAATGTTAATAAATATTTATAATATCCAAAATATACACTATAATTCAAAATGCTAATAGATACTGACATTAATTAAAAAAATAAACCAATTTACATCAACAGTAATTTGAAATATGACTCTTGTCTTTCCCCTTGTATACATAATCTAACTGCATGTTGAAATGTTCCTTCTATAAAAAATCTGTTATATTTTATGTCTTAGATTGCATTTATCTTAGGTTGCATTTATCAGAGAAAACCCTCTGTTTGTGAAGCATGCTGTCTTCTCTTTTCTTAGGTCTTTCAGGAAGGCTAAACTCTTTTCACTGCTCTTATGTCCATCTTTATTTCACCAGTTCTTTGAACTTAAACATTTATAATTTATTTGGGAGATATTATTAGACACACCAATTCAACAATGTTATTTCTTTGGAGATGAAATATCACATCATAGATCATCTTTTCTTTTAGATATGTTGATTCATAACTTGGTGTCTCGAAAAGGAGTGAAACTCCCTTATATTTTTAACTATACCTTTACTGTTCAATGTGAAATTCATATAAAACTTGATGTTGTTCAAATACTTGATAAGGATATTTAAAGGGATAAGGATGTATAGCTCATTACTAGCCTTTGACCGAGACCAGACATGATGGCAATCAGCATTTCTGGGATGATAAAAGCTTGAGAGTGATTTTGGCTGTTTTTAATGATTTTGGCTGGGGCTTTTTTGTTTTTTTTTTTCCTCTAGAACATAAATTATTTACTGAAATATTCTTGACTGTAATTTTTTACTTATGACATACCTAATATTTCCTACAAAGTTTCTGGACCATTATTTAGAAACCTAAATAAAAGGAATTTTTTGATATTTTGATATTTGTCATCCATACCTGAGAGCAAATTCATATTTTTTTTGCTGGTTGCATGTCATCATCGTCTGAAACATTCTCATGAATACACAAACGACATGAATTGGAGTTCCACAGTAAAAAAAATTCTGGATGCTGAGAGCTTTTTTGGATGTCCAAGAAGAACTTCAAAAACAAATTGATTCATTTTTCCGGCCTATCAGCCAAATATATTTATAATGACAGTAGAACAATATTTATTTGCATTATCAGGGTTTTTTGTCCTTGGAGAAGGTTTCTAGGGATGTTCTTCTCCTAATGTATTGGATACTACCATATCTGATTTTGAAACAGGATAACTTGAAAGGTGTTGTTAGTGAAATTGGGTGTTGTTTCTTTGAGATTCTATTTAATACTGGGTTTTATTCTGCAGGATGGCTTGAAGCCATAGGTGAATTAGAATTTCTGTCAACCAAGACTTTCTCTCAAGGGAGAGTGTGTATACACTGTATATACTATATTTCACAGTATACCTGACTGTGAAAAACAGTACATTAAATGTGGTCTTCAGTAAAATTTGCTTGAAAATGTCAGTAGGTGATGGACGGTTGTTTTCAGCAGGTACTTTTTTGAAATCCCCTTCATATTTTTCCAATCTCACTCTTTTCCAAATCCTTTTTAAAACTTGTTGAAAAATAAAATTCTGGTGTAGAAGTAAACAGCTCCATTAAGGTCAAGAGATTAGGAGTGAGTTAAATCCAGGCATTTTGTTGAAAGCCAGGTACAAAATTAACCACGAGCAAATACCATCACTCACACTGTGCACTGTTCCTCATTCTGATTAAATGTAATGTTAATGCTAATTGCCATGTAAAAGCTCTGTGACAGTTTCCTAAAATGTCCATTTAGTTGAAGTGTTTCTTCATCTGTTTGTTTGCTCTTAATAGAAATCAAAACCTTTATGGAGTGCTACTTCTTTGAAGCCAACATGTTCTTCTTACCATGAAGATATAAAATGCTAATTAGTTCCTAAGCTGTTCAAGTGATTCGATTAGAATTCTTCTATATCCTTCTTCTGGTTACACCTTGGATTTTCTTGATGTTTCCCTTTTTTTTTTTAACTACAAAGTGGCAACACTGACATCCAGTGTCTAGTGAAATTAATTGCAATTGAGTAGTCCCTAAGGGTACTCCAAGTGCAAATCCTCTATTTCTTACATATTTTCTAGGTGTGTTTAAAGATGACAGTGCATCCTACAAAATAATAAAAACAGCCTTCTAGGTGATAATTTGTGCAACTGAAAGACAAAAGAATTAATAAAAAATATTGATAAATATCATCACAATGATGAAATAATATGGAGCTACAAGGTTGTATTACTACCAAAAGGAATTCCAGTTCAAGTTTCACAGGTAGAAGAATGTAATTATTTTCTTTCTTCCCCAGATTTTTTTAATTGACAAAATCTCTTCAGCATAGTAAATTTAAGTTTTTAGTTCCACTTTTTGAAACATTCATTTTTCTCCCCTCAAATTGTGTTTATGCATCTAAAAGCATTTGCACGATGTAGACAATGTTAAAGAAGGCCTACAAGAATATAAGAAAAATGACAAAACAAAATTATTTTGGCCATCCTGGGAACTATGTGCAAATATACTTTGAATCCAAAATATTATTTCAGTTGGAAGCAAAAATACTGGGACAAGTGAAAACAAAGGAAGACCTTGCCATATGTCTATGCATCCAATGCACAGCCCAAACGATCTAGTCTGAAGAAAATGAAACCTATACCAGCCAGACTAGCACAGGATTTTTGCTTACTTATTAACTTACAGTTCATAAAAGCCCTTTGTTTATGCTTGCTTATGTTATATCCTAAGTATTTTAAGAAATGCTTCCAATAAATTATTAAAGAATAATTGCAGGTCAATACAGTTAATATCTTGTTTGTTGGCACAAGCAAAAATTTTCTAAAGGGGAAAAAATGAAATTATTGCCTACAATTTATATTCACAACTTTAAATCAAAGTTTTCTTTCACTTAAATTATTAAGAAGACAACTAGACATAGCCAGTATCAGTTAATGCATCTAAATAAAAAGATTAGATCCTCAAATGCTGTTCATCAACTGCTGAATAACTACAGAGGAACCTCTGTGTTTAGAGACACATAAAACCTTATGCTGAGTTTGTCAAAAATAGTTGCTTAAGAAGTCAAGAACTTGCTAAAAATGTCATCAAGTTACCTGAAATAGTCTTTGTGAAAAGGCACAGTCAGAAAATTCACCTGTGATCACAGTGGCATATCTGATATTCTGTTTAGAATGAACAAGAGTTGTTCCTCTTTGTCTAAGATACTACTCAGGTATCAAAGGGGCTGCCAAAGTGAGGAGGAAATTGCTTAGTAAGCTAAACTGTTCTTAACAGCACAGACATTATTTCCCAATAATTCCTTCTGTAGATACTGTGTGGATTCCTCAGCATGAAGTGTTTGACTCTGAAAATACAGAGAATTGCTCCACACCTAGGATGCACTGAGTGCCTTTATAAAAAGTTAATTTCTTACAGTACAATATAAATGGATAACCCCTCATGAATTTCCTTAAATAAGCTACTTAATATATTACACTTTATTCTGACATCTAGGGAAAGTGAGGAAATGGTTTTAGAATTGCCTAGTATTTTTCATTTCATTTTAAAAATCAATTTTGACATTCTGTAATCTAAGTTTCAGAGACAGTTAGGTACTTCAAGACAAGATTTGCAAAATATGTTGTTGCCTTTGGTTGCAAGTGAGAAACACAGCAGGCTAGATGTCAAAGTAAGACATCATTATCTCTAACTATTAATTCACAGTATAAATGGACATGGAATACCCAATTCAGCTCTGGAATTCTAGTTCAAAAGACACATAGTAGAAACTGAAAACAAAGAGATCTCACAGATGATCTAAGGCATAACTTAGTTTTCATGAGAATATAATCAGGACCACTAATCTGGAAAAGACAAGTACAGAGTAGCGAGGGATATGATAGAAGTTTTTAATATCCTCATATTAAGGTCAACAGACAACAGCTGTATCTATCAAGTAAAAGAACAGGATGTCTCAAATGAAATCAACAGACTGCATATTAAAAAAAAAAAAAAAAAAAAAGAGAAAAAGAAACTTCCTCACACAATGCATAGTAGAAAAATAGCATCTACTAGCGTTATATAGATTTTGCAGACTCTTTTGGACACTGATAAATGATACGGAAGGTGTTTTGTTTAGAATCATGTAACAGTTTGTGTTGGAAGGGACCTTTGTTCCAGCCCTTCTGCCATAGACAGGGACATGTTTCACTAGATAAGGCTTCCCAAAGCCCCATCCAATCTGACCTTCAACACTTCTGTCATGGTTTAACCCCAGACAGCAGCTAAGTGCCAGGCACTTCTTCATTGTGCTGGAATGAGGAAGAGAATCAGAAAGAAAATTTTAAACTCGTGGGTTCAGATAAGAACAATTTGATAATTGATATAAAATATGATAGTAATACTATAAATGATAAAAATACAAATTTTACTACTGCTATTGATGGTGGGGAAGGGGGGAAAGGAGTGGGGGTGTGGGGGAAGAGAGAGAGAGAATGAAAAAGGAACCCCAAGAGAAACAAGTGACATTCAACACAATTGCTCCTCACACATTGACTGATGCCCAGCTCATCCCTAAGCAGTGATCAAGTCCTTCCAGCCAACTCTCCCCAGTTTATGATGAGTATGATCAATGGAATGGAATATCAGCTGTCCTTGCCATGCTTCCTCCCAGCTTCTTGTACACCGTTTTCTGGCAGAGCATGGAACACGGAAAAGCCCTGATTTAGAATAAACACTATTAATAACAACTAAAACATGTCCATGGTATCAACACTAGAATCATACTAAATCCAAAACAAAGAACTTTACCAGATAATGAGAAGATAATTAACTTCCACTGAATTATATTATGCATCTATGAGCTAACTTTAGTCTTCTAAAATTCAGGAGTTTTTTCTGTACTCTTTATTTGAATCTGTGGGTCACTGAGTAACAAGGTTATTTGGGCTGGCAAGCATGCAACCATGCAGTCAATATTAAAGAGCATTGAGATGGACTTTATAGTCTTTGTTCCAGAAATGTTTTTCTTGAACTGAATCTCTGACAATATTTATCTACTTGAGACTGCTTGTGATACTAAAAACAATGTCTTGCATCTAAACTCTCCTATATAGGTATAATTTAGATGTATGATCATTCCTCATTTATTTTATATGGATTTTGGTAGGGAATTGTCTCTGGCTAGAATGGAGTTAACTTTTTTTGACAGCACTGCACGGGTGCTGTCTTTTGACAAGACGCTGCTGACAGCCCAGCAGTGTTTTGAGTATTTCCAAGCAGTGCTTGTACATCATCAAGGACTTCTCCGTTTCTTGCTCTCTGCCCTGCTCAGTGAGTAGGATGGGTGTGCTCCAAATTGACCTGAAATATATTCCACACCGTGGGATGACATATCCAGCAACAAAAGCTTAAGAAGGGGTGTTTGTGATTATGATGTTTATCTTCCCAGGAAAATGTTACGTATGTTGGGGTCCTGCTAAAGGGGGCTATATATCACCTGACAATGGGAAATAGTGAATAAATTCCTCTTCTTTGTCTGCACACTTAGCTTCTGCTTCACTTTTAATCCATGACAGTGGGCAATGAGATGCTGGATGGTGACTACTGTTAGGTGCACATCAGTAACAAATATAAAGCTTAACTTGTATTTTCAGAAAGTGTACTATGGTTTTTTTGGGAATTTGATGCCATTATTGAAGCTTGACCACTGAGCAGCTGTGTTTGAACACATACCAGATAGACACTGTAGCCTGGTATTTTCTTATTTTCACAATATCAAAAGCTAGTTCACAGAAAAATGAATAAGGACCTGCAGTAAGTGTCATCCAGTCTGCCTCACTTCAAATAAAACCCTCTGAACACAGAAAAAAACACCCAAATCCAAAACAAAAGAAACAAACAAGAAAATTAACAGTTTGATGTATAGCAAATAATATTATGCAGAGTCCCTAGAGTTTGAGAGTAATTTCTCATCTCGAATTCAGACAAGTGCAATGTATTATTAGGAAATTCTGAAAGTGAGTTTTAGATGGCAAGAGATTAACCCTAGTGGAGGGAAATTTTCTATCTAAACTCATCTTTCAGAATAAACTATCTGAACTCTACATAAAGCTTTATTTTATATCTTGACTGGTATCCTTTTAGGACTGGTAGAGTTTAAGTAATGCTGATATTGCTGTTGATTTATTCCTAAAAATTGAGTCTGTGCATAGCCAGTAGTGAAGGAGAATATCACCACTGTTTTGTTTTATTTGACAAATGCATACTACATGCTCAATGGCCAGTCTTTGAAACTCCAGTCTACAGATGTCAGCCAAGACACCTTTAAATCAAAGGCAAGAAAAGAACCAGTTCTCCAAGGTATAGTTTCCTTTGTACTATGGGTTGGTAAAGGTTGAAATGTGAGTTTCCTTGCTTTGGCTTCATTTGAAGTTTGAGCCCTAGATCAGTCCCTTCTGCCTTCTCAGTTCCTACTCACTCACTGCTATGTGCCACCTCTGCCCTGGGAAGATTTGTTTCATGCCCAGGCTGTATCTTTTGCAGATTATGTAAGTATATAACTCAGATTTTTATGACAATCTGACAATATATTTACATTTTTCACTGAATTCTTCTGTTTTGAATACATATCAAAAATATTTATTTCATTAATATGTTTTCCACATAACATTTGGGTGGTACAGACTGACTACTTATTTTATTTCTGTCACATTTTTCTGTAACATTTATGTCCCATGTTGTCAACTGCTTTAACCTTGTGTTTATACCTTATGTTCTTATGACCCACACTCTTCCTTTGTGGGAGTAAATACACTGCAAAATCTTATATTTTACATCCTCACATGACCTTTTAGAGAATAGGACAGAATTAATTAGGACTAAGTACATGGTATTTTACTTGGATTGCAGTGGTCAGTTGTATAACCATACAATGGGAAACAGTGGGTTAGGGAACTGTTGTTTTGATATTGATCTTAAAGAAATATATCACAGGCTGAGCATGAGCTACCAATGTCACGGCCTGTGCAAAAGGCAAATATCATTCTAACATTTTTAAATAACAGTGTAACTCACATGAAATGTGAATAATCCATCAAATCTTTCCAACATTATTGAGGTTTCAGCTACCATATGGTGGTCAGTTTGGGTTGTTGATGATTCCCCTTTCCCTCCACCCCCCCACAAGCTGCTAGCTCAGATTTAGGGAGTTTTGGGAGAGGGGACCTACAAGATAGGGAGAAGAGATTCAAAAGAGGCCCCTTACCTCAGGATGTATTCCAAAGCTTTATTCTCAATGAAGGGATCCCAGTAGGCAAGGAGGGAGTACATGGAGGAAGAGGGGTTTTTATCTCCTTTGGGGTTGGGGTCAGATTACCTGGCCAAAGGCCATAGGTCAGAGACAAGGGGCAGGTAAATCAGGCCAGGTTAAGTTTCTGGGGGAGGGGTTTTGGGGAGAGAGCATTCCCAAAAGGGATGCAACAGGTTATTGTGGTTAAGATGTGTACAAATGGCATGCTGGAGACAGCTGTGAGAATGATCAGGCATAAAAAGGAATGAACTAAGTGAAAAACAAAGAAACAAACAAATAAACCAAACCAAAACTGGAGATGTTTTTTCAATAAATTGAAATTAAACTTTCTTCTAGAGATAGCATAATAATTTTCATACAATGGAATAGGGCCAAATAGGACCAAAGATTTTGATCACAGTATGAAATATTCAGGTATAATTATTATTAACCTCTGCAAATCTGAGTTTTCAGAAACACTGAATTACCTGGAAAGGCTGAAATCTGAACATCGTTAAAGTCAGCTTAAACTGTGGTCTCGTTAGACTGAGCCTGCCTTGGTATGAAATAGACTGGATAACTTTGCAGGGCCATTCTTTTCTACCATGATTTTATTAATAAAAATAAGTTTTGAAGGTTTAACTTGAATTGTGAATTTATGGGATATATTTTATCCCATGCTAAGAACAGAGTATACACTTTTACCATGAGAAAGGGAAAAACAACTCTTGTGTTTGAAAGGTTAAGCATTTGGGACATTAGAATTTTCTGATTAGTTCAACTCAAATGACAGTATGTGTGTTTCTACTATCATACCAATGACTGCTTTTAGTGGTGCTTCCTTTGTTAAATATTCCTTATTCTCAAGCAATGCGTAGTCATCATTACATACAAAAATGCGTATGACCAATATAGTCTGCTACATACTTTGCAAGGTCCTGCATCAATCAGGATATGTAAATGTAATGAACATAAAAAATGCATCAGCTAATTAGTTTTTTATCTTTTCTAACATTATCAGTATATTTAGAGGATGTTACATGGAATGTTGGATGATAAAACAAAAGACAGGCTGTATATAATCTTAAGGCAGTTATAACTTTTAAAAAGTCAACTGGTTTTCATCTGTTCCCCAGCAGACCTTTGGTTACATAAAAGGACATTTTTTTGTCCATTTCCTGTCTTGATCACTTTCTTTTCAGTCTCTGGTGCTGCTGAGAAAAATTTAAAAACATTATATGGAAGGAAGATGTATTTCTCTTGGAAACTGAGTAGACTGCTGAATCATTTAAAAAATGGTATTTTCTGGCCTGACAATCAATCTAACAAACTGAATTCTAAAAGCTAAAGTGGAGCCATAAAAATGAAATTCAATGATTTATACAGTTTAAAATATGCAAGTTATTGTTACACATAGACACACTTGCACACACATACACAAAGTTTTGTTCTATCAAAACTTGTGTATATGCATATATGTATGTATACACATAAAGTTCAGCTATTGTATCTCAGGATATATAACTTCCTAAACTTTTATAAATAGGAAGCATATTAATCAAGCTGGTACTTTCCCATCAATATTTTTTTTTTTTGCTGGAGCTGCTCTACTGAAAGAATTTCTTTCGTGTGTTTTAATACAAGCATACATTTTCATGCAGCTGTTAAAATCTGAATCATTATTGCAGTTATTATGAAGGCAATATCCCCTTGCATACCAATCTGTTCACTTCCAAATGCTTTACTTAAATGAATCAAAATGAAACTCATTTAAATGAAATATATATATATATAAAACTTATTTGCATTTTGCCATCAATTATTTCTCTTTAAACCTAAACCCTCAGAATCTGTTTATGCCAGTGATACTTCATTAAAGAAAAACATGTAATCACAATAGGGGCATTTTACTGATGTATTACACAATTTCATCACTAGAAAAGAATTTTGGTGATACAATATTAGCACAATGCCACAATGACGATGCATTCTTTACTGTAAGTAGGTTGCAGTGGTTCTCAAATTATAATAAAGCACACTTAGAAAAGTGTGTGGCTTAAAAAGAGTTATTCATTAAAAAGAAAAAAAAATAGAAAAACTAAGACTTATATGAAGATGAGTTCTATATGCTTCAAACATCTCAGTTTTTAGTCTGAGAAAATACTTGAACTCTTTGTAAGAAATTCAGACAATTCTGTTTAAACAAAATTATATTAGGATTTTGAGGTATTCCTGTCCCAACTACGATGAAATGAGTTATGAGGATTGAAAAAGTTCATTTCTGATACATAGTTTCTACATAGTGAATACATCAGGAATAATTATGATGCAAGAGTTCCCCAAAACATAATGGCCTTATGGGTCAACTCTGACTAACATGGAGAGATTCAAAATAGAAACTATTTCATAAATATTTTGCAAGAACAGCTATCATAAAAAATAGGTTTGGTTTGGTTGGTTTGGTTTTGGTTTTTTTTTTATTATTTTTTTTGTTTGTTTGTTTAGGTTTTTTTTTCCATTATTTCTAATGCAGACACTCTCCAAAAGAAAGAAAACAGCAGTTTTCAAATTCATTTTGTTTATGTGTCAAGGGGGCAGCTGTGGCTCCCTCAGGGCAGGCTGGACTGCCCCAGCTGGACACAGCTGGTTCCAGCCGGACACAGATGGCTCCAACTGGACACAGCTGGTTCCAGCTGGACACACCCGGTTCCAGCTGGATCCAAATGCCCAGCGCAGGGCAGCGCTGAGCCACTGCAGGGCGGGGGCAGCACTGGGGAAAAAAAATAAGACACGGCAAAATGCTACATGGCAAGGGAAAGTGAAGAAAGAAGAAAGGGAGAAAATCATCTTTGCTGACCAGAGGTGAGAGATGGAGGGGAGAAGGTGTTGCTAGTATGGGAGCACAGGTTCCCTGCAGCTTATGGAGGAGCCCATGCAGGGCTACAGCATTTATTGAAAAGGCATTGGTGTTTGCAATTTTAGGCAGCTAATGAAGAAAATCAAGTTTTATCATTTTTGGTTAGAACTGTTAGTAGCTTTGCTTATTTTTGAAGAACAACATTAAAAAATATTGTGTGGCATGGTGCAGTAGCCAACTAGGCAGCATTTTCTTTGGCAGTAGAGAGAAGCCATCCTGGGAAGGTATTACATTCCACTGGAATAATGTTAGGATCCCACTCCTGACACCAATTAAGGCTATGATCCTCTGGTATAGTATTAGGATTCAGTTATTAAAAAATGACTGCCTGAATTAAGAGACCTATGCTAAACTCAATAATATGGATTTCATTTAACAGTAAATATGAGAGAGAAGGGTAGAAATAGGAATGGGGCAAGGAGAGAGAGACAGAGACAGAGACAGAGACAGAGACAGAGACAGAGACAGAGCACGATTATAGTCACCAAAACATCTCCTCTGGCCCATCTTCTTCTGGTCTTCTCAGTGGTGGGATCCCCAGAGTGTTCTTTTGGAGAAACCACTTTTATACAGCCCAAGTCATAGAATCACAGAATCAACTACATTGGGAAAGACTTTCGCGATCATCAAGTCCAATCTATGACTTTAACAACATCTTGTTAACTAAACCATGACACTGAATGCCACATCCAGTCTTTTCTTAAATCCCTCCAGGGATGATTACTCCAGTGGCATATATGCCTTTCCCACAACTTGGGATGGCCTGTGTGTAAGCAGTTGCTTCCTTTCCCCCAGTTTTTCTCCTGTATAAGTATAATTTAGATGTATGATCATTCTTCATTTTTTTTATATGGATTTTGGTAGGGAATTGTCTCTGGCTAGAATGGAGTTAACTTTTTTTGACAGCACTGATGGCAGTTTTTGTCCGAATAGATAACTCAGGTCTGCCTTACCAAACCTTGCATTTTCCTGTTGTTGCATCCATGCTTTTCTGCAGTCTGCACAGTGGAATCTTGTATAGTTTGCTAATTCCAAACATTTCACCTTCTTGCAGGCCTGAAATTAATGCCTTCCTGTTTGCCATCTGGGCCTGTTGTGGTGGCTTATCTTGTAAGGATTTCCTTCTGTGACAGCGCTTTGAAACAAGTTGACTGTGCCCTTTAAGTCTTGACAGAAGGATACTACAGAGACTAATCTGGGAGGAAAGCCTGGATAAAGGAGAAGGAAAGAGTACGTAAACAGCCACTGGGAGCTGTGAAAGCAGAAGAATGGATGGAAGCTTAATGCACTGTAGCAATGTCTAAATTACTAGGACAACATCTTTCTTTGTCTCCATAAGGAGATCCTACATTGTTTTGTTTTTTTGTGTTTTTTTTGGCAATAGGAAACAAAGATAACAAAGGAATATCACTTTTGTTAACAGGGACTTATTTCTGAGTGTTTTGGTACATCATCTACAGTTCATCTTTTCCACGTTTCTACACAATGCCATATATGAACCAGGACAGATATTAAAAGTTATTTATCCTTAGACAGAGACTTCTGTAAGCCAAAACAACTGAAAACTGAGATGGAACTACATTTGAGAGTAAAGTCGATTTTATATAAGGCTATCAGGAAGCAGACTTATTTTGCCCTGATGTCCCTAGTGTCTGGATCTTTTTACTTTGTAATCTTATTCCTACAGATATTGTGGAGGTAATATACACAGCCATTTTCCATGCCTGTGTGCTTCATTATGATGCTCTGAAGTCTGTAAATATTAAGAAAGAGTTTAGGCTGTTTTAGGGGAAATCAAGTCATAAGTAGAATTTATATGCATGCATGAAATTTCAGAACAGAGGTAATTGTTTCTAATGTGGCTATGGCCTATAGAGACAATACCTACATCAAAGGGTTTAAATTTTGTGGTTTTATTTGGCTTGTTTTGATTTTATTTGATAGTGATTGCTGAAAGATTTTTTTTTGTGTGTGTGTGTGTGTGTGTCTTTGGCCTTTTAATAAAGTATTACTTTGTCTAAACTAGCCTTTGCCAACACATGCCTGTGTCAGCTCTCATTGTCCCTCATTGAATCAATTCTAATTTACATCTGCTCTATCATGTCCATAATTCATCTTTCACAAAGTCATGGCTCATAGCTTCATTAATCATGCCAAAATTTCTAACTTTCAAAGTTTCTGTGGATAGCTTGGGTGCTGATGGGATGGATTTAAGTGTTGAGATTCATCACTTGTGTTTTTGAATTCTGGAGAGGCATGTTTGCTTTTCATCATGTAGACACTTATTCACTGACTTACTTGAAGAATGTCATGAATATTTACAGAAAGGAATTTCTCATCTAAAGCTTGAATACATTATTTATAATTACTGTCATTATTGATTATGACAATGTTATATTGTTGCTGTGGCTGTTAGTATGGTTGTTATTTTCCCCCAAAACTGGAATAATAATTTTTGAATCAGAATTGCTATTTTCTACACTTCCAGTGGGTGACTATGGGCACATTGCTTAGAACTCATGGCTTAGTTTTTTCCTGAGTTTAGACACAGTGTGCAAAAATACATCTGGGCTAAGAAATGAGAACAGGTCACTCAATACAGAACAAACATCCATCTACCATAACAAAAATTATTAAAAAACTATCTGGTTTGAATATGTAGAGCATAATAGCTCTGTTTCCTAATTTCCCTGTACTTGACTTTGAGTGCTTCCAGTACTTTTTGTACCTATCTCAGGAAGTAATTAAATTTTTAAAATTAAATTTGATTATGCATATCACATCTAAATACATGCAAACCCAAAGATATGAGTTCTTTCTTTCTAGCTGTGTATTTCAACAGGAAAAGATCTTTGCTCTGTAATTTCAATAAGAGAGTACTATGGAGTAGCCTACCTTCTCCCATAGGTATTTAGGAACACTTCATCAAGGGAAATCCCTGTTATTAAAAAAAATCCCTAATTTAAATATTTGGATGAGACTGCTCTTTTACTTTCTTACTCAGCCATCTGAAAGTAGAGGGAAAAACTCTGTTTAATGGAATATTGACTATTACATTAACATATGCAGGTGAACAGACACTGGAAGAGTGAAAGTTTATCAATTTGATTATAGAACACGATTTCTAAATTATATTTATAAAGTCAAATTGAAAACAATTATAAACATGCCAGTTAAAAACAAAGGATGATAGATAAAATTTTCAGAGACATTCCTTAAGTTTCTATTATCTTTTAAGACCTATTTAACGGTTAAACTGTTATTTAAATTTTTAATCTATGTTTATATTTCAGGCACATGATCTGAAATAATCCCTTTGTCCATTACATGTGATTTTCTGCAAATATGTTGTACTGTTCATATTAGAAATGGGGAAATAATAATAAAACTGGGAAAACTAATAGCAGGCTTTCACAATTATTTGTATCTTTATCTCATCTGTAATGCAGACTAAGACCTGTATAGATCCCATGACATATTATAATTTATATAATTTAATTTATGCAATAAGAGTTATGTCACAACCCTCAAATTTTGTTCCCTTTATCTTGCTCACTCATATTACATGAATTTATGCATCACGTCTGAAACCATTACCATGTTACTCATAGCAAGTATTCATAAATTATATGTTCTATTTTTTCTCTCTCTGAAAGATATTAAATGTATATGAGAAGTCATCCCAAATTTTAGGTTGAATTTCAGCATTTTTCATGTTTTGAAAATTAGCTTTTCAAGGTACATCTTATATTTGCTATGGACACACAGTTTACATAAACCATCTCAATAAAATATACATTTTCCATTTTGTATTTCTCTGTAGTATAGTAGGAAATAGAATGCAGATGGGTCCTTAAGGAAAATTTTAATGTAATGTAAAACACAGTATGGCTGTGTATGATTATGAATTTCTTCAATGAGTTTTTTTTGGGGGAAGTGTCCATTCTGAACTACAGCCTTGAAAGTTACAAGACTACTAGATTTTAGCAAAATAAAAAGGGTTTAATCTTTCTTAGGTGATAAAGATTTGCTGATCTCAGATTATTTTAATCTGTCTCACCTAAGTAAAGTTAGATAAGATGACATATTGAGTGGCAATGTTTACCAGGGAGAGTTTCAACATGGCATTTGGAAAATAATCATAACTAAACAATTCATTTTACATAGATTGGCAATACAATCTCAGAGACTTATTCCCCATTCTGATGACATGAACAATTTCTTTGGCACAATTATTTTTTAACATCTTCGAATTTTTTTGCATTATTTTTTAAGAAAATGCATTTGATCTTCCTGGGCCAAAAAGAGCCTAATTGAAAACAGGAGTTTCTCGTCAATAGTATAATGAATAAGAAAGAACAGTGGATGTGTCAGTAAAATTAACAGCTGCTATTGCACTCAGAGAACTATAGAGAGTTATCAGCACAGAAATCAGTCAAAAAGAGAGGTACAGATTGATGTATGAATAACTACTTTTGATTTAGCTGAATACTACATAGCTAAAAATGTTTAGCATTTTTCTCAAAAAGAGTGAAGAGTGTGGTAAATGCTAAAGGATTTGTAGAAATTTAAGACATTTTAAGGAGATGTTTTGAAGGGGCAGGTTAAAACTCCAAGGAAAGATATTTCCAGGAACATTCTGAATGGATAGCCTTAGAAACAATGAAAAATAAACTCGAGATTTACTAGAGTTATTCAGAAACTTCTATCTTACTTCAGTTTTAACTAGAAGAAATTATATAGAATAGAATAGAATAGATTTATTCTGTCATACCACTAGAGACTGAAAAGGAGAAACAGGACCATATATTACTCTCAGTTTCCACCACTGCAACATGGTAGTATTGGCAGAAATGTCATTCTGTTTATACCAAGGTAACTAAATGGGTTTAGCTAACCCATTTAGATGGGTAAAGAATGACATCTGTGGGCTAACACATGGGACCTATGTTTGTCAGTTTGGTGAAAATCCAGTAGTGGAATGCCATCAAAACAGCTTTTCTGAAAAGTAATCTCTTCATTGGAACTTGTTGAAAAACAATGAGTTTAATTGTTGAATCCATCATTTTATTGATTATTGAATATTTCTTACAGCAGATGTTTACTTTGGGAACACTTTATATGTACCAGACAAAATAATACATACTGTTTTACTCTTAATATGAATTACTGCATGATCAGAGCCAGTTTGTAATTCAGCATATCAAACATATGCTTTGTCAGTTTGGACAAAGGACTGAAAGAGATGTAGTTCTCTGAAAATAAGTATAACCATACAATATAACCACCTCATTTCACAAACACAGATCATGAATTTCATCCAGTTCAATTCCAGATTCACATTTATATCAACATAAAAACAAATCATGAAGCTGTCAATTTCTTCAAATTAGAAATAATCAGACACACAAGTAAAAGAAAATAGGAAAAATAATTTGAGACAAAATTTTTTCATGGCCTTACACCATGCCCAAAATATCTTCCATGTACAATTTTTCAGATATCAAGGGGCAAAACTGGTAAGTAAATAAAAGGATAAAACATTCTAGTTAGTAGAAATCTGAAAGCAACATGATCTGTTGAGAATAACTTCTGAAGAGCATAGGCTGGCAAAATGTAGCATTGTTGTAATTAACATCTAGGATAATAAAAAGCAATTTTTAACACCTTGTAGCCTTCTATTGATCATGGAACTCAGCATGATGATACTAAGCAGAAAATACTAATAAAACTTGTTAACAATTGTAAATGTTGATCAAACTACAAATTAATGTAAGATAATGCCTGAAGCGTTTACATTCAAAGATGTATGGTAAAATTTATAAAAGTTAATTAGCTTTGTCAAGGAAGAAGCAATATCCAATCAGTTTCTAGAACTAGTTAATAAAATGTCAGCCTTAGTGGGATTTATCTTCATAAAAATTCTTCACTGTTCATATATTAATATAACCCAAATGATCAATCAAGACAGAGACAGCTCAAGTACAATTAGGTAGAAGTGCTGGATAAATCTGTTAGTACTAAATTATATTGAGAAACAAGAAATTACAGGTATCACTAGTATATATTTTCTGAATTAAACCCCCAAAACAAGTTCAGCTATAAATATTTAAATACAAATAAAATATAATGGTAAATCTGTATTTTCCTTCATAAGACAAGGTTTTTCATATGAAAGTAGCAATCAGAAATTCGGGCAAGTAAAGTAATTCAGTAGATTATTCAATAAATCAAGGTATAGCATTTGAAAGCATCTGAGAATCCTGTATATGAAATTCCATAAAGTTATTATATTCAAATCTGTGTATATTTTATTTTCTAACACAAATAGGTAAAATATTACACTCTTGCATAGAGATAAACACAACAAGTAGGATGTAGATGATTTCTTGTTAGTTAATGCTCTGTTTAAACAAACTCAGGAATTTGATCATAGAATGATTTGGGTTGGAAGAGACCTTAAACATCACCTAGTTTCAACCCTTCTGCCATGGCAGGATGTGTTTCACTGTATCAGGAAATTTCTTCCTAATCCTTAATATAAATTTGTTCTCTTTCAGTTTAAAGTCATTCCCCCTTGTCCTGTCACTACATGCTCTTCTAACTATTGTCTCTCTGTCTTTCTTGCAGATTTCCTTCAGTTACTAGACTACAGATAGGTCACCCCTAAAAAGCCTTCTCCTTTCCAGGCTGAACAATCCCAATTCTTTCAGCCTTTCCTGAGTGTCCCATCCCTCTATCCATTTGAATGCCAACTCTGGACTCACTCCAACAGGTCAATATTCTTCCTGTGCTGGGGCTCCCAGAGCTGGGCTTAGTACTCTAGGTGGGGGTCTACCAGAGTGGAGTGGAGGAGCAGAATGCCCTCCCTCATCCTGTTGCCCACAAAGCTTTTGATGCAGTCCAGGACACCTTTGTCTGTCTGGGATATGAGTGCACATTTCTGGATCATGTTCATCCTCTTCACTTACCGGCTCCCCCAAGTCCTTCTCAGCAGGGCTGCTCTTGATCTAGTCATCCCCCAGCACGGATTGATACTAGAATGACTCAGGTGCAGCACCTTGCACTTTGTCCTGTTAGACCTCATGGGATTCCTATGGGCCACTTCTCAAATTTGTCCAGTTCCCTCTGGTTGGCATCCTGTCCTTCAGGTGTGTCAACTGCAACACTCAGCCATATACAAAGCCTCTTACCTATTGTGAAGAGGCACCTGGAGGTGTGAGGTAGGCAAAGAAGGATTTCACTTTCTGCTATGAGCATGAACTACTTTCCACTGTCTCCTTTCTTCATAACTGCTGCCTTCTTCTTGCTGAGGGATAGATAGAGGGTCCCCTTGATTTTGAATTGCTTCTGCTGCCTGCTGCTGTTCAGGGAGGCCAGAACTTAGTTCCAACAGCCTATCTCTCTTTCTGAGCTTACCTGATCTTTCTCCCAAGAGGTTGATGGTACAGATTGAACTCTAGAGCCTGTAGGGTATCTGCACTATGCCTGTCTAAACTGCCACACCATGCCTTGGACTGTTCCTGCTCCCTGGGTGCAGCTTTTCTGTAGACATAGTGGGTGTAATCCCTGCTGACTGACTACACTGAGGCAGAGCTGTCTGAGTCATAGCTCCACCACTAAAGATCTATTAAATGAGAGAAGTATTTGCTTTATTTAATTATGATTAGAGAACTAGTGGCAATATTCTTCTGAAACTCTGAAAGTTTGCTGAGCAGAGAAGTTATGTAGGACATCTCAGTGGCAAGAAGTGATCTAAGACCAAAAAGTATTGTTCGAAATGGTATCTCATATGTTGTTTCATTCAGAGATCTGAGTTAGTTTTCATAGGCTATACATCTGAACTGCACATAGTGAATAGATGGCAAACCTCAGGGTGACTAATTTCAAAAGAGTATTGAAATCCTTAAGGTAAAGGTCACAGAAAATCTCAGAAATTACGGGAGTTTGAAAAAACATTAATTGTTTTATATTTAACAAGTGAGCAGGGCTATGGACCCACTAATGTAAATACTTTTTGCTCATGCATGTGCATTTTTAAGTACATTAATAGTTTCTTCACTTCTTTAGAAACTACTTGTTGATGTAGCTTCAATTAACATTTTATTAGTCCATAACCTCATTATAAACCTTATCTGCCATTTAATGGGGATGGGCAAAGTTTAGCTTTTAACTATGGAATAATTTTTATACTGTCATGCTAATATAGTAACATTAACTATCACAGTCTTGATACAAACATTAAAGAAGCCCAATGGGAGCCTAATATTTAACACAAATGAACTGTGAGTCCAGACGTAAATGCAGAATTGTTCTCCATGACTTAAGATGCAATAAGGAGTATAAAAATACACTATGTGATATTACACATTTACATAGGGTGTAGTTAAATATACTAACATGTCTCCAAGCAATAAGTGAAGAACACAGAGAAATAGATATTCTAATTTTGTCTCATAAAAGAGATGTGAGGAAATTAAAAAGTCATCCAGAGGGAACTAAGAGACTGAAATCATCAAAGAAGCAGTGGAAAGTAGTTGATGAAACAAATGAGAGAGAAAACAAAGGTGAAAATTAGGATAGAGAAAATTCAATGGATTTTAGACATTAATGTCTAAAGGTCTAATGACATTAGACCTTTGGCCATCAACTGAAAGGAAAATATCTGTTTTGGCTACATTTGTAATATATTCTTGTCATAGCATCTTACATCTTCACCTAAGGTAGTTTCCTTTAAAGGTTTAACCAAAAAGAAGCACAATGTGAAGAACAAGATGCAGTGTATACAGTGCCAAAAGAGAGCTGAACGTGACTATGATAATAATATGGGAATAGAAAAGCAGTACACTCACTTCCATTTTAAAAGATAGGACAGTGGAGTACTTCTTTTGTGTTTTGTTTTTTCCCAGAAGCTGTACACTTTTTATTATTATATAACAACAATGATGGTGATGATGATGATGAGGAGGAGGAGGATGATGATAATGACAAGAATAATAATATGTCATCAAAACAAAAAAGACCAAGCTCCTTCTTATCAAGTAGAAGGGTATTGACACTAATCTAAAGCAAATATTTTAATTTTGCAGATAAATATTTTCTCAGAAATTATAAGTTCCAATAGACTGCAATAGTGAAGTGTGAATCCACAAAATATGTCAAAAAGAAAAAAGGGTTTAGATCTTTAATTATTTCACTCTGCAACTGAGTGAAGTAGGAAGTTCTTTTATAAATTCCTGATGAAGAACAAAGTTTTGCAATGTAGGATAAGAGGGGAAAAGTGTATGTACAGTAGGGCCTCAGCATTCACTTGATGAGTTTTCTTCACCTTCATTTACATTTTCCCTGTACTACAAAAGCTTAATTTCAATTACTGAAGACAAAATTCAAGTATAGACTTGTAACTGCCAATGCTATCTGAAGGAGAATTTGTAGCATCATACAGGCAATTGACTAATTGCATATGTCAAAGGAATGTTACAACCCATTAAAGAAAGTATTCAGCAAACACTGAGAGTTCAGTTAATCCTTCTTGCTACATAAATCTCATTAAAAAGATTTCATCTGATCCTTGAAGTACAGAAGGAAATAAATAAAAAGTCCCCCTGAAAGTTAAAATAGATATCTGATTTTTCCAACTTAAACTTTTATGTAGAGTCCTTCTACATACAGCATAAGACATTTCAGATAACCACTTTCTATCATTGATAATAAGATATCCACCTTCTATTATTGATAATGGGAATAATAGCAATACTGTACACCTCCACTTTGGTTTTCATCCATGTTTGCAAACTGGGGTGAGGAAAATTAAGGTCTTTCACCCTATTTTACTTCTAAATCACAGAATAAACTTACAGAAACACTAATTGCCAGGTCGAATTACAAGGGAGGGCATGTCTAGAAGTGAGTTTTATTCTCTCTACTGGTTAAAAAGCTACCTTGTCGTGGCTTGCATACACTCTCTGACACTGGAGAACTACTTTGTAAGCTTTAACCTTGTTCTTTCTTTGCTAGCTATTTTAAATCACATCAAATAATGTCATACAGATAAAAGTACTTCTCTGAGGACAAGCTAAGAATGTGATCCATGATGGAAGAAATGGCTACCATAATTACTGTTGGTGATTTAGGATTAAGTGAGGGATAAAACACATTCAACATAATGCTCATTTCTCTATCTTACTAATATTGCACTCTTCAACAAAATAGTTTGCCAGAGTTGATAAAATCTGACTAAGGCTAACATAGTAAAGAGGACATTAAACTAGCTTCTCACTGCAGAGCAGAGCAGAGCAGAGCAGAGCAGAGCAGAGCAGAGCAGAACAGAGCAGAGTTTCACCCACACTGAGCAAGGAAATAATTTCACAGTGAAAATTGTCCAGGGCTATGATCCAGTGTCAGTTCTAAACTGAGGTACTACGTTTTAAATCCCAGACCAACATGTGAAGGAAGATAGTTAACTTAGCACTCCTATATTTACAGTTCTGTCATTATTACTAGTACATAAAACATTAGCAAATTGTAATGGAAAATCACTCACACAGTCAAAGATTAAAATACTGCAGACAAATAATACACCATAAACCCCAGATGGCAATGACCAGAAAAAAGCCCTCCTGTAAAACTAGATTTTCTTTTTAATGTATCTGACCATTTTCAATGCTCCCACCCTACTTCACAACTGAACAATATAAAGACTTGGCACTTGTGAATTAATTTACTGTATATAATAAAACTGTGCAGTATATTCAATATATAATTATGATGAGCTATGCCTTTTTCATATGTACAATACATGAGTTGCATTAACAAATTACACCCAACTGAACCATAAACTCTATTATTTCTTTCAGAAAATCTCAATAACTCAAAATCCTAGATTATTGCAATGACTCTTTAGATGGCCAAGTTGATAAAAAGTATATTGTTCCTCTCACAGCTTTTACTGAGCCTTTTTTACTGCCCCCAAAGTCTAAGTGAAAAAATGTCTGTGTTCAATAAAAGTCCAAAGTTTTACCAATCTTAATCACACAGCAATTTCAAAATGTAAGAATATATAAAATCAGTAATAACCCAGTTTTCTAAATTTCATTATATAAAAAACCTGCTATTTCCAAGCAACATAGAAAGCCTAAATGGTGTGGTCAATACTGAAATATTAATAGAGACTAGAACTTATTTTTACATTTCATGTAATCTCTTGCATAAAAATATATGTTCTTAATAGCTTTTACTAATATTTTTAAATTACTATGTCTGTCCTGAAATATTTAGCCCCGAAAAAATACATGTATTTTTTATATTTATTTATATTTATATTATTATTATATCCACTGTATTTTCCCTTCAACTCTGTAAAATTTGCAGAATTGAAATCAGTTTTGACTGAAATTGTTTTTCAATTTACTCCTGACTTTTCCCTTACAAGATCATGAAAATAAACAAATACTCATTTCTAGGTATATTAATATATTTCTGTAGAAGCTTCAGAAAGAAAGCATAATATGCTGTATAGTAAAACCACCTTAAATCAGGTCCAACTAAAACAGGTTGCTCAGGTCTCATGCTCTGATCATCTCCAAGGATGCAGATTTCGCCAACATTTCCAGGAAACTGACCAATTTCAGGCTAATGATTTTTTTCCTTATGTCTAATCAAAATTTCCTGTGTTGCAACTTGTACCTGTTGCTTTTTGTCTTGTCACTACATGCATTCAAAACAAGTCTGTCTCCACCTTCCCTATACTATAAAATACTATATAAATTAAGGTCTCTCCTTAGTTTCCTTTTTCCTAAGGCTCAACAAACTGAATTTCTTCAGTGTCTCCTCACCTGACACATGCATCAGAACCCTAATCATCTTGATCAAACCCAGCTGGATTAATTCATGTTCATCCAGGACTTTCTGGTAATGAGGAGCCCAAAGGAGGTACAGCTCTTCAGGTACATTGTCACAAATACTCAATTGAGAGACAGAAACACTCTCCACAACTGTCAAACTACTTCTCTCCTAAGAGAGTATGTAGTGAGCTTTCCCCTTTGCATGTGGCTGACTCACCTTCAATTTGGAACTACCAGATCCCTCTCTGTAATGTTTCTTGCTATTCAGACAGCACCTAATCTGTCCTGTTGCACTGAATTACTTCATTCCAGATGAAAGACTGCATTTTCTTGTCTTGTCACTCATGAGCTTTCATTTGCTATATCTTCTGATAGGTTGGGTTCCTCTGAATAGCACTATGTTAATTGTTCCCCCACATTTGGTATTGACTGCTAAGTTTCTGAGTACTGCAATCTGTTATGTCAACAAAGTTATGGAGCTGTACTGGTCTCAGCAGCAGTCCCTGAGTAATGCCACTAGAAACCAGCCAAATGCTGGAATCATTAATCACACCCCTTTACAACTTATGGCCCAGCCAATTTTCCATCCACCTCACTGGCCACTTATCCAGTCCCTATGAAGACAAACTGACTACAATCCTTGCTGTCAAAGAGCGCATCCGCTGCCGTCCTTTTACCCACAGTGTCATCTCTCCCATCACAACATGCAGTTGGGTTGCTCAGGCATATTTTGCCTTTGGTAAACCCGTCCTGTCTGTTCTCAGTCAGCTTGTACGAGTCCTCATGTCCTTAATATTCCCAGTTATGGCTCCCAGGTGGATGATTAAAACTACTAACCCAGATCCTCCTTCTTGATCTTGCTGAAGATGTGTGTGACATTTGATTTTCTTCCATTACATTAAAATAAGAATGTTATCATTTATTTACATAATATAAAACATATTTAATCAGGTTTAAAAATATGTACTATTAAATAAATGATAATTTGGGGGGTTGTTTTCTTTAAATGTAGGGACTCTGAATTAAATATTTTGAGTTTTTTCCTCTCATCTTTAACTTTGCATCATTAATCACAGTTTGTCTTACTGTCTGTGAAAGCAAGGATCAATATGATTGTTCAGAGAAACAGACAATAGAATTTTAACACTAGAGCAAATTGCTGCGCCAGGATCAAGTCAGCAAATGCTGATGCATAAAAGCTATTAATTAATCCATTTGTCCCTGAAATGTTTAGATGATACTTTTCTTGGAATAATGTTTGTCTGTCATTGAAATGCTGTTATGATTCAGGAAATGCTGTTGTGATTGCAGCTTCTTCTGTTTGTTTTGGTTTACATTCTATATTCATGAAGAAAAGGAATATGCTAAATTACTCTGAATAAGAAGATAGACCCGAATTTGATTTAGATTTAAGATATTTATGCTAATTTCATTTAAAAAACCCACAACCCAACAACAAACAAACAAACAAACAAACAAACCCACCCTTGAATGCCTCTTTTATTATAAAGACTTTGTTTTTATACGACAAATACTTCCGTTTCATAGAACAGGGTTAAGTTTTTCCAACTGCTTTATTTAATTACTATTATTATCCATACAGTATTAATAAAGTCTTAAATACTTTAACAATTTTTAACAATCCTCTTACTGATATAGTACATGCCATTGCTATTGTAAATAAAGTATTTCAGTTACTCAAAGTCAAACATGACTTCATGGTAAAACTTCCAGGAAAGTCCTTTACAGAGACAGCACAATGACAATCTCTTCTTACTTCTTACCCTTCAAACTCTCTTTCTTTGATGTTTGTATTTTCCTCTTCCCTGTTGTGATACTAAAAAACATCCAAAGTTCATAATAATAATTATTTTGCTAGTACTTATTCCTGGAGTCCTGTAAAGCTCAGCCAAGATATTATTTATTTAAAATAATGAGAGCTATATCCTTCAAGGAATTTTTTTGACTGGAATTTTGTTAATTTTTCTGTAGCCATATTTGGAATGTAACAACATGAAACCATCTTCAGTACCCCAAACACAAGAATACAAAACTGTCTCTGAGATATTTGGCTTGCATTGGACTGTGTTTGTGAGAATTCTCTGGCGACACTTGAGCCATTTTATCTTCTCTAAAATTAAAATGAAGCATACTGAGAGGATTATTTGCTTTAGCTTGAGTCATAAACATGTTTTATTTTCTTCTGTAGAAATAAAATAGAGTAAAAATGAATTTACGAACATCTAGCCCAGGAATTTGCATCATGCTATTGTAGAATTTACATTTTATTTTCTGAAAATCAACAACATCAAACACACTCCTGAATATCTATTTTCAGAAGTTTATAACTTAGCCAATCAGCTTCAGTGTAATTTAAAAACAGCCTGATGACAGTGGAAAGGGCCTTTACTCTTTGCCTAAAATTCCTAAAACAGAATTATGCCCTGTTCTACTCATTTTGATTGTGGTCTGAATATTAAAAAAAAAAAAAAAAAAAAATCAAAAAAAAATCCCCATATTGTTTCATAAATACGACGTTCATGCTTAAGTGAGGGACAAGGAATAGAATTGGAAGTACATAGAAATTTAAGGCCAGAACTGAATTCACCTGAGTGTGGTTCAGCTCTCAGGAGTGTAGGAGTGTAGTAAGATACCAACCTTGTATATATTTTAGAAAACATTAATTGCTTTGAACTTCAGTGATCTTTGTGGGTCCCTTCCAGCTTAGGACATTCTATGAAAGTTTTTGTATGGTTGTTTTGCAAACAGCAATCATGCATTCAAGTTGAACAGTTGTGGCTGTTCGCTTGCTAGTATTTTAAAACACTAAGTTGTCTGTATTTATCTTGGCTGTTGTCCTTCTGTTTTGCACTCTGATACATAATCTTATTACAATAATTAATATTTTAATACTGAAACACACCTACACACCTACACTATGTAGCATTAAATGTATTGGTCATTGTGTTGTAGATTTGCTTTTCATGTACAAAGTACTGTAGTCTTATAAACAGGACAAATATTGTTTCTAATGGTCACATTTATCAATATAGCAACAAGGATATTGCATTCCTAAAGTACCAGTTATAATTCATATATATATCTGTTGATTAGTTTACCAGTTAGTGCTTTGACATATTTTATATTATAATATCCTATTTTATATGTATCATTATATACTATTTGTACACTTTAATATATTCTAGGAATATTCTTAGTGTGCTTTCATTATAACTCTAAGTGTTGTATAATATACAGCAAGAATTTGTAGTCTAAAATTTCAGTGATCTGCAGGGGTTGCTCTAAATAAGGAATAACCATTTAATGAATATTAATGTTGTTTTCTATTATTTTTTCAGGAAGGATGGAAGTTCAGAAGCATAAGAGTTTTTTTGTAGTAGAAATCATTATGTTTACTTCATGATAGTAAATGACATTCAGAATGATGTATTTTCCTTAAATATTAATATTTTGCTTATAGCCATTGCTGATTCAGCTGTCAGCAGTTTTAAGATATTTAAATTAAAAATGGGAGCAGGTGACTTGATTGTTTACAATTGGAAATCATGTTAATCAATTACATGACATAGTGCATAGTGATCTTTGCTGTGCATGTATCACCAAACACCAAAACACCAACATTTTAGTTTTCTGAATTTTCCTTCATGTTAGTGTTACAGTATCATAATATTTCCCCTAATATTTCTTTATAGAGTACTATTTATAGAAATTTCACTAAAAAGATAACTAATTCATCTGTCACATTATTATTTTATATTAGTAGTCACAGTACAGAGCTGCAAAGTCAGCTACTTATAGGAAAGCTTTATACTAGAAATAGACAGATTAAAAAAAAAAAAAAAAATTCTAGGGCAATGTCAGTGGGATTTGCAAAACTGTTAGCCTCTGACATACCTAGAACAATGCAAATGTAAAATATAAGTTAGGATTAGTACTCTGAATATATTCTAATTGTGGGAGGAGGACAATTCAATTCATGTACAAGGGACTTTAAGTCAAACTGCTGGTGGAAGGGGTAAACCTTTTTTACTGTGCACCATGCCTCTTATGTGGTCACTTTCTATCTTGAATTGTTTGCCTACTGGTAACATAGCTCACAGGTGTAACTACTTCAGGTCAATTCCCAGGGAATCAGAAATACATTAATTTCCAGGTAGACTTTCCATTTCTTAATCTAGCTATATGCCCAAGAGAGAAGACAGATAGGCACATGAATCTGTGCAAACAGTTGGTTCAGACAGTGCAGTTTTCACAATTGAAAATGATCTAAAAGATTTAGTGTGCAATGCTGAAATTGCACAGGCAACAGATCAATTTAATTGGGTGAGACATATTTTCTCACAAAGATGTTTGGCTTAACACTAATCTCAGCATTTCTTTGTCTACCTTAAGCAGTCAAACTCTCCATTAATCTTTACATGATGCTCAGATGGCAAGTGTCCATTGCCTCATAAAATAATCTCCATTCACTATATATTTTATGGCTTTCATTTTCTTCTTAAATGTTAAAAAGATTTATTGAAAAATAGCATATTCTGGACAGAGTTCACCTTGTCTAGCACTTTCAAAGGAGTGGTAAAGATGATCCTGCAGATTTTAAAGTGTATGCTTTCAGAAGTGTTAAATATTCTGCAGGGCTACTAAGAAATTAAGTATCATCTTTCATTCAGTTATTTGAATTTATCATTGAATTATTTTTAAAACCTAAAACGTTTTTATTGAACAATTCAAACTTTGACATAATTATCAGTGATACGAGGACTTCCATTAGGTAGCAGAAAATACTACGAGACAGTTTTCTTTAGGGAGAGTATCTCTGGGATTCCTTTGTCATAAATAATTTCACTAGTTTATTCTTTCTTATATCAGGAAATTCCTGTGTCATTATTTCATGTGGTTTTATGCCACTTTAGTCAGCACAATGCCACTGTTACCTACTTTTTTCTTCATAACTTGACTATGCCAAAGTTAGAAGTTACCAGAATTTTCCTGTACAGTGTTGCTGTGTTCAAACCCAGAGTCTCTTAGCTATTTAAATTGCTTCTAAATATTTTGGTAGAGAAATCAACACTACCAGTCTATGGTGACATCTTTGTAGAAGCTCCCATTTGCCTTTCATCTAGATAATAGTATTAGAATATATCAGTTTACAGGTAGTTAAGCAATTGCCACCAAAAAACCCCTATTTTTTTCTATTTTTTCCTGTTTTGAGGCAACTACTGATTTTCAGTGCTGTGGTAAGATTACATCATATTTAGGAAAACAATTGTACACTTTGGCCATTTGGTATAATTATTATAAATCATAGCTACCTTGTTCTTCACTACCCACAAGCAGTATTCAGATGTTATTATAAAACTTGCTCTATTTCCTAGAATAAGTTTTTCTTTTCTCATGAATGCCCTAAACTGACTAAAAGCCTCACAAATCTACGAATTTTTAAAAATTCCTATTGCTCTCTCTCATTTTTGTCCACTAAGGCATTATAGCCTGATTAATATTGGAAAAGTGAAAACTAGTTTACACTTCGACCGCTTAAAAAAAAAAAAAAAAAAAATCTTTTGCTCTTCTGGAATTCACCAGTTCTGGAAAGTGCTGAGATGAAAATGACCTTGGAGAATTAATCCATCACCAAATGGCTGTGGAAATTTTCTGCCATACTAACCTGTGATAAGAAAAAGTAGAGTGTTTACAGGATAATGTGAAGGTTTTCTGGTTTTAGCTAGAATAGAGTTAGTTAATTTTCTCTATTGTAGCTGGTATGGGACTTGTTTTGGAATTGTGCTAAAACTGTGCTGATAATTCAGGGATAGCTTTTATTGCTGAGCAGTGCTTGCTTATGCCATCCCACCAGCAGGTAGGCATGGGGTGCACAAGAAGTGCTCTGGAGAGGGATCTGGACAGGCTGGCTGGATGGGCTGAGGCCAATTACATGAGGTAATTACAAGACCATGGTGTAGACATGGTTCTTAAGGGCATGGTTTCATCGTAAAGATCCCAGTGCTGGGTTAGCATGTGTATTTGATGATCTTAGAAGTGTTTTCCAGTTGTAATGACACTTATTATTCTAAGATGGGAGGAGACAAGGCTGCGATGGATGACCCCAACTGACCAAAGGGTTTTTCTATACTATTATGACATTCTGCTCAGCAATAAAACTAGGAGGGAGGTTGGTGCGAGTGTCACTGCTTGGAAACTGTCTGGGAATTGGTTGCTTGATAGTGAGGAAGTGCTTTAATTTCTATCGTTTGCCTATCTTGAGTTTTATTTCTCTGATTTTCTTTCTCATTAAAAATTATTGTTATCATTATTATTATCACAGAATTACAGAATCATCAAGGTTGGAAGAGGCATTCAAGATCATCTAGTCCAACTGTTAATCTAGCACTATCACTGCTAAACCATATGCCCAAGTGGCACATCTAGACACCTCCTGAACACATCCAGAGAACGTGAACCTACCACTTCCCCGGGCAACTTATTCAAATGTCTGGATACTCTTTCAGGGATGTTTCTTTCTAATATATAATCTAAGCCTGGCACATCTAAAGGCTATTTCCTCTTGTCCTTTCACTTGAGACATGTCAGAAGAGACTGACCCTCATCCCACCCTTTCAGGTGATTGTAGAGATCAATGAAGTCCCTGAGAGCCTTCTCTTCTCCAATTCCCTCAGATGCTCCTTATAGGATATGCTTTCTAGAACCTTCATCAACATTATTGTTCTTCTTCACTGTTTAATTATTAAACTTCTCATCTCAGCCTCTGTGTTTTCTCATTTCTACCTTTCTGTTTCTGCCCATTCCACTGGGGAAGAGTGAGCAGGTGGCTGTGTAATGCTTATTTGCCAGCTGGGGTTAAGCTATGACACAAGGGAAGGAGAAAAACATAAGAATCACTGTGTAATGACCTTTACAAGACCTTGTCTTGAAGTAATCAAAATTCTGTTCCATGTTTGCATTTCCTTCATGATCTGTGCTCAGAAAGGATACCACAGAAGTACCTGTCACAGGAATAGATGTACAGAAGAGCCATTAAAATGGATTTAAAAGTATTGTTTTATTGAAGACTGGTAACACAGTATCATATTAAAAAAAAGAAGGCCAGTTTAATTTCTGCAGCCATCTCACTCACATACATGAAAGTCCCTCACTTTTACTGCTATGTGTCAGCACCCATCTGGACCCAAGCTACAAGTAAATTCCATCTGGTTGAGATTTAGCAACGACATTGTCAAACATGAAATACTGGACATTTTGAGATATCCACAGAAAATATCTGCTACTCAGCTTTAACTTTTGATGTCTGCTTCTGTGTTATTCAGCTATTTGCAATATCAAACCTTCAAACAACAGGCCAATTAACATTTTCAGCCTCTGGGCAGGTGCCTCAACTTTTGCAACTGTGAGTTAAAATTGCAGGATATGACCTGGACCCTGGGCTCTTAAACTTTTACCTGCATTGGCCAGAGTAGGGTTTGTTTTGTTTTAAGAGACTGATTACAGGAGTATTGTTAGAGATGACCTTATAACTGCAGTTATCTATTCCTTTCATGATGCATAATATTTGAATATTTTACATTCTATTCAGGCAAAAATTCTTGGTGTAAGTTGTCATAACTTACTGGTACTGAAAGAGGATTTACATTTTATTTAGAATATAGCCCACATATGTGCAATGGATTCAGCTGGAATGGAGTTAAATCTAAATAGTAGCTTGTGTGCCGCTGTGTTTTAGATTTTTGACCAAAACAATTCTGTTTCAGAGCATCAAGGCCATCTATCTGTCACTTCTGCCCCCACCAGTGACTAGACTGGTGGTGTGTAAAAGGCTGGGAGAGAACGGAACCATGTAGATGACCCAAATTGCCAAAAAAGATATTCCATGACAAATAATATCATGCCTAGTAGTAAAATGCAGGAGAACTTTCTTAGGGAGTTTAGCTATCTTTTACATGGAAACTGGCTGGGTATCAGCTTATCTGTGGGAGGTGGTAATTGATTGTGTTTGCATCACTTGTTTTGTTTTCTCTCTCTTTCTTCTGCTTTTGTTTTCTGAACCATTTTTATCACTACCCAGGAGTTTTCTGGCTCTTGCTATTCCTGTTCTCCTCCCCTGTCACACTGGAGGCCAGGGTGGGGGAAAATAAGCAAGCAGCTGTGGTACAGAGCTGTCTACTGGGATGAACCCACAAAAATGTGAAACAGAATACACTCAAAAAAGCACAAGAAGGTGCCATATCAATGTTGAATTCTCTAGATCTGTTTGTTTTGGTTTTTTATCATCTAGCAGAACATATATTAATTTCAAGAATTTGAGATAGGGACAGAACATAAATTACCAACACTGCTGCAGATTAAGAATTTACAGGTGATGCATTAGAAGTTTAGCAATGAAGATAAGAAGTTTTGATTTGAAGACAAGAAACATTAGCCTTAACTTGTATACTGAGTAAACATACATTTTCATTTATGTTGAAACACCTGAAAATAAAATACTTCTATAATATCTAAATCAGTGTTCGGTTAAGCTAAAATTACTTTCCATTCAAATAGAGAACAAATATATACACTAATTTAGATTAAAATATTTCAAGTGATTGAATATTCTTTTCAGCAGTTATGAATGCTTCATATAATAGAATTCACTTCTCATGCACAAAAATGTAAAAAAAAAATAAAATCAAAGGAACTGTTCTATAAAACCTTTCTCTGTTTTTGCAAAATACTCTTGATTAACATTCCAACCATGGAGTGTAAAATATCCTAATTATAGTATTACTGTACATGACAGATTAACCACAACATATTTAATAACAGAAAATCTATGAAAAGGATAGTTTATTCAAATAGGAAACCTTGTTTCACTAAACACACTCAAATAACTGACAGAAAATTGAATATGTTATTAGTCAAAGAAGCTGCACTTGATTTGTTGATATTTGCTGCAAGGCATTTTGTGCAATTGTTACATTTTATTGCATAACTTTTTATATCCTGTAATAGCCAAAACACTTGTGATTCACTGTGAATGTTTTAAGATCTGATGTCAGTGTACTAACTGAGACAATGCAGTGAGAGTGGAGTACCTGCCCATGCTTAGACAAGCTCTCCACCTGTATATTTTTGGCCTTTTGCTGTTTTCTAGAAATATATTGATACTCATTAAGAGGATATATTAAATTTGTAAATTAAATCAATTGAATGGTGTATATTTTTTTCATAAAGATCTCTTAGTGATATAAATTGAAATAAAAGTAAACTTCAAACCTGTGGTTGTCAATGCCTATAGAGGTTTTACAGCATCTAGTTATATGTGCATCTTTCTTCTATTTGTTCAACATGAAAAACCAAACAATGAGAACAACACCATCACAGATGAAGCTATGAGATTAAAACTAGTCAATAAAACTTTTCCAGATAAAGGAGTTCATGCCTTTCATAGATGGATGCAACTGGCCATCTGGCAAATAGAATAAATGTTCTGTGAAGTTCATTTTTATCAGTGTGTAGGGAAAATATATTTAGAAGCTTTTAACATTGTACTATAAAGAGAAATTAAGGGTATTGAATTACTGTGAAATACTTCAAAAATGTAGGAAGCAGTACTGTGCTGGCAGAAAAGTCAGATAGACTTATAAGGACAGCTTTAAACTAGACTTACTAGGAGACAGGAATAGAGTTTTGAGAAAAGAAAGAACCAGGGAATGATGGTGCATTAAGAACCACAGTGGAAACACCTACAAAATGCATTGAAGGAAGTAGGTCATGTTCCTTTAAAATGGTGACAGAGTCAATAGCCCAACTGAAATGACTACACTGATGAAGTAGGATAAGTCAAAAAATCAGAAGATGGAAGCCACTGTGCATTCTAGAAAGCTAGGATCTAATCACTAGTACTAAGACCTGGTGGGATGAATCACATGGCTTGGAGCACTGCAAGCAATCATTATAAACAAGGAACTTATAGCAATAGGCAAAGAAGGAGAGATTGGAGTATGGATTACTATCTACAGTATAAAAAATTAATTGATTGCGCAGAGCTGTCTTTGAAAAACAATGATGAACAGGTTGAGAGTTTGTGGATGAAAATTAGAGGCCAAACCAACAAAATATTGTGGTTTGTGTTTACTACCTGCTGCCTAATGAAGAGGAAGAAGTTGACAAATCCTTCTTACTTAACCTACAGGAAGCACCATGTTCATAGAAACCTGCTGGGGCATTCACATCTGCTGGAAAAGCAGCACAGAAGTTTGTAAGTAGTCCTGAAGACTCTTTAAGTATATGAAGGATAACTTTTTAATCCATGTAATAGTCTGATAAGAGAAGCGTTACTAAACCTGTTGCTGATTAATATAGATGAATTAATAAGAGATGTCAAGACCACCGGCAGCCTGGGCTGCAATGACCATGCCCTGATGATCATGTTCTTAATGGACATGTGAACAGGAAGAGTAAAGTCCAGAGACTGAATTTTAGGACTTTCAGTTCTTTGATGAATTTTTGGATGGACCCTCAGGAAAACTGCCCTCAGGGACAAGGAAGTTGAACAAAACTGACAGCTCTTTAAAGAAGTCTTAGCATGCAAGACCTCTTGATTATCACGTGTAAGAGATCACACAAGGAAGGCAGAGGGACTGATGCAGTTGGCTGATGTAGTTGCTAAACCTGACTCTATTGTGAAAAGTCACAGCAGTCAGGCAAAGATCCCAATGACTGTTAAAAGAGAATATTATATCCATTTTTTAAAATGGTAAAAAGGAGAACCTTTGGTACTGCTGACCAGTCAACCTTTCAGCATGCAAAAGGAGGCTTGAGAGAAAAACATAGAAAGGCTTTTGAACAAGGACTGTAGCAATAGAAGAAGGCAGAATGTCTTTAAACTGAAAGCAGGTGTATTTAGACTGACGTAAGAGATTTTTTTATGGTATGGGTGGTGAGACACTGTAACAGCTTGCCCAGAGAAGTTGTGGATGCCCTATGCCTGGAAGCTTTCAAGGCCAGATTGGACAGGACTTGGAGCAACCTGGCCTAGCGGAAGGTGTCCCTGACCATGACAGGAACTAGATGATCTTTATTACCCCTTCCAACTCAAACTATTCTGTGATTTCAGATTCTGTGATTCTAGATTCTATGATTCCATTATTCTGTACTTTAGAGGGTACAACATGCATAACTGCTTTCACTATGGAAGAAAAGACTAAGGAAGTTAGCAGTGAAAATGGCTAGTTCTTACTGTGTACATGTATAAGTTTGCATATTAATTTTATAGCATTAAAAAGCCAGAAAAAATGCTTATTTCTATTTTAATAATTTGGAATTATTATATTCACTGCTTGATGAATTTTTTTCATAGTACTTTTAAGCAATAAATAAATATTGGTTGTATGACTTTTATTTTAGAGTACTAAAAGGAAATAGAAGTCTGTAGTTTATCTAAATAAATATTTTATGTTGCTTATTCATGTAAAAATTTAATAGCAATTACCAAAGTAGTTTTTTGGCAATCAGACGCTTTCAAGAACAAGTTATATAACTAAATTTTTAACTGCCACTAGAAAATGTATTTCAATTAAAATAGAATATTTTGAATTGTTCATAGCTTTATAATTAAATCTAGTATACAGAAAGTAAAATCAATGCTTAAGTAAAATGCTTTTTAGAGATCTTTCAATACTAGTGTGGAAAGTGTGGAAGACTGGAAGACCAGCACCATATTTTGCTTCATTATTGGTAGTTTTCAAGTAATTTTCAATATATGCCAGCTACCAAGAACTGTGTTACAGGATTCTCCAATAAGTTTTATAATAAAAGACACATTACTAGTTTTGACCCCAAAGAAACCAATATGTTAGCATTTAGTTATTTCAAATGACTTCTGTAAATTTTGGCTGCCATCAACCTCTCTGCATATAAACATGCTCTTGTTCCTTCTTTAGATTTCACTCCAAATACAAAACATTCATCCTCCACTGTCTATTTTGCATATTCTACATTTGAAATCAAAGGTTCGTTATGCGTAGAGTTTTTTTACTTCATCTGAGAATAACATCTGACTTCATATCAAGTCTCATACTGAATTATCATAATGATATTTAGAATATAAATTTATTACTTCTTCAAAGTTTAATTTCATATGTATTATGACTGGCTTCCCTTTGCATATTTAGCATCAAAATGTTCAGTCACAACGAGGTCATGGTTATTCTGTCTCATTCATTCAGAACTTCAAGAGCTAGAACATTTCTCTACTGCGAATGTCTGACAATAACTACCAGGTCATTTTGTGACATAAACAGCATATATTAATTTTGTAAATTTCCTATGTAAAAGAAAATCACAATAGCCCACCTGACATTTGAATGCAATTAGTATGTAAACTGATCATGTCTAGTTATGTGCCAATGGCAAATTAGGTATCTGAATAGTTGCCTATTGAAAATATAAGTGTACAAAAGAAAAAGATTAAAAACTTAAAATAAATACATAGCTACAATAACATTGGGTTACAAAGCATATCAATAAATTACTGTGCTGTTAAGGTACTTTATAGCCTAGTGGTAGGTCTCCAATATTCATTCCATATCCAAAAAGACTGAATTGCAGAAGCAATTTCAATCCTTAGTTAATTTAGCTGAATCAATGCAATGGTTTTAGGGGTAAACACTTGCAGTCTTTAGACAGCAACTATGTATGTAGTTGTTGGTCAAATCAATCTATATTTAGATAAGCACTAGATACAGAAAATGCATATTTTGTACTTAAATTCACTTATAACTCAAATTCATATTGTACTACTGCACTGTTAAGCTACAAGAATATAGAAAGAATAATAACTGACGATGAAAGAAAAATATTCCAGGTAAAATGGGGTTGGCTAAATTTTTAATGTTCTAATTCTAAAATTCAGTTTTTGCTATCTCATACATTGTCATTTTCCAATATGTTTTTATAATAAGTATTAGCCATATATTGGAATGATCATCTCAGATTTTAGTGAAATAATACTGCTTCTTTTTCCAATCTCAGCCATACTCTATGCAGTGGACGTAGAAACACACACTGGGACTTAAAATGAACAGATCTACTAAAGACAAATCCTATTTCCTGCATCAAGCAGGTAGCAATATCTGGGCTTCAACATACTATTCTAAACTATTAAGCTGTGTCTTATTCTATTATTGCTTTTGAAACATGCCGAATGAGCATTGTAGAAAGCAGGAAAAATGGTTCCTACTGTTTATTCAGTTTTATGTCAGAAAAAGTAAAAGAAACACAAGTGAAGAGGTGAAAAACACTAACTGAAGGAGGTTTTCAAGTGCAGTAATCACCATGAAAGACAACTAGAAGTTAAGAGCTGGCAAATCAAATATAAACTACATTAAGATGACAAGCAAGATTGAGGTTGAGAAGATGAAAGAAGAAAGAACATAAACTGGGGGATAAAGCTGAGTAATACCCAGTTTCTGAAGCTGATTCTTCTGATGATGTCAGTAGAAGTTTTGTTACAAATCCTGACAGGAGAGGGATAGAGCTTTCTTTGTAGTAACTATAACCTTGACAATTTTATGCATGGCTCATAACATCTGCTTCAGTGAACAGCAGCTGGCTAATAACTTGCCAGAATACCAACTGAATTAGAAAGCTGTGAATCACTGAACTCTACCAATTACATGCTCAAAAGATTCTGTGAACTTCAAAGCTCTGTGTACACAAGTGAGCATTTGTACCACCGGTTTCCTACAGAAATGAAATGTTAGTAGTGCATTCAGCAGTCTATGCCATTATTCTCTGGAAAAAATGGTATATGTATAACTGTGTGCTTTGTGTTTGTGATTAGTTTTTGGTGGGTGAGTGTGGGCAAACTATTGGAATGTATTTAATTCCTGTATTTCATAGACTAGCAATACAACTTTAATTTGTTGTAAAGTTGTCTAGTGCTTTGGTGGATGTCTACCAGTAATTCACAAAATTAAATAGATTTGCAAATAAGTCTGACCTTTTTTGGACTCTTTTATGACTCAGGCCTTTGAAGTTGGTGCTAAAAAACCTTTGTGAAATATTAAGCAACAACTTTTGCAATTAGTTTTGTTTCCAATACAGAATCTTGAGAAACTTGAATAATCCAATTGTTTCTAAACACCTTTCATAGGAGCTTTTGGATTTAGCAGAGTACATAGTTGAATTCTTAGGGATGTAATTTATGACTAAATGTTTGAATTAAGTATCTAGATCAAATAGAGAAACCCTACTTTGATGTTTCTAATGTAGACACCAAAATTTCTAAAAACTACCTGGTACCAGGAGTGTGATCCAGATACAAAAATTTGTACTTTGTCTTCCAATATAATATATGAGAAGGATGAAGGAATAAAGAGTGATTCAGAAAAATTACATGCTAATTGTACAGCAAAAGTAATCTATCATTAGAATATTTTAATGCTTTCATTTGAATATTTTAATGCTTTCAAGCCACAATAGCTGTAGGAGGATTTGCTGGAACAAAATTGTGCAATTGGCCCAAAGACACCAATGGATAGCAAACCAAAACTGAATTCCAATCTTAGCTTTAGAAAGCTGGAAGATATATTTATTCCTTTCCTCTCGGGTAACTATTTTACTCACTTGAATATAAATTATTTCAAAAAGCTAGCAGTCTTGAGCAGAGATGGAGAATCACCTTCAGGCAAGATGCAATTATTAATGATCCAAATAAAGAAAATGAAATGTAGACTGACTTTGATTGAGCAGTCAGTGCACTAAACTCTGGAACAAGCATGCAAAGATTCCTATGCAAAAGACTGCCTTACATATGATACATCTTGACTTTAGAAGGGAATTAGACTCTTTTTCAATTATGCTGTAGTCAAGTCACTCTCATGGAATCTAGGAATACTGGGCCCTCACCTTTTCCATTTATGCTTTTGAACTAAACTGCAAAAATCTTCTATGCTAGGTTACAGTTCTAAATCAACTCCACCTTTTGGAAAAATTTTGATTTCTTTCTAAATATCATCCTCCTTGCACAGGCACTTATTTACAGGAGAAAATAAGGAAACTGTAACCTGCTCATTCCCAGTCACAAACAGATATTGTTGTACAATTTATCTAGCAAGGTTAAGTAGTGAACTAGAGAATTTCTAGATTTTGGTATCATAAAATGATGCTTATGCAAAAGCAGAACTCAAAATAAAAGTCTGGACTTTATCTGCCCAACGCTATGTCATGCTGGAATAAGAAAGCAGAATAGGTTAAATGGAAGATTCATCCCCATTATCAGGACTTTATCTGCCAAATTATGATTGGGCACTGTAACACTCAGAACAGTGAAGTCCAGAGGTACTTTAATATCCTTGTAAATTATTTGGGGTAGGAAGCCAGAAGAGGATAGTAACCCAGGGAATGCCTAACTGACTTCAGATGCAGAGGAAACCAGAGAGATTGGTCTGGGGTTGCTTTGGAAGAATAAGGCTGTTGACATTTTACAATGACAATCAAATTTAAAAAGCAATAAGTGGATGAAGAGTGGGAATACACTCATGGGTGTCCAACAGCCTGCAGAATATTATTTGTGTTGTAAAACATAAGTCTTTGTCTAGAAATTGCCATCCAGCTGCTATATCCATGAATGCTAGATATTATGTCAGTCAGTGGTACTGCCTGGTCTCTCAGCCACCTCACCCTAAATTCACCATGAAAATCACAGATACATGATCTATCGAATCATGTTCTGAGAGCATCTATCATGTTTCTGTCAAAATGAAATTTTATTTTCCAAAGTACTTTCACACTGTGAGAATGAACACATGAATATTTGCCTATTGGGTAAGGATCAGTAATGTTCTGTGACTGTAAAAGAATCATGTACAAGTGTGCATACATAAGCATACAGAATGCTTTTTTCACTAATAATTTTACGCACATATTTTAGGCTTGCAAAATCAAATGTTTCTTTTTTCCCTTTTTTTTTTTTTTTTTTTCTTTTTTTTTTTTATTTATTTCCCCAGAAGACTGTTTCACATAGAGGAATAGTTTTTTGTGAGTATAATTTGAAATCCAGAAATTTGAAAATTATTGTATTTTAAAAATTACAAAATGTCTTAAGTCTGTTACAAGGTTTCATTTAGGGACAATCACTAACACTTCCAATTCAGAAGAATGTGTTCCTGAAAGGTGAGAATGACCTTTCTGGTTTGAACAACTTGGTTATTTCTCTGCCAGTGGGATGAGGAATGCTTTAAGTGATGCAGCTGTTGAACATCAGAGAACAGTAAATTACTCTAACTACTCTATTTGCCAGAGAGTCCAAGGGTTTTCTTTTAGAATGTTTGGGTTTGATTTTGGTTTTGGTTTTTTTTTTTTTTTTTTAAATGAAGAATTATTGTTCAAACTGGCTGTGGTTGGAAATCTCCTGTTATCAGTCTTAGAAAATGGAGGCTTCTGACATGGAATAGCTGGTATTAATACAAGCATATTCACTGCAACTGTGTCTAAGCCAAGTCAAGAAAGGAGAAAAAGTTATTTAAATTCTGTCTTTGTTTCATTCTTGGCTGTTTTTTAATGCTGTTTATTTGAAAACTGATGAGTACGGATAGAAAATGTGCTAGTACTATAATGTAAATTTTACACAGACAGCTCTTGTAATGATAGAACATTTAATTGCTTTTAGTGGCCCAGGATAGAATTATTGAGACAAAATTTCCTTTAAATATTAGCAAGATTTTAAATAATTTGGTTTTTGAAACAAAGATCCCAAATCCATCCTTAAAGAAAGAGTTGGAAGGAGTATAATGAGAAGATATAAATAAAGAAAGAAGAATTTGAGCAGAGCCAAAGGGGCCAATAACACCATTCGGTTCTTTATTTTTGCCCTTTCCTTTTCTCCTCTGCATTTAGTCTTACCTGTGCTTCTGATATTCAGATAGTGCTTCACTTGGTGCGAACTTGAATGAACCTTTAAAAATTCCTTAAGATTGCCTTTCTGCAAAATTCCAGAAACACGATGCTTGAAGAGACTATTTACTGCCTTAAGAAGGCACAGGAACGAGGAGAAATAATTCCTACATGCTTTGAGGACCCCGGTTTCAGATTGTCCATGATTCCCTTCAATAGGATCAGGTAGCTTTCAAAACGAAGCCATATTCATGTGTTTTTGAGAATGGTGGTTATGACACTAATCCCAAATAGAGAAGCCTTATCTAGAGGTTACATAACCCTCTCAGAAATATGTAGACATGGACTAAATTCTCTCATCAGACCCAGGAGGGTTAAAAGCTGCTTAGAAAATTAAAATTCTATGTAGAATTTCCTTAAACAGAGCTCATTTTTTTATTATTATCATTATTTAAAAAAAAAAAAAAAGTAATTTTGTAATAGTTACATGACTAAATGCTTATGTGTTTCATCATCATCATAGTATTTATTTTTCTTCTAACTTTTTGTCACCTCTTTTTTATCCTGTTCCTGTAGGTGGCAAGAAGTTCCAAAAATCAAGAAATGGTATATTCTTCACTTTCTTTTGCTGAAAGTGGGAATTTCAAAGGGGACTAAATTACCAGCTTCAGTAACTTTCAATGAAATGTTTACTTCATCCCTTAGGTACTTTTAAAAATCCTGTCTCTCATAATAATTTAAACACTTGCATTAAAGTGGCAGGCTTTTAGAAGTAGTGAGTAACAAGAGTTTCCACTGACTTCAGTGGAAACTCATTACCTTGGAAAGTAAGGCCATTTTTTAATCAAAATGTTGGAATTACAGCACTCAAATCAGAAGATTTAAATGTTGACAGAGAAGTCTATGTAACCAGCTAATTCAGAAAAAACCCATCGTGAATAAATAAAAAAAATTAAGTTACTCTTGAAAAAATTCCACAATGTGGTGTGTAATCAGCAGACAAGGGTTTGTCACATGCTTCTTATGAGGGAAAACACTAAAAAATAAGTATCATGGAGCTATTCTAAAAGCACTAATCCGATCTTATGCCTGAAAGTTGATTCTGTTGATAGGAAGTGAATAACAGAACTGGAGTAGAAGTGAGAATGTCCCATTAAGTGATTTTTTCTTGATTTTCTCAGAAATTGAGACTTATATGAGCATGTTATCTTGTCTATTTGTTCATATTCAATCTTTTTTTTTTTTTTTTCCAGGTAATTTACCAAGTTCAGCTACATTTTTTAGCAAATTTTCAGGCCTCTGTGATTCATTAAATAAGCAGCCTAATGAAGGAGACTAACTGCATCATTGTTCCTATTTAGGTAAAATATGCCTTGTGCAAGAAGGAGAAAGAAATCTCACACTGAAAAATTTAAAACTAAAATCATACCTTGCTATAAAGAGTTGTTAAGTTACTGTGACTGAAATGTAGAATCACCTGTAAATTTCAAATCAGGGTTTTCTCATCACATATAATTAACTGTGAAAATCACACCATTTAATCCATTAAAGAGAAGGCTTTAGTTAATAAAGATGACTACAGGCATCTCAATCTACCTGAGAAACATTAGATTGTTTAGCAAACAAGATCTTAAAACTAGCACATGGAGACACTTAACAGTAGTACAATCAAAACCTGCTAATACCGACTCTGCTAGAGAAAGTTCTGTACAGACATGCCAAGGTGGCCACAGGTGCATTCCCCCTGCCCTCTCTGGCAGCTAGCTGCAGACAATTGAATTATTCAGACTTTCTGACACTGCCCCACACAGCTGATAGCTCATTTTCCCCCAATAGAATGGGAAAAGAGAACTGAAAGGGTAGAAGTGAGAAAAGTGGGTTGAAATAAAACCAGTTTAAGAGGTAAAGCAATTAAAAGCAAACAAATGAAATATTTTAAAAGGTACGGCTGCACACGCAAGCAAAGCAAAATAAGGAATTCTTTCACAGCTTCCCATAGGCAGGCTGCAGTTCAGCCATCTCTAGGAAAGCAGGACTATCACTCATAGCAGTGACTTTGAAAGACCAACACCATCACTCCAAATTTCCTTTACTTCCTTTTCCTTCCCCCAGCTTTATATGCTAAGCCTGATGCCATATGGTGTAGGATATCCGTTAAATCAATTTGGGTCAGCTGTTTTGGCTGTGTCCCCTCCAGACTCCTCCTGTTCCCTCCCACCAGCCTTCTGACTGGTTGGGTGGTGTGAGGAACAGAAAAGACCTTGGCTCTATGCAGCCATTGCTCAACAATAACAAAAATATCTTTGGGTTATCAACACAGTTTCCAGCACAAATCCAAATCACAACCCCATACCAGGTACTATGAAAAAATTAGCTCTATCCCAGACAAAATTATCATACCCACTGAGCTCATGACTTCTCAGTCTGATTGCTGGCACTCAGATTTGTTACCCTACTCACCTGCTGCTTCTAGTTCACATTTGTGCTCACACATACACTCTGGGAAGAGAGCACACTCACACAGGCAACCTTATACACAGTATTCATTCAGACTCTAGGACAGACTGCAGTGATCAAGCACAACACACAGTCAGAAAAAAGCACACTGACCAGCCACCTGTTCACATGCAACTCATGCTGCCTACCCTTTTCTTCCTTTGTTTTTCAACATTTTGCTGTCCCCAATCCACCTTTTACTGCCTTGGGTGTTCCAGCCCAACTATAAGTCTTGCACATTTCTGCCAGATCTTTGAATTTAACTTAGTTTGCTTGATTTAGTCAGGCAGCCTAATGAATTGCAGCCACCACAGGCATACCTGGTATGCTCCCCCAAGACACACCCTCAGGACCAAAATCAACCTAAAAACCTACTCTGTCTGTTACCTACTAAGGAAAAAACTAATACAAAAATAGAACTTCTGTTGCAGTTTCCACATCAGTCATGAGTGGATGTCTATGAAAAGCTGAGAAGGTGATGCAAATATGCTATTCCTTATTTCCCTTCATAAGACAGCATTAAAAGGCAGTTAAGATGCACTAAATGTTTTCTTAATTTCACTTTACATTTAAGCAATTTTTGCATTTCTTTCAAGGACAGTGTCTGATTGCTTTCCTACCCATTTACAATTTGAGCACTGGTTAGCAGGAAGTAACACAGCCTAATTATAAGAATTTTGAATGAGAATGTGGCCTAGACATTGACAAAGTTTGTGCAAACAATCTAGAGCATTTATTTACTAATAACATATTTTCTTAGGCATAATTTGTCTAAAAGAAATTGCATCAGCACTTCAGCTGGAAATTTATATTTTAAAGCACATTTTATGTGTTATGTGACTGATTATCATATCATAAAATACTGATAATTAAGAAAATGTTACACTTATGACCCAGTTCTATTGCGAAATAACCAGAGTTTTTAAATACATCTGTCCTTTCCTATTATGTTAAATAGAGCACAACAATACCTACAGAAATTGAGGGCTGAAATAGGTTCTCAAAGAAGTGAAGAATACATAGTTATCAGTTACCATTTGGGCTGGTAATGAAAAATACAACCAGCATATACCATAGGGTGAGTGGTAAGTGTAGGACAACTTCTACCTTCTTTGGACTACATCCACTAAATGGTTGTAGTTAAGGATGCCAAAGAATTGGGACAATGCACTCAGGTTGAAGGATTGTTTTCTAAGGCTACATAAACTCATGGAACTTTGCAAAGCATGGGTGTAGTCCCAAAGCATTTTCCCCCATGGGTGTAGTCCCAGTGCTGTGCAGGACAGCACAGGCTGACAAAACAGTAAACACGCAGCTGCCTGTTGTTGCAGACTCTGAGGACAAGGTGGTGAAATCTTCAAAAAACACAGTCTTCAGTGGGTTTAGACTTCCACTGCTGCTACAGGTCTATATACACAAGTGTAGACAAGCATTTGCCGTTTTTTCAGAGCAATGTCATAATTATACCCAAATTGCTACTGTATACATAACCTTTTCCTTCAACCTTGTGGAGAAGTTTGTTAGAGCTTTGTCACTATCCCTACCATTCAAGAAGAGGAGTAATTCTATTAAAAATTCATGCTTGATTTTGTCATTATATAAACCCAATGTAACTCATTTTTAAATGTATTTTAATGAATAAAACATGTCCTCCGTTTAAATGAGGAATACTCTGTAGCAAAGCTTTCTGGAAAGAAGGAGTTAGAAAATTTAACAATATTTCTTCTCACCTTCATTTAATTATCAATATATTCAAATGATAACACCTTGTAAATAAGTTACTGGTTGAGACATTCTCAGGATGAGACTGTCAAGAAAATATTAGGAATTTTCAGCTCTTTTGAAAAACAGAATAAACACTTGATATATTGTATTCTTTCAATCAATCACTTTATCAGAAAGAGTGCTTAACAAAGTGGCAATCAATATATTGCAGATTTTTAAAATTAATCTTTCAGAGGAGCATATCTTCCCAGTGATCAATCAGAAGGCTAGACCAGGATGAGAAAGCATTTCTCCCATGCCCCAGTGTCATAGCCTACCAATCATTAGTTTAGTACATCACAAAAGACCCCCCAAAACAACCTTATGGTGCTCAGGTTCCTTTTTTTCCTAGCAAGAAATTAACATACTAAAGAAAAATATCATTTAAAGGGGGCATCTTGGAGTGAAACATGCATAACTGTTTCTGAAAAAAGACAACGCATTTTAGGCACTTTGCAGCACCTTTAGCCTTAGATCACCTTAATATATATTTATTGTGACAGAAAAACAGGCCAGGCTTAAAGATAAAGGAAAATAGCAAACAGAGATTGAGTGTTTCACCCAAGTTGCATACAAAACAGATTAATCATGTTGTAGTAACCTGAAATTATTTAGAACTTTTTATGGTGTCATCTAATCTGGTTCAGAACAATTTCAGGTGTCAGCAACAAGCTATATATAATTTTCAGGTATTTGTGTCATGTATTTTAAAAAAATTTTTAGGTTCATATAGTGTGAAAAATAAATATAATTTGCTTTATTAGAACTGAAATAATCTTAATGATTATTTTTATAATCTGATATTGTAAGAGATAAATTTCTCATCAACGGTATAAAAAATCCATCTGTGGGAGGGAAGAGTTGCTTTCTAGCCCATTAAATGCAGGAGATAATTTCTAATGAAAGAGTTTTATTTATGTATCCCTGAATTTAGCTAACATAGTGGATATCTGTCCACATGCTGAACAGATGCAGTAAGTGACTATAAATTTTGCAACAGCCTAATTCCCTAGCAAGATCTTAGGAATGACACGGAATAAAACATATTAAATATGTTTTAGACATGCTGGTTTAAAACTACCAAGCTGTAGGGTTTTTTCTCATTAAAAAGTACTGTATTTGTACTATTTTGACATTGCAGGGTTGAAGTGGGTTCATGCAGCCAGGTTTTAGTAATGGAGGGGGCTACAGGGGTGGTTTCTGTGAGCAGCTGCCAGAAGTTTTCCCCTTGACCAGCAGAGCCAATTCCAGAAACCTCCAGGATGGACGTACCCCGGGCCAAGGCTGAGCCAATTAGAAATGGCGGTTAACACCTATGAGATAACAAGATGAAGAAGAAGGAGAAAAAAAAATAAATATTGCACTTACGCAATTGCATCCAGAGAGGAGCGGGGTGAGATCATGTGAGAGGAACAGCCCTGCAGACACCAAGGTGAGTGCAGAAGGAGGGGCAGGAGGTGCTCCAGGCACCAGAGCTGAGATTCCCCTACAGCCCATGAAGAACCACAGGGATGCAGAGATTCACCTGCAGCGCATGGAGAAGACTCAGATTGGAGCAGGTGGATGTCTGAGAGGAGGCTGTGACCCCATGGAAGGCCTGTGGAGGGAGAAGCCCACCCTGGAGCAGTCTGTTCTTGAAGAACTGCACTCTGTGTAAGAGTGATCCACACTGCAGCAGTTTGGACTGATATTGGAGAAGCTCATGGAGAGCTCTCTCCTGTAGGAGGGACCTCATGCTGGATTAATGGAAGGACTCCTCTTCCTGAGCAGCAGCAGAAACAATCTGCCCATAACCCCCATTCCTATCTCCCTGCACTACTGGGGGAGGATCTGGGAAGGAGGCAGGGATGGGAGGAAGGTATTCTCAAGGTCTTATTTTATGAGTCATTATCCTGCTCTGCTTTTGTTAGTAATAAATTCAATCAATATCCCTAATTCTAGCCTGGTTTGCCTGTGACGTTATTTGGTGAGTGATCCCTCCCAACCCTTATGTCAACACATGAACCATTTATTTATTTTCTCTCTCCTCTCCAGCTGTGGAGAAGAGTGACAGGAAGGCTTTGGTGGACGTCTGGCATCTAGCCAGGGGCAACCCACTACAAGGGCTTTTTTTGCCCTCAATGACAGGGTTCAATTTTAATTCTAAATTACCTCACAAAGTTGTTTCTTACATTAACATGACTTTTTCACAATTATATTTTAGCTTGCCACCTTTTTTTTTGCATAATTTACCTACTTCAGGATCCGAGTTAATAAAAATTTCATTAATGTTTGAATGAAATCAACTGGTAACCTCATGTTTTATTTGTCAAGTAAAATTCCAGAAGGTTTAATGAGTAAGAAAGAATAGAATTTCCTAATTTGTAAACTACTGCAAAATCATCTCCAAAATCTAGAAATGAAAGTTTTTAAATTGGGAGTCTAATTTAGTTTTACAGGGTCAGTTATGAACAATGTCTGTCTTTGAGATAAGAAACTGACTATAACTCACATCTATAATTAATAATTTATTGTATCTATAAGGAAAAGGCCTCATCAGTCCTCAGGTCTGTTCCCTCAGAACTTTCTTCTAACTGTGCTATTAACAACACCTAAATACAGGGTCAGAGAATTTCAGCTATAGGACAATAATATCAGAATTTGTTCCTGACTGATCCTTATTACACCTGGATTCTTGTTAGCCAACCAAGAATTTCTTTGAACTTCTAGCTCGAAATAGAAATTGTCTATTGACATTAACTTGATTAAAACACTGCATATGAAATAATAATATCTTATGACGTTTCACTAAGATTTCAAAATAAAGTTTATAATACTATTTATAAATAAATAACCAAAAGTACATCATGTCTGGAGGCAATAGTATTTCTACCCTATTAAGAATTCTAATCTACTGAGCCATATAGTTAATAATTAATTATTTAGCCTTTCTCTGACTTGAAAGAATCCATCCACTCTGATATTGCTTTTACACCCATCTTTTTCTACCATTCTACCTTTCCAACATTTCTATAATAAGAACTATTTTTCATCAAAGAAGATTTTCACACAAATATGATCTATTTTTGCAATTGAAGCCAACACAATCATATACGACAAATAATCATCAGAGCTCAATTCTGCATTCTTTCTAGAAATCACGTGTCTCCAGGGGCACCAGAATACTTGTCAACTATGCTACTAAATTGGGTCAAGTAATGTTATTAAAAACATCAAAGCTTGTCTTGTATTCCCCCCAAAAAATTCCTCAGAAACTCATTTTATGATTTTGTATAATTATAGCTTAAAAACATACATAGAAATCTGCCATGTTTTCCCAAGGGATGCCTTCAGGACTTTGCAATGATCTTTCTGATCTGCTCCAATTTATATGAAGTCGAAATGATTCAACAGATTTACTGTAAAATTAATATAAACACCCTTTTTTTTTTTTTTTCTTATTCACTATTTCACAGTAACTTATGGATTCAGAATTTAGTAGGACCATTGTTAAAATATTAAAGTAATCTGACTCACAGGAATTAACAATATATATATTTCAGCATTTCTTCTACTGATATAATTCAATTTTCTCTGACTTGCATGATTTTTCATAAGTTCTCATTTTATCATTTTCTTTCAATATTGTGTAACTGATTTGAACTTAAAAAATAGTCACTTCAAGCACAATTGTGTTACTGTCTCATAAAATTGAACTTTTTCTGGTTTCATTTTCAATTTGTTTTCCCCCAAATTAAACCAAGTGTCCCACCTCCCTGCACTCCATCCCCCCTCCCAAAATGTCATAGATGTATAGAATGGCTTGGGTTGGAAGGGAATTTGAAGATTATCTACTTCCAACCCCTCTGCCATAGGCAGGGACATTTTTCACTAGACCAGGTTGCTCAAAGCCCCATCCAGCCTGGCCTTGAACATTTCCAGTGATGTGATATCCACAACTTCTCTAGGCAACCTGTTCCAGTGCCTTACCACTCTCACACAAAGGATTTTTTTCCTAATACCTAAACCAAACCTACTCTCCTTCAGTTTAAAGCCATTGCCCTTTGTCCTGTCTCTACATGCTCACAAAAAAATGATGTTCCCATCTTTCTTGCAGACTCCCTTCAGGTGGTGAAAAACCACATGTCATCTTGAAGCATTCTCTTCTTGACTGAGCAAACTCAGTTTTCTTAGTCCTTATAGCAGAGGTGCTCAACCTCTCTAATAATGTTGGTGTCCCTCCTCTGGACTCATCTAACAGGTCAATGTCCTTCTTGTGCTGGCAACCCCAGAGTACTCCTCGAGGGGTCACACAAGAGTGGAGAGGAGGTGCAAAATCCTCTTCCTCAGCCTGATGGCTCTGTTGCTTTTGGTGCAGCCTGGATGCAGGCATAACTTTGCAGCAGCGCTTGGTGACTTCCAGCTTCTCTTTGCTGCCCATGCTGCGTGCATTTGTGTGAAGGCACCTCAGCTGGGCTTTCAGCTCTGCTGCCTTCCTACAGGAACACCCCTAAACTCTTTTGAGATATTTCTCTGCTGTTTCTCTGTTGGCTTCTGTTACTTCAGGAGTCCCTGGCTCATCTCTCTAAGACTGCAAATGTGCTCTCGTGTGGTCAGCACATTTTGGAGTCAGTGTCAGAGGACTCTCACTTTCACCTGTCCCTCTAACCCTTCCATATCACCCCACAATTTGTCAGGGACAAGCTCTCTGTGGGTGGCATTTGTCCAGGTGGGGCTGGGCATGGTCCCTGCTGCGAGTCAGAGCTCCTTTAAGTCACAACTCCATCACTTCCTGCCTGGGAGGTTTGGATGGCTCCCTCTTCTCTGGTTCTGAGGTCTTGCTGGGCAGGAAAGCTCACCTGCCTCTCACAATGTAATTCTCAGCACCAGAGCACTTCATCTTTGAAACATATACTTTATTACACACGTATCATACATATATATGTGTATGTGTGTGTGTATAACTATATATACACACACATGCATAACATATATATATATAATCTATTTCTTCAAAAGATAGGAGATAATTTAGGGCATTTACATTTTCTTTTTTTTTTTTTTTCAGGAATGTATAGCAATACAGAAATCAAGGGACATGCCTGGGTTACAGTATTAGTTCTATAAATAGATTTAGATGGATTTTCACACTCTCTCAGGAAGTAAATTCACAAATGGACTGATCTAATTCTCATTCAAATCAATAGCAGCCTTTAGTAGGCTTTGAGACTAGTCTATTTAATCTTTCTGTATCTCCATTATTCTGCTGTAAATGGAGGATATCTCCTTTAATCACAGAAGTGAAGTGAGCATGAATGTTTAATAATTTATAAAGAGTCAAAAAGTTCTCAGAGGTAGGCCATAAAAGCAAGCTCCTTTCTATATCTATTACTGAAAATACTGCACAAGGTCTAGTTCATCTGTTTTGTGCCTCAGCTGGGGAAAAAGGAACATTTCTCAGATGACCCTGAAAACTCCTATCCTTCTTCATTGATGGGGCAGGAAACTTAGGTGTGTTACACACACTGCTTCAAAACAATGACTAAAGGGAAATTATCTCCTACTTTATGTCTAACCATCTTTTCTAGTTATCTGTATATGCTAGAGACTTGAGTCATGGTCCCAAATACACCCTCTGTTCAGTTAGTGCCCTTGCTCTATTGCTACACATAGTCACTCGATGGGAAGCAGAAAAAGCTTTGCCTATATTAATAAGCAGTGCCAGCAACTATCTAATCTCTCTCTATAAATACTAGGTGGTTCCATTCATAATTCTTATTCAGTGTGGTTCCTGGCTTTTGATATCCCTTAATATGGCAGAGTATTGTCTGAATGAGCATGAGCAGGTGTCATAGGTTGCAGTGCAAAATGTAACCAAAACTCTTTATTCTATCACCATCTGATGAAACTGGGGTGTGGGGTGGTGTAATTTTCTGTCAATGGCCAACTGTCAATAAACCTGCTGGGGCAGTTTTCTTATCTCTTCCACAACCCAGCCTCCCTCCAGGGAGAGATCTTCTGCTCATGGGCCATTGAGTCTCACTGATAGAATTACATCATCCCACTGGGAAATGCTCCAGCCAGGGGGAGGAGACAAGCATTCCTACCTGGATAAAAATCTGGGAGTTGGAACACCAAGGCAGCCTTTTCCACTGGATTCCCAGAGGAAGACCAGGCTCATCTATCACCACTGGACCTTCAGTGAAAGAACTCCACTCTTTCTACAGGAGCATCACTTCAACAGAGCCACATCTGCCACTGGGACTGCAGCCACCATGGAATGGGACTGCCACCAATACCCTGACCCACTGACTCTGTCAGTGGGTTTGTTTGTTTATTTGTTTGTCTTACTGCATGTGTTTTTGTTTTATTGTTTATTTTAATTCCCCTAATAAAAGAACTGTTATTCCTATTTGCATATCTTTGCCTGAGGGCCCCTTAATTTCAAAGTTATAATAATTCGGAGGGAGGGGGTTTAAATTCTCCATTCCAAGGGAGGCTCCTGCCCTCCTCAGCAGACACTTGTCATTCAAACCCCGGCAGCAGGCACAGACCAAAACCAGCCAGGCAGTGTGCCAGCAGTGAAATATTATTCTGCACCAAAAGACAGTGTTCAAGGATGTGCCTTGCTCCTATGCAAGTTTAGCCACACAGCTGCACCCAGATTGCTCTCAACGCAACAGATTGAGCAATTTCTGGTCTAAAACTGGGTATTAGAACTGCTTAAGCTGTGGGAGGAAATTGACGTACACTTCACATTTCTCACAAAACTTTGTTTCGGGGCTCTTGATATGTTCATGTTACAGAACAGGTTCAGTACATCTTAGTGCTGACTTAGACTTCTTTTTATTAAAGCTGCTAACACCACTCTTGATCTTATATGGGATTCTCCACCGGACTTTTTACTGAATCAAGAAAAAAAAAAACAAAAAACATTTTCCTCCACTGGGGTAAAAGTAGATAAAGAGAGTACAATCAAAAATTCAATGTTTAGCTAAGTGATGTACCAAGACAGTTAAAATGAAACTGCTGTTCAAAACCACAATTTTAATTATATTCATATTTGCAGCTAACAGAGTAATTCAATGTAGAACATCTCATTATAAAATAATAAGGTAAATTGATAATATCTTTGCACTTTGGTAGAAGATGCAATTCGGTTCTAAATTAGACTGCTTTCGTGAAATCCAGGTATCCCACAGTGCTTAGTGTCTGTTTAGCATTTAAAATAGCTATGTATCTGTAGCTCTGTATCTTCATACATTTTTGTTCTGATAATTTCATTATTAGTTTTACTGCTTCTTTTTCAAGTACACTCATGAGCCTAGTAGCCAGACTGAGAAATCTACAAATACCACAATGCATCACTGAAAATACTAGAACATGATAAAGAACATTTTATAAGTCTGGTGTTTTTTTAATTCAAATAAAACAAGGGTAAGTTGATAACAGTGTTCTTAAAAATTACTAATTAAGCCAGCTGAACATAGCTACTAAGTTTGCAAAGATTATTTAATCATCATATGATTCAATGACTGAGATTGTTATAATTAGTAGATGTTACTTTCATAAAAAATGCACTTATAGAAAGAAAATAAAATTAAAAACTGTTCAGACTACAAGGTCAAACTTTGACAAAAAGACATTTCTCTTGGGGACTTGGTTAAAAATAAAATATTTCAGCATGAGTTTTATTAAACATTAATTTGCCAATTACTGGTTTACAATCACATTTTCTATCTAGAAGATTTCCTTTTTACATTTATGTGGACTTGAAAATGTACCACTTCAGAAATAATAAAATGTTTTATTAAGTACATTTTTACAGCTTGAGCTGCCAGAGTGAAAGTGTTAGAAATTTTAATTACTTGCTTTATTGCTCCAATAGTCCAGTATATATGTTTATTGATGTATTTCATTGATATATCACCTTATTTCCTGAGTTCTAGAGCAGCTGGAGTCTATACTGGTATGTGAAAATTCTCCCAGCATCAATAAAGATGGGTCATTTCATTTAAAAATAACCACAATTTAATTAATATTATGTGGTTTCCTTTAAATAAGCAGCAAAGGTGTCATTAGGGCTTTTTAGAGAATAAGTCGAATCCTGATAATTGTGAAGTTAATTTAACTGTGAAATGGAGGTATCTGCATGTCAGAAAATGTTCTCTAGTAGTCTGTGCACAATAAGCTCAAATAGTATAAATTTGCATAAATCTATTGAGTTGTGGATTTATACCATCAAAGATCCTAGCTTCATGTTAAAACCTTCTGTTCTTCTTAATAACATTTATATATAATAGCGAATTATGGGAATAGAGCTATCGTTGCAATCTTAGTTTTTTATCATAAATGACCAAATATTTCTCAGATGGAAAGAAAAAGGCAAAGAATTCAGTCACATATCCTAAGACAAATCCAAACTCATATAAACTTTTTCTAAAGGTTTAGGGATTACAGAACCCTTTATTTAGAGCTGAAGGGAAGGGATGCCATCCAGAGGGACCTTGGCACACTTCAGAGGTGGGCAAATGCGAACATCATGAAGTTCAACAAAGCAAAATGCTCTCTTCTACAGAGTGCAAAGTTTTTCACCTGGGTTATGGCAATCTCAGACACACATAGAGACTGGGTAGAGAAGGGATTGAGAGCAGCCCTGTGGAGAAAGACTTGGGGGTGGTGGTTAATGAAAAATGTGAGATGAGCTGTCAGTGTGTGCTTGCAGCTCAGAAGGCCAATTGTATCCTGGGCTGCATCCAAAGGAATGTGGCCAGCAGTTTGAAGGAGGTGATTCTCCCACTCTGCTCTGCTCTTGTGAGACCCCTCCTGGGTCACCTACTGCATCCAGCTCTGGTAAAAGAAGAGCACAAAGAAAAGCATGAAACTGTGGCAGCAAGTCCAGAGGAAGGTCATGAAGTTGATAAGAGGACTGGAGCACAGCCCTGATGAAGACAGGCTGAGCACGTTGGGGCTGTTCAGCTTGGAGAAGGGAAGGCTGTGTGGAGATCACTGAAATAGTCTTTCAGTGTCTGAAGCAGTCTACAGGGAAGCTGGAGAGGAACTCTCTCAGATGCTCTAGTATTAGAACAAGGAGTAATGGGTACAAATTGATCTTTAAGGTCCACTCTAACCCCTAACCATTCTATGATTCTATGATAAACCTCATCCTTGGAGAGAGCCATTCCTACAAAAAGACTGCATAGAACAGCCACTTTATTCACAGAGACTGAGTTTATAGAATAAGCAGAAAACTCTTCTAACAGCCAAAAAATTCATCTTGCATTGAGATTTGCAGCAAAATACTCTGGTCTCAGTAATTCCTCTTCCACCTTCTAATAAGGGGGCTGAAATGGCTTAATGTCCCATTTTGGATTTTTTTCCCTTCACAAGTGGAGCTGATTTGGAAGACAAATTTATCAGTTCTTCATACTGCTTTCATACAGGATTTTTTCCTCAGGTCTAGGATAGCATTATGTAAAGAAAAGGACTAGTAACTCAAAGGCAAAGACATTTTTCTGTGACAGACTTAGGCCTGTCTTCTTCTAGTTCTTGAACTTTTTTTATGTGAACTTCATTAATTTTCTATTCAATTTGTTTTGCTTGGTTCTGGAGGTCTTTCCTTGATAGAAAATAGCTCTTTTAGGAGCTCCTTTATAAGAATAGGAAGAAGCCATACAGTTACAGTACCCTCAACCAGGAATACTAAGTATGGCTTAGAGGAATACTATGTCAAGTTGCATCTTAAATAACTGCATGCTTTTCATGACCTAGATTTTCATTATTAGTTATGGGAATTCTGGATTTATTCAAATTTTCTACTTTAAATAACACATCAGAAATAATGCAAGGAATCCAGACACAACTAAAGTGTTTAATATTAACTAAACTATTCTGTGTGGAGAACTGCTTTGCTTACCCTAGATTGGAGCCTGGCTGTGACAAACACATCAAATGTGGACAGTTAAAAAGTTAAGAGGATAGCTCAGAAAAAAGAAAAGCCAGCAGGAAAGCACAGATACATTATAAGTCTTCTTTTGATAAGCTTTTTGTCACCTTTATAATTAAAGAGGTAGACTAACAGATTAAGTTATATCTGCCAATATCACATATATAATACTTCTCTCCCACTTGGTAATTTTGGTATGCATTACTAGAAAAAATATGCTGTGGAGAAACTGTTTTTTTTTTGTCTTAACTGTAATCTGCTCTGTACTGCTTTCATCTGATAAAATCAGACGGCAGTTTAATAACCAGTTTAAATCTGGTTTTCTATGAATTATTTTATGTCTGATAAAACTGTGGAAACTTACAATTAATAAGTAACCTTGTATTATGCTCCAATGTAAGTATTGTTTCTTAAACTGTAAAATAATGTCACCTGTCATCTAAACTAAACAAAATGTATAGTATGTCACTCTCAGTTTGATCCATTCTTAATTTGCAAACTCATGAATTTTCATATACAGTTCTGTAGTCTTGTAAATTGCTTTTTGAAATTGGTTTTTGAAATAGCCTGCTTTTTTTTCTGCCTTGCATTACTGTACTGACTGAAAATTACTTGCATCATGAGATGGCAAAGGAAATTCATGACATCTGACCATACTGGTCTTGTACTGCTTCCTTCTTTTTGCACAGATTTCATAATAAAGATGCATCTCACTGGCCTCATTAGTAGCTGTCTTCATCGATACAGAAATTCTGGAATATGTGAGGGTTAAATTACTCTCACTTAAAATCCCCTTTTAGGTTGTTTCTTTTTTTCACATATACACAGTAACTGGTCCCTTAATGCATCATTTAAGATCTCTGAACTGGCAATGCTCTGTTAATTTTCTTAATTCAGACACTTAAAAAAAAAATTATAAATGTGAAAGCAGTCTGAAGTCACCATCAACTGAGGAATAAGTGATGTTCTGTAGTTTCCACAATCCATGTAAATGTTTTCTCCACTGGTTTAATAGGACCACTTGGCTTATGCAATAGCTTATAAAGGCTAACTACTGTTATTCTCACTAAAACCACAAAGTAGGAATTTTTTTGCAATTTAGGATATTAGGTAGTTCATATTATTTGAAGCCTGAGATAAAGGTGGGGCAGTTCCCTATTGAGCTATCAAGTAATTCCATTTCCCCCAAATTAGACATTAACGTTTTTTCTGTTTTAAACAAGTGATTCACTCACAGGCCCAGTAACTACATGTTTCTTTCTTTCTCATGTTTTTTTTTTTTTTTTGCTAGACTTTAATCCTTTTTCTTTTACAATTTTTATGAGAGGTACTTCTATTCTCTATGTTCTCTGAAGTTCTTTGCATCTTTCTTAATTATTATATTCTAAAGAAACAATGAATTATTTGGAGTTAATGACATATGCAGGTTTTAACTATTCAGCTAAAAGTATTTTTGATCTAAGAAATTGTGAAAGAATAAAAGAATTTTAAAAGAATTTAAGGATATACTATCAACTTCCTTTACACCCCATATATAAAGAACATTTCATTTGCATGCTTTTAAACAATGCCTGAATGCAGTTTTATAGATCACAAACACGAAAATATGAGGGTTTGCAGCATTTATCTTTCTATTTCCCCTGCTTATACATTGTCTGTTTACTGTGCAACATTTGGCAATATGTAGCATAAAACCAAAATCTTGCTTCTTAACAGGAGTTAATGCCATGCAGCAAAAAAAGCAAAAAAGGAACACCTATTCATGGACACTGCTGAGACTGATTTATGAAGTACACCTGTGGTAGTGCATATACTTGTGTATTCCTCCCCCCAAGTGTTTCTATGTACCCCTCCCTCAAGTGTGACATTTATCCCCTCCACTCCCTGTCCCTGGAACATTTATCCCATTGGCTGATGCCACATGTCTCCCCACTCCTTTCCCGAGGTTTGAAGAAGCCAGGAAAAGCTTCCCCTCTTCCTCTTTTCCTCCCAGACTCCAGCCAAGAATAAACTCCAACACCATCCTGGAGAAAAAGCAGCCCTTGGTCTTTTGCCTTGGTCGTGAAGGAGCTCCCCTGCCCTTCCCACAACACAGCTAGCTAGGGAAATTAAGGACAAAGGGGGGCTATCTCATACACCCAGCAGGGCTGTGTCAGGAATAGCTCAGCATTCATGCTGAGTGCATACAGTACACACTTGTGTGCTGTAGCAGGGCACTGTGAAAGACATTTTTACAAGTAGATTGTGAGTTCAGTCCGAATATAGCAGGGTACAATCACAGGCCTTGGTTGGAAAGACCTGTATGTCAGTACCTGAATGACTGCTCTGTAAGCTGAGCATGTGATCTCTGATGTCAGCATGCATGGCCTTTAATTACATCCTGTACCAGCTCATTCTTAAGGAGAGGTGTAAGAACACAGTGTCCAAAGTGAACCTCCATGTACCACGTGGAAAGTTGGGTATCGTACAGGTAAAAGATTGATAGCTTTGATCACCTGGAAAAATACTTCATAAAATGTGAGAAACAGTGAGGCTGACCACCTTAACCAAGGTGGGAACTCTGAGCAGCATGCCATAGTCAAAAAACAAGTTCTCATCCAGCAGTGCAACAGATGCCATTCCTAGCTTTGGGTGGAACATAAGATTGCAGTACATTTTCTTTGTACAATAAAATAGATTAAGTTTTTCTAATTTTGAGTTTTTATAATTGAGATCCCAAAAGAACTGGTACTGAATGGGAATTAGCTGAGACAGCCATGGCACCATTTCAGTAAGCTGGATAGAGGAGCCTGAGGAAACACAGTGATTACCTCAGCCATGCTCAGTGTCAAACATCCCAGTAGCTCAGTCCTGACATGTTTATATGCATTTTTCCCCATGCTGTCCTTGAGGAGTGGGGGGTTGTTGCATGACATCCATCAAGTCAGACAATGGTAATATCACGCTACATCTTTCCAGCAGTCTCAGGTAGTGTTGTTCTTGGTTCAGGGTCCCTGCCATGGCTCATCCCACTCAGCTCACTTTTGTGTTGTCCTGTATGCTCCATCTTATGTTGTTTGGTCATAACTTGGTCACGGCAAGGTTGTAATGTTCTTGTGATAATCACCTGGAGGCCCTTTTCTATTAATTTTTAAGTCATCTTTGCAAAGCCTAAAAAAAGATACTTAGAAGTAACCTTCTTTCATTATAATCAAGCAATCTTTTAAATAAATGATTATTCACTTGGCAATGAGAGCAAGTCAATGCAATGTCAGTCAGGTTTGATTGCAGCACCAATTTGATCAAATTGCAGTTGATGAGTACGTCCAGTTTAAGTCACTTTGCATGCCTGTTTCCAGTTTTAGAAAACTATTTGGATGAATGAAAGAATAGTAACACTAAAAGTAAACATGAAGATGATTGGATGGGCAACAGATTTTATTCTCCTGCTATAGATACATTGATATATCTTTTTAAGAACTTGTAGTAGAGAGAAGATTGACAGCTTTATTTGTTTTATGTTGGATTACTTAAAGTAATATTTCTGACAATAAGAAATGAAAAATAAATTGAACCATTCATCCATTTTCAAGAAGTTGTTAAATATACTTGCAAAGCTTACCTTCACAAATCAAAATTTAAAAAAATGTATTGTCTATCAGTCACATGAATTTTGTCTACAAAATGAAACAAATCTGCAGCTTAAAAACTGACAGCTGAACAAACAAACACTATTATAAAATCAACAATTTTAATTATATAGTTTTAAAGGTTTGCAATTTTGTGGGCTGCAGAGATTTTTCCTTCTCAGAGCCCAAATCTACTTAAAAAAAACCCCAATACACGAAATAAACAAAACACTAACACCCCTCAAAAAACCCTGAAGTTTGTCAGTTTGTCTAGCCTGCAAATTCAGCCCTTACTCTACACTTGTATAAAGAAAAAAAAAATCAAAGAGAAGGTAAGCCTTCAGGTGTTGAGCAATTTTCCTATGGATGCATTCCTATGGATATTTAATGTCACTACACCTCATTTGATCTTCACTCCTCCCCCACCTCTCATTACAACAGCCCTGATTACTGTTTGACACCAATCAGGACAAGAAATGCTTTTGGAGTGCTGGCAGTGTGGAAGGTACACCAGAGGACCTCTCTGATGCTGAGGTCTAATAGCTGAGATTCCCCCTTCTGGGGGAGCAATCAATAAAGGTATCTCTGCTCATAGCCATCAATTCACACTAAACTTTCAGATATATTTCCCTTTGACACTTAAATGTCTTTGAGAAACTTAAGAATGCTGACAATGAATCACAAGTTTTTAGGCATAGACGTGGTTACAGATGAACTACTTGACTTTGAATGGACTATTTTTGCATGATTTTGTTTTTAATTTTCATTGAAATATTAGCATAATGTTGTGCTACATTAAATCTCAGTCACCAAACTTTATCAGCAAAGAACTTGAGACTTTAGAAATTAACTTAATTGAACTTAAGAAATTAAAACCTCTAACTGTCTAACAGTTTGGAATTATAGCAATTGGATTAAATAATTTCTTCCATCCCTAAGAACATTCAGAATAATTTCACAACTAAATATTGAAAGTCTCTTTGTCATGTTTTATTGGAAGCTATTGCGAATGATGGAACATTATGGATTTTTTTTTTTTCACCAGTGAGTAAAATTGCAGTTAAAAAGTACCAAACAAAGTTTCTTTCATTTGTAAACTTTTGGCAATTACTTATGTGAAAGACTATTTCTTATTTATAATATAACCCCTACAAGATTCTATGCTAAAGTTAGTATTATTATTTCAGGCCCATTAATGCTAAGTTTCATTTTTAAAGGTCTCTCAGGGCAGCTAAAATAATAGCAAAAATATTGAAGACATATGCCACTAATGAAGTCTGTTTCATAACCTCAGAGCTATGTTCTTGCAGTATTTTGACAAAATGTAATTACTTTCTTTATTTTACCCAAAGGCTAAACTTCTAATATAAGAAAAAAGAGAGTGAGAAAAATACACATTTGAATTAAATGTGCAGAATAGGTTCAAAGAGAATGACACAATGCTTAATAGTAAGCCTGTAAGTGCTAACTGAAACTGTTCATATCGCCACCAAAAAGAATTTAAGAGTAGAATTTTTTGCTAGTTTTCCAGTAAACACTGTTTTTAAGACAGAGAAAATGTACACACACACCCCCCCACACACCCCCACACCCCCCCACACACACATATATATTTATATGCTCATTTTTATTTTAATCAGAGTGAATTATTCATGTCACTAATAATGACTGTAGTTTTAGAGCAAAGTAAGTTTCAGTACTGGTTAGTAATGTATATTTTTTTTTTCATAACAGGTGTTACAGTCTGATATAAAATTTCCCATGCTGAATTTTATCAATATCATTTTGAAAGAGTTTTTTAAAACTGTAATTACAAGAAGATTTTTTTTTTGCTTTTGTTTTTCCTCCTCATCTTAAAAGCAATTCCAAGGTTTTGCAGTTTTTAAGAGGAGTAGCTACAAGAATTGACCAAAACAATCACTGATCTTTAATCCAAAATGTATTTGCTAAGAAGAATAGATACCAGATGTGATTATTGATGTTTATTTTCATATGTGGCATGCACAAACAGGCAGAGCAGAGCAGCAGCACAGACCAGAGGAGCCAGGCTCTTACCCAGAGTCAATATGCCAAGCCCTGGCTGACGGCTGGGCTCCTGTGCCAAACAGGAGACTCCACCTTGGGCTCAGCTTTCCCCACGATGCCAGACATACCTGTATGTTTGCTCCTGTGCTCCTGCATTTCTACTGCTTTGTAGTTCTTTTATTTTTATCAGCTCACAGGCCTAAATCACCACTGCCATCTCCAAAGACAATCACCAGAGTTTTGTAGCCACCTGCCTGGAATGTGTCAGAAAAGTCTGATTTTTTTTTTTTTTTTTTTTTTCCCTCTTCCCGCCCATTCCAGGTTAATCTAGTCATTTAAAGATGGGCAGATCTAGTTGAAGGCTCATTATTTTGGATTGTTCTTTCAGGTAGGCTTCATTGTCTGAAATTAGTACTTAAAAGTTGTTTTATTCTGCACAGTTTGTGGAGACTGCAGAGCATGTTGGTTAGATGAGAGACATGTTATGAAACCACCATCAGACAGTCCTTTACCTGCCCAAGTCATGTTTTTGTTCAGGGAGACAAAAATACTCAAAGGAAGCTGTGAGCTCAACTGATTTAATGAAGCAAATCTTAAAACTTTTTTATAAAAAAATTAATTCCAAGCTGGGTATTTGCAGAGCTTTAAATCAATTTTAAATCATCTAGAGCTACCCTGGATAAATAAGCTCTATTGTTTCCACAGCGTTCCCAGAGCTCAGATTACATTTTGAAACATGGTTCATGAGGATATTTAGCATCTTTATTAATAAAAAGATTTATACATCTTCTAAGGGAAACAAGTCCCTCAACAATTTAGATAGAATATTAGCCATTGATAGACAGGTCAATTCCTTTACTGTGTTTAAAATCTGGCTTCATCATTGTATAGTATCTAGTAGGACTCTCCAAAACAAGAGCAGAAAGAAATAAGAAGCCATTTTAATGTGTTCTTTTCAACCTCTATCCAATCAAAACATTACTTTTGATCATGGCTTACTGTCATCAGGTACCCCACCTATTACTTAGGCCACATTACACTGAATTAACAAAATAAAAGCCTTACCACAAACCTGGTCAACCAGCTCAAATATCTTTTCATTTCTGATCTTCATGTTGAAGAAGTAAGTCTGTAATTCACAGACTGGAGAGGAAAATTAAATGAAAACTCTTACAGTGAAACATAGTGGTGCATCTATTCAACAATTTTTTTTTTCACACTTCTACTTTAATCTATGCTTGTGTCTTCTATGTAGAAGGCTACAAAATGTCAGAAAAGCAGACATCATAAAGGAAATTCTAGGAAAACAAAAAATATTTGAGGAAAATATCTCCATTCAATGATGGGAGAAAGCAAAGAAGCAGAATTCTCTGAAGTTTAATTATGGAGTCATTTTGGCATAAGTAAAACAGCCCGATTACAAAGGCTGAAAAATAAAGAGGAACACTGTGCTGATGTCTGATAACCTGGAAATCTGTGAAAGGCATTAATATATTCCTGTTGTAATTTTTCTTTTTTATATGAGTGCATCACACTTAAGTGAATCTTCCAAATTGAAGTGGACATATATGTAAGAAGTGAAAATTTATTTCAACTCTATTTCCTGCAAATTTAGCTTGAAAGAAATGGGGTTTCAGACATTGAATTAAGGACAGGTCTCCTTGCATTGCAATCATATGAAAGGAGAAACATGTTCCCAAGTTCCAGAGTCAGAAAATGGATAGAGAACTCATAGCAATTAGTTATAAACTGTTCTGCAATCACAGTGTTTCAGACAACATTATTGCTAATTACTATGGTAAAAATATTAATAAAAGTACCATATTATAAAAAATGGGCTATAGAAAAGCAATGTAGCATTAAATATAAATACTTTTTCTGATTGCTATGTAATCTAGTGTTTGGAAGTAACTTTTTTTTTTTTTTACCTTTTCAAAACTAGATTCTTATGAAGATTATAGATTTTATGCATACTTGCCATATTGGTAATTCTGAAGTTGCATCAATGTTGAGAAAATTAAGTCTATACCTTCGTATCATGGTCGTAATTCCGTAATTAACCCTTTAACAGAAAATAGCTGAATTTAGGCGATAAAGATGTAGGAATGAAACTAAACAGATTTTTTTAAATCTTAGAATCTGGATAAAATGTTTTCAGAATTCTCAAGAGGCTGGACTACAGTTCTTAAATGACATCTGAACTCTAGTTCCTCACCAAAGGAATTTTAATAAGAGCTAAAAGAAAGCAAACTTCTCTAAAACCAGATGCTAATTAAGTATAGTTATTAATTATTTTGACTAAAAAGCTCAAAGATCATCTGAGAAATGGCTCTAATAAGATCTTTAGTATTTCAAGAAGAACCTGTAAATAAATACATTAAATCAGAAAAGCATAGTAAAGTATATTGCACTTGGGAAGGAGTATATGTCAGTATGAATGAAGATCAGGCAATATCCCTGTAAAGGTCAGATGTTTTCTTAATATTTAGGGATGTAGCTACAAGGTAGGCTAAGGGTGAGTTCTTTAAATTGGATGAACAACAACAACAACCAAAAAAAACCAGTATGAATTTTCCAAACTATTAGTAGCCATAGGATTTTCTGCTATTTGACATTTTAAATTTTATCATTTTTCCTTCCTTTACAGAAACAGTGGTTATATTTTTCTCCAAAATAAGCAAGTAATAAGTAGACAAAAAGCCAAATAAATCTTCTCTACCAGCTCTTTACGTGGACATTGGTGTCTGTTGCAAGCTTTGCATTTCAACTCATCTGGAGAAAGTAAGCACTCTTGTTTTCAGGGCAGCCTTTAAATTTCCTTGACCTTAAGTGATGTGGCATTAAATCAAGTTACACTAAGGAAACAGCACTGACCATTCTGACAACTGATTTCTCACTTGTGATGGATGAAGACATCTGTATACTAATTCTCTTAGATTTACAGCTGTTGTTAGGAAGAATAACTATGGTCTTCTTGGATCTGAACAGTCTTACATGAAGTGAAAGGATTGCCCAAGTGAACTGCTTATATTTTATTATTTTTTTGCCCTTTGAGGATCACAAAACAATTTTTTTTCATTTCCAGAGACCTTTAGTCTGAATAAGGGCCATAGAAGCTTATGATGAGTGAGTGTTAGGAAAACTTGGAAATGTTACTGGAAAAAAATTATTGAGAAAATTTAATATTAGCAAGTCAATGTATGTGGTGAAAACTGTTTTTAAAGAAGTTCATTTTCAGTAGATTTAGTGAAATAAAGAGAGATGGATTAAAAAATTACACTTTCTTAAACATCAAAAATGTTTCCAACCTCTGTAAAATGAAATCAATATAACCTTCTTTATTCCTCTTTAATTTTTAACCAGGTTGTATTAAGTATTCCTGTCTTAGAAATGAGTATAGCTGAATACATGTCAGTTACTAAGCAGTTAATATAGATGTAAATATCAGTGCCTTCTTTTGAATACACTAGAGTAAATTAATTGCAATATAGTACTTATCCTTTTGATTTTCACTATATTCCTTGGAAATTATGTCATTTTCTGCATTTCCCAAGATGAAAGCTACTTTAAATTACACAGTCTTGATACTAATCCACCAAGCATTGGTTTATGCAAGCTGTTCCCCAGGACCTAGTAGATACCAAAGGACTTGCAGGTGAAGTTCACCTGCATGTTTACATGTAATTAAAATTCTAATCTTTGATATTCTTGGTGGCTATCTCTCTGCCCCTGTATTTTTCATTCAAAATAAAAAATAAAAAGAAGAATTTGCATGGTCAGTTCTGTGACTTGATGAAGTAAATCACTGAGTTTAGCTCAGTTGGTTAAAGCATGGTGTTAATAATGTCAAGATTGTAGATCTGATCACCAGATGGGCCATCCATTTAAGAGTTGGACTCGATGACCCTTGTGTGTGGCTTCCAACTCACAATATTCTGTGTTTTTGTCAGCATTTATCACTATGAACTTTCAGAAGAATTCTTAGAATTCACTACTTCCCATATAATTTGAGACTGGGTAATTTAGCATCACATTAATTCTCCCAGGGTTCTCTTCAATCAAGAGCACACAATATAGGGACAAACCTTTGTCTCAGAAAGATTATTGGAAATATCCAAACTCATTTTGGATGAATCTGACTTCAAAAATGTTAGAGGAGCAGATATTTAGCATATTAGCTGTATTTAGGTACCTCAGAATGTAGATTATCACAGATTATCAAATTCTGGCTACTAAGTTAATGGTTTATGTATTAAAAATTTTTGTGTTACATTTTCAGGTTTTGCGAAATGACCTCAGCAAACATTAAGAAATGCATTTTTAACATGCCCCCCCCCCCACCCCCCGGGTCCTTTTCAAAAGAAATTGTTCCTTAAATTTAGAACAGCTGACTTGGTCTTCATGGAGTATTCATATCAGTTTTAAGTTTTCAAACCTTCAACTTTTATTGGAATTGTTGCTCCTGTGCATAGCACATCAAATGTACTGGTATTTATTGCCATCCTGCATTATTTCTTTATTATTTGAGCAATAAACCACCACACTATTGCTTTGCCCATTGTAATTACCCACAACCCAGGAGAATTTTGGTTTTTTACCTTCAGGAAAGAAATGAGATGAAACAATATCGATTAGTAAGAAAGTAAAAATAGAATTAGTCCTTCAACACAATTCCTTCTATAAAGAACTGTTTCGAAGGAAAGTTTTAGCACCTGAACAAGGATATCTTATGTCCCAGGGATCAGCACTAACTGCTGTTAGCTACATTGCTATCATAAAATTGTATCATGCATTTGATCTTCCTCCCACAAAATTGGATTCCAAGTATTTTACAACATATCAAGAATTTTTATTACATTCATAGTTTTAATACAATTTTTGCAATTAACTATATATAGAGGTGTTTTATTTGGCTTTGCTTTCATGTGCTATTAGTAAAAGTCAGTTTATTGCAGTAATTTAAAGTAAAATCCAGATTCTATGTGTATGTTTTTATGCAGATTTAAGCAGATTATGTTTATATGTCCAGGAAAGTTGTATTTTCTAGACTTCTTCCAAATACTTTTGCCTTGATTCCTCAGCACTGACTGCTTCTTTTTGTCTTTGACCTGCTCTCCTCTACTTCATCCTCTATTCTATTGCCATCAATTAAGATTTTATGGAAGAAGCAAGTTAAAAGTCTTATCAGTTTGATTTTGCTATAACGCTAAGATTTCCAACACCCTTGATCTGTTGTCACTGAGCACTGTAGCAATTTAGATAAACATTACAGAATTTTAAATTTTTATGTATTTCACTCCTCAAGTTAACAATGAGGTACGGTAATGCTGTTTCTGGCTTGTACTTATAACTCAATAAATTGCTTACACTGCTTAAATAATGTCAGTGCCAGAGTTTTTCTATGCCTTCCTATGGATAATTCTTTTTTTCTTGTGATACATTTTTACAGCAGTTACTTTCATTTTAAAATGATGAGATAGTTCCAATTCCTAGTGCTGCAAACTTCAGAGGAGGTATAATAAAAGAGGTTTGTTTATGGATTTCCCTACCTTTTCTGGGTACTTACTTCAATACTCTTCAGGCATGAACTTGTTTTAGTCCCCTGATTATCCATTTTGCCTTCCCAATAATTTGTATGCTTTCCTGAATGTACCTGACTGGAAAGGTTTCTGGCAGAGAAATTCAATCACAACCTTGGAATGACTTGAATTAAAGATCATTCTTGTAGATAGTATGACCACTCTGAGGCTGGAAGACTGGGCTAATCTGGGGAAGAATGTCTTTCCATTTCTTGCTAATAAACACTTAACAAGAACTTACATGTAACCTTATCTTTTACCTGCTTAAAAGACTATGGCCTTTGCAAAACTTGCAAAACTTCTGTGAATTGTGTTCAAAATATTTTGGGGGCAATTTATACCTGCTGTAACTGTCATACAACAAGGTTGTTACAGTTCTGAAGGAAAACTGGGAGTTTACAAACATTTTAAAGATCTTGTCAGAGTACACAATTTGGTGTTAATATTATCCATTAAATGTTGACTTCTTTTTTTTTTTGGTCATAATGCCTAGTTATAGCTAGCATTAATAAATCAGATTACTAAAGAAAAAAAGAAACAAACAAAAAACCCAAACAAATAAACAGAAGCAGCTACTTTAAGCAACAACCAGCTTTGTAGCCACATAAAAAATGTCAAGATGTTCTTATGACATTTACTGAAGTGGCTCATCACCATCTCTCTGCTGGGAGAAAGAGCTAAGCATTATAACCCCAGGACCAGAGATAATGCTTTGTAGTTTGGGGGTTGTGAGAACCCTTCACCTTACTGTTTCTGCAGGTTACCCCAAAATTTAATCTCTCAATGTTTTATACTAATGTGTCTTTCTGTTGGTGTTACTCAATCTAAGGAGCTTTGCAACCCAGAGTCTCCTCAGAGAATTGCTTTGCTTCCACAGCAGCCCAGTGGCCAAACTCTTCTGTACAAATCTATGTATATATTTCTTTCAGACTATACCACAAGAAAAGACATCCTTTACTGTTTGATGCTGAAAGAAATTGCTGAAAATATGTCATTAACTGCAGGGGAAAAAGGGAACCATCACTGTTTGAAGGACTGAAGAGAAGCAATAGATAGGACGATATTGATATAACTATTTTGATTTAAGGGCATGATTTTTTTACCTGGTTTGTAAAGTTGGCATTAGTAAAGTAACCTCATATACTGTCCTGCTGTAACCATGGGTAGATGATCTGATAGTATTGATCTGAACCTGGGCAAAGATGACCTTAAGGATCTTGTCAACCTAAATCTATGCAGCAAGAACCTTGAAGAAACTCTTGGGAATTGTGAAGGGCTCAGAGTCATTGTAATGTACGGAGTGTTTAGAAATTGGCATCTGGCCAGTCACGCAAACTTCATTTTGTTTTACAGTTTTACCATGTAAGCAAGTGTCCCTTACAATTAAAATCATGATTTATGAAGAATATTAATTATTCATGAATAGTGACTGATAAGCAGTATATATGTAATTTAGCAGAAATTATTTGCTTAACTATTAAATCAATTGAAGCATGTGTAAGACAGTTGAAAGATTTTAGCATTCCCTTTTCATTTGCCCTCTCTCCTTTTTCTACAGTTTTCTCTGGTGATTTTCAATTGATAAAAACAATGCCACCAATATATAAAGAAAATTAATTTGTGAGCATTCCATTTCAGCCAGATCTGATTTTTTTAATAGTAGATCCTGGTTGCTTTCATCTGGCAGATACATGCCAAATCTTGTATTTGGATGGTGTGTGTACACCTTTTTTTTGTTTTTTTTTTTTTTTTAAATGTTCCTTAGCTTCTAAAAGGTCTGGGCTGCAAGGCCTTTATCCAAACAAATGCAAAGTTTGCAGGCATAAAATCTGTGGTTTGAGCCATGAGCACGACATAATTTCTTTTACGCTTCCAGGAATACAAACTGCTAATTCAAATCTGTTTGCAGTTTTCATTTCAGAGAATCCTTTGAGAACTTCAGGGAGATGAAAAGAAAAACATGTTTAGATGAGGATTAAAAGCTACCCTGAAGTTAAAATTTAAGGGGTTCTAATTCTCTCGTAGTTCCTGCTTTTTTGATGTTTTTCTTAGTGCACTGTTCTGTTGCCATTTCTAAACTTTAAACCTGGAAATTTTATTTATAAGTACTGAAGGGTCTTCCAAGAGCTTCCAAGAGAATGTTGTTGAAGCAGCTTAAAAACTGTCGCTTTTCAAGTCTCTTTAGCAAATATGAAGAGAAGCCCAAGCAGGCGACAAAACAGATCTGATCCTCAAAAGGCTGTTCACAGAACTCTGCTTTCTGAACAAAATTGTCCATTACAGGTGAATGTAACAGAATTACAGTTCTGTAACAGAAAAGAGCACTTTGAAAGAATCAGTAGTTGATTGAGTAGTTTTGTCCAGCTATTTCCAGCTACAAAGGGAACTGAAAAAGCTCAGAGCACATAGTTATTCAGTGAATTTTTCAGTAGCAATACTGAATTCAGTCCTTTCCACCATTTCCCTTCCACCATTTTCTTTAGAATTCCTTAGTATAGCAACTTCTTCCTAACAATCTAGTTGAATTTTTATTGATTAAATAGAATGATAGTTTATTAGAGTAATTTATATAAAGAAGGACTTCTGAGATATTTTTCAGCTTTGAGTGGGGAGCCTTGACTAGTATTCCCAGATTAAACAGTCAGACATGCATTATTCCTGTAGCACAGACTTTCCTGAGCAGTTCTTTGACGTAAGAAAAAAAACATAGACACAGAGATTTTGGTGAAAGAACTCTGATTTTTTTCTTTGCCTTCTGGTACTGCATTTGTTTTACCTTTCCTTTTGGTTGTTAAAAATATCATAATTTAAAGTTTTTTGCTGCTCAAAAGCTTTTTTCAATTCTCTCCTAAGGCAGTTGTTGTAATCCTGTTGATCTTTGGCAAGGAAACACACATTTATTTTTGGAATGGTAAAAAAGGAAGTGCCTTAGCTTACAAGAAACAAAATGTAATGACTATCACATTACTGGAAAGTTGTCACTGTAATAATATTTCCAATGATTACTCATTTGTATTCTTATTTTTGTCATTGTTATCTCAAACAAGGTCTTTTAATTTAAAATATCTAGTAAAGAAATCCTAAAAATATTGAATATATGACTGACCCAACAACAGCTGTCCAAAAAAGTAGGATGTAGAAATCAAAACTAGTCACAAATGGTTTTTCTGCATGCAATGGCAAGTGAATATATCTTTATTCCATGGCTTTTGATGCTAAATATAAAACATGATGAAATGTCCAAAGGAAAGGGGCTACTCCAGAGGTGATAAAGAAAGCCTTGAAGACTGTGCTAGACTAGCTGTCTAACTAGGTATAACTGTGATTTTTTCAGATGAATCTCAGACTTATTCTTCAGATTTACTGAGAATCAAGGCTATTAACTGGTTAGTACAGAACAGAGAAGAGTATTATGATTCTTTTATGCTTTTATGATATAACAATATATAATATATATAATATGAATGGGAATTTTGAGTCTACACAAAATGCAGTCTTACAGCAGATTGGACATGTTGGTGTTTCAGAAGATGTGATTTCACCTAAAGTGAATGAGCTGTCTGAACCAGACTGTTATAGTGCTTTTAAACATATAGAAATATTGTGCAATTTTAAAAAATATTTTCAGTTTTGCTATGTAGGCAGTGACAACTTGATAACCCCTTCTTTTTTCTTATTTTTTTGATATATCTTTTTTATATCTTCTATCTTCTAAGGCTAGATTGACTGTGATATTAAGTGTTCAAAGAAGTACACAGTATTTCTAAGGAAAATGGTATCTTTTAAGAAACATATCTCCATTCTGCAAATTAATCACATTGGCCTTTAATTCAAATTCTTAAATATTAATAAAACTATAGTGTTTTCATGACTCATGACTTTTTCTAAAAATTCCATTATATAAAATTTATATATTTATGTAGATATTTATATGTGCTGCTTAATATTTAAAGACAGAATTATATAAAGAACTAGACTGGCTGTGTCCACTAACATTTTTGAATACTTGGAGCATATCAGCTAATGGATTGAAAATCATTTTAAACTAATTTGGCTTTTCAACCAAATTCCAAACTTTTTAAAAAGGCTGTTAAAAAAAATAACTTCAGAACTATTTTTCAAATAGAAACTAGGCCTTTCAAAACAAGGGACAGAAAATAGATGGCCAGCTTTTTATGTTTTCTATTGCCAGAGAGAGAGAGAGAGAGAGAGAGAGAGAGAGAATGGTCTAGTAGGTGGACTATTCATATTATAATACATGGTATTACAGCTAAGATATATTCTCTCTAAATTTTTAAATTATAGATGGAACCTAGTTTTTCCCCATAGTGCAAAATTTTGCTTTGTTGTGCAGGAGAATTTGAAATACAAAATTTTCACTGAGCACTTTTACATTTTTACGTTTCTTACATTTCTAAAAGATTACTCACTACTGTTCTGTGACTTTCTTTAACTCTTAGAATTTTTTTGGAGTAATTCAATAGTGCGAACATAGTCTGACATTCTATTCCAAATGAAACTCTGTAGATTGTACTAAGCATTGTTAGGATGATATAAACACTATCCAAGAAGATTAAAGAGGAAAGAAATGATAAAGAAAGTAAGACAGTAAAGCTACAGAGGTTGCAATGTTTTCAAGGACTGATAGTAATAGCATTTAGTTTTGGTTTGTTGTTGGGGTTTTTTCTGTAAAATATCTTGGCATATCTTTTTCTGTAAAATATCTTACTTCATAGGCAAAGGTGAAGATAGGTGAGAAAAGAAACCTTACCTATGTTGTCTCTAAACTCATTGTCATTCAAGTAGCAAATTGCTTTCTCTTACTGCCTTTGTCTTGTCTTAGACTATCTTCATCTTGGGAGCTCAACAGACTGTGAACTGCACTGTCTCTGGAGCTGTGCCTTGCTTTTCTCTCAGCAACCCATAGAAAGATCGATTTTATTGTTGTATTTGGGGTTTCAATGCTGTCTTTTACCTTTTTTTTCTTTTTTATCAAATCACTTCTCTGGAGGTATTCTAAAGAATGTAGATGTGTTTTCCATGTTTTATGCTGTCCTTGCTCAAAGTTCCCTTAATATGATTGACCTGTCCTTCCCTCTTCCAAGATCATTGGTGGTCAGAATCACTTTAGGCATCATTCAGACTTTAGGGATTTCTTACAGATTTTTCAGTAAAGAACTATTTGACAGCACATATAAATGGTACTGATGCTTCTGTAGAGAGGTGACTTATTTTAGCTTTCATCCTCGCAGCAATGTTTGAGTCTTTGTAGAAATATCTGTTATTTTTCTCTCCTGTATGCTGTGCAGAGCTGGGAATATTTCTGTTCTGCATGTTTCATCTCATTTTAAATGCATTCCCCAACTGTACAAGCAGGAATATTTGTAGGATTTATTCATGAAAATAGCATTTAGAATTTAAAAAACTATTTACTTTCATATATATTTCCACTCTTGGAGTCTACATAATTTTTAAAATCAGGACAAATAGCAAAAAGACATCTTATAAATAAATCACATAAGAAAATACAGTAAGAGAGAAAGGAAAGTTATAATATTACTTTAGAGGTCAAGTGGCTGAATAAAAAGTGATCCTTTTCCAGTGGCTGTTCCCTAAGTTCCTTTGAATATTACTGAACAAATTCTCAGCAGCTTAGAAATGTCAGAGCTCTCCTCAAGCCAAAAGTTTTAACTTCTCTAAAGATCTCTTACCTGTTACGTACAAAACCCACTGTGCCTTGTGAGACTTTTCTCATTTACTTTAATAGATTTTGAGCATTCATGCTGATTGCATATATATCTCTTACAGAGCTCCCCAGAGATGATCATCATATCTTAAAGATGAGATTCTGCCACCTGTCATCACTTACAGGATATGAACTTTGGGAATCTTTAGATGAGAGCTGCCCATGCTTCTAAACTGAGTATATCCACTACTACATGAAGTTTATATGAAGTTTATATTTTAGTATTGGAAAAATTACTTAGCCTAGTTCCAGGAGTACAGGGGAAATAAAAAAAAACTAAACCAAGAAAACCCCAAAAGCTAAAACACCTTACAGACCTAAAGACCTAAAAGCCTTTCTGACATTTTCACATCTAAATTATTACTGCCCTTTAAGTAAGGGGTCAGACATTACTGGAGCTTTCCATTGTCTGATACTTTATATGAACCTGATCTGAAGCTGTTATCTGTCCCCCATTAAGGTTGACAGACAGGAGTACAAACAGGTTTCAACAACTCTGCAGAATGTTTGGAAGTGGGCCAATTTTAGACTTTTCCAGAAACACAATTTTCCTAAACAGTACCAGTATATTTGTGGATAAGAACAGGTTTTTAAGGTGAGCTTTCTGTGAAGAAGAAAAAAAAAAGTTATGTTTAAGCTCTGGGTAACCAGAAAATAAATTAAAAGTTAGGTCATTTGGTGATGGTTTCATCAGAATTAAATATTTCCCTATAAATATGCTTGGAAATGTGAAATATCTAGATGGAAGAACAAGCTCTGAGCTAAAGCACCTTCTGTACCCCAAAAAGTTCAGTGGGCACAGGCAATTAAAGTAATTTATTTGTACCTTTTGGAACAAATACTCTGTCAATCTCAGTAAGACCTTAGAAATAGTATTTGAAGGCTGTGTTTTCATCACAATTTTTGCTTTAGTGTATAATTTTAGTGACTGAAATGAATTAGAAATTATTTGTATATTTTTATTCAGCATCAGATAGGGTACAGCTTCTAGTAAATATAATACTTCTTTTCATTTTCAAATGTAAATGACAAATCAGGTTTTATGTAGCTTGACAACTACCTTCTGCATGGCTGTTCTTCAGGGCAGCACAAAGCCTTTCTAAGAAATAAAATGCCTCAGACAGATTTAACTGAAAATTATCAAGTTGTTTGTTCTTTAATGAATCAGATGTTTATTGAGAATAAATTAAAATATTTGCATCAATTTGAATGCCTATGTTCCACTAACAGACAGAGCTGAATTACTAATGACTCACCAAAGGGAAATTTATTATTAGTGGTAAGAGGATCACTTTTCAATAATCTTTTAAATTATACAGAAAAACAATACTCTGAGCATTTTAATATATAATATGGATTTGCAAAAGCATTTATCTCAACTATTTTTTTTCAAGTGAATAGAAAATATCCTAAGAAACAAGAAGAAAAGCATTATTAGATGCACATATAAATACAATTATAATCGAACACGAAGCTAGATTCATAAACTTATGATTTTACACAAGAGGAGTTTTGCTTTTCAGAAAATTCATCTTCAACATCTGATGGAAATAAACACACATTTTTCCACATTTTGGAATCATCTTATTATAATGAATGGTAAGTGCGGAGACTTTATGTCATAAAACTTTTTATTATTACATTTCAAATAGGACTTATTTTCCCTCATTAAACTTGGTTTCAAACCAGATGAAAGAGTATGATAGCTATAAAAAGTAAAAAAAACTTAATATGTCTATCAGGTGAAAAATATTAGTTGGGGAATATCATGAATAAATATAGACATGTTTATAGAAGAAGGAAAAAATTATATTTTCATTCTGAAAAAAAGTGTCAAATATTCAGATGTAATCATACTCCACAGTAAATTTGGAGCTTAAAGTGAATCTGAAGCTGAGTTTAAAATAAAAATCTGACCAAGTATAAATATAGCATGTCTGCACATTTGTGTTAAAAGGGCATCCATTTTCTCCCTCCTCCCCTGAAGTTTTGATGCTTAAAATCTCAGAAGAAATAATTTAAGTTTTATGAGAATTTTGTGACTTATGCAGTAGCGTAAGTAAAAGCAGAACATATCCTCTTTGTGTTTCAACTAGAACTGAATAGAAAAAAAAACATTTGGATAGAAGAAAATGTGTAGTCGTTTTATTGTGAAATGACCAGAGGCATGGTAAGATTAGAGCAAATTAATCATGGTTAGGTATGTATCCATATACATTTGATCAGAATTAATTCTGGTTTTCCTCTTTTCTTATTTGCTAGATGACTTAAAAAATCTTCTTTGCTAGAAGACTTCAAAGATCTTTTGCAGTGAAAATTACATTTGCATTGCTACAACAAAGTTTTATTAACAAGGGTGTCCCCATTCTAGGTCAGACAGAGAATAACTAAAGGATTGAGCAGTTTGCACAAATAATTCTGATCAAAAGAAACAGAACCCAGATAACCTGGATCTAGTGACTAACCTAAGTCACTATCAAACATGCAAATTTTCCTTTTTAAGCCTATATTCCTGTGAAATTAGACTTTTGCCATGGTAAATGTTTGTAAATACACCATCAGCCTTTTCCTCTGCCTCCTCTCCTCCCCAGGTCACCCTGTCTCTAGATGTCATTTTAGTCAGAAGACCAAGTGGGCCAAAATGCAGGAGATGCATGATGCTCCTGCTGGGCTTTGTTTCCACATCCCGTCATCTCAGCCCACAGACTGTTGAAACATCACCCAGTATCTCCTCTGCTCCTCCTTTCCCTCCCTGTGAAGGGAAGACTTTGTCATAATTTTAGAGATACCAAGTAAAAGTACCTAAAAGGATTTCCCCCAAATGTTGTCTGCTCTTGCCTTCCACTAGACATTAGATCAAAGAAAAGGCTGAAATTCATTTTATCTGGAGAATATGGTGAAATAGAGCTGTGCACAGGTTTGGATTCCTCAGGAGGTCTGTGCAAGGAGAGTGAAAGCCAGCTGTTCCGCATAAGTAGAAACTAAGAATAATAGAGACTTAACACATTTTTGCTAGCATTTAACTTGCAGTATATTATGAGGATCACTTTCTTTAATTGTAAAATTAATAAAAGATTTTGTAATAACTTGCTGCTGCGAAATATTATCCAAATTGCTGGTCAAGTAAGTGCAACTCTGGAAAACGAAGAGATGACTTTAGAGCATTCTTTAGATTCTTCATGTGTTTGTGTTCATAAATTCTTGGTTAATGATGATCACAAATGCTCACTGCAGTTCAATTGGATTACATTGTTTTGCTTTTATACAGATGGATCAGATGGATGGATTAGCTACAAGAGAAATGATAATTCACACAGCTAGAACTATTTAAATTATATATATAAATGATTTGATTAATCTGCAAAAACAAGACAGTGGAAAATAAAGTTCAAATCTTTTACACTCAATAAAGTACTGTGAAGTTACAGTGCCTCATGGGATTTTTTTTTAATGTATGATATTTTAATCCTATATTTTCAATTTTAATCTGTGGTGATATTTTATTGCTTTAGAATATCATTCTTAATTTGTATAAGAAATACTCTGTAGATCTCTACTCATGGTAGTTTTATCCTTTCCCTGCAGGATATGCTGTAAGGGAAAGCATCTTTTCCAGGACTGATGGCTTTCTTCATGAGTCTCTTTGGTTTGTTTTTGAGTTATTAGCAGATATGATTTCCCTACGTTTCAAAATGTCACCTTCTCTCTGACTTCAGGAAATTTAGGGATAATCATCCTTTTCAAGTAAATAAATATTTGTGGTGTGCATTTCTATCACAAGCTTCCTCTTTTTTTTTTTTTTTTTTAATAATAAAACGGAAGTAATTATGATTAATGAAATTATCTAAATTATCTAAGTTGGTTAGAAATGTTTTGATGCACCTAGTCTTTTTTTGTTTGTTTTGGTTTTGGTTTTGTTTTGGTTTTTTGTTTGTTTGGGGTTTTTTCATTGTTGGTTTTTTGTTTGTTTATTTGTTTAATGCAAATATTTGTTAAATGGACTGGAAAAAAAAAACTTTTCCTATAATTTTTTGAAGACTGAATTTATTCTGATATCAGTCCCATTAATATCAACAAGGGTATATCAAATTAGGAACTGTTTTCCCTGTTCTCTGAAGGTTGTTTGACTGAAGTTTTTAGATAAAACACTGTTTCCACTGGGTAGATAAATAAGTAATAAAATTTGTGTATCTGAGTCAGTTCTGTTTATTGACAGTGAATTTATATTCTCTCCTTCAGTACTTTCACCTCTCTCTCTCTCTCTTATTGGCAGTTTGCTCTTCCCTCCAGGTCTCCATTTCATGTATTCTGTCAGCTGGTCGATATAAAACTATAGTTGATTCAGGGGAATACATTCACTTTTAGGATCTGATGGATTGATCCTGGTGAGTCAAACTCCAAGTCTCCTTTTTACTCACTTCCCTCTTACTGGTGATGGAGAGAAAAATAGAAAAAAAAGTTGAAATTTGTAGATCAAGCTAATAACGATTTCATAATAAAAGCTAAAGCTGTGCTTGCAGGCGAAACAGAAAGAAAAATTAATTCAGTTCTGCCCATCAGCAATAAAATACAACCACTGGAAAGTGGGGCTTTCAAATGCATAGCAGTTGCTTGGTAAGACAAATGCCATAACCATGAATCTTCCCCCTTCAACCTTCTTTCCCTGAGGTTTTATTGATGAGTGCAACATGATATGATATTGCACATCCCTTTTGTCAGTTTGGGTCAGCTGCTTTGACCTTGTTCACTTCCACTCTCTTGGCCATCTCCTCTTTCCTGCCTTTGGGAGCCAGTAGGTGGGAGAGAAGAGAAGGTCTTGATTCTGTGCAAGCACTGCTCATCCATAGCCGAAATATTGATTGATGTGTGTTATCAGCCCTGGTTTAGCCACACAATGAAAGCACAGCATCATACAGGCTAACCTGAAGAAATCTAACTCAAAACTTTATCTCATCCAAATCCAGTAGAAAGAAATACAATGAGCAATATATACTGAAAACATTGAGGCTGTCTTTTGAAACAAATGAGAGGTTGAGTTACAACTGACTTTCGAACTAAAGACACTGCATTTTTATCTCATGTCCTATCATATCTGATTTTCCTAATATTCACAGAAATTTCAAATCTTCATACATTTTGTTCCTTGTCTGAAATTACTGAATGGACAGACTTGTTACTAGATAGGGAAGACAAGAATGAAGGAAAGCATACAGCCCAATTGGGCAAGTCTTGCTTATGATACCAGGCAGCTCTTCTATCTCTTCTGCCTTTTTCAGGATTATACTACATAACCAATTAAAAGGACTGTGAAAAAAAAGAAATAAATGACTATGAGATTAAACTTAGTGATAGTACAAAATCAAGAAACATGAATAATAAACAGCAGAGTGATACAGACATTCCAATGCTCTACTTTTCTGCTTTTATTATTGCCCAATATCATCCACCTCCATAGCCTCTTACACCATGCTACATGAGCTAATACTCAAGTTCTTTCTGCTGAACCAAAGTGCATGTTACTGTTCTATGTTACTGTTAGGAATGCAGCATGATAGCTGTGGAAAGACCCTCCTGGGTTCTTCAGCCCTATTCTGATATTTCAAGCACAAAATAATAGAAAAGAAGAAGCTCCTTGCTCAAATTATCTAGAAGGTGGCCATGATAAATTAAATAATATAAAACATTGTCTGGAGGTTCCTGTTTCTTTCTACTGTCTAGAAGGCAGTCAAGATTTCAAGATTTAGATGCTCAGGCATATAGCTACTTAAAATTAGGTAAAAATAATATACTTTAAATGCTGAGTATAAACGGGCCCACAAAACAATTACTCCAAAGAGCAACACCACCACCCTCCAAATGCCCCAATAGCTTAAATAAATGCAAAGCATATATAGTAGAAGACCACAAAATCCTACATTTCCAATGAACTACAGAAAGAGGAAAGATCAAGGCTAAACTAAGAAAATTCAAGTATTTATGAATATAATTCAAAATAGTTTACTTAAACTGTTACTTAAACTAAATCTTTGTCAACAATCTAGAATAAACACAGGAATCTTTACCAGTCATTGACTATCCAATCTTGAAAAAAGGCATAGTGACTCCAGGTTGGAGAATCAATTTAATCCACAGTGGAAACAAGCAGCTGGTTCAGGCATTGAACTCTATCTAGTGCAATAAAACACAAATGTCTTGCAAAAAAATTCTCAAAATAAAACCAAAAAATCCCAACAGCATTCCATTGTATTTTCAAACTGTACAGAGGCAGTAAACTACAATTGTACAAACTATTCTTGTCTCTGGGAATTTCTATCCAATGCCTCTACAGGCTTAACAAACTTCACTTTAAAGCAATTTTATTTCTGTGCCTCACCAAGAGGTTCAGGTGATCATTTTAGAAGTTCACTTGCCAAATTATTTGAAACCATATATAATATCCATTCTAAACTTATTCATAGCCATTTATCATGTACTAATATTATTCTTAAAATTAAAGGATTTTTCTTTCCTCGATATATCCCCTCTCAATGCAGATATAAAAAGTCATTATATCCCCTCTTAACCTTCCCCAGCTAGGGTAGGCAAACAGAGCTCTTCTTAATCTTTTCCATGTAAGATAAATATTCCATTACTTTATTCATATCTCTTCTCTAAATCTGATCCAATTTAAATTAATCACTCCTGAGAGAAATGATTAGAGATGTACACAATGTTCCAGATGAGGCCTTGCTGATACCTTGTGTAGTGTTATTTACATTCCACTTTCACTTGGAAGAATGTGTCATTCAATGCATTCTACAACAGCAGTAGCCTTGGTTCAAGGCTACATCATTCTGGCAGTTCATACTCAACTCCAATAAATATCACCAGATATTTTACACATCTCCTCACATCAGATTGGCAATGTTTCTTTAGTAGCAAGTTTTTATTATTGATTCTTGAAAATATATATTTGAACTTCATGGTGTTAAATTGCTTACATTTGTGTGATTCCTTTCCTTAGAATGAATAGATCCTCTTGATGGTGACTCAGAACCTTGTAGTTTGTTTCTCAACTGTATAACTAGTTTTCATTTCAATGTCATAAAGAAATACAGTATATCTGTTCAGTTCCATCACTGATGCTCGAGAGGTGTCTGTGCTGATTTTCCTTCAGCCTATCTTGCTATTTGAATATTGCTGGGATAGCGTCCCTTCTACAAACTTCTTTCACACCCTGTGTTAATCACTGCAATCCCAATGTATAATGCCATTTTTTCTTCAAGAAATCTTATCAAATGCTTAAGTCTGAGTACAGTAGCTTTGCTTTATTAGCCTCTCTAGGAAGTCACTCATCTAAAAAGATATTAAGTTAGTCTGGCACAATCTGTATGAGATAAAATCATGTTGTACTGTAAGTTCAATTTACCTCTCTGTCCCAAATTAGTTCTTGTTCAGAATCTGCCCTAATGCTTGCATAGCATTATAATCAAATTATCTGCTTAGATCATGAGCTTTCCCCACTGCTTTTTATCTTTATATTACATTTGTTCTCCAAACTTACTATCACCAGATTTACAGTTTACTTTTAAATGGCTTCTACTAGATTTGCAAAACTATATTGTAATTAATTCAGTTGACTTAAACACATTATCAAAGCCTTAATTTTTCACACTTAGAAATAATAATTTTGCTTCAGACTTCCATAACAGAATTTGTGTCATGGTCTTCACATTTGAAGCAGATAATGTATCTTGTTATAACAATGTTGATCAAGTTAAAAAAAAAAAAAAAATAAAAAAAACCAAAATCAAAGCTAACTAACCAGAAGCCAAAATCCAAACAATACAAACCCAAAACAAAATCCAATGATGATAGGATTAATTAAAAATTGTGGCCATTTCTGGATCTTCTTTGTTGGTTTCTAATTCCAAGTATTGAGAAGTCTCCTTATCAAGTTTCTCCTCTTTGCCTATGAAAAGAATAATGTATAAAGATTAGTACGTTAAAGAGTTTATGTTTTAGTTTCTGATACTATGGTAAAACCTTTAAAATATTTGCTCTTAGTGTCTTCAGATTCTGAAATATTGTCATTCTCCTAATGAATCCCTTTTTCCTATTCTTTTTGCCTCTGTTCTTCTTAATGAATCCCTTTTAGACTTCTTTTTAATCTCTTATTAATCATTTTAATCTTCTTACTAAATCCCTCTTCACATGATTATTCATATTGAAAAACCCTTTTATACAAGTATTTAGTTTTGCTCTTAGAATATATGCTCTTTTCGTCTTGACACGTTTTACTTAAAAGTAAATTAAGAGTTCTTCCAGGTCCAGTGAAATTCTTTCTGAGGATGGGGAGATGCTGGGAAAAGTTTCCCAGTGAAATTGTGGATGTCCATTCCCTGCCACTGTTCAAAGCCAGGCGGGAAGGGGCTCTGCACAACCTGGTCTAGTGAAAGGTGTCCTTCCCCACAGCAGGGGGCTGGAACCAGATATCTCCAAGGCCCTTTCTAACCCAAACCATTCTCTGAATTCAAATCTTTAATTTTCACAACTTTTAGTTGTTCATAGTTGCACAATTATTTTATAATTTCAAATTCTACATAAACTTTAAAAAGAATGACTGAAAAAACTCTGAAGTCCTAAACTGTGCAATTGCCTGTGATACCAGTACCTGTTCTTTTTCTACCAGTTAGGACAGAATAGATTTTCTTGCCTTAGCCACCAAACCATGTTTGTAAGCCCCTTCAAGGTCATTATAAAACACAAAGGACTTTTGAGTGGTTTTATGTTTCAGGTAGTAGTCATAGAATCATATATACATATATTATGTCTGCTTTTCTTTTTTTCTAGCTAAAGTCACCATTGAAAACCTGTGTATTAAACACTCAGTATTCAAGAAAGGCCTTTGTTTTGCATGATCACTTTTCTCATTTTACCTTAGCTGCTAAGAGTTTTTTGAGAGAAAGCTTCTTGTTTGAAAGTTTTCCAGATGGTAATAAAGATGGTAATAACTTCTTTTTTTGTGAAAAATTTAAAATGTTATAGTAGAAAAGGTCTGGAAAGGTCATCTGGTTCCTGCCCTGAGGCAGAATCAGTTATACCCAATGGTTATCTGAGAAGGTCAAAAGTAGATTTTACTGCTGTCGTTGCTGAAGTCAGATCTTCCCCTTCCCTCAAGATTGAAAAAGCCAAATTACACAAAAGGCTAGGGAAGAAAACAGCATGCACAACAGGCAGTCTCAGCTGCTCCTTTAAGACTCTCCAGACTTGTAGAAGATCGTGTGATTTAAGAGATTGCTTTTAGCTGTTCTTTCCCTGTTGCTCACAGCAGCGCTGTGATAAAGATAGTCTTCATTCACTAAACTGACTTTCTTTATCAAAAGACAAGAAAAAAAGACAGAGTCAACGAAACTAAGGTAGACAAAGAAAGCAGTTAAAAATGCTTGTAACATTATGCAACCAATTAGTATAGATTATGTTCAAGATCTTGCCAAAGACAGCAAAGACAGAAATATAGTATGAATAGTACACCTTTGATTCATTAAGAATGTTTGATACTAAATATCAAACAACTGAGATGGCTGAGTGAATGGAGATTGAAAAGACAGGTTTGTTGCCAGTTTTACCCATGAAGACGCTTTTAATACTTCATAAAAAGGAACAGATGAAAAAGCTCAGCTGCTCACTATTTTATTGAAAGTGCATTCTGGGGAAATTTTTAGCATATTGCTTTAGGTGCATTGAGTTTTGTTTCCTCATTCTCTCATTTATGATACTTTTTTTTTACACTTAGCCCTTTTTAATTTGATCAGTTTTTTTAGTTATTCTTACTGACATTACTTTGGTCTTTTTCTTTGACTCTTATAATTTCTTTCAATATGCAAAGTTAGGGTTTTGTTAGTGTGGGTTTTGTAAATTTCATATGTAAAATATCTATGAGAAAGGGATAGTCATTTCTTTTGATCAGCTGTTTTATGCATCGTGATGCACCTCAGGATGGAGTTTGCGCTCTTGTTTGCCCGGGCACACCACTGGCTCATACTCAGCCTGGTGTTATCCAATGCTCCAGATTCCTTTCTGCAGGGCTGTTCTCCAACCACTCCTCTTGCTGTTTATACTTGTGCCTGCAATTACATCCCAGGTACGGGATCCAGCATTTGGACTTGTTAAATTTCATCTCATTAATCATAGCCCAATGCCCCAATCTATCTATATCTCTCAGCAAGGCACCTTGTTCCTTGAGAGAGTCAATATTGCCCCCAGTTTGGGATCATCAGCAGATTTACTAAGTGGATTCAACTCCTGCATCTAGGTCATTGATAAATATATTAAACAGAACTGGTCCCAGATCCCTGAGGAACATCACTGGTGAATAGTCAAAAGTCAGATGTAACTCCATTCTCTGTAACACTTTGAATTCTGCCATTTGGCCAGTTCCTCACCCAGTACACTATGTACCTGCTCATTTTATGGCTGGTCAACTTGTTCTAAAGGATATGGCAAGGAACAGTATCAAAACCTTACTAAAATTCAGAAAAATTATATCCACTTCCTTCCCTTTACCCACTAGGCAGATAATCTTATTGCAGATAAATGGGTAGCTCTTGAAGAAGAAAGACAGGATTACAGAATTCAGGAGTACAGTTCATCTAAACATTTGTTTTGGTTCATAGTGAGAAAAAAATGACAACTAAAAGTTCAAATGGTTTAAAGGGAAATAAGTATCAGTTATGTTGTAAACAGAAAATGGTGACAATCATATCCTTTTCCATGCCCTCTTAAAAGAAGAACATAAACATAGAAAAACCAGTGTATGTACTGCTATCGTGTCAAAGCTATGGAAAACTCTCAGAAGTGACGGAACTGATGTCTTAGACTGCTTGGAACAACCCTAGAAATATTTTTTTGTCCTTTTTATTAATTTCAAATGGTAACATAATTGCATGTCTTCCTTTCTCAAGTTACAGATCTGAGATTCTACACACTCAGAGTCCCAAAACGTGACATACATCAGGTGGGTTTTCTACACTTCTCTGTCATGTAGTCTAATGCAAGAATTTAACTGACTAGTTTGACTTAAATCCTGAGAGATATACAGGAAAATTCTTAGAGGATTAGATTACTAAAAATTGAGAGAAGAGTGCAATTTGAATGCTATTTTTAATGGCTCTTGCAAAACACAACTGATTTTATTATATAAGAAGGTTAAAAATTGTTACTGAAAAGATATAATACACTAAAACTTTGTAATGCACTCAATTATATCTAAATTTTATTTTGATTAAGAATTTATGTAAATAACAACTAATAATATGTTCAAAGAGTTTGAAAATCTGTTAGTGGACAGTTCGCACAACACCCTACCAGTTCTGATAAGGCCTTACTAATATTGACACGGTACCTGATAATGTTCAGCATTGCATCAATTATCTAGACATCAGACTACTATCTGATGATGTTTTCAGATAAAGTAAATTGTATTAGGAAGCTGAATAATGTCAAAGGACAGCCAAAAGACATCCTGAATCAGAAAGATCAGGAAAAGTTTCTGACTTCCCCGTGGCGCAAAAATGCACTGTGGGTATACAATTAATCTTTAAAATTCTCAGTGAATTAACACATTCTAAAGAAAGGAAGAGGTGGACAGAATTAAACAGAATTCATATGCTTTACACAGACATCTTTCCCAAACTCTTATGTATAGAACAAAATATCCTTGAAAATACAGCCAAATAAAGATTATACTTCCAAGGAAAAATGAGTGATGATCTATGGCAAAAAGTTAGCAGTGATCATACAGTTTAAGTAACCTTTGTAATTAAAAGTCATGTAGCACTGTTGCTGGATCAGGGAAAGGGATATGTAGCGAGTAAGACTACTGAGGTGATTTCCCTCTTCACAAGTTGTGATGAAACTGACCCTGGAAATAACACCAGTGCCCGCATTTCTGGTCTGCATTTATTATAGCTGATATATCAGACAATATTTAGAAAACTGAAGCCACAGCACAACTGTAACTGTATAAGGTATGAAAAAAGGCTCTCCTAAGTATACTAGTGATGCTTATGTTTATACAATCTACATAAATGCTTCCAACTTCCATGCTGCCTGGTTGCATGACTACTGATCCTAGTGGGCTGCTATCATTGATATTAATAACATAAACTAAAAAATGAGCTAATAATACAAACTAAAATATGAACTAATAATATAAAATTGTTCATTCCTAAAAGAATATAGAAAGTCTGTTGAGAAACCATTGTGTAGTTTCCTTCTGCATGAGTTATTTTCCTAGAGAAAGGAGTGTTGCAGATGGTCACAGGCAATCCAACATTAGCATCCTCACCACATGATGTTACACATGAAGAGACAACAGTCTAGCTGGAAGGCATTAGAGCACATGCAAAAGTATAGTCAAGTCACGATATCACTTCAAACTAGCTGTGTCTAAATTACTAAGTATCATGCTAGTAAAATTGGACATTTACACAGTAAAATCAAAGAATAAAGGATTAACATATTATCAGGGATAAAACTGCAATGTACAGCATTATTTTGAATGCTAAAAGAAAGAATCACCATTTTATATTTTATAATTTATTATGTAATGCTGAATAACAGAAAAATATATTCAGATAATGGATTAATAAAAAAATAGCATTTTTCACCTCATATGCTATCAGATTATTAATAAATGAATAAAATAAATTTTATTCTTGAAGCCATATCTATTGATAACATAAAAATACCTTAGTCATTGCATGATTTTGTAAATAACAATGATGTTGTGGCACCAAAAGAAAGAAAATATTCATCTATGTTTATTATAGTTAAAAGACATTCATCACATAAAACCATGGGAGAACAGGGGGTCAGCCATTCTACAACATAAAGCAGAGTTAATCTAGTAACCTCTGCTATGCTGATATATTTGTCCTTTATATGAAATTAAACAGCCTTATACTTTTTAACTATTATCTTTATCCCAGATTTTTAGGTGAGCAAGGGCTCTCTCTGAGTAATGCCAGCTGCCTCAAAATGTAAATGAGTCTATGGCCTAGAGTCTTAAGAGTTTAAATTTATGAGGCTAAGGTCCTTTCCTGTAGTGTTACGTTCAGGTGCTCAGCCTTACCAGGCAGGTGAAATGTTTTGTCATGTTTTGTACATGCAGAGCAGACACAAAGGAAGAACTTCAAAGAACTGTGCTATGTAAAGTCCTTTAAGGCCTTTTTTCAGAAAGCAGTTCCCACTTTTTCAGTGTTGGCTGTCACATACCAGCTGGAACACAAAGTGCCTGTTGTACCAGAGGGGGGAATATAGAATTGTTTTCCCTTTACTAACCTGAGTACTCATACAGTAGAGAGTCTGTGGAGCATTCGTTTATCAGTAGCCAAAAGTTTAGTCACTTGATATATATCATCATATATATATATATCAATATATGATATATATATATATATATATATATATCTCAATACTTGAGCAGACTCAGCATATATATCCCAGTTAGCTGCAAATGGAATCCCCATTTGTTATGGGATACAGACATGAATAAAATTCATACTTTTTAAGTATTCATTCAGACCAGGTCAGAAACTCAACCTTTATCACTAGGAATAGTTCAGGTATACACAGAGTACTTCTATCAATCTAAGCAGCTGAAAGAGCTAAGGGAAGTATTAGGCCAAGAATGTAAAAGCCAGCCCACAATCTTTTCATCCCGGGGAAGGTTCTTAAGCCTGTTGGAGACATTCTGAGTTACAACCAGGCTCAAAGCACATCCTGAGCAGAAAACATGTAGCCCATGATACATGTTCCTACTCTCACTGTCTCTTATGTCATAGTATGCAATGATACAGCATATGATATATGATATAGCAGCATACCATCAAGATCTTCCTAACCATTATCAAACACGTCTTGCCTCACAATGGAAAAAAAAGTTGTAAGCTACAACAAACAAAAATTCCACCAACTTAGTTAGTCTTCTTGCCCAAATATTGCAGCTAGTCCTGCTTGAGTTGCAGGAGCAATCTGATTGTGAAGTACACATTGTTTATGGAAGGCAGAACAAATGAAGAGTGAAGATTGATAATGAATGACTGAATGAAGATAAAAAATGAGAAGGAAAAGGAGAAAAATGAAAACAAGAAAGAAAGAGAGAATTAAACTAACATGGTTTTCCCAACAGTAAGTTAAATCCAATTGGTCATTTGACGGTGAGATAAGGTGCCAACTCAGACATTACTGTTCTGGAGTAGAAAGAATTAACACAGAGTTGATGGACACACTCTTCAGCTGGATTGGAGTACAGAAAAAACAAAAGGCAAATTAACTGTACTTTTTATTAAATCTCATATAGGGCAGGAGTAAATATAATTTTTATCATCATGCACATCGAAAAAAAGGAATACAAATTTACAGTGAGATGAACATGGTTCCAGTAATTATTATCTATTTTATCCTGGAGATTTTTTTCTAAAGTGTCTTATAGGAAGAACTTCTGGTTTAAATAGTGAATTCTACAGTGGAAATAGTGTTTTAAGATCATGTATGTTGCACTGATATCCATTACAATTTGTAGTACAATTTAGGCTGTATCTTATTTAAGGGAGTTTATATAGCTTAACAGATTCATAGTCCTGAAGAATTAAAAATTAAAAATATATTTAAAATAGCTTTTGCAAATTATTTACACTTTTTGGAGGGCTCCTTATCTGCATTTTGACTGTTATATAATCTATGCCTCTTGGCATAGAAATTGAAAGACCTTTTCTTGTTTGGATAAAGCATTTTCCATGCAAAAAATAATTTGCTGATTTAAATAAAGGGACAGGGAAAGTGAAAGATACAGAATGTTAAATAATTTGAAAAATAAGCTAAATTAAAGAATCAAAAGATAAAAATGCTTATAGATTTCAAAGAATGAAGAAATCAAAGGCAATGTAATTTCCCTAATTTCCCAGCAGATCATTGTTTCACACATAAAATAATGTTTTCAAAGAACTTCAAACTTGATGCTAGTCATAGTGGATTAAAATCTGTAGTTTATTCAGTACAGGGCATACTGGATTTTATAAGTAACTCTCTCTAACCAAAAATCTGTAGAAAGGTAGATTGTAAACTGAACATACTAATACTTCCAGACAGAACAATAATCATGTAGCCATGGTTATTATGTCAGACAAGGCCAGATCACCTTTATTATTTACTTTGTGAAATGAGATTTTAAGAAAATTCCTTTTTCAAATACTGTAATGTTGAAATGTGTTCTAAAAAATGCAAGTCCAAAAGTTTCAAACACCATGAATACGCGCGTGAACAGATCTAGGTTTGTTGGAGAAGGAAAATTGTGAAATTTGCATTACATAAGTTTGATTTTACTTACGTAAAACTGCAAGTCTTGTGCATTTACAGTTGAAATACTGAATTAGGTCTTTCTATAAAAATTCATCAAACAACAACAGCATTTTTTTTTTTTTAAGGAAGCACTAATTTATCATGAAATGCTAAAAAAGCTTTCTAGAGACAGCAGTGAGAAGATAATCTAATAAGGCAAAGGAAGAATTTCTGTAATTTCTGTAATAGGATATTTCCTAGTTTCCCTGTTGCAAGTTCTGAGATTCTGTACTAGTAGGGAGGACAGAGAGAAATACTTTCACAAGTTTAAAATAAACACAACATCTTCTTTTCTGTTTGGAGAGAAATTTAAAATCTGCATAAAACCAGCTAACCTGATTCAGAAAAGTATTTTCAATACTTTTCCTTATAATCTTGTGTTTTGTGGTATCCAAGGCAGGAATATTCACAACTGTCTGAAAACCAAATAAACCACATATTTTTTAACTATTGAAATTTTTGTTTTTACTGTTTTTGTGGGAAAAAAGTTCTTTGGAAAAGCATATAGTTTATTTCTTAAATGGCATTTCTAGGAAGTACTAAGTTCACATGAAGAAAATGGGGAAAATAGAAAAAAAAATGAAAAAGAGGGAGAAAAAATAAAGCAACTGGTAAGAAATCTTGTTTAGAAGAATTAACCTAGGCATTTTGAAAGGGAGGTAAGAACCAAAATATATGGTTCATGGTCAAAAAAACATAAAACACTCTTCATGTAGTGAAAACAGAGAGGATAACAAGAAAGCAAAAAATCCTACTTGAATGGGATTATAATATTCCATATTGCTTCTTTCACTTAAGCATGTTGGGCTGATAAAAGTTCTTACTTAAAAGCCAGCAGTTCCATCATCACCTCTGCAATGTTCCCTATCACCTTCCCAGAGAAGAGAAAGCACCTTTTCTGCTTTTTTCTTTGGCATTCACTGTATTTTGCTTCTACAATTTAGCCATTACATGTAAGGTATTGTCTCTTACTCTACTATTGAGTTGAACGAATTACAGTTTTAAAGAACTTATATGTGGGATTGGCAAGTAAGTGGTAGGTATGTGTATTTATATGTGTTTTTATACTCTAACCTTCTCAGATGACAGTGATGGATAGTGGGGTGCTGGCACATTATAAAATTGAATGAAATACTGAAGTCTTGCAGTCTCTAAAGCCAGATTTTATTGGAGTAAAAAATAATGTTTCAGAGCATGATCTACAAATACTGAAAATTGGAATATTTTCCATTAGACTTGCAAATAAATATTTACAAATAAATATAATATGATTCTGCTGTCTGTTGCAGAGTCTCTAGAGTGATGGAACCTGCTCAGGTCAGACTCCCTGAAGCCTGCTGTTACCTTTCTGCTCCGTTTGCTCCATGCCCATGGGACCCTGACTGAATACATAATCTCAGCAAACAACCATGAGCCTTGCCCCCTCTGGCACAAGAGCCCATCTGATTCACAATTCAGCTGCCACAGATATATAAACAAGATAACAAACTGCTCCAATACCAAACCACATTCTCTTAAAAAATATATGCAATCCATTGTCTTTTCAATAAGGTGTGAACATGTGAATTACACCAATTTTCACAGCTGATGAAAGGGATTCTTCTCCGTGCTGCTTATAGAACTTGACATATTTGTACTAAACTAGAGAAAGCAAATAGCCATGTGGAAGGCCTTTTGATTGTCTAGAAAAACAATTATACCACAAACTGTAAGGCATCTGATTTTGGGCTAATCCTCAAAATTCTTGGAGTCAGCATTATTTCTAATAGTGAAGAACAGGCTGTGTTCATTTATAATGCACTTTCTGCAGTTATTGAATTCCCAGGCTGGTTAAATTCTGGTTACAGAGATTTTTGCATGGTACTTTTGGTCATAATAATCAGGCCCCTATAATCAGCAGTTTCAAAATGCATGCATTTTCTCATTTTTTTCTTTTTAGGTCTTTTCTTGTGTATTTCCAAAAGACAAATATATGTTTCATATGTGAGATGGTTTTAAGTTAAATCTATTTTCAGCACTTCACAAAGCAGTATAAGAAAATGAATATCTACAGAATTTAACTCAGTATCATGCTAAATTTGCAGTTAAAACAATAACTTCTTTTTCCCAGGGCATTTTCAAGTGTCACAGGCATACTAAATTCTGTAATTTGCAGAGTCCTAGGCCATTACTTTCACTTAAGATAGAAATAACCATAAACAATATGAAGAGAGAATTTATAATATTATGAAACTTTTCAGGTGTCTTAAATATAACTACATATATAAAAATGAATATTGTTTCCAGAACATCATTTTTGGTGATACTATAACTATAGAGGTTTCATTTATATTTAAAAATACAATATAGTACAAATTCTGAGGCATTATGGCATTATCTTCTGCTGTATAGTCTCTGCAAGACTATTAGAGTTTAGAAGACTCATGATTTGTGAAAAAATATTTGTCATAAATAGGACTGAGCATGTACACAACTGAGTTGGGAACTGCTATAAAAGCCTGAGCTTTTTAAATGTCCTTAGACCTTAAAACTTTGATGGCTTTGCCCCAAAAATGTCCCTTTGTTCTTTTTTTCCAGAAGAGATACATTGGACTACCGCTTTCAAATTTTAGCATGAGCCTAAGTTCTCCTTTATCTGCTATAGCTGCCACCTTTGCCAGTCCAAAGTCTGTTCTAAGATAAAAAAGCTTATTTCTTTAAACATAATTACTTTGGAAATTTAAAACTTTGGTAAGTGCTACAGATATTTACATAGACAGAACCCTAGACAGACAGAAAAAAAACCCAACTTGTGCTCTTCACCTTCAACATTTGTCAGACTGTTAAATCATAAAACCATAGAACTTAGAATGGTTTGAGTCGAAAGGGACCTTGAAGACTATCTCATTCCAACCCCCCTGCTGTGGACAGGGATGCTTTTCACTAGACCAGGTTGCACAAAGTCCCATACAATCTGGACTTGGACCCCTGCATGGATAGGATATCCACAACTTCCCTGGGCAACATGTTCTAGTGCTTTAGCACACCCCCCCCCGCCCCAATAACATCTCATCTCTCTCTTTAACACCTCTCCTCTCTCTCTTTAAAGCCATTTCCCCTTGTCCTGTCACTACATGTCTTTGTAAAAAGTTTGTCTCCATCTTTCTCACAGCCTTCAGTTACTGCAAGGCTGCAATTAGGTCCCCCCAAAGCTTTCTCTTTTCCAGGTTGAATAATCCCATTTCTTTCAGCTTTTCCTCGTAGGAGAGGTGCTTCATCTCTCTGATCAACTTAATGGTCTCCTCTGGACTCACTCCAACAGGTCCAACAGTTTCTGTGCTGGGGACCCCAGGGCTGGATGTAGTGCTCAAGGTGAAATCTCACCAGAGTGGAGTGAAGGGGCGGAATCCCCCCGCCTTTGCCTGCTGCCCAAGCTGCTTTGGATGCCCAGGATACAACTGGCTTTCTGGGCTGCAAGAACACACCCCTTAGGCATGTTCAACATCTCATCCACCAGTACACCCAAGTCATTCTTGTTAGGGCTTGTCAGAGACAGAAATATTGCCGTTTATGGCCTCATGAAGGACTTTTACCTGTTATAATAGAACTGTATAACAAAAACTGCATGGAAGACAACCACACTCTGACTGAGGCCCTGCACTGAATGCTCAAGAAAAAATAAAGTGACTCAGGTCTGGGCTTGGGAAAAAGAATACATTCACAGGATTAAGCTGAACACTTCAGGGTGGAGAGCACAGCCCTGGGGTTATCAGCCGCCAGGCTGGAACAAACCCTGGGACCAAAGGGTGCAGGGAGGAGAGTTTTTGGGTGTGTGGTCAAACAGCCTCTGGTCCCAGAGAGCTAATGCCTGTCCTCCACTGTGCAGACCAGCTCAGCTGGGGGGCCCTTCATCCTGGGAAAAGCTGCATCCATATGAGGGACAGCACAGGGGCTGCCATGGCCCATGAAAGCCCCCCCCAAAGCAGTCCCCAGACCCTGCACCAGGGCACTGCAACAGATCCAGAATCTTGCAAGGGACAGTGGCAAACTTTCCCACCCCAGGGAAGGCACCTGGGTGTTCCCACCTGGCCCAAACATATATTAATTCATTGGATTCTGTAATTTTTGGTCCTCAGGGCTAAGGGGGACCCTCACTACCAAGAAGACCAGATTGAGGGGAGCAATGAGACATTGTTGGTACTCTCAGAAAGGTGATATGCTTCTGTTTAATCCTGGTCACTCTCCCTGTCCTGTCCCATCCCCCCTACACACACTTCTTTTTCTATTTCTTTTTTTCTTTTTCTTTGTCTTAGCCACTTTTACTATTAAATAAAATATATCAATATTTTTTGGCTCCAACATCTAACCTTGTTTTGTTTTAATCAAGTTTTGGGGGCTATTTCAAACCTTTCTGTGTTTGATCCATTTTATTCACTGACACTTTGTTTTCTTTATTCTTCTGTATTTAGAACGGATCGTAACAGGGCTGCTTTTGGCCTGTTTATCCCCTGGCCTTGATTTATACTGGGGGTTGTTACATGGTGATGAAGCTGGTAAAGCAGCTGTTCTCCTGCAGCTCCTGCAGATCCACAGTGAAGCAGAGATGCACCCACAACCCACAGACAACCCCACACTGGAACAGGTGGAAGCTAGAAAGAAGGTGTGGCCCTGTGGGAAGCTGGCACAGGAAAGACCTGTGGACATGGTTTAGTGACAGACTTCATAGTTCTAGATTAACAGCTGGACTCAATGATCTTAAAGGTGTTTTCCAATCTAAATGATTCTATGATTCTCTACAAGAGAAGCAGAGCCATACCATCTGTTCCACTTGTCTAAATACAGTAGCTCAAGGGAACTGTACAGCTGCTCATTTATCAAATTTTACAAGTACCTGTAAAACAAAATGTTTTGTCTGGATGAAATCCCTGTTTCCAGCTCTTGATTCCTTTTTCCCTCAAATAGCATTGACTAGTGTAAAACAGCTGATCTCAGCAAGTCACAGTCACACCACTGAGACTTTAGGGACTTATTAGTGAAAGTAGAATTAATAAACCAACAAATTCCTAGTGTGTACATTCAAGCCAAGAACAAGTACTATATATCCCCATGATATATTTATTTTTCAGCTAGAAAATATACTCAGCAATTCCCCAACCTGCAAGGAATGCTTACAATTTTCTTCTTAGACAGGAAGCAGTATTCTCTCATTTTGTCTCATCATCTCTCTCAGACTGCAAACAGCATGATGATAATGAATGACATTATTTGCACTGCAAAGATTTGACTCAAGTAATGGAAGCACAGATCTTCTGAAGAAAGCTGACAGCAGTGAATCTTCATGTTACTGGGAAAACAAACAGGCAATTCCTAGCATTTGACAGCTGAACTTCCCAGCTGAACAGGAAGTATGAAAGAGGAATGCCTAAATCAGAGTCTCCAAATTATTTCTTAAGAAACCCCAAACACCCCTATAAAGCCAACAAAAAACCTCCCATATGTATTAAACATTTACATTTATAGTGTCGGAGGAAAAATATAGAAGCCAAAAGAAGAAAACCTAACTTGATAAGTTTGTAAATATAGTGGGCACTGGGGACTCACAATGAAGGGGTTCCCAGAACAAGGACATCAACCTGTTGGAATGAGTCCAGGGGAGGTCACCAAGTGGATCAGAGGAATGAAGCACCTCTCCTATGAGGAAAGGCTGAGAGAATTGGGATTGTTCAGCCTGGAAAAGAGAAGGCTTTGGGGTGACCTAATTGCAGCCTTGCAGTACCTGAAGGGATAGGGTACAGGAACAATGAGGCAAAATTGTTACCAGGGCATACAGCGACAGGACAAGAGGGAATGGCTTCAACTTAAAGAGTGTAGGTTTAGATTGGATATTAGGAAAAAGTAAGGGTGTGAGGCACTGGAACATGTTGCCTGAGGAAGCTGTGGTCATGTCCCATCCTGGTTCAAGACCAGACTGGATGGGGCTTTGAGCACCCTGGTCTAGAGCAAGGTGTCCTTGTCGACAGCAGGAGGGTTCAAGGTCCCTTCCAACCCAAGCAGGAGGGTTCAAGGTCCCTTCCAACCCAAAACATTCTATAATTCTATACCACCATGAGCTACAGGCAAACCTCTGCTCCCACGTCTGGAGCACGTCCTCCCTCCTTCTTCACTGAGCTTGGGGCACTGCTGTTCCTTTCACATATTCTCATTTCTCTCTTCTCTGTTCTCCAAGTTACTTCTCAGCAACAGCACATTTTTTTGCCTTCTAAAGCATGTTATGGCAGAGGTGTTACTACTATGTGTGCTCAGCTTTGGCCACTGGCAAGTCCATCTTGGGCTCAGCTGCCATTGGCTCTGTTGGACATGAGGGAAGCTTACAGCAGCTTCTGAGAGAAGCCAGCCCTGTACCCATCCAGCCCCATTACCCTAATATTGCCATGCAAACCCAATGCAACCTAATTCCCAGTTATCCTCACATTTTGAGCAATACAGGAGGTTGGCACAAGGTATATTTCTGATATGCCAGGCAGTAAAGTTCAAGGACAGTCCTTGGCACTGGAGTAAATAGGGTAGTGCTGGCGCATAGGAGACTTCATACATTAATTGTTCCATTCAGAGTGTTCTCACTGACACATCCTTATTTCTGATTTCATCCGTTAGGTTCAAGAGCAAACAGCTATTGAGAAAATGCAAAAATCTTGAGGGAAGTGGGATCACTTGACTATAGGAACACGAATCTCATAAAAGCTTGTCTATATAAAGATTCATATCAAGATAAAGAGTTTAGAAGAAATGTTTATGGGCTTTCAAATTTCTTTTGGGGATTTAAATGAGACTATTATGTTATGTCTGGTTAACTGGACCATTCCAAATACACAACGCTTTATAATGGAACTCAGGTATATATCCTTACAGTGTTAAGTGAAAATAATGGAAACTTTTGTCTGACAAAAAGCGTAATGATTTTTCAGACATCAAATGACAGTTCATAGTGATGATTTTTGTATCAGTTAAAAAAAAAAAAAAAAAAAAAGGTTTAAATGCAGAGTAAACACACTGAAATGTACAGAAAATTAAACAAAGTCCCTGTTATCTCTCTTGCTGTCACTTTTCTTAGCAGAAATAATCATAACCATTCTCCTCTCATCTTTAGAGCTGAAAAATTCACTGCAGTGTCATTTCTATTTTCTAAAAATGTTTTTCTGTTCCTATCAGTCTTTAGGGATAAATTTATATGGCAGAGTCCAGAGCTAGTTTGGGTCTTGATAGCAGTATGTCTGTGAAAGGCCAGACCAGCAAATAGAACACATGGCAGAAAATGTATTTGTTGTTCTACATAGATATAATCCAAACTTCACACTTCTGTCTGAAATAGGAGCCAGCTGAAAATCCAAAGCAAACTTTGTGAGGAAAAGTCTAACAGCAATGAAGCTTTCACACTGATAATTTTTTATTGATTTTAGTACATAGCTATGATTTTTAAGTTTGTGCAGAATTGAAGCCAAATTCCTCCCCAAAGAGTTTCCGATTTTGTGATAGGAATTTCTTTTTCCCCTTAAGTTTCAATTTTTTACCAAGCTCCAAAATGAGCGATTGTAATATATGGGATATGGTAAATTACAATTGTCCAGATTTTCCTTTGTTCTGATTCTAATGTGCATATGTGCGTTTGTTAACATGATCACAGTGTGTGAGATCTTAAATAGTAGACCTGAAATAATTTCAGTTCAAATAATTCTTTATGCTCTGCATGATAGGTTGTAACTTTGTGTTTGTACAGTGAAAATTCAAATAATTTTTAATGCTTATGAAGGGTCACAAAACACTGAACTAATTAATATATTAAAATTCTAGTATTTTCAGTATCAATGTTATGTATAAAAGACTTTAAAATATTTTCTCTAATACCTGGAAAAAATATTACCTGTATTTCATATGCATTCAGCTCAGTGGATAAAAATAATCCATATTCCCTTTATAAAGTAAAGCTTATTTGAGCTGTCACGTGAGAGAGAGTGGGGAAAGAAAAAGTAAGGGAATACTACATATTGAATGTGGACATTTTGTTTAAAAAAATATATAACAAAAAGGGAATAGCTGAAAATAGGAAAAGAACTCCTGAGTAGCAGCTGATGAAGCAGAAAGAACAGAATCTGCTGTACCATAAATACACCTATTCTCATCCATGATTTGGATATTACCCTGGCTGCAAAAGTTTGCAATACTGAAGATTTTGTCTATAAGAACTAGCCATGAAATACACTTCTTTGATTACAGAGTAAAAGAAGACTGTAGAAATGCTTATTTTTCTTTTATTCAAAATCTAGTGTATTTTTTTCCTTTAGGTGATGCCTTGGTTTTCAGCTTAGTGCCATGACTCCACAAGAACTCTAAAGGCACAGGGAAAAGCTGTGCTACATTGCTACATGTACTTTCCATCTTATTTATTAATTTTTAGTACTGAGGGCTTGCATACCTTACATTTCAAAGCACTGTCCAGCGCAGAACAAATTATTTGTAAAATAATTAATTGAATAGATTATTTGATAAATTCAACCTTATTCTCTCCATGTAGAAAATGCATACATGGACTTCATTTGCCCAAATTTTGCTTTATTTAAAGTAAAATGTATAGAATTTTCAAATATTTTTCTTTGTTTCCTAGTTCTGAGACTCATCCTGCGTTTGTCTGAAAATGCGTGAGAGGGGATATTTCAGATTTCGATTGTTGTATTTCCATACAGTGCCTATTTTTTCTCCCCATCTCTAATCCGATAACATAATCAAATTATACTTCTGAAGAAAGCAGGGAGAAGAGATAAGAGACTAAAAAGAGCTATGTAACAACCAGAACAACATTACTACTAATAATGTAAAGTTTAAGTTATATGTGGAATAGAGAGAGATCGCTGATGTCACTGCAATGCCACTGTCAATTATGTTTAAAAGGTCATTGGGATTGGGAGAAGTTTCCAATAAGTGGGAGAGAGAAAATATCACTCATATCTTCAGTGACAAAGAGAAGGATCAGGGCAACGGTGGGCTACACAGCCATACCTCATTCCTTGCATAGATGATGGAGCAATAATTTGTCAAAAATATTTCTAGATACATAAAGGACAAGAAGGTGATTAGAAGCACTTAGCATGGAAGGGAAATCATTCTTAACCAACATTGTGGCCTTCTGCAACAAGGTGGCTAGTGGTAGGTGATGGAAGAGCAGTGGATGTGTTCACCTCAACTTAAATAAGGCTTTGGACATGTTGTCCCATAACATCTTCATAGACAAGCTGACAAGGTACGGATTAGGTGAACGCACAGTGAGGTGAATCAAAAACTGAATGAACTACCAGACCCGGCAGGTTATTGATGGTACAGAATTCAGCTGGTAGCAAGTTACTGGCTTTGCTCCTGGGGCCAGTACTGTGTAATATTTTCATCAAGAACCTGTACTCTAGGACAGAGTACACCTTCAGCAAGTTGATACAAAGCAAGGTGATACAAAGCTGTGAGGAGTGTCTGATATGCCAGATGGGTGTGTTGCCACTCTGAGAGACCTCAACAGACTGGAGAATCAAGCCAAGCAGGATCTCATGAAGTTCAACAAGGAGAAATGAAAAGTCTGGCATCTGAGGGTGAGTAAATCCAGGCATCTCTGCCCACTGGGAACCAGCTGTCTAGAAAGATATACCTCAGAGAAAAAACTTTGGAGTCCTGGTGGGCAGCAAGCTCTATCAGCCAGCAGTGCCTCCTGGTCTGCACGAGGAGGAGCATCACCATTGCCAACAATCTTTATGTTCGAGTCAGTTCTGGACCCAATGGTCTCAAGAGACAGTTTGTTACCTCAGCCATCCTGTTGTTCTGTGATTACAGATATCTGCTGTGTGCGTGCTCTGGCTGGATAGACCTGATTTGGAGTTGGTATTCACTATTTCTATAAAAAACTGCAAAGCATTTTGAAAAGCAAACCTTTTTTAGCTCTTTCATTGGAAGTTTTGAGCTGCAAGATCTTGAATGAAAAACAATACAAGGCCTTCCACAAAATTGCCTGGAGGAACAAATGCTCACATAATCAACTAATTAAAGCCAATTTCCTATAAAAATATTCTCCAAAATTTTCAAATTAATACTCTGTGCACACACATAGAAAAAAACAAAATGAATTACTTGGTTTAATTCTGAAGACTTTTACACATATATTAACACCTTTTGCATCTCATGGCTGAAAAAGCACCTGCAAGCTAACATTTCATTGGCACTACAAATTTTAAAAAGGAATAAAAAATTCATTATGCATAAATTCTCTCTGTAGTGAAATACTTTAAGGAAAGTTTTTCTGACTTTCTAACCTTATGTTCCCTATCCAAATATTTAAATTACAATATTCTGGAATATGTCTTCTGTAAAAAATACAAAACCGAAACCAAAACCAAACCAACCAACAAAATAACGAAACAACTTTAAAGTACTCAAAAGAAGAAGATGGAAAAGAATAACTCTTGCAATTCACATTGTAAACTTCTTGGGACAGGAAAAGTCTCTGCAGTCTTTCTTTCTCCCTTTTGCTCATTTTCCCATGCAGTGATCTGGAGAAAGGAGACCCCTATTATTCTGTTTTCTCCTCTGTCTTCTCCTAGAGTTGCTATAGTTACAAACTATCTGAGCAGCCTGGCATTTCTGTGCACAGAATCACTGAGCTTTGCAAAAAGGAAACAGAGGTCTCCTTTATATTCTACTTCTCCCCATCTTCCTACACCCTGTTTCTTTAGAACTGTACCCTTTGAAAACTCTTAGGGAGGCTTGTTTAATTAGAGATGTGAAACATTTTCCAGTACCAGGCTAACAATTGTGACATTTCTCTCATGTCTAAAGACAGGATTTTTTAACTCCAGATATGTGCACATAATTACGTATTAATATTAATCCTTTAGGTTTCAAAAGACTACTCACATAAAGAAAGTTATATGTGAATTTTTGTTTTATTTGTCACTTACACTATATTCTTCTTTACAGTAATCTGATCACTGAAAGGTAATTCTAAGAGAGTATCTAGGGCAAGGGTTAATGTAGAAATTCTAGGCTTCATTTTAGTAACCATACTAATTCTTTCAAGATATATGCAAATCTGTTTATGCATTTAAAAATGTATTTGTTCACATGAAAGAAAAGCAGCAGCATTATATTTTTTTATGTATTGCTTTGAATAATTTTTGCTTCAACAGAAGACATTTGAAACTACAACAGTCAAAACTGGAAACCCTTTGTCAAATACATAACTAGTTTCAGTATCCCTTTAGGCCTAAAAACCTATTTGCACACTAGTGGTTAAAGTTACAAAATCTTGTGCAATTTATTTGCAGTCAGTGAAAAATTTAAAATAGTTTCTTTGCCTCAATGGCTTTTAATGCTTTTTAAATAATTCTTATTTGAATTTCATAGTACATGCCATTTGGATAGTGCTGAGCTGGGCAATCTTTATAAAAAGTCAATACCATGCAATACCATGTCCTGTACCATGGTTGGCTTTGGCATTAAATTAGAATTTTTGCTGCTTAGAATTCTCTTTTCCCCAGTGGCATTTGTCATCTTCTTAGTGCAGCAGCTTCACACCTTCTGTCACTGATAATCTGCTACCAGTTCTAAGCAGTTCTGGGAGATGGGTTACTTTGGCACAACTCCTGTGACTCATTTGCTTGAGTTTTTCATTGCTAACTTTTAGAGGGACCTGATTTGAGCAGTTCTAAATAACTTTTATATCTTTCAACCTTGTATCAATATAATCTTCTTCCACATCAAAAAAAGTCATCTGCAGTCTACACTAGCAATTGCATGTTGCATCCACCCTCAGTGGACATTGCTATCTCATGGAAAGCAAACAAAAACTACATATTGATTTCTTCTAGTTATCTATAATTGTTCTCTCCTCCTATGTCATTCTGGGCTTTGGGTCTTACAGTCATCATGCAATAAAGTAAGGTTTATTTTTTCTCCACAAGCTCCTCTGAAAACTCTCTTAGTGATTCTGTTAACAGGACCAATACAGAAACCTATCATTCAAGCTCAGATCCATAATAGGCAATCAGTCAAGGATATCAGATCATCACGTGAGTGCTAAACCTGGCTCTTACTGAACAAATGACGGATGTTCAAAACAAGAAGTTTAATAAAACTCTCCAGAGTAAATTTCCTATTAAGTAAATTTTATTGGTGTTTCTCAAGGTAGAGATGTTCCCAATTTCTTGCTGGTTTTTTGCCTTGTTTTCAGAAAATCTTTTGTGCATTGTTGTGTAACAATAAGCACATAAGAGACAAGAATTTCAGTCAGAACTAGATAACTGAGAGTCAGTGAAAAAACACATAAATGTATCAATATGCGGTTAGCAAGAGAGATTTTTCCGATTATTTTTATTTTTTTTCTGTCAATACTGTGGTTACTGTGGTACTTCTGTATGTGTGTATGCATCTTCTGTACATTTATGTAGAGAAAGAATCCCCAGATTTTCCAGGTGTGATTTAGAGGCAGCACATGAAGACTGAACTGCAAAATCTTATAGGCAGAATCAGATCCTCGTTTTATAAGCAACCTTATTTTACCTTTCTCAGAAATATGCATTCAAGAATCTGATAGCTGTCTAAGACCTGTTGACTGAAAATTCAATTCAGGCATCAAGGCTGCAGATATATGGAAATCTGGGAACTAATGAGACAACAAAAATTTAACTAGTGCCTTTAGACATTTATATTGATTTGGGAAGTAAAAGATGTTATTTTGCCTGGAAAACTTCTTCATAGTTCTTTACGGAACAAGAAGGACTTACTGCTAAATATCTGAAGTGCTCTCAGCCAAAAGAGGAAGTTATAAGTATAGCTATATATAGCTAGACACATATATGTATACCTTAAAGTTTTTATAGTCACATGTCTTAGTTTAAGACAACTGTGTGTTGCAGAGATTCCAAAATGAGTTACCTCCCCTTTAGTTTTAACCACTCCCTTTTCACCAATAAGGAGAAACAAATGCGAGAAGATGTAAGTGAAAAAATAACAGTTTACTAAAAACAGCAACAACCAAGATAACAGCAATAAGCACTACATAGAAAGGTGCCAACTCACATGTTTGCCGGTACAAAAAAACCAAGACGGCAGAGAAGCCCATCTTTCCAAGATGGCAAAGAAGCCCCTCCTCCCATGATGGTGGAGAAGCCCCTCCTCCCAAGATGGTGGAGAACCACTTCCTCCCAAGATGGCAGAGAAGCGTCTCCTGACAAGGTGGTGGCCACTGTAGCGGACCACATGGACCAGAAGACAAAGATAATAAGAGGGAGAAGCAATGTTCTCCAGTGCTCAAGAATTAAAAAAAAAAGAGCTTTTCCTTACACTGCTTCAGCTTCTTGAGTTGCAAATCAGAGACCTTTGCCAGGAAACCCTCTCAGGAGCTCGGAGAGAAACAATGTGTCCATTTCCTGTTAATAAAGGGACACTGCACCCCCTTCTTTCTGTGGAGTGAATGTGGGGTGAAACACACAAATCTGTATCCTGTGTTGCCGAGTCTTAAGATGACAGTAAAGCAGACTGTGCAGATTGATGGAGTAATATGGAATACACAGGTTTGGTTTTTTGGGGGAAGGGGGGAATACCTAGGACACCATAACCTCCTGGTCATGTTAATTTCTGAGATGTTCTAGGGCATCTCAAATAAAGTTTCTTATTGCTAAGCAGTTGAAATCTATTTTGAAACAGAATTAAGAATGGTTGGAGAGGTATCAGGGGACTAACTGACCTCTGAATCAACCGTTGAATGCCATTAGATTAAGAACTTCCATTCTTAGAAATGACTGGGAACAATTCAAGTTGAAAACTCAGAAGCGCTAGGACTTAGTTTAGATGAGTCTGGAAGTTTGGCAATAACAAGCATTTTTAGTGGTGCCTATGAAAAGTATAAAATCCTAGAGTCATAGAATAAAATCAAGGTAGGAGAAGATCTCACAGATCATTGAGTCACACCTTTCATGAACACCACCATGCCAACTAAAATGTGCTACATCCAGTCATTTCTCAAAGACTTACAGGGATGGTGACTCTACTACCTCTCTTGACAGCTTGTTCCAATGTTTAACCAACCTCTCTGAGTGAAGAAATTCTTCCAGAACCTCTTCTGCTGCAGCTTGAGGCCATTTCCTCTTGTCATGTCACTGGATGCCTGGGAGAAGAGGCCAACCACCACCTTGTTATAACCATTTTTCAGGTAATTTTAGGGAGTGAGAAGGTTTATACCATGCCTCCTCTTCCCCAGAATAAACAATTTCAGCTATCTAAGCTGCTCTTCATAGGATTTGTGTTTCAAATATCTAACAGCTTCATATGCTTCTTTAGACACATTCCAGGATCTCAATATCTTTCTTGAATTGAGAGGCCCAGAACAGAATACAGGACTTGAAATGTGGCCTCACCAGTGCTGAGTTGTTGTATCCCCTTTGGGAATGTTCCCTCCCCCAAAGACCCCTCCCCCAGAAACTGTAACCGGCCTGGGTTACCTGCCCCCTGGTCTCCTGACCTATAGCCATCGGACAGGTAACCTGACCCCGACCCCAAAGGTGATAAAAACCCCTCTCCCCCCCCATGTGAGCTCTCTCTCACCTCTGGAATCCCTTCAAGGAATAAAGGCCTTGGAATACATCCTGGGGTAAGGGGGCCTCTTTTGTAACTCTCTCTACCCTATCCTGTAGTTCCCCTCTTCCAATACTCCCCCTAAATCTGGGATGGCAGTTTGTGGGGGGGTGGAGGAACTGGAGAATCTACACTGAGTATAGGGGGACAATCTCTTCCCTAGTTCTGGACACACCATTTTTGATACAGGCCAGGATTCTGTTGATCTTATTGGACAGCTAGGCACAAGCTGGCACATGACCAGCTGGCTGTCAAACAGCAACCACAGGTCCTTTCTTGCTGGGCAGTTTTCTAGCACTCTGTCCCCAGCCTGTAGCTCTGTGTGGGGTAATTGTGGCACAAGTACAGGACTCTGCCCTATTGAACCTCATTCAAATAGCCTAACCCATCCAGCCAGCCTGTCCAGATGCCTTTGCACAGCTTTCTAGCAGATCAATACTCCCACCCAAGTTAGTGTTGTCTTTGCTTTTACTGAGGTCATCAATAAAGATGTTAAACAGGACCAGTTCCAATAATGAGGCTTGGGGAACCTAACTAGTTATTGGTTGCCGACTGGATCTAGCACCATTCACCATCACTCTCTGGGCCCAGACAGTTTTTAACCCATCAAAGAGGGCACCTGTCCAAACCATGGCTGCCAGCTTCTCCAGTTCTCCATTTTTTCCAGTTCTTGCATTAGTAATCTATTGAAGGGTAATAGATACAGCATAGTCCTTACATATTAGAATTCAGTACCTATATAATTTTTCATAACAATTAGTTAATTTCTTATGTTCTATAAAATTGTTTGCATTTGTTTTGCACAGCAAATATTTCCAGTGGAAATAATTGACAGAAATAAAGGACCTCTCCTAAAGGGGCATCAAACTAATGTATATTTTGTGACATCAATTTACTAAAAGAAAAATGGTTCAGATTTATCTTCACTTCATAAAAACCTCAACAGCAGAAGATGAATAAAAGATTTCTGGCAGTCATTACAGAAACAAAATACCTGATAAGTAATGTAAATAATGCGTATTGAACCCAATGAAAAAGCTAAAAATTCTTATTTTGGTCTAATCAATGCATTGGTCCATCCAGATTTGATTTTTGCACTAAATCTATATCTCACTATAATATCATCATGCTCTCTAGATTATCATTTCTATAAATTAAAATTTTCTTCCTGAAGATACTCATACTTCATAGTTCATACTCATACTGACTTCAATGTATGTAATACTGTTTCTTTGAGGATCTGAGGCAAAGCATAAAACTAACTGTAGCTTGGCATGGGGTGGTGATGCACAGAATTCTTCCAAATAGTTGTTTGGAATAGATGAATAGTTGTTGTATAGATGAATACAAAAAAAAAAATTAGAGTGGTATTTTGTAGGCTTAAAAAACTGTTTACATTATCTCTGTGGAACTTGAAAATTTATTTATATTTTTTTGTCTGTAGACCATACATTTGATGTATCATATGAGTTCTAGAAAGCTAAGGTATTGGTGTAGTAGGTCAATAACTTTATGTTAGTACAAAGGAACCCAGTTAGCCCTGGATTCATCCTACCAGTCTTAGTAATCAAAGCATGAGCATGAGCAATCAAAGCATCTAACTCACAGTTTTTCTATAGTCATCAGAGATACTATGAATCATCAGATGTTTTTGAACAGTGATTAAAATATTAAGCTACTCCAATTATAAGCAGGTAGACTTGCCCTTTGAAGACCATGTCCCCCTTCCCCCTCTCCCCTCTTTCCTTCTAATTGATTAGGAAAATACCTAAGAATGGGTTGATATCTTAACTGAGCATCCGAAATCCGGACAAGCAGCTACTATATGTTTAACTGTGGTTAAAGACATAAATGGAGACTGGGTGCAATGACCAGGAGTCCTGCATTCTCTGCTGCAGTTTGTACAATGAGCGGTTCTTAGATATTTCTAAGCACAAACCACAGCATTCTCATGTCAAGGGACATATGCATACAGACATATATTTAAAAGACATGCCAACTCTCTTCCATGACAGCCATCATAAGAGTTGTTTTTGCTATTCACCCTAGGTAGCCATTTACTTTGTCTTGACTGAAGTGAAATCAGGCCAGTGCTTTTTGTTTTCACAATTTATTTTTATATGTGTGTGACCAGCCTGACGATTCTGACATTAGAGTCTTTGCCAACTCCCATGCAGGGGATAATCTTCCTCCTTGATTGGAACTGCTCAGTGTGACCAGCAGAGTAAGAAACTTTTGCTGCTGCAAGATCACCTGCTGGCTGAAGAGGCATTTCAGGCAGCCACAGGGAGCTGGTATCTAGCGTGTTTCACTTACTAAATCTTTACACCTGCAGTAAATTATTATCTTTGTCATGTACTCAACATAGGGAGTCTACTGAGGACTTTCAGAAGGAAATTTTGTCCCTTTCAGGCTTTTAGCTCTCAGATAAAATGGTGCAGGAGGAATATTTTTTAATGTAAAAGAAAAAACAGCTAAGAAAAAATGTAAATGTAAAAGAAAGAGCAGCTATCTAAGCTGCTCTTCATAGGATTTGTGTTTCAAATATCTAACAGCTTCATATGCTTCTTTAGACACATTCCAGGATCTCAATATCTTTCTTGAATTAACTTTGGTAAAATTATTACGTAGTAGATCAGTTAGTAGGTTGTTCCTGTTATGTAGTCAAAGTTATGGGATGTATTGTAAAGAGTTTAGAGAGCCTAACTGAAATAAAAACAGTAGAAAAATTATTTTGTTTTGATCAAAAACAAAACCAAAATAAAAATAAATATAAATAATAAATAATGCCACATGATGCTTAAGTATGAAGGAATAAAGATATGTAGATAGATTTACACACATGACCAAGGAGAACCAGACATAAAACAGTTAAAAATTTAAGCCAACATGCATCAATCCCATTTTCTCATCTTCAGAAGACATGTGTGTAAAAAGCCTTCATGCATGTGTAGTGGAGAATTTCAAGAATCAAGAGCAAAGATCTCTTCCTCTTCTGCTGAGGAATAATGATCTCATTAATAACAGTCTCATTGGTTAAAACTCTCCTTTCCTATCCTGTCTAGTCTTGACCTGCATATATTACACAGGTTTTAAACAGTTGTTTTAGCTATTTTGCTGAATAGATCAGCCTGCAGCACAGCTAAAGCATGTGACCTTCAGATGCACATGACCTTTCTCAGAACAGTATCAGTCTGTCAGAGAGACTGCCAGTAAAAAAAAAAAAAAACAACACACACAATAATAGAACTTTTTTTTCCTTTCAGTGGGAATCTTTTTTTGTTGTTGCTGTTTCCAGAGCTGAAGTTAACCTGATCTATAAAGCAACTTTCTAAACAGAATAGGAAATAAGGCAAGATGAAGATTTTCAGTTATAGTGATAAAACCTAATGGTTTTGGTTACCATTTCCTACCTGAAGTTATGTGTTCTAGGCTTGAAGTAGTATTTAAAGATCTTTCTTCTCAGCACCCCTTAGGAAAAATTGCTAAAGCTTCATAAATGTTATCTTAGAATTGTTATGATCCATTTTAGTTATAATACATATATGGAGGTAACACCCTGGAAGTATTGTAGACTAAATAAGATTCCTACACCTATCTAACAATAAATCGAAAGACAAAGATCAGTATTTGGTAATACTTCTATGTTTTGTTTTTACTGCAGACTACCCTGAGTTATTCTGAGACAGGCATTTTAAAAGTAAACTTTCCTTGAGGATTCAATCATCTTTATTACACCATATTAGACTAAATTACATTGGCTACCAGTGTGATGCAGTGTCCTGTGTTTATCTTAGAGTCTAGTACATCCAGTCTTAAAGAAAGATCCTATTACGTGCAAAAATGCAGAATGGAAAAGACTTCCCTTACCCCAAAACCTTTCATAGCTGGATGTAAGAGATTGATACAAGATTTGCCTGTGGCTTAATATCTGGTAGAATTAGAATGTAAAACTGGAAGAATGATGGACATGAACATACCAAATGCTTAAGTTTCTGCTATAAATGAAGTCCAGGCTTCTGCCAAAAATATGGCTAGAAATTGACCATTTCAGAACAATGCTAGCTTACAATTCTCATATACTCAGGTTGACCTACTACAGGAACTTGAAATTGTGTCAAATTCCAGTCTCCTGGAGCCCAAAACAGAAGGGAATCATCTGAGTGCAGTGCAACTACTGCAACTGCAGACATTCATAAGTGTCCTGTTTGGCAGGATATTTGAGAAATTTTATTTGTACTAAGTTTAACAGTGCATTTCTCTCTACATCCTCTCAGAGTGTAGCAATCTTCCAACCAGTAAAAGAGAAAAAAAAAATTGTCGTCTTTTTTCTTCTCTTTCTTATGGAGTGGCAAGTTATGTATGAAGGTGAAAAATGTCCTCTCTGGTTTCCAAAAAAATTTCCTGAGTGTTCAGAAGACTCTTGGGAAAAAAAGTGCTTATACTTTTTATGTAAATAGTTTAAATAAATATAATTCCACTTCCCTTTAACTCTTTAACTCTTATGAAACATGTGAATTGACATATGCCAACATATAGCCTATAGCTGATATAGAATGAATGAGGTCAAAACACCATTTTAGTTTTTGCATGACATGCCTGTTTATGTGAATTTACTTTTACATACATCTGATATGCTCTTCCTCATATTCAGCTGATGCACAGGAAGTTCCATCTGAAGATGAAAAAGAACTTCTTTACTGTGCAGGTGTCTGAACATTGGAACTGATTGTCAAGAGAGGTTTTGGAGTCTCCTTCACTAGAGCTGTTCAAGAACTGTCTGAACACAGTCCTATTGCATGTGCTCTGGGATGACCCTGCTTCAGCAGGGAGGTTGGACCAGATAACCCACTGTGGTCTCTTCCAATCTGACCCATTCTGTGATTTTGTAATATACATAATCTGATAGTGTTCTGATCAAGATCTTTAGCATCTAGATCTGTATGTAAATTTTGGCAAATTAAAAAATGTAAATAATAATTCAAAAAATAAGCACTCAGGTACCAAATGTTTTAGTTCGAATCTGGAGTTCTAATATGTATTATTTAACTTTATATCCTCTTTCATCTGCCCTCACCTTTTAGGACAGATAAATATCTTGATTTTCTGAATTTTACACTTCAGTCCTGGAATGACTTGTGAAAACTCAGTAGTTTAGTAGGACCTCTGGATGTCTAAAGTAGTCTAAGTTGCATCAGGTTTCTCAGACTTTAAAGCAAAAAAAATTAAAATCTCCAAGTGCAGACATTTCAGAACATCTTAGTGAAACCTGTTCTAATACTTCATATTCTTATTAAGATTTTTTTTTGTTTGTTTTAATTATAGCTGGAAATAATGTCTCTTACTTCACCTTTGACAATAGCATTCTATATTAGACTGTGTTGACAGCCTTCCTGAGCAAAGATGGGTACCAATCTACTACTTTCCTTTCATTTCCTTACCAAGCTGGTAGGACATGATTTCCCATTCCCAGGATGGTTGTCTCCAAATACTTGCGTGTGATTCAGGTGACTGGAAATGGCTTTGTCTGGAATTTGGTCCATTTTACTCCCTAATCTTCTAGAGGACTGAGCTGAGACTGAACATGAGTATGAAGGAATCCAGTTTTCTGGACCCTCCCTCTTGCCCTTCTTAAAGGTGTGCAGTGCAATTCCTCTCGCTGGTTAGGCTGTCTATAATCTGTAGCAAATGCTTAACACAACACTTCCTGGGGCTGGCCACCCCAACCAGTGCAGCATGTCACCAATGCATATCACTTAATGGAAGTTGCATACAGCCTCAACCACCACCTCCATCTTCCCTGCACTTCCCAGATTTCTCTATCTTCACCAATTTCTTCATTAACTTTCTAGTTCTTGTCTCTATCTTACAGCTGCTGGCACTGCATGGGTTCTAGCTCAGTAGGAAGCCAGAGAGAAACCTGCTTTGCACCTCTACCTCCCCTGCACAAGATTTTGTTTGGCAGGAAATATAGTTCCCAATCCCAAAGCTCACTAATTCAGGTTTAAGGTGTAGTTTCAGATGTGTATGCTGTGCATCCCATGAATAAGCAGATATCCTATGGATAGTTCCTGCCTTTTTTTCAGTTAATGGACATAGAAGCTTCACAAACTATAGAAGTTTGTCAACATCCAAGACAAAACCTCCTAAAATACGCAGATCATGGACAAAAGAAATTCAACAGTGGAGCTGAAAATTATTTCCACTAGACCAGATGTGTTTATTTCTTCTTTATGCTAATCATCATGGTAGATCATCACTTTGAATACAGATGCCTTTTAGGAACTCTCAAATCCTAAGAGTGGCTAGCTTAAGCTGTTGTGCTGGTTTCCATTCCTACAGTTAAAAAACTATTTCATATATTCCACAAGCATACTTCCTATGTGAAAATTTTTGTTTTCTAAAAGTATGGAGAAAATATTTGCTGTTAAACTGAGTTATCCTTCGCAGTGTTGGCAGATTCTGCAAATGATTTTAAAAACCATCAAAGCTATATTTTTTTTCATGTTGGAAAGCTGCAGAAGCAAAGACAAGGCTTCCCTTCAAAAACAAGAACAAAATAAGGTATCTGATACCTCTGAGAAACACTCAGAAAGGTGTAGTCCTCTAGTGATGTTTTCATATTTTCTTTAAAGGAACATTTTATGTTTAACAGCCCTATTTTCCTGAATTGCTTTCCTTTAGTATTAAGTGTGTTGTTTCCCAGTGTCTCAGGATGTTGGCCTGCTTTCTTTTGAGTTCAAAGACATAGTTCTTGTTACACTTTTTGTACACAACCATTTGCTGTAAAAAACTAATCTGTGGGAAAAGAACAAATAAAGCAATCCCTACTAAAATATTTGGTGTTATGGTCTATCAATCACTTTGGCAGGAAAATATGAACATACATTTTCAATTTTTCTGTTGAAGAGATAGCAGACTGAGTTCTGGCTTAGGACAAGGCAATGTGAGTAGGAAGTGACTCAGCTGAAGCCAGTCAACTAAAAGAAAATCAAAACCACATTAGTGGAAAATTAGGCAAATCCACTGTATTTCTTTGAATTTTTATAGCAATTTTGCTGGAATACACTGGAGACAGTTTGCTTTAGACAAAGCTAAGTAGACCTGAATTGTGAAAGTGCTAAATGACTGCAGTATCTCAGAATTTACTTTTTGAAAATATCAGTCTTTTTTTGTAGCGACCTCAGGGCTGAATTGTTATCACAGAGATTTTACTGATTCCTGCTTCCATTAATGTTTAGAACACAGAAAACATACAATATAGGCTAGTTAATTATTTCTGAAAATAGCTGACACTTTGTAAACACAGGCCCAGTAATACTCAGAGATCTCAATTACTTTAAAAAGTATATTGGAAATAATTCTTGTTTTAGGTATGATGGATAAATAGAATATAAGCACAGTTAGTACTCCAAACAGTACCAGATGAGTATCCATAAAATGGAAGGATTCTCAAAGAAAAATCATTAAAATTAAAAGCTCATGGGTTATATCTTTAATAAGGTACTAATTTATCTGAATCTTCAGGTTGCCTTTTAAATGGTTTTTGTACAAAATGTTGGATTGCATGAATGGTCCATAATGGATAATAACATAGGTCCTTACTGCTCAATCTCATGCCTAAGACAGCTACTACTGGGTCAAGAGAGAAGTGCATCACAGTGTGGTTAAAACTGAGGCTCTCATCTCTGCATCCTTTCCTGTTTTTTCTGCCTTCTTACTCCCAATCACACGTGTTCCAGAATACATATTCACAGAACTGTGCAATAACATGTGACAGAGAAATTAATCAAGTTTGATTTAGTCCAGATCAGTGCCCTGTGAATAAATATGACTAAATGTTGAACTGTAATTCATAGAAATATTTTACTTTTGGCAATATTAAATATGTTTGAAAACAATTGTTTGAGGGTGATTTGGTTGGAATTTTATGTTTAATTGATTTTCAAAAAAAGGAAGAAAGTGGACATAGAAGAGTATCCACTGAATACTGACCCTGCTTATGAGATTGGAGAAAATACACATTTTAGTAAAGTCTGTATCAAGTAATTAGAACTGGAAAGGACCTAAAAATCATATAGTTGTAACCTACTTGCCATGGTCTGGGACACTTTCCATCACTTTCCATTAGACCAGTTTGCTTAAAGCCCCTCCCAGCTTGGCCTTGAACATTTCCAGTTTTATATACACAACTTCTCTGGGCAACCTGTTCCAGTGCCTCACCACCCTCTCAGTAAAAATTCGTAGTATCTAATCTAAACCTGCTCTATTTCAGTTTTAAGTCATTTTCCCTTGTCTTATTACTCCATGCCCTTATAAAAAGTCCTTTTTCCAGCTGTCTTGTAAGCCCCTTTTAGGTACTGGAAGGTACTGTAATGTCTCCCCAGACCCTTCTCTTCTCCAGGCTGAACAACCCAAAATGTCTCAGTCTGTCTTAACAGGAGAGGAACTCCAGTCCTCTGATCTTTTTAGCCTTCCTCTGGTCTGTCTCCAATAGGTTCTAATTAAAGCAGTCTTAGTAACATGTCTGCGTGTTCCAGTGTTTCTGTATACTTATCATGAATACTTCTTTCTAAAACATTTACATTCATGAATTTAGTTTAAGTTATTTCAGTTCCCTAATTGAGATAATGTTCAAGGGCAGCCCAACATTCATATCTGACATGTCAAATTGAGTGGAAAAAAGAACTAGAGGGAGAAAGACAGAAATATTAATCAACACAGAAGTTAATTGTGTATTCTTGTCATCCAGACACTAAAAGGGGTGGAAATACTTTTATGGTTACTTAAATTTCAGTATGGAATGCCCTTTTCAGATGTGGGAATGATTTTTTTTTTTTTTTTTTTTGTGAAGTCCTCACTGTTATACACTCTTTAATGTGATAACAATCAGGATTGGATTGACTGTTAGATAATTGATTTTCAATATGTGCTGTTATACATTTTAGTAAATGCATCCAGAACTAATTAACCCAGAATGGATTTTCTCCAAGTTTTTCAGGTTAATTGATTAAGAATTAAAACATAGTAGTCAGAACAAATCCCCATCTAGGATATAATGGAAAAAAATGTATTTTCCATATGTACTAAAAAAAAAATAAATAAATCTTGAGAGTCTACAGCGCCTTTCCTGAATAAAAGAGAGAAAAGAGGAAAAATGCGACAAAAATTTGCAATTTTCAGTTTCCCTCAGAGAAATGTGGAACAGTCATTGTCTTAATGCTTGTCAGATTCAAACATCTGAGTAGACCTAGATGAACTTTGTGAGGCTCATAAATATATTTCAACCACCAGTAATGCAATTGATTTTTCAGGTTCTATAATTGTGAACTGTTTGAAGCAATGCAAGTTTTTTATTTATCTGCTCATGCCTTTAAACTACTGTATGTTTTGTTCAATTCAAACAACATTCCTATCGATAAAAATTTTAGGCACTTTATACTCACCATGAGATAGGTCATCTTTATCACTTGATGCCATCTATTTGCATTCTGAGTAAATGAGTCATCTAAGGGGAAGAAAAACTTGAAAACAAGATGGAAGGAGAATGGCAGCAGCTCTGAAGATAGGTTGAGATTTTAGCTTTTTTGTTTAACTCTTTATTTCTCCTCCCAGAATACATGCCTGTTTGACTTGTCTTCTGTGTGCTTATTCAATTATAGAAATAGTTGTGTGGGCTTTTTATAGCTGTTGTTTTTGCTTGTTTGTTTCTTGTAATAATTTCATAAGAATTAGGGCCATCTACTTTTTTTCAAACAATAGTTTACAAATCTTTGTAGTCCTTGTAGCAAAAGCTGAGGTCAGTGATAGGAGAATCAAAGACATGGACTGACCTTGTGTGAACAAAAATAGTAACAAATAAAATTCATAGGCTTCACAAAATATACTGCAGTAATGGCCAAAATGTATGTGTGTGATAATTTTCTGGGCCTGAAAGTGAATTTTAATATAAACAAAACAATTGTTAAATCTTTCAGAAGAAATATTTGAAAGGAAAATAATTCTTGGTATTGTTTTGAGTAAGCATGTTCACCACGATATATTTCTTCTGAATTTCTTTATGGTGCTCCTTTATATTATCATCAGAGTGCTTTGAACATTTTAACTATATTTTACTAAATTCTGGCAGCAAGGCCAAATATTTATGAGACAAATTATGATTAATACAGTTTTAGGAATGAAGATGGTTGCATGAAAGCAAGGTTAAGAATGTCTCAAGAGTTTTAGGGATTCAATTTGATACAACAAAGATCTGAGATTTGTTATGTGTTTTGGTGTGGCATATATTGTTTGTTTTCAGTGTTGTTTTCTTTGGTTTTGTGGGTGTTTTTCCCCCCCAAAGGATACAAATATAAATATAATCACATCTTATTTTAAAACTATTAGCTTGAGCTGTTTTTAGCATCAGTGGGCACATGTCATACAACCTTCAAATTTCTGCTCTAATACTTCTAAGCTAACACACTTAAACATCAGGTCACATGGTGTTTCCAGAAGTGCACCAACCACAACATAATTTGCTGTTTATAGTTGATGCATTATTCTTTTTAACAACTCCATATTTGCCAGTAAAAATTACTTCCAATAAACTCAGTCAATTACTAGTGAGGCCAAATCAAATTACAGATGTTTCTGAGTGCAAGCACATGTCAAATTCAGATTAGAAAAAGCAGAAATTTGGTAAAAATATTTGCTTTCACAAAGGAGAGTTTTCTTTTCAACCCTTAATAGCATATGTGCATGTACATCTAAGAATCACTTCATCAACCATCAACTGCCAATAGGATGTAATTAACATGAATGAAAAACAATTTGCAAATCCCTTTACTGGACTTAGTGGCTTTTTCCCACTAAAGAAAGAGCAGGTAACTAAAGAGCAGGTAAATTTTCAATATAACTCAACAACGTTATAGAACTAAAGTAAAATTTACATATCTTTACCTTCACTAGAATCAAATTGCATTTTTCAGCCCCTCAGAGTATTATAGCATGCATTTATAAAACTTGAGACTTCTGAGAAATAAGGAAGAATGTTTCTACTTGTTGCAGTTTAAAAATATTCAGTCTTTTAGAGGAAATTTGTAATGTGCATAATACAAACATTACACAATACATTCTTTTCTTGAGCCATTCTTCATGATGTTTCAGGCAGTATAAAATTTACATTTGGATGAAAAATAGAGTAGCCATTTGTTGCATTCTGTCTTGGTCATAGGAATGGTACTACAAGATACATAATAAAGTGATAAAGAATAAAGGATGACTCAGAAATTAAATAAATCTTTGTCTGTATATGTAATTGTTATGTTCACTGATAAAATGTTGATAATAATACTTAAATACTTAATATTTGCTCTCTCAATTAATGTTGGTAGGATTAATTACTGATGTAAAATGAAAAATAATATACACTGGTTAAGGATCATAATTGCTCTCTTAAAGGATGGAAATTGATCTGAACTTCTGAAATGGAACCTTCAAAAGGATAAAAAAGTGGCTTATTAAAAGGGTCAGATTTACATTTGACATTTAATTTCAAAGGTACTACTCTTAGAATACATTTCAGTTTGCCTTTTTTTATATAATAAATAACAGCACGCAACAAAACAATTTTCCTTTAACAAATAATGTTGCTATCATAAAAAAGCCACATTGTTAATACTGTATTTAATTTTAGATTTATCAGTGTGTGAAAACCAGCATTTGTCTCTCACATGACAAAACACAACCAAATTTTTCAGTAAGTTATTCTCCTACAATATTTCCAAAGCCTTTTTGAACTACCTTGTTTACTTTGTTCTTCAGTAAATGCCTAAGAGAAAACCATGTACTTTACTCAACAGATTTACTGTGCAAGGAGGGGGGAGGAAAACAGACTTATTAGCTGTCTCATTACAACAATCCCTTTGTTTAAATCCCTTTGTTTGCTTCACCTTCTGTTTTCTCTTAATCATACTCGCTCACATGAAACCAAAACTAAAAATTCCTCCTTTGGGAGTGGCCCTGTTTATAAACTTGGTGGTGTTAAAGCTTTTCTTCATATTCTGTAGTTATGTGACAGAAGAAGCCATAGAGTCCAGAAACTGTGAAATATCTTAAGAAATGAAGACTGTATTAAAGCCATGACAATATTTCTCTCACATTAAATATTAAGATGGAAGTAGGAATTCTTGTTACAAGATCATGGCATTATTGAATTATTTAATATTCATGTGTTATGTAGTGCATTGATTTTGGCTGGCTGTCAGGCGAGGCTGTATCATGCCTCCTCCTCAACTGTGTGTGACAGTTCTGTTTCCATGTGCCTGGCACAGACAGTGGTATCTGCAGCAGTGAAAGTCATGGAGGGGTAATGGAGATGCAGTGATTGCAGTTAGGTGAGATTTCTGTTTTTCTTTCTCCTTTGGTGGAAGAATGCAGAGGTAAGGAAAAGCAGTTGACTGGAGCCCACACACCATAATTACAAAGAGCAGAAAGCAAGGAGGGCTGTCATTCTCTGCTGGCCAGCACTGGAGTCAATCAGTGTGGGAACAAACTTGGTTTGATTCACTCTTACAGTGTATTGCAGTAAGCTGCATTATCAATGCAGTTTGAAAATGTTGGAGAAACTATCTGTAAGATTGCAAGAATGTTTAATGTAAGGAATGTAATTAATATATTTTGAATTAATTTTAAGATTAGAAGGGCTACAAAGCCCTTCTTTGGTGTGTATCAAAAGAGGAGATAGATGTAAGACAGCAGAGAACTTTTCAGCTGCTCATTTTGAGTTTTGCCAGCATGAAGGTAATTTTTTCCCTGTTTTCTGAACATCAAGCAAGAATCTTGTTCTGTATTTTGAATCTTTATCATAGGTGGACTATGACCAAATGGTGAAACTAAGATAACAAGATCAAAAGGGAATGACAGTGCATGCAGTGCCAGAGAAGGGAGTGAGTGGAGAAGGACAAAAAAGCACCAGGGCAACAGTGAAAATGAGAGGGTAGAAGAGAAAAAGCATGACTAAACAGAGGACCCTGGAGAAGCCTGCAAAGAAAGATGCATTTAGAGGAAACAGATTTACAGAATGAAAAATATTAAATTGAAAGAAACAGAAATGCACAGCAGAGAACTGAAGTGTAATAACACAGCTTCAAGAGGAAAACCAGAAAGAAGGAATCTGGAAGAGAGGTGAACAAAGTGTGGGAGAAAAACTGCTGTTCTGGTCATTTGTTTTCACAAACTATATGGAAGTTACTCTTCTGAAGGTCTCCCATTTATATTTCTGGCCTACAGCAAAACTACTCTGAAAAATCCAGTCTCAGTTATTTTCACCTTCTTGCTCTGCCATTCTCATTACTCACTCAATGGGAGCCACACTGTAAAAAAATAACTGAAGTCATCAGCTTCACAGCATTTTATATTGATCCACAAATACCAGTGGCATGAACAGTTTTTCCCAGGATAAAAAAATCAGCAGAAATTGGAAAGGAAGGTGGCTACCTGGGGATACTATTGCTGAAATATGACTTTGAATGGGGAAAATGTGCTCTACCTGTAAAGAGAACATGGCTAAAGCTTAGATAAAGAGTTTCCAATTCTTATGTTGCTCTGGTTTTAGTTTGTTGGTTTTTTTTTGTTTTTTTTTTCAAAATGTGAGCATCACCAGTGCAATAGAATCACACATGAAATAAGTTGAATAAAAAATAATGAATAACTGCAAAATATTTTATTACTGACATTCAGAATGTGAGTAAAAGATAAAATATTTTAGTATATACTAGTATGCTTTGAGACAATAAATTCTGTAACTTAGTATTATTGTGGAAGCAATTCCTGTGGGAGAAATGTCATTATTTTCCTTAATGGAACATGAGAACATGAATATGTACAGTCAGGAGTAGATTAATATTTCATTTTTGCACAAAATTCAGATGTGCCAGTGCTGATTGGTGTTTTCTGTGTAGCAGCATATTTGCTGTTCAAGATGCTTAACCTAAATTGCATTTTTCAGTTTAAAGAAACACAGTCCTTTCATTGATGCCACTCTGGAGGTGAATTCAGCCACTATCAACTGTTTCATGTATACCTTGAAAAGTTTGCAAACCACTGAAACTTTGGTTAGGTTATTTTCAGAATACATTTTTCAAGAGTTTTCTAAACAACGTATCTTGCAGATACCCTTTGTTTGACATTTGACATTCAGTATGATATATCTTTAAATGGAAACAAAATACTTTGAATATTTCCTTCAAAAGGGACAAAACTAATTTCTGCAAATCTTAAAGAATTTGAGGCTTGCTAGCTTAAATCTTGAGAATACTCAAATTTAAGGAGCCTTAATAAAGTGAAATATTAGTTTAGTGTTTAATTTTATTTCCAGGTGCATAATATTATCCTCATCTATATGTTCCTCATGTAATTTGATATAAATATCACAGATAAGGTGTGATTGTTTTTCTCCCTTTTTATCCTCCTTGTTCTTGCTTATATCAAATGTTGAGTGGCTCTTTCCTGTTCTTTAGGAAGTAAGGACAGCTGGAAAGCAGTTGCCATAACTGGCTCCAAGAGTAAGCCATTGGCATATTGATTCTTCACATTGATAAGACATTCTAAAAAACACTGTCAACAAAATTAGAACTACAGCTCTCGAGTGCTACTTAAATATTTTAAAATTACAGAGGAAGTAATGTATTGAATACCTTCACTGGCTGATATCGGTGTTTTAATTAAAAATGGACTTGAGCTGTAAATTCCTGTATCTAATGTATTGTACAAAGCTAGTGAATTTCTGAAAGTAAATTATTTTTGTCTTGGAGTCTTATTTGTCAATAACATATGATTGTGCTTAAAAACCTGCAAAATCAAGTTCTTAATATTAAACAAACTTATGAAATTGTAAGTTAATTTAAGATATGTAATGACCAAGTATTAAAAGATTAACTACATAGCAGTGCAAAGTGCTAGTGTTTCTTTCACTGTGCTTTCTGTTATTTTTATCTATGCTACAGTAATATCTGGATAGTTCTGTCTAAAATCTGTTGAAAGAGACATTATGTTAATTATAGCAATAAAAGATCTTTGTTCCATTGAATATCCAGAATTATAACACAAGTTTAAAGTAAAAGGAAATGACAACATTATGGAGGAACTTATGCTTAAAGATAATTGGTTTCATTGGACATGCAGATAGCCTTCTAGTCACTTACACTAAGTTTAGTCCTCGATTTGGGAACCAGACCATATTAGAAAAGTGCATTCTGTTGGTAGAATAGATCAGGGCAATGAAGGTCACTGAGAAAAGTAGTTCTTTTATCTACTTGAGATGTTATTTGATTGTGATTATGTAATTATGGTTATGGTAGATATGTTTTATAACAGTATGTCCTAGTAGATTAAGCAATCAGAGAATAAAAGGCAAAAACTAGGAAGTTAATTTATTCACTGTTCTCTGCCTCTCAGTCTTGTCACTGAGACATGTTCCCCTTGATTTTCTCTCTGGATTCTACAGTGTAAGCATTGTTGTCTCTTCCAATAATAAATATTCCCTTATGCTCTTCACCCTCAAAAAGATGGGCACCATTCAAACATTGGTTGTCTACCAGCAGGAAAATTATAATGAAGAAGCTAAGTTATACCATAAGCATTAACCTGACATCCTAAAGATGTGCAGATAAATTTTCAGTTTCAGGTGAATGCAGTCCTTACCCACAATGGTTTTAATGGAGATTACATGTCTATAGTCAGCACAGGTAACCCCAGGTTTTGACTACAATTTTATCACACTTGAGTTAAAATTGTAGTATAGGAAGTCATGTCTTCAAAACAGTAAAATAAATATTTTGGTTTATTTTTTTTAGTTTTAGGATAAGTATTTAAAATGAAGTCCGCAAAACAGTGGATGTTTCTGTATAATATTTTTAGAAGGCTATGAGTACTAAATGAGATTATTAGAGGAAGTTTTTTTTATGACAATCTTTGTTGAACAGACATCTTTGCATTGATTTCAAATTACATCTTGGTTTTTCTCTTCACTTCTATAAATTTCTGAGAGCTAGATTAAACTATATCTGATATAACTGCTTTGGTGATAGCTGTTATTTGAACATTCACCTAGAAGGATTTTAGTCTCAGTTCTGATATTATGTTAGAGAAAGTGCCCAGCAGTCACTGAAATCTCCGTATTTTCAATTGTGTAACTGTTTAGAGCCCCTCATTTATTTCATTTTATTGTACGATTTGTCTAGTCCATGTTTAGATTTTATTTGAATTGACTTTTTTCCCTACTCCTTCAGCTACAACAGTTTTTTTCTTTTCTTGATATCAGATAATGGCTACAGATGTAGATATGAACAAGTGAAGTGATTTCTCTGGCTTCAAAAAAGCTATGAAACAAATGTGGCAGTATATTATTTCTTCATGAGCATGGTAGAGGAAGGTACTCTTCAAAGCAAATCAAGAAGAGTTGAAAATTAAAAAACATTTTTAGAAAAGCAGTGGAAGAGCTAAGGTAAAAAGAGTAAATTTAGTACATTAGCACTAGAATAATTGTACAGTCAATTTGTTTGCACAAGGATATGTGACTATCAAAATATGTCAAATCAATATGGAAGATTTATATTTTGAGTAATTTGGCCAAAGTTTTATTCAAGTAAAATATAATGAATTTGCCTTTCCCTGCTTTTATTCTTGAGTATGAGGTTAGGAAGAACTATTGGAAATATCTGTACAATTATATTTAACTGTAAATATAAGAAGAAAAGGAAAGAAAACTGAGATATCCAAAGAAATGTTCAATATTTTGCACTAAAAACATTGAAAATCTAGTTGGACAGATAGTAACATTTATTATAGACTGTTTATAGATAGTAACCTGACATAAATTAGCAGAATCATAATATAATGTAATAATAATTTTCCATATGATCCAGAGGGTTGCATTAAAAAAATAAACAAACAAACAAACAAAAACACAAACAAAAAAAGAAACCAAAAATTCTCTGGAATCTGTTTGACCTTGTGCTTCCTTTGCTTCTAGAAGCTCTAGGCTACATTGAATTGTAAAGCCTAGTTTGGTGAAATTTATGTCTCAGAGTAATGCAAGATCGGTGGTGGAGACGCAGACTGTTGTGAGTTAAACTTGTCTGGCTGCCAGGTTTCCACCAAGCCATATTTTACAAAAATATATTACTTTAAATGTATGTTTGCAGCTGACAGATTGCAAAGAGATATACTCTGTCAATCTGAGCCAATCATACTGCACTGCATTATTTACTGGAAGAAAAACTTACAAAAATCAGAAAGGTTAATTGCAGTATCTAGAAAAACAATGAAAATTAATAGCCATTTTTCTACTGCAGAACATAGGTAGGGCTGGCCAAATATTTGCTTCCAAAACACATGGAAAATTTATGGGATATTTTACTGTAGTATCTGATTCCCGACTGCATCCAACAAGGATTTTGGCATAGTGTCCATGTTATTCTGCCTGTGTTAGTATGCCATTATGAATACAAATATTTGAATATTTATTTACAGTCTTGCAAATCCTACTTTAAGATTCTTTAGTCTGCATCTTAATCCACAACTGGTTAAAATGATGTCTATTTGCATTTCCATATATATTACTTTAAAATTGAGATTAATTTAAAATTTCAAGATATTAATAACATAAAACTTAAATTTTGACATTTTGTGCAAGTTCAGTTATTCAGCTCTTATACCCACACATTTTCCTGGAGTGTTGCAGGCAGCTCTAATCCGCAATTAGAATTTCCCTACACCTTCTGTATAATCAGGTAAAAAAGGATGAACATTTCAGTCCTTTAAATAAATAACAAGTATGTCTTCTTTAAACCTATTCAAATGAATCCATCTGTTTCCTGGAGTGTGAGAATCTAGATCTATGATCATATCAAATATTTTCTTACTTCATTTTCACCTGTTGTAATAGAAAAAAATATTTAAGACCCACCTAGTATAATTATCAAATTTTTGCTTATTTTTGGGCCATTAATCTGCTGTTTATTCATCGGTCATTATTAATATTCTTGTTCCCTTTTGTGTGAATTTGCATTTATCTGGCTATATTAAAAATATGCTGTTTTCTTGCTATATATAGGTTTTTATAAGTGTCCCTTTTATGAGAAATATGTGTGTTGTCTCCTGAGGCACTTCTTTAGATGACAGGACCATATTGATGAGAATATGCATTATTATTTTAAACTGATTGAATGCTGTATCAGTGTGCTGAGAATGGTTGGAATAGAGATAATTATCTTCATAGAAGCCAATTTGGTGATGGTTATTAGATCTGTGCTCATAACACCACTGTTGCTAAACAGTGTTTGCACAGCATCAAGACCTTTGCTATTTCTCACTCTGCCTCTGCACATGAATAGGCTGGGAGCAGACAAAAGATTTGGAGAGTCTACAGACAGAAAGACAGCTGATCTGAAGTAACTAAAGACATATTCCATTCAATATGATGTCATTCTCAGCTATAGAACTACACAGGGTTGTAATTTTCCTAAAGTAGTCTGTGTTTGGGGATCAGCTGGGAACCAGTCTCCTAGTGGAAAGTGGTAAGGAGTGACCTTTGTAGCAATTTTTCAACACTTTTTTACCCTTCACTTATTAAATTGTACCTTGATCCAGAAGAATTTCTCCCTTTTGCTCTTACAATCCTCTCCACCATCCTGCTGGGCAAAAGAGAGCAAGTAGTTGGTGATTAAATAGTTGCTGGATGTGGTCAACCCGCTGCTATCAGTCATTCTATTAATGTGGTTCTGATCACTATCACCCATCTTTAACATTTAAAGTGCTAACATAATTTTAACTTTCCTCCTGTTCCTCAGAAATTCTTAAATATAACAAAACCTTTTTTTGAGCATTAAAATTCTGAGGAAGTATTTAATTATCTGTTTTGGGTGGTAGGTGACAATTAAAATCTCAGTCTTCATGGCTATCATTTATAAACAATTGTGTATTCTCAGTACATTTGTGAAGAAAGCTTGTTTATTTTTATTCATAACCTTTAACATTAAGTGGAAGAATACAATGGCTCTGACTTTGATTCCATCTATGTCTGAAGCCACTCTCCCATTTAAAAATTTCACTTGAAATATTCCATACTAATATGTTAAATTGAAATTATTCCAAATATAATTTGGTCATTCAAATGAGTATTTGTAATCCAATATAAAACAGTGATCACAGAGCTATCAAAATTTTAACAATTTTATTGTGGAAATGCATTCTCCTTCAGAAAAACCTTTTCAATTATTCCAAAAGTTTTTCAGTCACTTACTGTTTGTCCTCTTTTCAGTGTGCTTACTTCTTGGCCACACACAATTTTGCATTCATTAAAAGAAGAGGCATACCATGCACAGAATGATAAAGAAGTTTATAAGGAACATAATTCAGTGACTGATGGACCCAAAGGGTTACTCCTGCCAAAATGCATTAACTATTGTAATGTGATGTAACAAACTGTGATGTGACTTGCTTGACATAATACAGTATGTCACTTAGGAATTAAATGAACAAATGAAAGAGTAAAACTAGAAAAAGTCTAGTAGGGAAACAGTTGCAACTTTAATTCCTAGTTTTATAAAAGAAGATGACATCATGTTCACTGTATTGGTGTCAGGTAAACTGTTTAGAAGTAGAAGATAATTGGTATTCTGGGAACTCCCAGGATGCTGAATAGTCCAAATGTTGGGAAGGAGGACCACCATCTTGCAAGAACTATGGTCAGAATGACAAATATCCAAGGTATTAATGCAACATACTATGAAAATAAAAAAGAAGTGAGCAGTACATAGTACATTCATAGTGAAGCATTCAAAGATATTTATCCCTGCTCTCTGAATACAAAGTAGGTAGTTAAATCTGTGAGTTTAAACTATTGGGCCTGACTCTAGATGAAAGAAACCTTTCTTCATCCTTTGATCAACTGTGAGTAGAAAAAAATTCAGCCAGGTAACACTTTTCCAGGTACTGAATATAACGAAATTCTTTATTATATTAATATGGTAGACCATAAAAGTAACTCTTAGAAACCAATCTCTGATGTATTTAGGCAAGAATGCCAAATATCACTCACATCTATCAGAATTGGACAAACAAAATGTATGGGAAGAAAATAGATCAAAATACTCTGTGAATTCTTGAGCAGAACTGATTTGCACTAATTTGTGTAATTGGGTGTAAGACACCTCTGAAACTTGAAAAAATCTCTTATAATTACACCTTTCTGCTTTCTATTGTGATTGTGATTGTTGTTATTTTACATTTAAAGGGATTCTTCAGATGTTTTGGAAATCATGGGAAATTTAGGAATGATCCATGAAAACTCTTACATTTTCCATTAGTAACAAGAGTTTCCTCCATTAGCTTTGCTGATTTTTAAAATGTAACCTTATGGTGAGGATAGGATTTGTTTTGGCACTTAATCATGACAATCTACTATTTTGGACAATGGACTATTTCCATGTTCATCAAAACAAACTATTGAAACACATTTATTACTGATTTCTGAGATGCAAACAGTATTTGTCAACTTGCATCACATACAACAGTATTGTATTTTGACATAATTAAAAAATGCTTCAGACAACAACACAATTACTGTTAAAATGAAAAGAAAACCCTGCATATCATATGCTGTAGCATTTCTGATATACTTTCTGACAATGATGTATATAGGATAATGATTTCTTTAGAGAAATATGTAAAATATAATTAGAACACATCTTTGAACAGATGCAAAACAACATGACAACACGCAGTAGTCTGACTTTCCATGTATAAATGACTTTATGGCAGAATGAATTGAAATATAAGTTTCACAAGCTCTTTCAAAACATGCTTGAATTTATCAGTGTGATGTATACCTTACTGAATGCCATGCTCTGTGTCTGGCTTTATGTCTGTGTATATATATATATACATATATTCAAGTGTGTGTATTTGATAATGAACCCATTTCTTGCTTATTTCTTTAGTTAAAATTTAGAATATCCTTTAGAATTCTTAAATTAGGTACCCCAGTGCAGAAATGTGTGAGGACTCCTGCCAGTGTTTCTGCATTCTAAACTGGTGACTATTAAAATTAATGAATTTAGATAAAAGAACGAATTGTGTTTCTTGAATCTGCTGCTCACTTCATACCTGGTGAAGCATCTTTGTCACTATGTGCTCTGAGTGAGCCAGTACAGCCTTGCAAAGGAACCAGAAGCAGCTGCTTTCTGAATGATTGTCCTGTTTGTGAGAGCTGCCAAGCAAGCGTGTCTAACCAGGGGAAAAGGTCAGAGGTAAGAACTTCTCTATTGCATTCTACTTCTTTCTTGCTGCTTTGTGAATCTCAGCACAGGAGAAACTCTCACCCTATTTAGGACAATATAACTAAAATATTTTAAAATATAGTTTTAATATAGATAAAAAGATAACGCTCTAGGGGTATATGTGGGAAATGCAATTCTTATGGAAACTACTACTACACTCATGATGCTTGAGGGGTATAAGAGAGTAAATGTTGCCTGATGTGCAAGGAAAATATAAAAGATAAATGCAGAGGGGATTGTGCAACACAGGCTACAAGAAATAGGACAAGAATTTATTTTTTTTATTATTAATATTAATGGATAAATAGAAGAATTGAGTGAGAACTGTGAATACCTAATGTGCAGTAAATTTTGGAGGAATTTAAATAGTTGAGATGGAAATTCAGCTACATTGTCTGGTTGGCCTGTACACTTGTTTTACATAGTCATGAAGTCTGCTGGCATCAGAGCAAAGATGAGATTATTAGTTTTAAGAGATTTAAAATTCAGAAGATTGAGCTTACTAACATGTTTCTGTAACAGCAACTGAGACAGTAACTTGTATTTTTGGAAGACAGAAAAGGAAGACATGCATCTGCTGTTTCCTCATGAAGAAGTGAGTATAACTTTGACTCATTTCAACTGCTTTTGAAATGTAGGAAGACAGTGTCCCAACAGGCCATGGTGGGAGGTGCCAGAACACACCTCATTGAGCAGCAGCAGCCATGAGAATGGTAGAGTGAGTTGGTAGTAAGGTTAAGAGGAGATGTGAGCTCTGTCTAAGAGTTGATGGGGTCTCTGGGGTCATGGGCACTCTGGTCTGCCCTGTAACCATGGGAAAGAGATGATGTTCCACAGCACTCTTCCCAAGTGACATCTGGAGTCCCAGAAGTAGCTCCACAAGGGATATACCTCTGCCCATGCCCTGAGCCATTGGGTGATGGAACAGTGATGGTAAGCAAGCAGACACTGTAACATAAGAAAGGGAAAACAGAAAATTAAAAGATCCTTTGTAGTGGACCTTGGAGAAGAAAATAATGGCAAAAAAACATATTGCATGCAGGAAAGACTAGTTAGAGGCTGCACTCTTTCTTTGGGATGAATAACACCAAAATTGGCATGAGGAGGAAGGCTCCTTCTTCACTTCCAGGTGTGCATTAACAAAGTAGGTCTAGGCTGGTGGGAACAACTGAAAAGGAACAAGTTTCCTTAGGGAAAATCAGAGCTGCTTCAGCCTGATCCACCTGTCATCACGCACAGAAAACAATGGAAGACAGTGGTACAAGACATCTGTCTGTCTACCATATTATCTGTCTTAGAAGGTTTATTATGTGCCAGGAATTCAGGTGCAAAATGCTTGCAGAGGCTTTGCCAAGATTTATCTGTTTTTTTAAACTGATACTACTTATTTTCTACGTGACACTTTTTTTGACATCAAGGAAGATCCTGAGCACATCACAAGAGACTTTAGAATTCTGACAAAGTACCCTTTGACTGTCTTATGGTGTGATATAGAGAAGATGAATCCATATTTTTCATTGAAGTTTACAATGAAAGTTCATGAGGAATGACTATGGGCTGGAATAACTCAAATTCCAATCAGATATTTAAAATAATAATTCTTGCCTAAGTGTGATCAAATATTTGAATGAGCTGCTTAGTGAGTTTAGAGTGTAATCTTTATCCATGGAGATATTAACAGTTGGCTTTATATGTCCTGAACAATATCATCTGACTTTGAAATCCGGCGTAATTTCAAAGTTGTCCCTTGCTCTGAGTAGGGTATGGCGTAGAATCAGTGGATGCCCAGAGCTTCTTTTCAACCTAAACTTCTATCGCTTATGAGACAATAATTGAGAAACAGAACTTCAAATTTTTCAGTACAGATTTTTTTTTTTTTTTAATGCTGAAGTATCTTAGAGCTGAATATAGCATTTGATAATCATGCAATACTAATTATGCTTTTTAAGTGTTGAGATAGCTAACAGCTACTGCTAAAAGGAGGAATTTCTAATCAATGCCCTCTGTTCTCATAAAGCAAAGTTCATCTCCTGTAAATTAGATGGCCAAAGCTCCGTTATCTCTTTCACCAGGTCAGAGAGCAAACTAGTCTGTTAGCCCACTGCTTGTTTCTTCCAACTGTTGTACTCTCAAGCTAAATGACTTAATCTTAAGACACTTAATTGTGCTCTATGAGGTGCAAGGAATCATTGTGAGAAAAAACTGCATGTTTAAAGTGGCAGTGACAGAAAGATAGGGCATATGAGAAAGAAAGGAAGAAAGAAAGATAAAAGTAAAGAAAGCAAGTTACTTTAATAAGCTATCAGCCCTCCTAATTCTAAGTGCTTCATACAAGGTCCTAAAGTTCAAAGATGAAGAAGAAGAAGTGAAAAGGAGCTACAGAGTGAGATGAAGCAACAGAATGTCCTCATCCTACACACACGAAATGGTTTATTGTGTTCAGAAAATCAAGTAATATCTTTACTAAAGGATAAAAACTCTCCAAGAGGCCATAGTTTAGTGTCTACTAGCACAGTGGGCATCCCCATTCAATGTGTTCACAATGTGTTCACTGTTTTTTTTAATAAGTAGAATACATCAGATACGCAAGACCAAGTGTACTTCCAGAATTTGGGGTCTTGAGTACAGTCTTCTGAGCAATGCATTGGTTTGGTTCCAGTTTTTTCAGGGGGTTTTGGAATGCTTTTTCAATAAAATAACTTCACAAATGTTGCAAAGATTCAGTTCATAAATTGAAGAGTTCATATTTTGCAGGAAAAAAATGAAAGAGAAGTAGGTTTATAGGAAACAAAAGACAAAATTAGTGTTTTAGGTAATAGTAAAAATTACTGGAGCACAGGAAATTGATGCTAGCCCAAAAATTACAAAAAGATTTTTTTAAAATAATTTTTGACTTATAGAAAAAATTACTATTAAAGTTATTTAAATTTATCAGAGACAGGTGTTTGCAACTAGCAGAAAATCACCATTTCAATTCTTTAAATACATTATGCATTTTATAATAATCTCAAAAAGTATTTAAAATTGCATGCTTGTTTAGTCTGTTTCTCTACAGAAATGAATGCCATGAAAGCTAAGAAGCAGCCATACTCAGAACACATTCACTGCCATTTGAGTTTGATCTCACAACATTAAGAAAATAGGTGAATTAGAGGCCTTGAATAATCTCAGAAAGGTGGCTTCTGGAATAGCATGATATGAAACGGTATGCAAAAGGATTAATATGATTTAATGTAAATGAGAGCAAATTGCTTTGGAAGGAGGTAATTTCACTAAAGACAGTTTAAAAGATAAACAAGGGAATAAGAAGTCAGGAAAGTGACAGAAATGAAAGGATATCAGTTGCCTTATTAACTTCAGATTGTTAACTTAATGGGGGAAAACTCCATTTTGATTTCAAACGTGATACACCATTCCTTGATCAAATATGGACAAGTGAACATATGACAACAGGAAAAAATAACCAAGGCATCTATCCCAAGACGGAGAAAAATATTCTAAATATTTTACTGGGCATCTCAGTTCTGATTCTCAGCATCGTTGGCTGCACAGAAGCTTAAGCTTCTGAGTTTACACTGAAGAGTAAACTTCTTTTGCAGTTAAGTCAAACATTAGATTCTCAAGATGTACAGATTTGCCTTGCCTTGCCTTGCCCTATTCCTTCCCAAAAGTATATTTCCTTTCTTCTGCAAAGTAAATTCTTCTGGGTTTTCGTTGGTAGTCATTTATGCTCTACACTACTACACAATTGTAAATTTATTGAAGTGGGACACTGAGCAGTTATGACATCTGTGAGTGTTCCAGATCAGGGGATGCTTTCAAGACTCTGACCCAAGTGAATGCCTCACTAATATCTTCTTTCTTTCTTCTTTCTTTTCTTCTTTGTTCTTTCTTTTTTCTTCTTTCTTCTTTTTTCTTCTTTTTTCCCCTGAGAGCATTGTGGTTTCTGTTAAAAAAGAGAAATAAAAGTTTATAAAGGTTGGAAATTGAAGAATGAAAGCATAAAGGACAAGCAAATGTCTAAAAGCTTTCATTCTTTGAATGTGTTTCCATGTAGATTATGTTCTATCCAATAGTGTCTCCTAGAGCTGTTATATTACAAAATCATAATTCATCCATTTTGAAGCCTTTTAGGGATATAAGTAAGCAGCTGTTATAAAATGTGGCAGCTCTGCCATTTTTATCTTTATTGAAGGAAATATTTCCTTCAATAGGTTTCCAAATATCCACATTTTCCAAGAAGACTTTCAATCTATATTCTGTGATGACACAGCTCTAACACAGCATTTCTTTCCAATTTTTGCCCAGATAACACTAAAAAAAATGTAATTGTTAGACAAAGAGGAAATTTACGACTGTGAGACCTGTGAAGCTATTCTTAGAAAAACAATTTTAATCTTTTTCACTTTTACTGCAATATAAATTATAAATTGAGATCTTCTAAACAGTCTTCATCACATTTTAATTAGTTTAAATGCTCACTAGATGATTTGCTGACTGCCCCATTTACACTTCTTATTGCCTGTGGCATAGGCAAGGAAATGAGATTGCCTGGAAATTCTCTTTCCACTCTGCAAAGCTTTAACTGAGCTTAAAGATTGTCACTGTTACTGCCCAAAGCAAAATTACCAAGAATTCTCTGATTTTTCCAAGCATCTTTTATCTAGGAACCAGGATGAACACTTGCACCCCATTAAAACACCCTAAACCTGTTTATGAAGACAAGCCATGACATTAGTTCAGATCTAGATAAATCTGTACTTCAATACAAAATAAAATCTGCACTGTAATGATGAAAAAAAGGGAGAATCTAATTTAGATGCAGAAATAGGGTCATATATTTACAAGTAGAGTTTAGATTTATAATTTTTTAATAAACAGACAGTACTACTGATACTCTTCAGCATGAGCATTAGCAACAAGGAGTGGAGCAAGTAAGTTAGCTAGCAAGCAGAATGTCTCTAACACAGGTAAAACTTGTTTTCACTACTGCTTTTGTGCAACTTTGCATAGTCAGAATTGGGATGAAGATTATTAGACACTCCCCCAAACTGAGAGGAACAAAAGATTGTTCTTTATTTTATTTTAATCATACCTGCATGAGAACGATGTTCCAAAAGAAGCAAATGTCTATCAGGGACAATGGCTTCTCTTTGAAAAGGAACAGATAAGAGTGATAAAGGATGAATGTATCGAGTGCTGCATAGCACAAAGAGAGCTTAGGCATTAGAAGTTTCATCTCAGAGAGCCAGAAAGGAAGAGATTTTATTCCTCTTGTCATTGCCACAGTATGACAGTTTGGACAATTCACTGCATTGCCAATGAAGTCAAATGTGAAATCTCAAAAGATGACACAGAATTTTGCTTTTTGTGAAAAATGTCCTGATGTAAAATTAAACTGTAAGCTGGAAAAAAAAATCACAAGAGAACAGAAGGGAACAGTAAAGAAATTTTGACATCCCAACAAATAAAACTTAGTGTAAAATACAAATTTCAAGAAAGTTTTAGAGTAACTCTTTTAAATAAAGAAATATATCAGCATGTTTTCAAGTGAATCTCATTATTTCCATTGAATATACACATTATAATTCCATTTATCAAGACAATTTAAACTTACTAAGATACTCTTTTCACTTTTTAATTTCCCTACCATAATCCTTTTCTTAAACAAACATTCTTCTCTGTAAACAGAATTTAGAAAATAAAAAAAGCAATATATACAAGATTAGTGATATTTTATAATATAACTTTTCTTACATAAAATATCTGATCATCTCAGTTTTACTGAGATAACTGAATGACAAAAGAAAAGCTGAAGTAATATCAATAGTTTTGAGTTGTGTAGAGTTAAAATGAAATAGTGAAATCAATAACACAATTGATCAAAAACTTAGTCGCTGCATGTCCACAAATGACTTACCTATATTCACCTAAAGGGTGACTAATGGACAGATGAACACCCTACTAGGAAAACTTTTCCAGTGAAACCTGAAAGTAGTTTGAGTCAGAACACTGATCTCTGTCTCACTTCTGTTGTAGTAGATTCATGAGCAGGAATAACTTTAAAAAGATACATTTTCTAATTCATGCTATTTTCTAGGCATATCTACTTATAAAGTCTTGGTCTTGAGCAGATGTAGGTCAGCAATTTTAAGTCTGTATCAAATTACTACTCTTAAAATAGTGCCATGGGTATCCTCAAAAGGACTGACGATAATTAAGTAGAAAACATAACTTCACGTATTTTTTTATACCTCTGAATTCTTCAGGTATTTTACATGTAATAAATGCAAAAAATATTTCTAACTTAGCATATCAGGTATTTAAAAATTGTTCTTTGATTTTCACTTTCTGAAATGCACCTAATCTCCCTATTTTAGACTCCTGCTTTTAGAAAAAATACACCTGATTCTAATCTGTTAGAAACTATTGCACTTTCACAGTAATTGGGAACTACACAGATTTCAATTTTCTGGTTTGTTCCTTAGGACTTTTTTTCATGGTGTGTTGTTGCTGAAGATCTCTACCTTAAAAGTAAGTTTTCTTATTTCTAAAATATGAAAATGTTGCATTTATAAAAATTATTTAATGCAGAAAATTTCTGCAGAAAGCAGGCATCAGAGTAGTGCAATTCTGTGTTCTGAAAGATGCTATGTCAAAAATCACTGAGCAAAATGAATCTTTAAAGCAAAATTTAAAAATAAAATTTCCAAGAAACCATTTTCCCATTTTGAAATACTGTTGTTAATCCATAGTTATGTTCAAAAAGTCTTATTTATGTAATTGTCTAAAACTTTCAAATATTTAGATTGGGTTACCAAAAGGAAAATAAAATCATGATGGTCTGGCATATGTGTAGGCATGTATATTCCTTTTAGTTTTATGAAGTATCCTTTATGATAGAACCTTCAGTACGTATCAGGATCTGCACTTTGTACTAAGGTTAGGTGATGTCTGATAAAACTAATAGAGTCATCCAGGGGTCATCAAAATAGAGTATTCCTTTTGTGTTGAGGAAATGTAGTTTGTGTTGTGGAAAGCTGACTGACTCTGAATGCCTCTGTGACAAGCATCTGCTGACCACCTCCAGGACTGGCTTAGCAGGACAATTAATAACTTAATACAAGAATGGGTAGCAGATACGTAGGGCGGGGTGACAGACTGCCTTCCATGGCAGCCCTTTTCAACAAAGGCCACAAAAAACACACAGTTTAGATTGCAAAAGGTCAGAAAACTTTGTCTTATAAGTGAAACTTGCTGAAACTTAGACTTCCTCACATGCAGAAGGCATTGATTATTATGCATAGCAACCTAACTACTTTGCAATAAATGTAAACTGCATAAATTCCAAAGGTTTTGTTTAGCTTTGATTTCTCTTGAAAGTATTACAGTGTGAGTCAGAGCAACAAAAAAATGGAAGCTGTGGATGCTTGTTTATGAGTTGATTGATTTAAATGGCTTGTTTGGAGCAGAGTTTTGACTAGCTGACCTCCAGAGGTCCCTTCCAGCCTAGATTACTCTACAATTCTATAAAAAAATACAGAAATGTCTTACTGAATTGATATTGGGCCAAAAGTTCTGCAGAAGGTAAAGCATAATCCTAAAGAAGATTAACACTGAATGGAGAGTTTCCGACTCTGATTTTCAAGTATCAATATTCTGTAAGGGTCCAAAGTACAGAAGGTCTAGAATCTCTTAAAACCCAGAGGATTTGAATGTATATAAGTTTGTTCTGTTAACCAAAGTATAGACATTACACAAAAAAAGGATTTAGACAGAGGCTGAATTGCTGTGAATAGTTGAACTGCATTGATGACAGTTTTTCTGTTCAGTTTGAATGTAATAGCTTTTTTCAAATATTGGATATCTTACCAAATTTAGCTATTTTTAGTCTATGACAATTATGCAAATTTTCTGTGCAGATTTTTTTCACCCTTTTTTAGAATGAGAGGCATCTCAAGATGAGATGTCATCTCTTACAGAATGAATGGCTGACACTTGGATTAACTGACCATTGCATGGCTTTGAGCAGCCCAGAACAGACATAGGCATATTCATACATGTGCATGAGGAAATCTACCCTTCATACCCAACAAATACTATATGAGAAGAAAAGGACTTGTTTGGGTAAAAGGGTTCCAGAATGTTTGTAATGTGCTTATTGCACAGCTGAAGAGTTGAAAGATGAGGAGGCCTGGATATATGAAGACTTTTAATCAAATTAATCTGGTTCATTGCTATAGCTAAGAAGAATTTTTATTTCCAAGTGTCCTAGCCAGTACAGGGTTAATTTATGTAGCAACCAGAAGATGGCATGTCTAGGACTCATCATTGCCCACAGCAGAGGAAAAGGAATCTACTCCAGTCAGTGTTGCAGGGCTGCTCTGTGGTGTGCATTTTGCACATGAATCACTGTTCATTTTCTTTTCTTGCTGTTTCCAGTAAATTGTTCCCATCTCAACCCCGTGATGTTTGCTGCTTGTGCCTCCAGTTTTCCTCTCCATCCCACCACAGGGAAGGAAGAGGAGGGGGAGAGAGTGAGCAGCACATGGTTTGGAGAGTCTCTGTGAGAGTACTAAATTGAGGAATACCATTCCTAAACCATGGCATGAAGATTATTTTCTATTATATTAACCAAACTGCTTCTGATGATTTACTAATTAAAAATATAATTAGCAACTTCTCTCTGATATAAAGCTAGAAAAAAAAAAAGAATCATCTACTTTCAGAAGACCTAAAAATTGTACAGCTGTCTGAAATATAAAATTAATTATCCCACAAGCAAAATAACTGGTCTGAAGACATAAGATGATGTAATGTGCTGCTGCAAAGCTGTAGTTCATTGGACAGACTCCCTAAGCAATCAGAAAAGATGTAATTTTTTACAAGAATCAACAAAAGCCTATCACGCGTATTCATGCTGCAATGGTGAGTCGTTTGATTCATAAAGAGTTCTTAAGACATCACCTTACAACATTTAACTTAGGTTTGAAGGAAGCACTTCATAAGTGAATAAAATAAACTAGTGTGGTCAAAGCTATTACATCTATGAGTCCTGGGCCACAGAAACAGGACTAGAATTAGAAATGAAGAAGAAATCAATGGCCCAGTCTACTGAATATTTTATATTCCTATACAGCAAAACAAAACAAAACAAAAAGTTAAACACTGAAACAGAGGTAGAAAAAAAGTAAAACTAAATTAAAAGTTGCATAAGCAAGCTGAAATAATTTGTTACTACTAATATAATTTTTGTAGAATAAACTAGAATGATGATATATAGGTATCCAAAATTCTCTATCAGAAACATTGGTGAAGAAAAAGAAAAAATAAATACTGCATCAGAATTGCATATTTGCCCTGAAATCAAGGGAGAAATGCAAAACAATAAGCAGATATGTTGAAGGGAATAGGCAAACCCTTGTTAATAACAGTGTAAAGCTGATGAGCTGTTCACAAAGAGGAGCTTTGCTGTCTCTGGGAAAGACAGGTTACTTTCAAGTACTGAAAATTTATAGTTAGATATAGTAATTGCAAAACTATTATGGATTTGTGTGATTTAAAAATTATAATGCTGTATTAACAAAAAAATTTGTCCCAGAAGTGCCAGAACATTTTAAAATTGTGTTCCTCTCATTTCAAATAAATGTCGATATATTAGATATAACTATGTATGTTTTTATTCCTTTGATTATTTTCAAAAAAAATTATTCTCCACACCAAGTGAAAAAAATATTTAATTTTAATATCAAAATTTACTTTGACAAAAATATATTAAAACTTCAGCTCTATGCAATAATTTCTGGAGATCAACATGATGATATATTTCTACCTAAAAATCCCCTCACATTATCAATATTAGATGGAAGTATGTTGTCCAGATTTCCCTGACTATTTTTTCAATTAGTTCAATTGATCAATAGATTTATGAGACAGAGCAAAAATCCCTTATTTATGTTTTTGGTCAAACCATTTTGCCTATATCAATTTATGTAAAAAAATATGCCTGAAAGTCACTACTTGGATGCAAAGTCGTGTATTTCTTGCTTCTTTTCCATTCAGTGATATATATTAACAAGAATATCCTTTCCTGAAATATTCTGTCCCCTACTGCCCACAGCAAGAGTGTCTCTTGTGGTTTTTCTGGATACTGTTACTATTTTTTTTATCAAAATGCAGTAAATCTCAATGCAGGAATTAAGAGACATTTTCTTTTCTCATTTCAGTCACTAATCCACACGCGCAGAGGCAGCTGATTTGATCTTAGTAATTCCTTGTTACCAGCACTATATGTGTATATATATATATATATATAGGTATAGACATATATAGCATATTTTAAATAACAACCTATTGCTTACATTAGTATTTCTTTGGAATTTTCTTGGAACATATGAATCATAGTGATCACTCTAGTTTAGTGGTCTATGCATCTCTGGAAGCAAAGAAAAAGAGGAATGGCTAAACTTGTAACACTAGTGTTTCTCTATTCTTTTGCTCTTATCAGCATCAAACTAGATTGAAGATACCGATTTCATGTTCACTCATAGGTAAAATATTTGCTCTCACAGAAAATAAAATATCCTGTAGCTTTTAATCAAATTCTCAATACTAGTGACAAGGACTGTCTTGATGTATCTTTTTTACCTGTTTCATATTTTCACAAAATTTAAGATTAGAACTGTGTTTGGTTGCTGTGCTTAAATCAGAAATAATTAAAATAAGTGTTTTTTGATGGGACAGAAAGCAGGAACAAGATATCTCCAAAACCACATGGCATGCCCTATGTTCTAAATCAGGTACTTATTTGGATTTAAGAACTCAACTCCTTTTATGCTCAGAAATGCAAAATTATTGTTGGGCAAAACCCCCGCATGATTGCAATCCCTGTGTCATCAGACAAGAGTTATGGCACTAGCAGAGTGTAATAAACTTATGAAAGTCCCAGAGATAGGGGAAAATAAGATCAGAAATCTTAGAACTTGTAAAGATCTGTAATAAAAGTATTGCATATTCTCAAAATGGCACATACTCGTTTCTGTGCCTCTGCTTCTTTCGGAAGAAATTGAATTAGTAGCATCATATTTAAATAGTTAAGACTTAAGGCTCCTCTTATTATAATTCTGGTATAGCTGATGTGTATAATTTCTTATACCTTAGAATGACTAGTGAGTAGTGCCTTCAGTAACAACTCTGAAGTTAGATGTGCAATTTTTAAGTACAGTGCAAGACTTTCATTTGTCATTTCTCATACTAAGTTTTGAATATTTTATGGCTACATTCAGAAACTGCATGGCTGCCTTAGAATGAATAATTAAAACTCATTTTAAAATAACTGTCTTTGGGGAATGGGTGCCTCAGTGAACTAAACAATTCCTATTCTCAGCATTATTTCCTGTAATTTCCTGACCTGATTTGCAGTACATTCTTATATGTTTCAGGAAACAAATATATGTTAAGGTAGCATAAAGGGAAATAAAAATCCTAATACTTTTAGATTGCCACAGACAATTTAGATGAATAAGAAGAAAATAACCCAAAACCCTCTCTATCCACAAGATCTGGCTCCTGAAATGTTCATCACGTCTGACTGTAGTTTTTAATCCCTCCTTTAAAAAGTTTGTCTGGCCTAGACAGACAATAAATCACTTCATTCTACAGCTTGCCAGAGACTTTTTGGGAGATGATTTTCCTGTCTAAAAATGTTGAATGATTCGAACTGTTTTGTGGAAATATGCCATCTTAAACAAAGTTCAAAGGGTGATGAAAGAGAGCTTTTTTTTCCCATTAAAAACTGATTATTTAATATTACAAGCCAGAAGGAAAAAGTCTAATACAGAATGAATTTTTACCAGTACAAATTTATTACATTTTTTAAAAAAAAATTCTATCTGTAAATTATAGATGTTTACTGGTATAATGGCATTTACTATGTCAAGAAAACACCTAATCTTAATACTTGGTTCTGTAGCAATCCTTAGATGGCTTCAGCAAGCATTTTTCTAAAGAACATAACCTAGCAGCTCAGGAAAAGCTGTGATGGATTTCAATTCACTTCAAAGACTGTTCTTCTATTGCTTGAAAAAATATTGAAAATGAATACAGTATTCTGTGACAAATATATATACCACTATATCGAGAGAATATAAATTACATAAAATTTCTAAGCACATATTTTGCATGGCCTTACAATAAGACCCATGACAAAATATGTCTGACTTAAATTTTATTCTGGCATATATAAATATGACACACTAGAAAGAGGGTCAGAAAACTAACAGATGTGGCAATGTAATTTTTTTGTGTTCAAATCACAAGACCATTCCAAGTTTTCCAGGCATTTATTGCAAATTGCAGTTGTATATCATGGGTCAGACTCTCTGAACACGCTCAAAAAAAAATCCTAATTGCATGAAGTGTGAGGATACTGCAAGATTTCAGGCTAGTGACAGACACTGCAATTTTTAGCCTGCTATCTTTGCTGAAGATCGATTATTTTAGCAGTGACAGAAGAAAAAAAAAGACACAGAGACAAAGAGAAATGTGGGTTTGGAAAAAAAAATTATATGTCTGGCCAGAAACCCCATTGTATAAAGAGAAGTCATGAATCTCTTTCTTTGTTTTTCTTTCTGTCATGTCAACCTCAATAATAGTGAATTCCCCAAATATTTGAGCATAACTGTTTTAAAGACAGCAACCAAGCAAAACATTGGATGTACCCATGTACTCATTTTTTACATTAAGCACTGTTTTAGAATGTGGTAGGCAGAAATATGAGTTCTGAGTTTTATTTTTGTTCACGGTGTTTTGAATGCCCTCTTTTCAGATTTCATATTTCAGTGAAGGTCAGGAACATTCTCAATATTTTTCCCTGACAAATTATGAGTGATTTGATCTCAGCCATATTTTTAACTTGCATGTGATGAAAAGCAGACCAAACCAGATAAAGAGGTGTTGGCTGTATTATTTGGGGTTTTAGTTAAGATGTGGAATTAGAAAGAACACTTAAGAAATCAAACAAACAACTATTAAGTATTTGAAACATGTTTGTCTAAACCATGAAAACTGATTCAAGTTTTACAGACTTTTTTCTTCCACAATGTGGAGGAAATAAAGGTTCTCTCTCTGCTTCTCTCTTGCTTTTACTTTGACTGTAGTATCCAGTTAAAGAAATTAATAGTCAGGTAAGAAGTCTATATGTAGGCTCATGCAATAAGATGCATGCAACAAATTAATATAATTTCATTATCCTTACAGATTTGCTTTTTCACACATAGTAAGAGGAATAGATGATATAATAATAGATAATATCTAGGAATAGATAATGGATAATATTATTTAAAAGCTAGACAAGTAGATCTAATTGTCACTTTGTAGATTTCTAAAGCACTTTCATAATTCCAGGTGATATCAAATGCCATTAAGCATTTTTTTTCATACAAGCATTTATTTCGGAATGGTATATACTTATAATTAGGGGTTATTTCTGTTTAGATTTATGATTTCTAAAAAGAGGTGAGGAGTTCTGAAGATTAGATTGAATTCTTAATCTAATCCTAATTTTTTAAATCCCACATTGTTATGAAAAACTGGCAATATATCTGTTATCCTTCTTCGCCTTCATGTCTAATCACTTCATAAGTAGATTAACAAGACAGAAATTTTAGTTGTTTGTGACTATTGTTGTGAATCCATCCCTGGAATTGTAAAAATCTTTTAGAAATAGTAAAAACTTTAATAAAAACTTTTCCAAATGTTATGAAAAAATTTCTAAAAAGTGCAGTTTCAAGTAAGGAAACTGAAATTACCTTCTGGTTGGTTGATTGGTTGGCAGAGTGGTTGTTTTTTGGTGGGGTGGTTTGTTTGGGTTTTTTGGTTGTTCGGTTGGTTTTTGTTTGTTTGTTTGTTTTGTTTGTGGGGGTTTTTTTGTGATAAATGTATTTCTGTTTGCTTTACTTTTATAAAAATTCAAGCCATAGAACAGGTTTAGGTTTTTCTAATAAAGAAAAGTAGTATATCTATTGTTGTATCTATGTCTAATACAGTTTCACTTTGAGAAAGGTCATTCATGGTGCACAGAGGGAATTTATGGGACACATTAGTTACACAGGTGACAACATAACCAAGTAGACATAAAACTGTGTTTATAAAATACCTATGGATTAATAGAAGAAGAGCTGGAGCATGAAAATGTAAGGAAAAAAAAAATTTAAACTTCCTGTCTTTTCACTTATAAATGTAAATGTTTAAAATCAGCCTGCATAATAGCTGTACAGAATATTTTCATCTTAGTGCTTAATAAAATACAAAATATATATAATGATACTGAGCAAAACTATATTAAATTAAAACTAAATAATTTATGAGAAAACCTGACTGCATATCACTCTTGAATGCAGAAAACTACAGAAAAAGTTTAGGATACTTTTTCTTTTTCCAAAAAATCCAGAAGACATCAAAAATGAAAATAATATCTTTGAGTTCCTTTGTTGTAGTAATAGTGCATGGCTAATCCCTTCTTTATCTTTATATTTTTTTTCCATATCTTTAATTTTAAAAAAATCAAAATAGTTTAATTCAAGTCCTGTACCAAAGTTTTATAGCCTTCCTTGATGCCCATTGACTTCAGTTTCAAAATAGTGGGTATATAGAAAAAGAATGAACCCTCTTAATTTAAATTAACTCTTGAGTACTTATGATTTCCTTGTGTGCAAAATTATTTTCTACGTTTCTCATTATTCTAATGTTTCAAACTTAATAAAATGTCTTCCGTAAAAGAATAGCCAGCTTTAATTAATGTATTTAAATGTAAAGCATTTGCCAACATATTGCATCTTAGACATAATGAACATTTTTTTTTTCAATTGTAACCTTAATGCTTTTGTAAGAAAGCTACAAAACATGAATGGCACACACTTTTATGACAGTTTTACAGAGACACAATGAATGCAGGATATAATTTATGAGAAAGTATCAAGTCAGTTGGTGCCATAAACCTTTAGTTATTACATTGTGTGTCTATAGCAATGCTGATTTACATTCAGACCTCAAGCAGACAACTCCAGCTAATTATTCCATTTTACTATGCTGCATTTTTCCTTGGAAAAAAAAAGTATTCCTTTTTTTGTTTGATTTTAAATTCTTTCCTGCTTCTTTGAATCTCTTCAGGACTTATAAGATCTTTTTAATTCTATTTCTACAGCTAATTTTTGGTATCTAGTAGGTATTCCTTCTTCCATTTATTTGGAAATGAAATTTTGCAATATTTCTAAATATATGAAGTTCATGCTAATAATGGAACAGAGGCCAAAGTACAAAATGGATTGATTTTTGCAAATTCATTATTACAGTTTTGAGTCTGGGCAATAGAAATGATCAAATATTCTTTACCAGGTACTTTAATTTTCAAATCTAGCATTCCTAGTGTTATAGTGTCGAAGTTACCCCTCTCATTTTTCTTTTCCTTTTTTTATTACCCTGAGTGTCCAATGCAGTTACTTCTTTCATTTTCAGTACTGGTCCAAGAATGTAGTTTGTCAGTTTTCATTCATTTCACGTATCTGTTCCATCCTAGACTGAAGTAATCAGACAGATTTCTGGCATTTTAGAGCACATTTTAGATATTGTATATACATCAACAAAACATGAAAGACTCTCAAAGTATGTGAAAATATTGATTGTTTTAAGCAAATAAAACAGGTAGTAGTGGAAAAGTGATGCAACCTTCACTAGTCAATTTTGCAAGGAAAATTCTAAGAGATCAAAGACAAAAGTTGTTTGATTCAGAGTATTGAGAGCAGGAGTATTTGAAGTGTCACAGTGATTTTTGCATGCCTTGACATGTCATTGAGTCTGCTGTAACAGTTTGTGCATCATCCAAAGGGTGATTCGTGTGCTGGAAGTTTGACTGGTGACAGATGTAAGTTTTCACTTCTTTAGTTTGACATTTGAATTCAGTATCATCAGAACTACCTTCTCCAGAAGTTTCTCCTGCGTACATTACAAATAATTTGGCACTTTGAACAAACAAAATAAGACACACTTAGGTGGTAACAGATCTGCTTTGCAACTTTAGAGGTTACTTATGAAAAGGTGGAAGTGCATTATAAAACCCAAAAATATTTAGCAATTATTTAAAGTGGCCATACAGAATAAATATATTATAGGACAGTACACTGTTGATAAAGCTCTAACACCTTTCTTTCACTAGTGGTGCCTCTTTGTTACTAGTATTGTATTAAATGTGCTTACTTACTTCTACTCAAAAAGGAGCACTCAAGATTTGTAGACACACCTGGCTGAAAAGAATGACAAAAGCCAAAAGGGTCCAAAAAAAACCTCAGAAATTTTTTTAGCAGACTGCACACTAGATATGGAAATTGGTGTGTGTTTTGCTCCTATGATAATGAAAATAAAAGAATAAAAAGAAAGAGGGAAGAAAAAGAAGATGAAAGGGAGAGAAAAGGGGATCACCAATTCTGGGTCCAGCCTGGGTCCAGCCAATAGGTGTCCAAGGTCCTGGTGGTGCCACTCAGGCTTTGTGGGGGTACCTTCCTATAGGTAAATTTTCCCCACTCTGGGAGTAGGGTTCTCACTCTGCATGTAAATAAGTAAGCATGTGCAGTCCAGTCTTCTGGGCCTGCTTAGAAATGGGCTGAGATGCTTCGAGGGTCTTTTGGTTGTCTTGATCCCCCTCTATTGGTCTTTACTACTCCTTGACCTCACTTCTGCATTTGTGCTGTCTGTTGTGTGGTCACCATGGAACTAAACTTGTTTCAGAAAGGTTCTGCTATACCTTCATGCAGCCCTTCTTTCCCAACAGATCCTGATCTAACTTGTCCACTTGAATGGCCAGCAATGTGTGAGGTGCAGCAATGCATTAAATCCTTACTGCCCAGGCTCCTACATCTACCCAGAGATTCAATCAACCCTTTCTTAACAAAGGGCTAGTCTCACTAACAAATGATATGGTGATTGAATAAAAGCTTTTGCCATGTTTTCATAAAAAATAACCAGCAGAATTTTTAAATAGTTATAGAATTGAGAAATCCATTCATATTAAAATACAATAGATAGCGGAATTCTAGACAGCCTAAAATTCAGTCCCTTCTTACTAGACAGGCTCTCAATTTTATTTTTTGTCTTCTGTTCGCCTGTCTGACTCTTGATCTTTCTTGTTCTGTTTTCCAAACTCTTTCTGATGTACAAATTCTTATTCCACTCTACTCAGTTCTGTGAGTTGAATATTATGGAATTTATTAGTCTCTGAAATTTTACTGACATCTGGTTGTATTCTTGCCTCAAAACTTGAGCTGTCATCCCTTTTGTTGTTTCTGATTCCTCATATCAGGTTAAAATGGAGATGGTATCTGATATACCCACCATGAATTTTCAGAATGAATCAATATATTCTCTAGGCCTCACTACTTCTTTCCTGGTCCCTGTGGCATGCATAGAACCACTGATGCATGATGCTGAATATATTTGGGTAGTTTTGCTGATTGCTTGCAACACAGCATTTCCCTCCTGCAGGTTGTTGGCAGTCACAAGATTAGACTTTAGCTCAGCACCACGAAGAGACAAACTAGGACTGGTAAGGGAAGTGTCAAAGTGTATTATGTCATCACAGTGCTAAAACTGTGAGTGAAGAGATGAGGTGGGTAGAAAATTGGCTGAGTTGCCTGATTCAGAGGGTGCTGATCAGCAGAAACATGGCATCCATCTGGAGGCCAGTCACTAGTTCTGAACTCCAGGGGTCTATCTGGAGCCCGCTTCTTTTTGTACATCTACGTTAATGGCCTTAACAATGGGATATAAGGAATGCACCCTCAGCAGGTTTACAGACAAGAAGAAAACTGAAAAAAGTTGATAAACCAGATGGGTTTGCTGCCAGCTAGACCAAAGTGACCTCAAAAGGTTGCAGAAATGGGTAAAGAGAAATCTCAGAAATCTGAACAAAGGCAGGAAATGTAGAGAATAAGCAGTGTCAGCTTGTTTTGTACCTCTTCTGTCTTATGTTTTTCTTATGGCTGGCAAAGTAATTTAGCCAATTTCATACTTTTCTGTGTTACCCGAGCATGATTTAGAGGGTTCTGGTTTTGAGTTCAGAGAAACACAAATTAGAGTACATCTTTTTCGGTAAAATTTATTCTGACTTAGGTGACAACAAAGTTGTAATTTTTTTCCAGGTTTTCTTCCCATTTTTATTTCCTTCAGCTTCAGAGTTCCTCTCCAATGAACTTTTATTATGTTTTCTGAATAGAAGCTAAAATGGTGACTTCTGAAATACCTATCTGATTACCTTTTAAAGGTTTTACTTATAATGGTGGGTCCTTGATATTTTTTGTAATGTAAATGGGAAAGGATGACAAAACCTCAAAAAGATGTCTTGTGCAAAAAGTATAATTAATAAATCTCAGTAGGTTGTCTTCAGTTTGATAGGTTCTTTGATTTTGTACTACATTTTGCAGTGAACTGTAGACTGTCCAAACATAAAAGGAATGATTTCCCAAAAGAATAATGTAGAAAATGTCTTAAAGAAGCATCAGCATCTTACAACTGGGACAGAATCACCATCCACCAGCTTCTTCTTTAATGTAATAAAGTAAGGACGTGACAGCTAACATGATGTATCAATGTATGACCTTGCAGACTTGTCAGCTAGAAAGCAAAAGAAAGCTAGAAGAGTTACTTGTTCTCTATAAATGTATTCTGGAAGGAAAAAAAAACCCAACATTTTAAAATCACAAATGCTGCTGAGTAACCCAAAAATGATACTATAGATCAAATCACATTTTCTCTAATAACAGAAATCTCTTACAAATATAAGAGTAAAATTTTTTCAAAGCAATTAATTTCTTTTACAAATAGCATTTTAGAAATTTTATTTGTGTGCAACTGCACAGTATCCTAGTTGCAGTCAGAGCTTACCAAAAATATATATTGAATTAAGATGTTAACTGAAAAACATTACAACTCCATTTTCTTAGAACTCAAGAATAATAGATTTTATCCATGATTTGGAAAAACATCTTTGAAAGATGATTAAAAAGCTACCTCAGTCTGTGGTATCTGTCCAAGGTCTCATCTAGTAATCAGGAGTAGGTAAATGAAAACACTTAGCACACAGAAAAGGAATTTAACTTCTCACCTGTCTCTGAGCTCAGGTTTCCTGGGTGAGAACAAAGGGTCTGATGCTTCCAGTCACCTGAGATACACAGCATAGAAAATTCTGAAATTCTCTACAGAGAAGAGATTAATATTTAAATCATGTTGGAAGGACCACTGTTTTCCTTGTAGCTAGCAATTAAGTCAGTAGAACACTTTCCTGGAGTGCAAGAGAGTGGCATTTGAATTGCTACAGCTTGAAGAAGGACTTGAACCATATTTGGTTCAAGTGCTTCATAAAGTATCATGCTTTATGCAGATCTCCTTCTGCTTATTAATATATCAGTTATAACAGTTTGTGTTGACCACAACAGCTCAGTCTACACTATTCTTTACAGCTCAAAAGCCAAGTAGTCTGTGGAAGTCAGCTTTGAATTTTACCCCAGAGCTGTATTCATCATCTCTCCTCAGCTATATCAAGGAGCTCTTGGATTCAGCTAGGAATCTAGATGACAAATGTATTTTGATATATTATAAAATATCATAATATTTTATCATAAATGTGTTTATCACTGGTGATATAACCGTTTACATAAATAGGAGAGTCAATGGATTTACTTTATTACTTTTTATCATAGTGCTTTTCTTAATAATCCTTTAGTGCTGAAACTGTGATGAGATAAGCAATTACTGATTCATAAGAATTCAAGCAAGTCACCATTAGGTCACTGATCTCTTTTATTTAGAATTTTTCTTATGGCCTGAAGCTTAAAAAAAGTGAGTTAGTTATCATAATTGCAAAGAATTTTATTATAACCATGAAGAGGTTTTTATACGTTTTTTACACTGTTCTCTTAAGTGGTTGTTATTAGTGAGTAAAATGGCATGACTGTCATTTTGCATGTATCCTTCTTTCATATTTTCCTCAGAAAGAGCTTTTTGTATCAGGTTTTATTCTAATAGGGATTTACTTTTTTATTTACACTGTTATGCATATAGTTTAAGGTTGTTGCATATAGTGCATATACATATATGGTACATGTATACAATATGTATATATTAATGAAAGCTCAGAGCTATGTGTGCTACACTTGGAGCATTATTATTTATCTCTTTTCTCTTTCAATCTCCAAGGAAGCACCTTTCCCAGCAAAGGCAGAGGTACACTTTTACCTTTACTGTAAAAAACACTGTTACATGAGTTGCTCATTGTAACTGTTTTTCTGACTTTCAGATTATTTAACTATTCTGCATTCTATAAATGGAAGAACAGGGTTTGAACTTGACATAAATCTGATTTTTGGAGAAGAATAATAAAGCAAGGAGAGAGAAGAAAAAAATCTATGACACTCAATGGGAAACAAATAACTGGAATGCAGTAATGATGAAAAAGATATAAGTTGACTGATGGCAAAATGGTGTGAGATTCCAGTACTATGGAGGAGTAAGAGGCTACACACTGAATATTAAAAACCAATTGTTGCTCTACACAGTACAGTTTTGAATGTAGCAAAAGGAGTCAGGAGGAAAAGCCTGTGGGACAAGAAAATTTGCCTATAGAAGGGCAACTTTAGTGATAGAGTTATGGAGAAAAAGGTGTACAAAAAAAGGTTTAAGGGCTGACTGATATAAACTCCGATGAAATTATCAATCAAGATCAGTAGCATATAATGCATAATGTGCTCACCTACACACACCAGGCAACAGGGGGATTATTATTCTGCAATAGGTTTAAATAAGAGAATAATAATTTGAAAATAAATCAAATTGAAATAAGCCCTCTACCATACAGTGATGCTTATCAAGTTGAGTCTCTGAAAACTATAAAAACATCTTTCTAAAGTTTTTTTCTCCTCACCTGAACATACATTTCTATGAAACTTGCAAGAATTTAATATTTTTCTACCTTTCACTCACTGTATGATTTTTCAAAGTGAAGGCAGATAAACACAAGAAGAGTATGAAATGTTGTTATGTAGCTTTTACAGTACTGGGTCATGGTCCTTATGCCGAAGGCCATTTTTCTACAGGTATCTTAAACTACTTTTAAGGTATTTATCCTTACTGTCAAGGGAATGTTTTCACTTTGGTTTTCATGTCATGCCCAAATGACATATCTTGCCAAATATTCAAACATTCTTAGGACTTTAGTTCAATGACTATTCAAATTGTGCTGTCAGATGATTCAGTGGTATTTGCCTTTCATGACAGTTTCTGACTTTCTTGAAAAATTTGTTGGCAAGTATCAACCAGAAACTCTTCAGTTAAAGAAAGGGAAAATAGTTTGTCACATCATATATCCTTCTGTCTTTGTATTGATTTATGCAGAATCTTTCTGGTTTAAACATAGTTACAACTGTAGCAGTACATCTGCCCTTGCCACAGGAAAACTTATCTATTGTTTGTTAGCTGGTGCAGTAACTCAGGGCATCTTGTTTTAATATAAGTCCCACATAAGCCTTGGTGAAGGACAGTTTGCCTTGTAGTATTTCTGCACCGTAGGATTGATGCTTTCAGCTGACAGTAAGAATCTTGCTGTGGAAGCAGATATAGGAAGATAAGCTGGAATCTCTGACTGACAGACACTTCACTTTACAAACTATAAAAGCTACACCATACTTTCACAAAGCAGAAATCTTCTTCATATTTCCTGGAATGTGGGGAGTCTTTCATGGTGACTTTCATGGTTACTCTTCCAGAGGTTGAATGAAAAGACTCTGTGTACACCATCATCAACTCAAGTGGCAAGTTACATTGACTCCTAATCTCCACTATTTCTGTGCTAGCCATAAAAAGGTACCTTTATGTTGTGCACTGGCTTATATAATCTACTAGTAGTCCTTTTGTTTCATACTGTGTAGTAAGTAACTCTGTTAAAGGCCTTTTGTCTCTTAATCTATCTATTTGAAAAAAACACCCTAATTTTGTAACAGACCTGATCAGACATGCTTGAGAACTTGTGAGCCAGAGCGATTTAGGTGTACATCACCTAAGTAGAGCTGCTGCCAAGATCTGAGCCTAGGGCAGGGCTTTTCTGAAGCTCTCACTTGATCCTTAACAACAGCATAAGGTATTTGATTGCTATACTGGACCATCATGCAAATCCATTTTGACTGCCTTAATTATGTATGCAAAGGCACTTCGTTTTTTTCAAATTCCATTACACAGAGGCAAACCCACCGATACCAGCAGAGATATACAGACACAATCCAGAACAGAATTTATTCTCAAATGTTAAATCTATTAAACAGAAGAAAAAGTCAAAATTATTTCTGTCAAACATTTGGGTTCTTCCTCTTATGGCCATTCTCCAACCTTATCATAGGAAAAGCACTCCTCACCCTGTTTAGGGAGATAGTAATTATTCCTTGTCAATTATATTCTCAATCACTGAACTATAAACAGCTGGTGGTGCATAACCGTCATGCAGTTTAAAATTATAGTATACTTTCGTCTTTTTTTTTTTTTAATTTCCACATGTTCATTAAATTTCTTGGCATAAAAATATCTTATCCTGCCTTTAAAACTGCTAAATAAAACTAGGAGAAGTGATACTACAGTCTGGAATTATAATGATGGTTATGCAGCACCAGCTGCTTATAGCTCAGTGGTTTCTTGTCTAATCCACAAGGGATACTTGCCTCTCCCTGTATAAGGTGAATTGTGTTACTCTCTCAACACCACTCCTTACTTTAAATATTTATTAAAAAAAAAAAAAAAAAGAGGAAATAATTTGGTTTTAATAGTTTTCAGTACCTAATTGTCCCAAATGTATAAAAATAAACAAGTTATTAGCTTGTTTTCAAAGAATATGTTATTAATAGTAACTACTAATAAGTTACAAATAATATTTACAAATTTTAAAGTGTGGGCTAACTATTAAAAATTAAGATGTGCATTTTTGTCTACCTATTTTATTCTGACTTTACAACATAAAATTCTGTGTTGATTGTTTACAGACTTTATTTTGTAGAAAGCATGTTTTTTTTGGACAAGACTGATAAACAAGTCATCTATAACACCTGTTCATGCACATAAAGGTAGCTACTTAAAAGGGAGTTTCATTAGACTGGAAACTGCCTAAAAATCCACAAGTTGCTTCATTACTCTCATATCACTCACCCAGGGAGAGACAGGGGTGTTGTTGGAACCCAATGGAGTGCCCAAACTGTGGGATCTAAAATTTCACAAAATGCCAAATGAAAACTTATAGCATAGGATAAAAGCAAAAAATAGCACAAATTGTGAGTGTACCTTTAGAGGCAAAGACACTGATTCTCATACTGTTTATACCAAGTTCAGTGAAGCAATGTTACAAGTCTCACTGAAGATAATTGGGATCAAAGTCAGATCAAGGTTTTCATTATTTAAATAATGCGTTTTCATAGAACTGATAACTATAAGACAGGGATAAATGTAACTTATTAATGTGATAAGAAGTTTTTTCTCCAGAAGGCTCACTTCATGTATATTAGTGATGTTTGCACAAATATAGTATTCTGCACTCATGTTCAAGCATTAGTAAGAGAATAAACAACTAGATCATCTTCCCTGAAATTCTTATGCTCCTTCAGATCTTTGCTAGTTCTAAACAGGTTCATATCAACTAAGTTGTCTAATGAATTTGAAATCCAGGCTTTGCAGAAACAGTTTTCTCTTAAAATATTTAGTAATAAAATATTGTGTGGGGATTTCCTTATTTGGTTTTGTTTGCTTGTTTACTTGTTTTTATTTGCTTGCTTTGTCTTGGTTATCTCCCACAGGGTTTTCCCATTTCAATACTAATATGATTTTCCAGCAGCATTTTTCTCTTACAAAGTGTGTAAGGTCCACTGAGTATTTACCTTAGTTCCTTCTAAAATACTTTTTTGTATTTAGAAAGTAACCGCAAGCCACAAACTATTTCAGAAGTTTTGTGAGTTGCATTCACAAGAGATTTTTTGTGAAGTAAAAACCTGCTAGCCCAATGTAGCTGAAAAAGAAAGAAGTAACATGTTGGTATTCTAGAGTCTTTGGCTGACATTTTGTATATTGCCTTTGAAATATATTTTCCTTATCAAACCCTGTAATTACACGTATCCACATACTTAGAAGATATCCAAATACTGCTAATACAAACTGAGGGATCATGGCTGAAGAAATTGAAATGTATTACAGGTCATTGTCTCTTTTCATTATGAGCTTTAATCAGTCTTCATATGTAACTATCACAAAGTATTATTTTAAAACAGAGAAAGGGTTAAACATAGAAAGACAAGCACATTAACGTTAAAAAGGGGGGGGAAAATTGTTCCCTGGACTTTATATTTTCTTTAAAATCTTCTTATGCAATTGTCCATGAAATGTTGTATACTCATCTTTGTATTAAAAGGGTATCATTTTTTGCCTCTATCATTAAAATTTCCCAACATAAAAATCTATGCATTCATTACTATGCTCTACACCTACACATTTCCCTGTATGACACTTTTTTTAGGGGTTTTTCTATTCCCACTGTGGCAAAATGAGTATATTGTTGAAGAGAGTTCCTTATGCATAAATGCATATGGTTCACAGTTCCTGGTAACAGCATCCTTCCAATGAGTTGTAGAATAGATATAGTCACATTTTTACAGGTCACATTTCTAGTTGCTTACATCAACTTTCTAACTAGGGCTGAATGATAAGCAAACCCAAGCAAAGGATAATTCTATATAAACCATGTTCCAAAAATGTTTAAATGTCTATTCCTTCTCGCCATGGAGGAACAGACACTGCAAAATTAGTCAAGTTTGAAACAAAGAGCATGGTGTGAAATACAGTGCTTTTCTAATTTCAACACTGTGTATAATATGCTAGTAAGCTATTTGTGTTTTTTCTAGTTTTATAGGGTAAAATCATGCAAGATGTGTTGCCATTTAAGTGCAGCATGTTGGAGATAGGATTGGTGACACTGCAGAGGAAAAGCCAATCTGCAGGGCAGGGAACAAAGACAAGACCACAAAGAATAAGATATAAAGGGGATTTATTGTGTTTAAAGTGGAGGTAAGTATGCTAGTCTAACTGAACCCTGTGCTTGATCATCACCATCTGTTCTGTCTTCTTATTAAATTCTTCCTTGTTATATTTGTATCATCTCATGCTCTATCACATGTGTGTGCTGTTGCAACAACAGAGTGGCAATTACTGGGAGAACTTAGCATGGGTGACAATTATTGGAGTCAGCTACAGGATTAAGTGGGATATGCCAATACCTGGAGTGTGTGGGGGTCTCTAACCTTCAGACACAGTGGGGGAATGGTGTGTGTCCCAAAAAAACACCTTCTGAGAGTGAGTGGCATGTGAGGAGTGGCATGTGAGGAGCTCTGCACCAGTGGAGTGGGGCAATGTACTGGCTTTGCATGGTTGGGTTTCCATAGTGGAGGAGGGGAAGCTGCTACGAGTGTGCTTTCTGTGAGGAGCTGCCAAATCCTTCCTCTGTGCCCAGCAGAGCCAGTTCCAGCTGGCTTCAAGATGGGTGTGCTGGTGGCCAAGGCTGGGCCAATTAGAAGTGGTGGAAATGCCTCTGTGATAGCATAGTTAAGAGAAAGGGGTAAAAGAAAAAAGTTATTACACTGATGTAATTACAGCCAGAGAAGAACTGGAGTGAGAACATGAGAGGAACAGCCCTGCAGACACCAAGGTGAGTGCACAAGGAGGGGAAGGAGGTGCTCCAGGCACCAGAGCTGAGATTCCCCTGCAGCCCATGGTGCAGCCCATGGTGAGGCAGCTGTGCCCCTGCAGCCCATGGAGAACCATAGGGATGCAGAGATCCACCTGCAGCCCATGGAGGAGACCCACACTGGAGCAGGAGGATGCCTGAGAGGAGGCTTTGACCCTGTGGCAGGGCTGTGCTGGAGCAGGGTGCTGGCAGGGACCTGCAGACCTGTGGAGACAGGAGCCCACGCTGGAGCAGGTTTGCTGGTGGGACTTATGACCCTGTGGGGGACCCTCACCCTGTGCCTGACAGACTGTACCCTGTGGTGGAGAACTGCTACCTGTGGGATGGACTCATGTTGGTGAAGTTAATGGAGAACCATCTCCTGTAAGAGTGACCCCACACTGGAGTAGGGGAAGGAATCCTCTCCCTGAGCAGCAGCAGAAACAACCTGTGATGAACTGACCATAACCCCCACTCCCATCTCTGTTCACTGGTGAGGGGGAAGAGGGGGAGGGGAGCTGGGAAGGAGGGAAGGCTGGGGGGAAGCTGTTTTAAGGTCTTATTTTTCTTATTAGTATCCTGCTTTGATTTAGTTATTAATAAATTCAGTTAATATGTGAGAGTCTGTTTTGCCCATGTCAGTATTTGATGATTGATGCCTCTGTCCTTAACTCAGAAACCCCTCATTACATTTTGTCTCCCCTGTTCTCTGACTCCAGAAGCTGGGCAGGAAGCAGAACTGTGTCATGTTGACTGGAGGTGGTGACCATGCTTTTAGCATCCCCAACTACCCCTAACATCCCTAACATCCCTAAGTAATAGGTAAATAATATCCCAAAGTAAATAAGATTAATTAAGCACTTCCCTATGGATATTTAAAATATAGCCATCTATATCTCAACTCACAGCATCAGCTAGGCTGAGTGTCTGGTGCTGGCTCTTGAGGGGTCAAGCGGCTGCAACATCTCCAAGTGAGATGTGCATAAGGGTGTAATGTGAATTCACCAGCAAACTCTTCATAATCTGTGAAATTAAAGTCACCTTAAAAAGGCAATTCATCCCACCTTAATGTGGATGGCTAAATTAGGTCAGATAAGATGCCTCAAATGTGGCCATTTTTGTTTACTGACTATAAGGAGGGTGCCAACTGTTCAGGTGTAACTGTCTACATTGCAGATGTCTGCAGTTAAGTGAGATGAATTTCATCACAGACATGTTGCAGTTTATGTCATGCACATAATGCCCAAACACTACTCGAACATGCACTTACAACAGTCTGCACTATACAGGTGTCTAAGTCATGGTTACATGCTTAATAGGCTGAAAAAACCTGAGAACCTGAAGACAACTCTTCTGTCACATATGTTCTTACAGAGTTCACATGATACAAGATAAATGGGAAGCTTTTTTGCAGAATACATATTTCTATCAAACATTTGAATTTGTTTAGAATAACTTTTGCACAATTATTTTGTTGTAAACACAAATTTCTCTGAAGACTTTTATATTACACTGCATGTATCTATTCCTGTAAATCTCCTGCTGCTGGCTGTCTGCAATTCACATCATTTGCACATATTCACATCAGCAGGATCAAACACAGATGGTGTTTCACAAACACAAATGATCAAACATTCTGCAACATATCTGTAATTTCTATTTGGTAATTTTAGTAACATAAATCAGAAAGCCATAATTATGGACTGCCAAAAGCAACAAAGAGGTTGTAAAGAGGTTTGGGGGTTTTTTTTAATTACTTTTATTATTTGGTTTCTTTAACTTGTATAAAACAAGGTATTAGGGTTTTCTTTCTGCAGAAAGAGGCTCAACCCTGCTGAACATTATTTGAGATATACATATATATATATATATATACATATATATTTTTGAATGTCAAAATATTTTTAATATTATTCTAGCTTAGCTAGAAGTCTTCAAATAATACACTGCTGATGAAAGAGTTTGTCCAGGCCAACTGAACATTATGAATGTGCAAGGACTTATTTCTTAGAGTAACTCTTTATGGTTCTCTATTCAAAAAATATTTAAATTTTTAAGAAAAAAAAAAAAAAGGTAAAGAGAGGGCTTTATTATACTACCTAATTATTACCTATAATGATATGATACCAATTATTATTTTTAAATCTTCTGCAAATAAGCTTCATTAATATTTCTTCTACTGTTTTGATAGATTCCTGACATCACTGGTTTTTCCATGTATGTTAGCCTTTATGCTGTATTCCTGTTTTTTACAAAACTACTGTGTAGCTGTTTCTCAATACTGATATATTTCTTCACACTCTAATTGGCTGAATGGCTCAACTAAGTGACAAATTTGCAAGGATTTGCATTGTAATGACACAATTACTTTTTAAAAGCTGTGCAGTCTCAATATTTTGATCACTTTTTGATCACTTCAGAGCTTTGAATAGCCCATATGCCCAGAATATTTGTCACTAGCATAGAAGTTATCTTCACAATACTCCTTTGCCTGAAAGAAAAATGCCTCACTGTGCTCCTGAAATAGAAGATTAAAAGGTACTTTTTGGCTGGAAATTATCGGTCACCTAAAACCTTTTATATGATTCTTGCTTTATGCATGTTTTTTTATTCAATCTTTTTTTCTCTCCTTATAAATAAAAACTAATGTCCCAGAATAAATATATATTTTGGCTTTCACTGATTTCTGCATGAATCTCTTCTAACTCCTGAAAATCCTTTTTGAATTATAGAAACTTCAGTAGCTCCAAAAATGGACAAAAGACACGTGGAGGGATAGTTCCTTTCAACTAAGGAAGGTTGTGAAAAAAAGTTGTGTCATAAGCATTCCTGTGGAGGCAGAAGCTATGCTATAACAACATTTATCCTTTTCTATGGATGTTTAATTTTCTCAAAGCATTTGGTGAGAGACTAATATTAGCCAGATCATTCGTATCTAGGTGTTTATTGAGCACTTCAAAGTGCGCCAGGGATTTTCTGAAGTTCACAGAAGCTACGCTGGCCTGTCCCAAATACAAATCAAAATTTCCCATGTGTCCACTAATCTTTAGAAGCTTCTGGTTATTTTGCTGTACACCTCAGGCTTTTCTTAAGATTTGTGTCACACTTATCATCCTCCGTTTTTAGACATAAATGGAATTTTAAGTGAGAAGTTCAAAACTATCTTCGGACCAAATGAATTCTTACTGTTTCTTCAGTTTTTTTCTACAACACTTCCACAACACCTCTTATTTCATATAGATCCTCAGTTGAGTCACACCCCAACCTCTCCACTACCTCCCAAAAATATCACACTTGAGAACCTCAATGGTTTCTTTACAATTAACAACTCAGCTCAGAGAATTCATAACAGTCTCTGCAATGGCTCTGTCTCCTCTGAGTGCCCCTGTAGAGTTCGGGAAATTTAATCACTGATCTCAGAGGACTCCAGCAAAGGGTTGGCTATGGCTTTTCAGACAATTTTCCTGACTTAGCATTTTCCACTGTGTCTGCTGCCTAGAATTAGAAACCAATCTTTCCTAGAATTTAGGAGAACCTGTTTTGCTACAGAAATTAAACTAAGATATAAGAGGGGAAAGCATGAAAAAGATATAGGCATAATGAAACAAATCCAGCAGAGGACCACAAAGATGACTAAGGGACTAGAGCATTGGTCATAAGAGAGGCTAGAGAGCTGGGACTGTTTAGCCTGGAGAAAAGAAGGCCTTGGGGTGTTTATCAATTTGTATAAATACCTGGCTAGAGGAGACAGATTTTTTTCTCAGTAGTGCTCACTGATGGGACAAGAGGCAATGCATACATGACATTCCACCTGAAAACAAAAAATAACTGGAGAATCTCGTTGCCCAGAGAGGCCTGTCTTCTTGGAGAGTTTCAAAGAGGACACAATTCTCAACAACCTGCTCTAGGTGACCTTGTTTAATTAAGTCATTTGGAGCAGAGGACATCTGAAGGTTCCTTCCCACACAAGCAGTTCTGTGATTCTGCAAAAAGTTGGGTGTTTTCTTAATCTATTAATTTTATTTTTATGTCTTCTTATGGGTCCAGACTTTAAATTTTACTGTGTAGCTCTCCTTTCAAGTTAATAGAGTGCCTCTGATCTCTTTGGAATGAGTAACAGAGGTAGTTTAACAGTAGCACAGCATTAAATTCAGGCTGCTTGGCATGCTGTGTTATTTCCCTAGATGACTGTAAGCTGAGGGAGACCTAACTGAACATTTGTGACTTTGGTAGGTTCATCTATAACTAGTTAGTCTGAAATTATTACCACCCAGACACAGTTCTACTAAACAGAGATGGGGATATAAGCTAAGAACTGTGTTGCAGCTGTCTGCAGCAAAGACTGTAGTACTAATGAATAAAACACTACCTTTTTCTTATAGAATATCTGAAACATTCATTTACATTTATATCAGTTCTATATCACTACTTATGGTTTTATTATTCCAGTTACTGTTATTGCAGTTTAACCTTGAACTTTGTTAGTCGCTGAAAATAATGCTAGCATTATTCCTTAAAGGAATTCTACCGTAGGAAATTTTCAGCAGATAGAATAGTAAAATATAAAATTATGGGAGTTTTGCTAAATTTCTTGTATCAACAACACCTACAGTTCATTAACTTATGTCAAGTTAGTTGTCATATCAGAGCCAAGTTTCTTCCTGCTACTTTTTATTAAACACTGAAGGAAAAAACCCCAAAACCTTTTTATGCTTAACACTTTTCAGAAGTTAGCATATTCTCACTTGTCTGTCAATTCTTTGACTTCCACACAGTATACAGGAGAAAATGCTGTACTGATGGACAGCTCCTCTAGTGACCCCACTCCTCTTTATCCCAAGAACCAGAAATGTGATGAGTCTTTATAGGTGACATATCTACATTTTTCAATCAGTTTTTCAGTCCATAACACTGGTTTTTATACTCTGTTTTAAAGGATTTTAATATTTATATTTTTATATATATATATATATATATATATATATATATCCATTGCATTGACTTCCCTTAGCTAAAGGCACGCTTACTAAAATGAAACCAGTAAAATAAGGAAAATGCTGCAATTTAAGTGATTTTTAAGAAGACTCCTCTCTGCTCTGTGTCATGTACTATTTTTTTCCTATATATTTCTGATGTTAAAATTATATTCATATATGTGAATGAATAAGTTGGTTTAAAATCTATTTATTGTCAGTTTTAATGCAATTAAATAGCAGTATTTCTTAAGCCATTCATGCGAGTCCAGATTAATGTTAAACTTGTACTTAACAGAATCAATAATTAGCAAGTATCTTAAGCTTTCAGTGTAAATACTCTTTCCACTATTACACCAGAAGTAATAAATGCCACTATTATCAAGAACTGAGTTCTGAAGGTAGAACTTTTCCTTCTAAAAGACTATGGAAACATGAATACTTTGCCAAGTTCACAGCATACTTTATACAAACACTTTATTATGCATATTTTTCCAGTTTCAAGAATTCACTTAATAACTGAGTATTTATTTTAGGATTCTTAATATTAGAGTATTTAAACCAATGTGGCTGAATTATGTTATATTTTTTTTGTTTGCTGAAATAAAAATTAAATAGAATACTTTTTGAAAACTAAATCTTTTAGTAATCTCTTATTGAGATTACTTCTTAGTTTTTTTCTTCTTTCTTAGGATATATTGAAAAGAAGAAGTATGTTTCTTACTAGAAAATTTGAATAACAATTCATTATTCCAGTATACCCTCCAGGGAAATAATTTTATAAAGTCCAGTACATATTAAACTCTATGACTCTTCTGCATTCAACTTATAATTCTATGTACAAAAAATTAAAAGCATAAAGAAGAACAGAAAAAAAAGCCATTTTGAGTCTACTGAAAAGGTCTTAAAAATATTTGCAATATTTGCAACATTCAGTCTTGTAGTTGTTGCCATCACTTAACGATCAAAGAAATACAAAAATTTAGTTTTATATTCCCCATCTGATATTCAGAAACAATGTCTTACTGCTGAAAACCACATATTCAGATGTTTTAACAGGAACATCCCTCAGTACTGTTTGATATAAAAGATGAAAAAATGAAATAAATATAAACCCTTTAGAAGATGGGTTAGTGATTTCTAGAATTTTTTACCCAGTCTCCAAGATAAGGTCTTAAACCATCAGCAGTGCAATTTACACTATTGTAAAATAACAGACTATAAAATGTTGCTAAATTAGCTAGAGGAAAATCACTACTAAGCACAGCATTATTTTCTGAAACTGATGAAATAACTTTTATATAATTTGGGGGGTTCAATTTTTTTACAATTTCTCAGATATCTCTGCAATAATTTTTTTTGAAAACAAACAGGCAGACAATGGATTGTTCTTTTATGACTATGCAGTAATAAGTGACTTTGAAACATTTTGGAAATTCTGTGTTTTCAGGTAGTAGTGGCATAGAGAAAAGTGTGTCCTTTTTCAGCTGAGACTTGTCCCTCCAGTTAAAAGAAGAGGTGATAAGCTGTTAGTGACACATGAAGATTTAGTGTCACCAAGACGTTTCACTTCAGCTGAGATTGAATTCTGTTTTCTGGTTTGTTACTTGAATTGCTGTTATAATCAAATGATCTGTGTGAATGACCACGGATAATGCAATCATAGTCACTTGATGCTTCTACTGCAGTCTAGTTTTTTTCATGTTTCAAAATTTCTTATCTACAGAATATTTCCAAGCCCTATAAAATATTTTCAAGCCTCATAAACCCTTGTGGTTAGTTCCCAGGCCTGTCATTTTGTATGTATTTCTCTCATCTAAAAGCTGACTTACATTAGGTTGTTCTCAATTCATCCTGGGTACCTGAAGTGCCCATTAATACCTCTGCACCATTTTCTTCATTTGGGTAAAATTATTCATCCCATAGTGAATCAAAGTGATGAACTGGTTTGAATTTGCCACAACCTTTGTTTTCTCATGTAAAATGGGGAAACATGGAATTTGCTCCTCAGAAAGCTGTCAGAGCTAAAGGTTATTTTTTCTTCAGCAAGATTTCATCACCTAGAATAATCTTTGTGTTCATGGTATCAACTTCAACCTTTCCCTTACTCTTATAAAACACAGATGAAATATGGGATGTTCCTGAAAACAAAGGGAGTGAGAAGGAAAATTCTGGTTATGCTGAAAAGGGAAATACCCCCAGTATTTATCTGAGCATGAACTCTAGTACTATTTGGCTTTAATTTCTATACAGAAAATGCTTCATTTCATATATAAAATCATATATGATTTTTACTTAATGTCAAGTTTGATCCAGTGCACACTGGATCAAAATTTGTACTATAACAGAAAGATTATTAATTTTTAAACTTTAACCTAAAAATTATGAATTAAATAAACACATTTTCTTTATGTTTTAATAAGACAAACTATTTTTTTCTTAGTCTTTTTATGCCTCAGAAATTCCTAATGCACAAAAAAAAAAAATATGGTTCCATTTTCCATGTTTTTTTCCTTAACTAAATAGAAACTAATTTCCTTCTCCAACATTTCAAAGTCTAAATCTGCCTCATTCATTTAGGCAAAAAGCTTTATTGAAGGAACTGTACTGAGAATTTCACTTGCACTGAGACCAGGATTTTGGACATATGGTGCTATGAGAACTTCTCAGGTTTATAAAAAAATATTTTTCTGTGTCTCTGCTGGCCGGCTGTTTTCCTCTGTCACCCGAGAATGTACAATTTTGTTTTCAGAGATCTTGAAAAGGAAAGGCTATGAGCCATCTCTTCTTATGTTTTCTTCATAGTTTATTATTTCTTATCATTACATTCTTTACCTGACCTGCAGAGCTCTTCATTGCAGGTCAGTCCAAGGCACAACACCCTAAATCCCAACTACCAACTACCAAATACCAAATCCTAACTACTCCCACCCTCAGGGTGGTGTGGATATTTATACTACAATCTACATAATAAGTATTTATAATTCTACTCCAATAACTATTATCCATGTTAGAAGGTTGGACTCTATTCTAAACCAATTATAATGTGCCACTTCACTGTAGAACATGGAGGCAGATGAGAAAGAAGGAAGAAACCCAAAAGCCATGTGGTTCCTCCATCTTGCCTTCACCTGTCTGCCATCCTAAAAACCCCATATATCTAAAATTCCCACCCTGTGACAAAACTACACACTATTCCACTGTCTAATACACATTCTTGAAAACTTTGCTTCATTCCAGAGCCTAAAAGCCCTTTTTCCATGAACAAAGGTCAAAAACACTGTTTGTCAGAGATCTTAAAATCTCTTAAACATGCAAAGAAATATTTCTCATAATTCCAGACTCCGACAAGAACTCTTTTACTAAATAGCAAAACATGTGGTTGAATAAGGAAAGAACCCAAATAGATTCACAGACAGGTAATGGAGAGAATCAAAGGCATGGAATTTTTCCTCCCAACATTATTACCACAAAGGGTACTGGTTTTCTTGGAAACTAGCACAAGGGATATATTTTGTGGAAATGTGATAGAAAGTATATTTATGATATGCTAGTGAAAGATATGGCAGAAGTGTATCAAATCACAAGTGAAATGAAGAGAGTGGTTAAGGACTGTTTGCTCATTCTGTTCGTATGAGACCTATCAGGCCTCAGACAAAGATAGTGTGTGAACTGATAGATGCAAGTTACCAAGGTAACCACAACACATAGCAAAAGAAGAATAACATTATTCCATCACCTCCCTGGCTGGAGGATTTCAAAAAGAAGTGGGACACATTGCTAAGCTTATTCCATCTCAGCAGAGGCAAAAAGCACGCAGGCCATTCCCAGTCTGATCTCATATCTCACTGTGCCTGGCACATGTGCAATACTTCACAATGCTGTGCTTTTTGTAACCTCCAAGTTTCTTATCTCTCTTTCTCCCAGTGTGAAGAGTGCCTTTTATATCTTTGACAGCATTCTGTTATCTTCTACAGAAATTCCACTTCTCAAGAAAGACAGAGGACAATCAGCAGTAAATAATGTGAGGTTGCCCATATGGATATTCTTAGCCCTCCCAGCTGCAAGGTCACTTTGAGTGAATCTATCATACTCCATTCCAAATCGTCTATTTTTTACCCTTTCCTCCCAACAGTTAGTATGAATCAAGATCCAAAAGAGTCAAAGAGATATCTTGACTCTATCAAGTGACTGTGGAGTTCCTTAACTGAAGGTTTAGTGGATGGTAAAAAAACTGCATGAGATACAGTGAAACAAGATGAGTAAAACAGAAATCTTCTGCATATTGTTTGTGATATATGTGAAATACTTAATATCAATAAGTGCCTTATATTGGCCACGTTTGGCTGGCAAGATACATTCAAATTGTACTTTATTTTCCTGATATATGTTGGTCATATAGACATTCTTATAACTTCTAGAGTTAGGATATTCCACTATAAAAAGTTCTGCAGACATAATCAAGCTCCTCAACTGTTAACATTTGGAGTTCTCTTTAAATCATGTCACGGAGAAATTTTTCATATGCATTATATTAAGTCCTCCTTAACTGGAATTTGGAGTTATTGTTTAAAATATATGTGCTCGTATTTGCAATGAAATGTTAAGTTTTGAAATCATCGCTGTTATATACTGGTTATGTATATCATCTCATATTTGCCCCGGAAACCTCCTCCCATACTAAGTGCAAAGCCACTGTCACAGTTCATCCTTGTTTTCTACATGATCAACAAGTTAAAGAGCTTTAGTCTCATTTTTTACATCCTCTTGGGCTGTTTACAGTGGATAGCAATCCTCAACTGTCAGCAAAATATAAATTATTTGGACAGTTTTGGGGTGTTCTCATTGACTTATACCATGACTCTCACCTGAACCTGTGTCATCTCACTAACTTTCCTTGGATATGGACAAGCACTGTATGTCTTTGTAACATTTGAACAAAAATTACTTGTCAAAGTTATGCTCTTACCTTTCATGCCTGAAAAGTAATTTTTCACTTTAAACATTTGCTTCATTTTTTAAGAAGTTTTAAAGAGCAGAAACTAGTTTTGGTATTGTTACTGTTATTTTTTAATACCTGATAGTGACTCCCCCAGGGACACACTATTGTGAATGTTTTTCCTTTAGCACTCTACTATCACATAAAAGACCTGCATCCTGCCTGTATATTATTATAATATGGTGCTTATTGAAGCTGCTTTAGTGTTTCAGATCCAAGACAGATTTTGTGACAGAGAGTTATTAGATTTTCTCTCATTTATAAAAACGATGCAGTGCAATTTTAGATGGAAACAGCAAATAGTCTATTACTGATATTTACAGCAAGCAGTAACAATGTGAAAGAAGATACTGCATCACCTAAGGCATGATTACAATCCATGCTCTTCATCATTTGTACAATAGTTGTATACAAAAGTGTACTGTTCTAAATCATGCTATGTTTTCAATCTTGTAGTCTGGAGGGTCACACTGGAAAGGGCTTGTGAGAGCTTCAGAATCAGTATTTTAGTATTCATCACCTGAATAGCTTGGACTACCAGAATACTAATACTTTCTCTTCCAGGCCAAATTTGGTGGGCACTCATAGACAATGTGACAAACTTGAAAAGAAAAATCAGAACTAATAGTAATGAACACCATAGAAAACAGCTGCAGCTGCTAAGCAGCAAACAGCAAAATATAACAAATTTATGTTCCATATGGCATAAAACTCTTTTAAGAAAATTTGGGAGTACTGAATTCAGTCCCAAAGAAGTCAAACTTTGACAGTAAATTGCTTAATTGCCCTCACTGGGAATACACGGAACTGGTTAGATTTGCTACAGATGACACTTTTTAGAAATGAAGCAAAAAATCAGAGGATTTCCACTGCACTGAGTGATTGATGTGCAGACACATCAAAGGCCTGAAAGAGGAAATAAACAAGTGAAATCTTGCCCCAGACATTTATAATGCCTGAGAAACTGATTTATTAAGTTGGGAAGGAATCATGGAATATTGTACTGAAATAATAGAATCATCAAGGTAGGAAGAGACCTTTAAGATCATCGTTCAACTATCAAGACCACCACTGTAATCCTCAAACCACTAAACCAGCCCCCAGGGCCAAATCTAGATGCTTCCTAAATACCTCCAGGGATGGTGAACCTGCCACCACCCTGGGCAACCTATTCCAATGCCTGAACACACTAAAAGTGAGAATTTTTATTCTTATATCTAATCTGAACCTCTCCCAGCTCAGTTTAAGGCCATTTTGTCTGGTTCTTTCACTGCAAACACCTTAGAAGAGAGCAATCCCCACCTCACTACAGCATCCTTTCAGGTGATTGTAGATAGCAATGAGGTCCCCACTGAACATCCTTTTCTCCAGGATAAACAACACTGGCTTCCTCAGCCATTCCTTGCAAGAAATGTTTTCTAGACCATTCATGAGCTTTGTTGCCCTTCTCTGGAAATGCTCCAGCACCTCAATAATCCTTTTTAAGTGGGGGGTCCAAAACTGAACACAGCACTTGAGAATTTGCCCCACCAATGCCGAGTACAGGAAGAAAACCAATTTTAAAAAATTGTTGGAAAACTCATTTGTTATTGCAAAGTGAGCCACAGTTCTCTTTGATCAGAGAGAAAGACTGGAATTTGCCTGAAAATCATAACAGTTGTATGTTTTATTTACAAAATAGACAACAACACATCACCATAAATTAATACTATATTTCCTAGCAGGCACTGAAGATAACTGAAAATTGTGTTGGTCTTGATAACTACCAGAAATGAATACAACATTCCTGTTAAAGGATGTTGGCTCACCAGTTCATTAAGCCATGTTTGTTTGAATTTTGCATTCATTTTAGATAAATTACAATGTCTAAATGTGTTTGATTCTGTCAGATCAAATCCCTACTGAAAACGAATCCTAAACTATATTCTCTTTTCATTGCTATACCTGTACTACTCAATGAAACAGAGCAGGACATACATCTGAGTGGTTACCTACTACCATTTATACTGTGAAATTGTTAGCACTTGGGGCTTTTTTTGGATTGGGACAGCTAGTTTTTCAAGCACTGCATAGGACAAAACATGTGCCAGGAACCAACTACAATTGTGTATATGAATGCAGACTCCCTGTTCTGCACAATGAGAGTGTTCAGCTGTGTGCACACAAAGCACGCCATGCCTGGTCATCTCAAGGCAAGAGAGGGCCACTTGAATATTTTATTTTAACAAAGACATAGTGTGCATGAGCTGTTTCTACCACCATCAGAATGAAAGCACAGGCTGGGTAGCTTAATATTCAATGCAATGTCAAGGTAATTTTGAAGATAATTTTTCTTCTTTTTAGTCCTGAACTAACCAGCATTTCTGAATTAGAAGTAAAAATACTGGCTTTTCCATGTACCTGCATCTCAGCATTACTTGTGGCTCTCCTTTTGTACTTTGATATTTCTCCTAATGTCTCAATCGATATTGCCTCCCTAATTCTCTACTCCCTCATCTGTACATTGTTGGAATATTAAGTTTTACAGTAAGTCAGCAGAATTTTTCAGGAACTTGTCGCTTCATACCATGACTGGCTGTTCAGTACAGTCATGATAAGAATGAACACACAAAAAAAAGCCTCCTTTTCACTTTCCATCTGTATGGGCTTGCCACTGTTGTGCATAATGAGTAAAAATGTTTTCTTTTGTTAAACATAGGCCTGATATACCTATGCCATTGTATTTGACACCATTGTAACTATTGATACACAGAAGGAAAATGAAAATAATAAATTTCACTTACAGTTCTGAGATAAATGATGCCATGGTGACCCATGGCAGTTTTTATTTCTGTTCCCTGAGGCAGGGGCTAATCTCAAAATAGAGGGGCTTGTCTTCCTCGACAGACCTATGAAAAAAACAACAGTACTTTTGCAAGCCTGTCATTTCCCAGTACACAGACTTAGCAAGCAATGGCCCAAGAGTCATGGAATCTGGGATACAAGACCACGTTTATGGCACCATCATCAGAAATCAGTTCTAGTGGGGTACTCTTCTTTACTAGTGCTCTTTTCAGATATGATTGCCTACCTATATGTGAATTGGTTCAGTATGGCATTAACAAGCAGTCCAGAAATTTGAAAATTCAAAATTAAATTACCAAAATTAGAAAATTACCTTTTATTTATCTTGTAAGTTTAAAGGCAATTGGACATTAATATGTCCAGCTGTTGTGAAAATTTAAAAAATCACAGTAAATACTGTTTTCTTTTGAAAATCTAGCTCCTCATGAATAATAAAGAAACCAAATTTCAGTTTATTCTGTCCCTATCTGTATTTTCATATTTTTATAGTAAAAGGGGCTTTTTTTTTTTTTACCATGCTGTCTGTGAAGTTCTCTGTGTTTTTAAAAGATCAGGCAAACCTTTTCCCTACAGTTACAGAAAAGTGAAATTTTGTAAGTTACATTGAGCTCTAGTTGACTGTGAATCTAGGTTGATGGTATTCTAGTTCCATTATCCTGTCATGTTTCATTCAGTAAGAAAATATTCATGCCATATTTCATTTGAGCTATATTTGTACACATTTATTCTTCACTATCCTTTTACATTCTTGAGAGAAAAAGATTAAAAAAAACCCCACTATATTTAATCTTATTATATTCCTTCCTTTCTATTTGAATGCGATCTCAGAGATCTCAAATATTTTGGTATTTAGGTGTCAATGCTGCTTATTCTGTACTCACTTGTTGAGTAAGTATATGCACACAATATGCGCCACAATTGTGTTCATTGTTAAATTTAAAAACCTGTTTAAATTTGCTCGTCATCCCTACTATTTTTGCAGTTCTACATGAGTGACCAGTTTTTATACTGAGCATGACAATATCTAAATCTAAATGCCGACATGTTTTGTGCTCAAACTGCTAGTCAAATTAAATTCAGGAAATTTATCTTCTCAGTGTAAAGCAAGACCCATCGCTATAGTACTTAAATATGGCTTGCAATAAAAGCTTATTTCAACTTGTTTTTCTGATAATATAGGAACAACTTTAAATGTATGTATTCAAGCTCATTTATAAATATATATAGAGATATATACATATACATAAATACTTTGTGGTTTTAAAAGCTTTTAAGTCCATGTGAGAGAAGAAAGAAATGAAAGGGAATGAGCAGAAATGCCAAATGAGCTTACATGACTATTTACATATTACAAAAACAAAACAAAATGAAAACCAAACCAAAACAAAACAAAAACAAAAATAAAAACCTAAAAACCGAATTTTGAACCACTGGCTGAAGGGCTCCACTGGAATTTAGGAAAGTCAGGCATCACTCCTAGCTCTGTCAGTGATCATGTGATCTTCAATGGCCCAGTGAAAGGCAATCCTATAAGCTTGAAAATGTTGCCCTAACCTTTATGTATTGCTACATTCCTATCTTCAAAATAAAAATAATTATATATACAACATGATGTTGACAACACCTTGTATTAACATGTGAAACATATCAGTCTCTTCATAGTTAGCTGTTACTCCTTTATTATTTTCCTTAACTATGTGAAAAGCAGTGTTCTTTTTGGCTGCATGCATTAGAACCAGATCCATCAACTTGAAGTAAAAGGAGAGTTGCCTGGCTTGTGGAATCTCTGTCCAGTCTAAAAGTTTCATATTTATCTGAATATTTTTTTTCTCCTGAACTGTAAAATTTAATTCTCTCTTCCTCCACTGAATGTCTTAATCTTCCAGAGCCATGCCTTCATTGGTGGCCTAATCAGTCCTGATGCTTTTGTACATGGGCAGTACAGCCAGGAGGGTCTATCTGTGCCTCCACTAGTCCTATTGAGGGCACTAATAAACTGTTGTGTCCCTTACCAACCCCTCTGGGGCCTCCCTCTTTCCCTTGGCCATGGACTCTGGAGCCCCATTTCAGCTTGGCCTTCATCCCTTGGTTGTGTGTGTGTATGCTGGTATCACCCCCTGCTGTTCCTGGCTGTTCCTGACTCCCTCTTTTACACTGTTTTACTACTTAAAACTTTTGTATATTTCTTTTCCAAACTTACTGAGATTTTGTGCGTTGGTACACTGTTTTTTCTTGCTATGATACACACATACTTTATAACCAAGACAGTGGGTCAGAACATGTAGAAGCAGAAAAGCTGGCATATTTGGCTGAATTAATAAATTGAAAACAATGGGAATGTATCTTGCTGTTGTTTTTTCAATAATTTTGCTTATACTGTCATGAACCAGGCATATAAGTGAAAATGTTGTGTGAGATGCTGACGGATCAGTTTTATACAAAGTATATATTCTTTTTTTCTTTTCAAACTCATGTATTTTCCCTCCTGCTTGCTACTTATAATAGACAAGACAATAGGAATTTTAATAGTGAATGGATAGTGAATCATTGAAGGTGAATTGCAAGATACAATAAAACATATGCTTGTTTTATCACAGTAAGAGAGAATAAACATTAAATATATTGTATGATATCTACAGTGTATATAAATCAGTTTCTGATGTGACATTTTGTCATATTACCATCTTAAAAACTAGCTTGTTCAGTGAAATGAAAGTGGTCATTTAAAAGATGAAGGAAGTGCAAAACAGGGCAAAATGTCCTAAGACATTATATCTTCATCTTTCAAGTTTAAAACCGAAGGAAAACAAAGCTGCAGATTTTGTCCCAACAATGATAAATGACAAAGTAGGACTCTTTCTTACATCAAAATTTTAAGGCTGTAGGGATAATAGATACAACACCCATGCAGATTAATTTGAATATAAATTTAATTTCATACACAACTGAGAAGTGAAATTTTCCTAAAATATATCCCTCATCTGTCTTTAAGGAGACACCTTTGTAGATTTAAAATGCCATATTAAGATCAGTGTGTAGATTTCCTCTTTCTTACATTCCTCACTCTATTATCCACAAAACCAATACTGCCTTTCTGGGGCTATCTTTAAAAAAAAAAAAAATAGTTATTATCAATATCATACACTATAAAAATTTATTTTCCTGTTTGCTTCTCTGAATAGGTGTTTTTTACCTTTGGAAAAGATTTTCCCTTCTCAACTGGAAAGATTTTCTATAATAAAAAAGAAAAATAAAAGAGAGAGGGAATTGCTGGTTAAGTATGAGAATAAAAAAATTATCAGTTAATATTTTTGATTCTAAATAATTATAAAAATGTCCCTGGCAGAAATCTATCAGTTCAAGGCAAAAATAATGCCATTGAAAAGCAACAAGAGTATCAACAAAAAAAAAAAAAAAAAAAAAAAAAAAAAAAAAAAAAAAAAAAAAAAATTAAGTACCAAAGCATGCTGAAGATATACATCCAGTTATAAATAGAACAATTTTGAAATAACATCTTGTACCTGGTATCCTAAGGGTTAAATCTCTTTATGAAGTTGTCCTGGTTACAGAAGTTTAGCACCATGGGACTGCTATTCTACTGCCCTCTCTGTAATGCTAAACTGCTAATTCCCAGTAGGTGCCCAGTGCACACACAACCCCTCAGGCTACAAGCTGGGGTAGTGTTTCTTTACCTTTACCTTTAGGAGTCATCTCTGCTAGTGGGCCACCACGAACTGAGTGAATAGACAGCTCCAGTGGCCATCGAGGACTCCAAAAATATCCCGTGGCTCACAGGACATCATTCCATCATGAAACTCCTTGCCCTGGTGGAGGTACCACCCAAACCTGACCTCACATAATCCTGAGGTTTGTGGACTTGGGACACTGCCACTGCAGGACAGACCCAGAAGAGGATCAGACCTTCCACAGAACCATTGCTTTAGACATTGCTGCAACCATCATTTCAACAGGAGTGCAACCACTTAATTGGACTGACCACCACCATGATCAACAGTGACCAGGTTGTGCTCTGACTTTGTGGGTGTAAGACAGTTTTTCTGTATCATTGCATTTATTGTAACCTTTCTATTAAATTGTAACTCTGACCTGGAATCTCTCTCAAAGTGCTTGCGTGTGTTTAATTTCTCCAATGTTTTATGTGTGCTTCGGTGTTTCTGACATTTATGGCTTAGGAAAGCAAAAGCCACAAAACTTTCATTTAGTGCTAGAAAAATTAAACTTGTTTCCTTTTTTTTTTTTTTTTTTTTTTTTTTTTTTCTTTTAAACAGAAGTTTGTTCTACACAGGATAAAGGAGGCAAAATGATTTCTTTCTAAAGATGCAACAAAAACAAAAATAGTGTGGCCAGCAGGACTAGGGAAGTGATTATCCCTCTGTACTCAGCACTGGTGAGGTCACACCTTAAGTGTTTGTATTCAGTTCTGGGTTCTTCCCTATAAAAAAGACATTGAGACACTGAAGTGACTCCAGATAAGGGCAGTGGAGGTGGTAAATTGGCTGGAGTATGTCTTATGAGCAACAGCTGAGGCAGCTGAGGTTGTTTAGTCTGGAGAAAAGGAAGCTAAGGGGAGACCTTACTGCTCCTGCATCTACATGAAAGGAGGAAGGCAATCAGCAACAGAACAAGAGGACATAGTCTCAAGCTGTGCCAAAGGAGTTTCAGGTCAAATATCAGGAAGAATTTCTTCAGTGAAAAGGTGGCTAAGCTTTGGAACAGGCTGTCCAGGGTGGTGGAGTCACCATCCCTAAAGTATTCAAGAAATGACTGGGTTTGATATTTACTGCTGTAGTTTAATTTACATAATAGTGTTTCATCAAAGGTTGGACTTGATGATCTCAGAGGCCTTTTCCAGCCTTACTGATTTGATTTTATGATTCTATAAAAAAAAATATTTAGGAAGCTCAGAACTTCAGAATCACGCTAGATAAAGGAACAAAATAGGTTGGTTTTGTTTTACTTTGTTTTGTTTCAAAAGTACACCTTTTCACATACTGCAACATTGTTCAGATACATAAAGTAGTGGAAGAAATAAAAGAGTCCTACATGACACACACAGGTAATAAATCATTCTGCTCTTTCAGCCAACAGAGCCTGTGTCACTTCTTCAAATTGCCTTGTGCATTCACTGCAACATGTCATCACTATTTCTTTCTATCTGGATGGTGTTTCAGGCAGATATCCTCCTTTAAACCCAAGCCTTAGCTAATCACTGAAGACATCAAGCAGCTGCATACTCAATGTCAACTGAAACAGCCATAGAGTCAAGTGCCATTAGTGAACATCTGGCACTAAAAGACAAACAATTTCAGTATCTCTGCTAGTGAAGATATAGACACATCAAGTTTTTCTCCCTTCATACTACATTGTTACAGCAACTCTTCTCCAAAAACTTTATGTATATGTTGCACACTAAATATTTTGTTTCTCACAGCTACTTATTGCCAAATACAGTATGGGATATTGTTAGCAATTCACTTTAGTGAGAGTACAATATTATTCCTCCCTATTAGACTGATTTTCATTCAATCCTTTAGTCATTCTGATTTTTGTAGAGGGAACTGGGTGTGGAGAGAAAGGAAAAGAAGATTATTTTTTCCTGATTGCTTTTTTCTTTAATTTAGATGGTTTTCTTGATCACTACATATCAGGTTTGTCACTGTGAATATCAGTCTTCAGCATCATACTGTTAGGCAACACATTTATTTGAGTTCCAATCTTTCCAGGTTTCCATAGTAACTGGTGCTTAGTACAGACCTCTTGATTAAACAAAGCCACTGTAGCTCTGAAAAACTGACAGATATAGATTCTGTTTTACTATTAAAAGTATATAAAATAAATGTATATATATACATATTTAAAAAATTGTATATATTCATATAACATCATATTAATATGACCGCACATGTAATATATATAAACATATATATATATGTGTATGCATATATAAAGGTATATGCATCTATATATACATATAGATACATAGTATACAAATATTAAATGTGTGCAGAACATTGTGTGATATATATACTATATGTTAGGACTAAAAATAAAGAATAAAAGTACAAAGTACAAAAATATTAATTACAAAGATGTTTCCTCCACAAAAATGAAGACACAAATTCAAGAGAAGTGAAATAATTTTCTCCTAGAAGTTCGATAGTTGCACTGTCACTTGTCACTGAGTCTGCTGTTATTCATAATACTTACTAGCAAAAGAGTTCCAACTATCTAATATACCCACACACAACTGTAAGAAAGCAACTGAGGACTTCATCCAACTAATTTATAACATATGTGAAATAAATTGGCAAATGTCTTTTCAATTATTCGTGCTGCCACCAAGATACCTGTTGTATCAGATTCCCCTGTTGATTGCCTAAAAACACAGCTGTTGTAAGAGGAGCATTGAGATCAAAATACTTTCTTGATCTGCTCAACAGAAAACATCATCAAAATAATAAATCAACCCTTAATGCACTCACTCATGCAATATTTTGTGTAGTTCAGTTTTTGACCTGACAAGGGAAAGACATTTTAAATGTAAGATCTAAGAATGTCAGAAATGTCAGAAATGGTGCAGATGTAGAGTTATTCATCCCAGACTGGTAAAGATGTGAGGGGAAATATGACAGTTGCCTATAAAATCTTTGGGTCATCCAGGGAAATGAGTGGGGAGCAAATTTAAAAGCAAGTAATGAGTTCTCTGCCATATGGTTTCTGATACAGGCCAGGATGTCTTTGGCCTTCTTGGCCACTTGGGCACATGCTGGCTCATGTTCAGCTGCTGTTGACCAGCACCACCAGGTCCTTTTCTGCTGGGAGGATTTCTAGCCACTCTTCCCCCAATCTGTAGGTTGTTATTATCAAAGTGCAGGATCTAGCACCTGGCCTTGTTCAGCCTCATTCTGTTGTTCTCAGCACATCAATCCAGCTTGTCCAGATCCCTCTGTATATCTTCCCTACTCTTCAGCAGATCAGCCTGATTTGGGGTCACCTGCAAACTGACTTGTGATAACCTCTTCCAGATCATTGAAAAATATATTAAACAGGACTGACCCCAGTACTCCTGGGGAACACTGACTGTCTGCCAGATGGATTTTACTCTGTTCACCAACACTGTGTTCTGACAAACTAGACAGATTTTACCCAGAAAGGAAGAAGTCCATACAAGGCCTAAGCAGCACGTTTCTCCAGAAGGACACTGTGGGAAAAGGTGTCAAAGTTCTTACAAAATCCTGGATAGAAAGCAATCATTGATAGCATGGTCTAGGTACAATCTCTGGTTCTACCAAGCCAGAGGAACATGTGCTTTGTTTGTATTCTATTCTTAAGTTCTTTCCTGCATTTTAGTTATTTACTGACGTAAATGTTGAGACATAGTTATTAACTGATATACCCATTAAGCTGAATAGAGCTTTAATTTGAGCCAGTAAGGTAATTTTTATTTTTTTGTGTAACTAAGTTCATGCTCACTTATATTCAACTTGCCCTTGACCAGAATCCTCAGGTCACTTTCTGTGGCAATGCTTTCCAGCATCTCATTCCCCAGTCTCTCCATGCATCCAGGCTTGCCCCATGCCAGGTACAGAAACCAGCACTTTCCCTTGTTGAACTCCATATGGTTGATGATTGCCCAATCCTCTAATTTTTTACCATCTCTCTGCAGGGCCTCTGTGCTCTAAGGGAATCAACAGCTCTTCTCGGTTTTGTATCACCTTGGAATTTGCTCAGTGTCCATTCCAGTCCTGTGTCCAAGTCATGTGTGATGATGTGGGAGAGAACTGGGCTGAGGATGGAGCCCTGTGGGACCCCATTAGTGACAAGTCACCAGTCTGATGTCACCCCAGTCACTGTCACACTTTGTGCCCAAACCATGAGCCAGTTGCTCACCCAACACATGATGTGTTTATCCAGCTGAGTGTGGGACACCTTGTCTGAAAGGATACTAAGACAGACAATATTTAAAGTTTTGCTGAAATCCAAAAAGATCACACCAAGTGTCTTCCCTTGATCCATGAGGTGTATTACCTTGTCATAAAAGGACACCAGGTCTGATATGCAGGACTTTCTTCTCATGAAGCTGTGCTGGCTGTGACCAGTGACTGTGTTGTCTTTCAGGCATTTTTCATCACCCCCAGAATAACCTTCTCCATAACTTTACCAGGCACTGAAGTGAGAGTGAAAGGCTTGTAATTTTACAGGGTCCTTTTTCTTGCCCTTCTTGAAAATCAAGAAAATGTTCACCAGCTTCAAGTCAGCTGGCACCTCTCCAGACTCCCAAGACTGCTCAAAAATTGAGAGAGGTTTTGGAATGACATCAACCAGCTTTGATGATTCCTGGATGAAGCCCATCAGGCCCCATAGATCTGTAGGGATCCAGTGAAGCAGAAGCTCCTGCATAATTTCAGGGTTGACTGGGAGTTGATCATATCTTCTGCTTAACGGTATTTTCTGTTGAGCAAATTCAACAAAAATCAAATAGGAAAAGCATCAAAAATAATCAGTGTCAACACATTAACAATCAGCAAAATAAATAGAAAATAGATATTCTGAAGCATTCTGCCATTATATTCGATGTATTAGTAATGGAAATTGCCCTAACATATTGTCTAATTTTTAATATTTGCTAATATCAGCCAGTTATGAAATAGAAAACCATACTTTTGTCAGTCACATTGACCCTTCAGATTGATTTAATATATGCAAGGAATTTAACCAGGATTTGTTAAGCTGGATAAAAAGCTGACAGTGAACACGCTATGTCATAAATATGACAGATCTTAACAGATCACATTTCCCATTTTTGTTTTCTATGAGAAACCATTGAATCAGAATTCAAGCAATTTCACAGTTGAAAGAAACTGTTTCTATTTAAAAAACTAAACTGAACAAAGTAGTAGATACACTATTTTAGAGCACTTCATAGTATAATCAGAACCTATGAGATCATAATACAAGTAGTATAATAAGAACCATAATATACTGAACCTGCTTAAGATTAATTTTTGCTTTTTCTTCCATTTTGAATGAAGAACAATGTGTTGCCTGCATCGTTTATTTGTGAAATATCTAACTGTATTTTGAAAATTATGACCAGGTACAATCAATCATAACTGTTTCATCCGACTTATAACTTTAATGGCAATGGATTCCATTAGAAAATGGAAAGATTAGTATCTCTGAGTATCTTTTCATGACATGTTGGAAAACTTTCTGAAAAAAAAAAAATGATACGATGAATGAGGAAAAAAAGAGAATAAAAATGGGAAGTTTGTATTTTTAAAAAAAATCTATTTTTGGAACCTCTAGAAATCAGCAAACTCCAAGACCTGCTAATAAGATTTGTTGTTACAGAATCTAGCAAAGGATTCTAAATATAATCTTGTCATAGTTTAAGCCCAGCTGAAAATTAGGCACCGTGCATCTGCTTGCTCAACCTCTCCTTTCTTTTCTCCTACCCCAGGGAAATGGGAAGGTGAATCAAAGAAAAACTTGTAAAAGAGATAAGAACAGTTCAATAATTGAAAATAAAGTAAAATATGATAATAATGGTAAACAGTAAAAATAATGATAATAAAAAATGGAAAAACAAGTGATGAACAATGAAATTGCTCACCAGCCATGGATCCATGTCAGATCTCACTTCCCAAATCCAGATCAGCTGTGCTTCCAGGTAACTCCCTCAGTTTATATATTAGGCATTTCATTCTCTGGTGTGGAATATCTCTTTGGCCAGTTTAGGTTACTTGTCCCTGATATAGTCCCTCCCTGTTTCTTTTGTGTACCTTCCACCTGGCAGAGCATGAAACAAAACAAAAAGATAAACACGACTTTGCAAAAATCCAATACATCAATGTGTTATCAACACCATTCTCATTCCAAATGCAAAGCACAGCACTGTAACAGCCACTGAGAGGAAACTAACTCTATCCCAGTTGAAATCAGGACAAATTTTGCCAGTTCTCTAACTTTGGAAGTGGTACTTCATATTGAAGAAACCCCTGAAACAAGCTAAGTGTGGTATCTCAAATATCTGGGTTATTCAGAGTTTTTTTGAATTAAATTGAATTTCTGATAAGCAGTATTAAAACACGTATTCTAAAATCAGATCTTCAAAATTGCCCTTTTTGACATGTGAAATGACCTAATTTCTGTACTCCTCTTATCTTTTATCATTAAAATTCTTCAGGAATCTGAAATTTTACGTGTGTTTCTATCTGCAGAACTTCAAGCCATGATATAATGATAGATGGGGTTGCAACAACAAAACAACCTCACTGAGTCTCATTCACCTACCTCCTAAAAGGAATAGTCACTTGTTTTGGGACAGTCTGTTGCATATTTATGTATAAAAATATGACCAGTTCCTTGAGTATATTTCCATTGTGGCTTTAGTATCATGTTGACGCAGCTGAGAAAATGGTATGTTGCTTTACAGATGTGAATGCCTGCACATGATCATGCAGTTTTGCTGCTGAATTCTCAAAAAGATATGTAAAATCTTTGGGTTCATGCATTTTATAGGCTTAGCAATTCAGTAGAAGCTCATGACTAAATGTGGATACATTGACTCTGTTACTCTGTATCCAAGTGGTTAGATGAAGGAATGGATTGCATAATGGATTCTCTACCCATGCCAAAAACTGCCATGTATTTTTCACAAAGCCTTATTCACAAAATATGTGTAATCAAGCTGTGGAACAAATCTTGGACAGTTTTGTCCACATCTTTAGAGTATTACTGTAGCTACTAGACACCATGTTCAACCTTGTTCTCCTTCTCTGGCTAAATTAGTTTTCAGCTTTTCTATACAAAGTAGAACAAGTGCAGTCAAAATCTAAATTCTTTCTATAATGCATAACTAAACGATGAAAAAAACTTTAAAACTTTCATGAAAATGAGTCTGAACTGTGGTTTTTAGTCCCACCATAAGGTAGAATTATCAGCAGATCTTTTAATCACAGGTAAGTTTTCTATCTACCAATTCATTGCTTAAAATGTATCTTTGAAAAAAAAAAAATTGAAGATGACTTAGCATAGCTTTATAAAACAGACCTTGAATGCCCACTTAGAGAGTTTTCTTCAGTTTGAGTCACAGTGTCTCCAAAAATCATGATTGATTAATTAATATTAAAAAGGCAAGATGTACACCTTTACCTGCACAGGCTCCCAGCACTGCAAACAGTTTTGAGGTAACCAATATCTCCTACGCAGTTTAGGCATTTAATTAAGATACTGACTTCAGGGTGTCTGCCTTCATGACTGCAATGCTTTATTTTTGGATGTATGCAGAAAACACTGAGGATCGGAACAAATATGTAGCTAAGTATCTTAGAATACTTAGGAATATCTAGTTATACACTACCTTAAAATTCCTACTAGCTATACAATTATCTGTTTTCTCTTTTACAAAGCTCTTCTTTTCATTCTCCTACTTCCTGTAAAAATGCTTGATTCTTCAAAATTTCTGTAACAAACAAAATAAAAAAGAACAAAAGAAGAAACCACCCTTGCAACTATCCATTGCAGATGATTTCTAGTTCTCTACTTTTCACACTAGAAGCATTTTTGTAAATTAAGTACATGGCAAAGTAATCTTCCACAAGGCTATGAGCCCAAGCTTTCTGTAAGCATTTTCTGCTAGCTATTACTTTGTGCATCTATTCACAGTAGTGTAAATCTTGATTACTATAACTTGCTTCTGAGAAGATATATCGTTCTGTTAATATTGTCAAGAATTTTGCCACACTCAGTTTGATTTAGCTTACTGAAACTTCACATTAAGAAATTAAAATTAATAAAATCATTCATTAACACATTTTATTTTCTGTCCTTACATAAATTTTTGGATCTGGTATCAACTGTGTGAATACTGCTCTACAGCTAAAAGGAGTGAAACCTGTCTATATCCTTTTTGCCATAGGTAAATCTCAAACTGGGCAATGAAAAATATGAATGCATTAGTCTGGGGGAAAGTTTTAGATAATGAGAAAAAGATGGCAACAAAATAATGACAAAATGGTAGCAGGAGTGAAGAAGAAAGGTGCTGTTGAAATTTATAACAGCAGAGTGGAGAATTAAGACATCATCCAGCAGCAATAGCATGGTAGTGTCAGGGCGCAGCCAGGACAGATTTCTCCAAGGAAGGGCAACTGGGAGCCAAGGGTCTCAATGAGTCAGGCAGAAGCAGTGTTCTCACCACCAAAAGATGCAGTCCCACAGCATTTGAACAAAGATAACATGTCTGGAGACAGGAACCTATATCAGACACAGTCCAGTAATAGTCAGGCAAGTTCACAGTGTCAAGGCAGTGAGTCACATCAGCAAGACAAAATTACAAAATCAGTAAGGTACATGCACAGACATAGGGACACACAGACCACAGTTCAGAGAAAAAATAAGGGTGACTCAGTTTAGCTACACCTCCCATGGGAGGTAAGGATACTCCAGACATGTTTTACCACAGTGTTCTCACACAGCTGTATCCACCACAGTCTGACCCCAGGTTACATTGATCTGTCTCATCAAGACAACCTTGAGCCCAGCACAAACTCCTGAGAAGTGAAGAAAGAGGTGTCAAAGACCGTTGCTGAACTTAGAGCAATAGCCAAATGTTCATGGGTTTAAAAGCAATAGAAGGTAAGAGGAGGATAGTATGTGATAAACAGTGAAGGAATAAAAGGTACTTGTAGGTCTAGGGTTATTTTAAAGATAGTAAGTAGCCAAACTGAGAAAGTAGAAAAAAAAACTGAAATCCTTAAACTGTAGAGGAAAAAAAGAAAAGTGATTTATTTTATTTTATTTTATTTTATTTTATTTTATTTTATTTTATTTTATTTTATTTTATTTTTTTTTATTTTTAGACCCTTTGGATCCTGTCTTATCTGCTTGCATTACAGATGTGTGTGGTAAATTTTAGACAGCTGTCAGACCTGCTTTACCAGTCGATAAAAAAGAAAAAAAGAACTCCTATATATGCTGGGCTTTACCTATGCACTATGTGAGAAAAATGGTGTAGTATCAAGATGTGCAAGTACTCCAGTTAGTTACAAGAAAGATAAAGTTGATAATCTTACACAGACAAGAAGGAAAGACCAACACGGGAGAAGTTCAGGAAGACAGCGGCTGTAACACACCATTATTTCAGTTATAAACTAAAGTTGCAAATATATAGAGAATTGGAGAAGTTTGTATACCTAAATATCTGCACAGCCTATTCATATTCAGGTCAAGTGTTCAGGCTTTCAGCAAAGAAAATTATTTTTACCAAAGAGGTCAGCTTAATCTGGAGATGTAAATGTTGTCTGTTCCTAGTGTCTGTACATATTTCAGAAACCTAAGACTCGTTAGTCTTAAACCCCTACTCAAATTGGTAATTCATATGTTATACAAATACATTACTAATTACTTTTTCATTTGTACAGGTAATAAATTAGTGACATTACTTAAAACTGAATTATTTCTCCTTCTTACCTTCTTCTTTTCTTCTCGTTCTTTTCTTCTCTTTCCTTCTTACCCTTTTTTTTCCCTTATGTTTATCTTAATTATCCGGTTTCCCTAGATTTCTAGTTCTTTAAGGCAGCAAAGGAACAGCAGTTTAATGGTTTTATTTTCCTCTGCATCAGGAAGAAATTCTTTTGATGACTGATTATTGAAGTTTAACAAAATTCAGATACTCATTTAAAGAATTACTTTCTACTTTATTTTCTCTTACCTTCAGCTAATCAATCATAAACTGCTGCTCCCTAATTGCTTTTAAAATGTACATTGATATTGATTTTAAAATTAAATGGGGACCTAAGTCTCTTACTGAGTTTATTTACAATTTAAGGAAGTGTTCAACATGAAATGTGTATTAGAACCAGACATGAAAGTATTAGAGGTTTCTTTTTTATTTTTTGATTAGTTATGATCAATAAATAAAATGTAAATTGTGTTACATGTGTAACCTTCTCATTTTATTTTGTCAACAAAAAACCTAGTTTATAGAAAGCAAACTATCAAGAGCTTTCAAATGACACTAGAGTGTGATTATTCACTGTAAAGTTTGTATTATTTATTGTTAGATTCCATTATTATTGACTAGAAAACATTTTTATACTAGCCTATGAATCTAATTCATCCCACTAGTGCTACCTTTAAAATTGTGAATGTGGCACATGATGATGAAAGACTGTAAGTCCTTGCAGGATGTGGTTTTCGTCTAAGTATGCTATGGGGAAGTTTCACTTCAGTTGTTCTTAAAAGGGTGCTTACAGTTCAGTTCTAGCAGAGATCAGAACTCAGTGGCCTTCTCTAAATTCTAGTCAGCAGAGTTATCATCTCAGTAATAATGAAAGATGATATAAAAAAAATTCAGCAAAGAACATTTTTAGCAAAGGTAATCACAATACCTAGTGTTAAGTTATACCTCTTCAAAAAAATGGTGCAAAAGTTAGTTATGTTTGTTAACACATAATTGATATAATAAATATCAATAGCATGATACAAAATATCTCCAGTCATTCTCTTCAGCTAATCCTGGGAGGAAACTTTACCATGGTTTTAAGAAACATGTACTTTCCAGCCTCTGTGTTACCTGTACTGACACAAAATTTTAGATACTGAGTTTTGTGGGCAAACAACTTCCCTCGGTAGATCTTCATGCAGTTTATGAAACCCATTTTACCTCCAACCTCAGCAGTTAAGAATCAGTTTATAATAATAATTCACCAGAATGGTGGAATGGAGTTTAACAAAATTCAGATAGTAATTTAAATAATTAATTTCTATTTTATTTTCCCTTGCCTGTTAATCAATCATTCTCCATTCTATAACGCAGACCAGACAAACTAACTTTCCAGAAACTATATTAAAAACTACAGACACACTAAAACAAATATAAAATGAAAAAAAAAAAAAAAAAAAAAACAAAACCCAAACCAAAACCAAAACAATGCAGCTGAATAGTCACATTCTGACATGGAAATGACTTCTTAGCCTTATCTAAATGCATATAGTTCAGCACTCACAAATGATCAAAACTTGCTTGGTAGTTAACATGATATGGAAACACAAATGAGCTGTATTAGGGTAACATTAAATATATAGGTGTGCACACATATGTATGTGTATGTTCCTTTGGGCTGAAGTTGTTCATTATTTTGCCATGTTCTGCAGCTTCTTTTTTATTAAATATTTTCCTTTCAGCTTAAAACCAAACAAAATCCTGCATAATTTCTTTAATACTATAGAGCTAATGAAGCATTACTAAGAATTTTAATGAAAGCTTTCAAGAGAAGAAATAAATGTAGATTACTTCCATATATTTGAGGGAAAATAAGTTAATTCCAATAATAGCTTGAATTTAAGATTTGAAAAATAATTTTTTCAGCATTTTATAATCCCTTTAAAATTGCTTTTAATCTTTTCTGTGTTTATTAGTGAGTCAGAAAGTACATTCTGAATTAAAGAGATGTGATCCAAAAGCCACCTGCAAAAGTGTCAGCTTTATTAGCATTCTAATCTTTTCTTTCTTTAAAGAAATGCTCACACTGAAAATTCACATTATTTACACTTTGTGGCAAGGGAAGAGGTATAACTTTGTGTACTTGTACATGTGCAGTAATTTTTGAGAGAGGAGTAGGACAAAAATCCTGATGCTTAAAACTGAACACAGAAATTACAAATAACTGAGACCTTTTACCCTTCTCTATCTATTCTAAACAAACTTAAATCAACCCTGTGCTGTTCAGCCTTCTGGGCAAGTTACTTGGGAGAAAGGACAGAATTCCACCTAGCTGCAATCTCCTTTCAGATAGTTGCAGTGAGAGATAAGATCTCCCCTGAGCCTCCTTTTCTCCAGAATAAATAACTCCAGCTCTCTCAGCTGCTACTTATCAGATTTGTGCTCTAGACCCCTTCACCTGCTCCTTTGTCCTTTTCTGGACATGTTCCAGCACCTTCATTCTTTTTTTAGATTTTCACTCCAAAATCCTCATTGTTTCCTGGTTTCCATTAAAAACAGCAAGAAATACTGGCATACCTTTGCAAATTATTCTGTTACACTGATTAATACCTGTATTTATCTAAGCCATCAAAAGAGAGGTTTTTCTAGTGGCAAACATGTAATTATCTCTGCAAGAGATTAATACTAAAAATAAGCAACAACTTCACAAAACACTTTTTGAGTTATTCAAGGCTTATTATATTAAAAATCAATACACAGCAGTTTCATTCTTGTAATTAAATTCACTGGAAATAATAATGTGGTAGCATTTTTTTTTAAGCTGAATTCTGTAGAGCATATTATAAAATCCTGTTTTCAGGTGTGGTTGTGATCATAAATTTTGAAATGCAACAAATTGACAGTTTTGATTTCAGCCTGCTAAAAATTAAAATGCTGTTTATCTTACTGCTATCTTCTATTTCGTTGTGTCATCAAGGTACAGTTCTATTAAATTCTTACTTCTGAGACTGAACAGTCTCTCAGGAGTACTGCAGGAATAAAGTGATTCTGAAGTGAGAAGGCTCACTCATACAGTTATGTTGCAAATCAACTGCAATTTTGAAATATATCATTCGACTCTCACAGAAAACTTCAGATTCTCTCCTTCAACAAGAGAAGGCTGAAGAAGCTGTAGAATTGCTCCATATATTTTAGACATGTAGGCATAAACAAAAATAAGAAATACACAGTTTTACCGTAAGAATTAAGCAAAAGGATAAAATATGGATTTATAGCTATTCAAATTAATAAAAAAAATTTGCAATTTTAATTAATGTGCCAGAGGGCAAAAATTGTGTCCTCTGTGTATAATAAATCTTATTATATCAATGCATTATTTTCATCACTGCTGAGTATACAACTGTGCATACTATATGTTATATCTGAACTATGTGTAGTGTAGTACAGCTAGTATTAAATATACTGATACAGGTTTTACTTCAAATTCATGAATTAAACTTAAAAAATAAAGGGATATTTTGAGGCCTGTGGAGTTATTTTGCCAACTGTTAACTGCATTGTGTCTAAGAATTTTCAGTATTTCATTGAACACACATAATTTTTAAATTTGAAAGTTCAAATTAATTCACCAGAAAAACCCTCAAGATAGGATTTCTTCTCATTTTTAGAGAAAGAAATCAAAGCTTGTCAAGTCCATGGACACCAGAATAACAGGAATGACTTTCAAGTATGAAGGAACAGAGAGGGGGAGAAAGGAAGGTAATGAACTGGAAGCAAATGTATTTTATACTGTAAATTAGTATCTATGTATGGTCTTAATATCTATTTGTTGTTGATATTATATCCTCCTGAGGCTTTAACACAGTACATAACTGCTACAGAATTATTTATGAGAAGATAAGGTGTTTGGCTTGCATTTTAGCCAAATTTAAAATGAAATGCCTGCAATATATCAAAGAACTATGGGGGTAGTAACACCTCCCTTTTTAAGTTGCTTGAATTCCATATCACACCATGCATTTGCACAGCCAGACAGTCTTCTGTTGTCTATTTGGACCCTAGTGTCTTTCTGTAACTACATTTTTTTGGCAGTGAAGACAAACTCATATGGAAACTCCATGTAGCATAGCTGCATTTCATCTTGTTGTCATGTTTCTGCTTCAGAGAATATTTCTTCATCCTGTGGTGTAAGATTCCTTGATAGCTTTTGAACAGCTGTCAAGTAAAATTTTATTTCTAGATATTTCCTTCACCTTCCAAATCAACTGTGGATTCCCACCTAGTGGGAGTGGAATATGAAATATCTCATACTCCCAGTTATATAAAATCAACAAAGTCATCCACCCAGCTGGTCTCCTGGTACCCATGGTCAGCAATTGGAACCCAGACTTGAACTTATATAATTGGCAGCACATGTCAAATCATAGGGCAGAATCAAATTAGGTAATGAAAGAACAAACCATGCTGTGGTAGCAAATGTACATACCAGTAAAGAAAAATTCAGCAGTAAGCAGTGGGATTCTCCCTAAACTGAGCAGAAACTTCTGAGGTTTAAATGCATGTGAAAAAATAATAATAACAACGTTAATAACAATAGCAGCAATAATAATAGCTAAATGAAACAAGACAATCAATGGGAGTGAATAAGAAATGACAGCAGACAACAGTAAATCATATCAGCTAGCTGGCAGACTTAAGGATTGAATGTAATGATGACCCAACAGTCAAATTAGGAAGGGGAAATTAATTCTAAGAAATATATTTAAAATATCACTTATTTCTCAAAGAAGAAACTAAGTATTCAAAAAGAAAGTTTAAATGCATGCCTGAACAAGAAAAACAAGTACAATTCTTGTAAGGTTAACAGATGAGAGGGCCTGGGAAGATGAGGAAAAATTAACTGAATGATTCTTACTGTCCTGTTCAGTCTAGGTTGCTATTCATAGAGAAAAGCATACTAACACAAGACAGTTTTTATCCTCTCTTTGTTGAAAACAAATTGTTGAAGTTATATATCAGAAGCAATCAAAGCAAAGAGTAAATAAACTACACTTTACGTGAAATTCATAGTTCCATTTTTATTTTCTTCACAAGATCATGACTTGTATACTTGAATTTGTATTGGGAAAAATAATCAAATATATGAGAATATACGCTATATATATTAAAAAGCTGTTACTCTTTATCTAAAAGCTGTAAACACGGTGAATAGCTTGTAATAAGAATTTTGTACAACATGATGAGAAGAGAAAACAGCAATGCCTGAACTCTTTTAGGCAGGTAAATATGCATAGATATCTATAAGAACATATAGATATACATATATTCTCAAAGAAAAAAAATGGGTATTGTTCTGGTAATTTTAATAAATTAAACAATATAAATGTAATAATATAAAGTCACTATGTAGTCCCTTAATTTCCAGTCTCAGTACACAGTATACAACTTTCTGGATATATGGAAAGAGAGAGAATACAGAGGAAAATACTTTAATCAGGTTTTAATAATAGCTTTGTTAATTTAGTAAATATTCCCTAATATTAGGTCTTAATTACTTTTTTAACCAATGAGATTTCTTAAGGCCCATGTCCATGAAGAAAATTGTCTATATGGGCACATACTTACCTCCAACCTCCATAGAACATGGTTGCATATCATCTAACTGCCATATTTCTTCTTCAGAAATTATGATTACATTGATAGCTTCTGAACAGCTGTCATGTAGAGTTTTGTTAGATATCTGCTTTTTTTTGTTAAATAATCTAGTTTTTTCTCCTCTGGACTCAGTATCGTCTGTCAGTCCTTTGCTCTGCCACAACTAGGCCCAGTTGCTCCTGAAAAGCCACAATTTTCTAGCCATATATGAGGGAGGAAGCAAAAGAGAGTATCCTGATCTCAGAGTTTTGGGGGTTTTCCCTATATTTTCTGTGAGGAAGGTCTTCCAAAGTTAATTCATTTTATATCAGCCCCTTATCATCTGTTAGATGTCTGGTAACTAATGATAACAGCAGGAAAGCTGTTAGCTTCCTCTGTTTCTTTCTCATTAACACTGGTCAAAAATACAGTTAAGACTTAATAGGGGAGACACATCATGAATAATTGAAGTGAATTATGTAAATAATATTTTTGCTGATGAACATTCAGACTGGATCAATCAACCATAAACAGACTAGTGTGCCACAAACACATCACATGTTTTAAATTAAATGATATACTGGAACAAGATAGGTTTCTTGATATCGCACCCTGTAAGAATTTAAGCCTGATTTATAGATCCTTTGCCTCTGTAACTGGTACTTTAACAACTCTGATAGTTGCCAAGAAACTACTCTTCTTGGCAACCTACATCTCTCCTGAGATGTAGAGAAAGAGCAACACAATTTTGTCCTGTAACTTATTCTATAAGTTGCTCTTTGCTGACCTATTACTATGGGTTTAATTTATCATAACAGATAAAGACTGGGAGTTAGCCGTAAAGAATTGTGCTTGCTTCTGCCTAAAGTCAAGCATACTTCCCACTGTGGATTTAATTAATATTTTAATGAATGCTTTAATGCAGTGGAAATTCATCAAAGTAGGACCCAAATTTGTTGAGAATAAAAGCATGTATATTTAACCATAGCAGTAGAGTGACATTCTCCCTTCAACTTGTGTAGTATTTTCTAGAAATTTAGTATAATTTTATAATTAGAAATAAAACATGTCCATAAAAAGTAATTCAAAATGGAGAGATAAAGACAGAATAGGCAAGAAATATTTCAGCCACATACCATAAAAACCCTTTGCCTCTTCCAGCCATTAATGACTTTCTCTCACTAATCACCAATAATAAGTCAAACAAGGACATTCATACCTCCAGTATAAATCGTTCAGTTCAAACACTCCCTTTGATTTAGACTTCACAAACTAGATCAGGAGATTTTGTTTAATTGTGCTTACATCTTTAGTTCATTTAAAATGTATATATTTTGTAGCTTTTGATGTAAATCCTAAATTAAACAACCCATTCCCATACTTACCCACCCTCAAGGGGTCAAATACAGTTTGCTAAAATTAATGGAGAAAAGTAATGCTGTCAAAGAAAAAATATGGCCATATAGGACAATTTTGGCTGTTCTCATTCTGTCATTCTTTTCTCTGTTTTTCATAACCATAAAACAGAATAAGACATTACAGTGCAAAAGATTGTTTACGGAACATAGATTTTTAAACATAAACTGCCTAGTGTCAGGAAACTCAGAAATTAAATCACTTTTCTGTTTTGCTTCATATTCTGCCTGTTCCTTCATTTTTTCCTACCTTTAAATCATAAAATATGATTTTACCCTTTGGTGAAGTTGATATAATAGAATTGATCTACTTTTGCTCATATGTTACAATTCACCATATGTTTCATAAAGTTTTTATTAAGTGGTATAAGTCCTGTTTATCCCTTACATTCATATCCAGCAAACATGGAAACAATCATTCGTATTAGTATTATTAGTATTATTATTAGCACTGATTTCTGCAGAGAATATTCTACATAATTTTTTTTTTGAAAGACAGTAAAAGATGAGGTAATGTTCAAGAAGTATGTATAAAAATCAGCGTATATATGCAGTATGGTTTACAGACATTAGTAGGAAAGCAAGAGAAAGTTTGGGAAGCAATATTTTCCTTTAAAAAAATCATGTACTCTTTGACATAAAATATGAAGAATACTGTGCAGTAATTATGAATATATGGAATTGATGTCATCAGAAAAGATATGAAAACACAGACTGATTATAGAATATATAATGATACAGATGATACATTGTAGTCTAAATATTCAAATTATTCCTTTTTCCAGCAATTTACTCATTTAGATTACTGGCAACACAATTTTTTTGCTTTTCAAGCAAATATAATAGGTGAAATCTTAAAAAAAAAAAAATGAAATGATCAAAGGCAAAATAATGGGTTTAGTTATTTTACAATGCTGCAGAATTTACCAAATCTCCCTGGTGTTTCAATTGACAGGGCATTTACCCTGAAATGCCTCTGTTGTATTTACTACAAAGATTTACTAGTGCAAAGTACAAAATATTATTTAGTTGAAGACAAATTATTGGTACTGTGACTGTAAATGTACTTGACTACAAGATCTATGAATGGGTACTCAGCTGATTGAATGATTCTTCCAGCCTTAATAAATTTATGAGCTTTCTTTTCTCAGCTTATTTTCTATCACATTTTCACAGGGCTCCAGCCTAATCAGCCTGATTTCAGTCTGTGGTGTAAGAATGCATATTTGTCTTTGTTGAAGTACACTGGGATCTTGTTTGCTTCTTTTCTCCAGGCTTTTGAGGTACCTGTGGGTGTCAGCCCTAAAGTATTCTAGACATCTGTCCCAACTTAGTCTTACTTTCAAATGTGGAGGGAGGGTGCTTACCAGCCCATTGTCCATAGCATTGCTGAAGGTCATAAATTTTTGTTTTGATTTTATTATTGGTTTCAGCACAGGGCATATAGTGGAAACAGAAACACTTTAGGATCAACAGTGAATTTTTAGAGTAGATTATTCAAGAATATATTATATACTGACACAATTTCCAAACCTATGTGCCCTAGTAAGGTATTAAAGATTCTTCTCTACTTTTCTAATGATTGACAGTCATACTAGTTTGGAAGCAAACCAGCGGGAGATCCCAAGGCAGAAATAAAATCTAATAGGTAAAATAAATGCAATAATACAGAAACACTGACAGAATCAGAATACAGCCTGACACCTTATTGGTCTGGGTGGTGCTAGCAGTCTGATTTAATGGTGGCTTCAGTCCTGTTGAAATATATCATATTTCATGATAGTCATATAAGATATTATTCTGTTGAAGCAGTGATCCTGTAGAAGCATCTGGCCTTTCTCTGAAGGTCCCATGGTGGTCCTGTGGGAATTCAGTGGATAAGGCCACCTGTGGTGTTCTCCCTGGTTTCTCCCCCTGGGCAGAGCATCTCACAATGAAATCATGTAATTTTATGAGTCATGCAGTGAGGCTTGGTGGCTCATTAGCAGAAGATATCTCCCTGGAGGGAGTTATAAGGGAAGGGTCATGGGAGAGAGAAAGAACACTGCCCTACCTGTTTCTAATAGATGATGATAGAATACGTATTTTTGGTTACAATCTTACATTTTAACCTAAACCAGCAATATTCTATTCCTTGCCTATTGCTATAAGACCAGGCAATGAAGAATGAAGAACAACAGAATAGCATAAAAAAAGGTTGGGTTCAAGTTTGTTCTGTGAGAGAAAGAGGGGGAAAATTGACAAAACTATTAGAAAAGTAAAAGAATTGCACAGAATGTGAAATCATTATATCTGGTTTATTTATTAATAAATAGATATTTTATTTACAATTTTTTTTTGGCTGAACAATTCCACATTTTTATTTGAGGAGACCTATATATTGCCTAACAGTAATCTCACATACAAAAAGAAATACAGGTTTGAGTGGTTTTTTGTGTGTCTGTAATTCTACAATATCATTTTCTCATTTTCTTTCATGTCTCTAAGTTGCTACAGTACAGAAAGGTTTGCAGCTTATAAGTGCAAGTAATCAGAAGGAAAATCTTACTTAATTTGCATACCTTTACTTTTTGCATGTATGCCTGTGCAGGCATGTACATGCCTGTACATTTGCACTTTCTGTTTTCTTTTGGGACAGTCATGAAAACTGCCACCATTCTGTTAGAATCTCAAAGGAAATATCAGCATTTGAACTAGTCTGTAGCAGTTCTGGACAATAGAATAATAAATTTCAGCAAATGCTCCAGTGTTCAGTTGACAAATAGAAAACTGTATCAACAAGACTTAAAACATCACATTCAAGCTGTAGATCTGCTGTCAAGCTGTGTGTTAACTCAGCATGAGGGGCATTGTGAAGACATACCAGAAAAGCTGTCACTAGAAACTAAAAGAGCTTTAGGCTTCACTGCTTCCTTCTCACAAGGATATATGTAAAGGATTGCTGTCAGCTCCTGCTTCAAATTAAATAAGGAATAAGATTCAGGCTTGTCTCCCATTTTTCCACTTAAACCACTAAATATCTGCAAGCGTGAGTGCATCTTATAAGTGTAGTCAGAAGCCATGGGAATTGAAGGAGATTTTTCAAGAGCTGTTCTCATAAAAGCAGCCAAACAATAACTGACTGTCTGCCAATATCTGTATTTAAACTTATTTCATTAAGTATAAGCTGCCTCTTCAACAAATGCATTTATAATAACCTTCATGTAGTTCCAATGGAATGTTTTAGAGACCTGGTCATAAAGTGCTTAAAATAATGTTTGACTCTTTCCCTCAGATTTCTATCTTTTTTTTTTTTTTTTTTTTTCCTCTGTGGTAAAGCATAACATACCTGATTCTGTAGAAAACCAATTAATAGGAGTACATTTTAATTTTTTTAAACAACTTATTTGCAATATAGCTTGTATTTCTTTCTTCACACAGTTTCAAACATATCTAAGATATTTACAAACTAAATTCTCTGCAGAATTCATGTTACGAACAGAGTATAAGACTTGAATTTGTTAAACTGAAATATACTTACTTCATCTGTTGCCCCTTAAACTTATGCATAAATGTTAGTATGATGGTAATTAAACTTACATGACATTGCAGATACTCCATGAGAATTTTAGTATAAAAATTATTTCCTCTGCTTTCCCATACTGCCTAGGTAACAGAAATGGGACTTAGCCTATAACACTGGTAGTGCCAATGTTATTTCTGTTTTCTAAATCTTAAAAAGAAAAAAGAAAATATTGCAGATTAAATTATATACAGTTTCTATTTTCTTTTCAAGAGTTTAGTATTTAGTAATCCTCACTAAACCAAAACCACCTTTGAAGTTCATTTATGTTTTGCAATGAGAAAGACTATGGGATCCAATGTCAAAAGATCTCCCCAAAAGTTTCATGTCAAAATACTGATGGTATTAAATAATCCTTTTGCTACTGTTAAGGTATTCCTTTTGATATACTCTGTTCATTCTTACAGAATTCTATCTCAGCACAAAAATAGGAAAAAAAAACAAGTTGTTTTGGGAGTTTGCAATAACTTCCAATCCTTTGGAAGTACCAGGCTCTATTTATATACACTTAATGGAGAGTTATTTCAGCTTTATATTACTATATCAAGTTAATGCCACCTTACCCTACACTTACATTACTGTTTTGAAGGTATTGATATGGTCATACAAAGTCACAATACTGACTAAAGTACAATGGGGTTTTGTGGGGCTTTTGGGGGCTTTTGGAGTTTTTTTGTGTGTGTGTGTGGACGTGAGCTTCAGTGACCTGAAGAGGTGGGAGGGTTGACTTTGAGAAACCCTTCAGCCACTGCAGGGACAGTCAGAGACCTACATGTAGCAAAAGAATCAATTCAGCCTGAAGAGTATTATTTCCAGAATTAATCCAGAAAAATGCCCATGCAATGACTCTTTACCCCTTGAGTTCTAGATGATACAATCTAAACAAATATGACAAGACATGACAAATGTTATTTCTGCAATATGACTTCAGATATTGCTTCTGAGAAAAGAAAAATAGAGTAAAAGCTGTTGTTGATTTTACAGCTACAAAAACTATTTGTCAAGGTTAATATTTAGTACTACCTACTCATGCTGCCTTTTTAAAGGTCTTTGCCGAATCATTGGAAATAAGCCAATTGTAAGTAAATAATTTGCTCCATTCATATAGCTCTGCATTTTGGGAATTATTATTTAAATTACAAAATGTTTATTGTCAACATAATGAAGATGTTTGTTTGTTTGCATCTGGGCAGCTACCCAACAAAAATTTTAGACATGTAAAAGAAAGAAAAATTATATAATGATTATAATTTCCTCAGATACTTTTTCCAACCTAAATCCTTTTAAGTGAAATAAAAAAAAATCTGAAATGCACAGCCAAGAGAGATAAATATCGGTGGGATCTCGGTACAATAGTGACATGCTCTACGAGCTGAGCAGGCATTAGCTAGCACCATGTCAGGGTGGGCCATGAGCACAGGGAGCTTAGCCTCTTAGAGGGTTTTGAAAACCTGGGCTCCCACAGCAGTGCAAAAGGCATTAATCTGAGAATTCCCTCGAGTTATGTGGTGGTACATTCCTACTCCCCTGCCTTTTTCAGGCCACACTGTGGTCTAAGAAATGCTTGTTAGGCTTTGGCCTTAATGAAGAGTATCTGGTCTCAGCTCCTCTTGAGCATCTCAGAAACACTGTCTGCTCCCAGGAAGTCATGCTACCTAATGAGCTCGTGCTTTTTTTCATTTTTATGAACTGCCTTTGAAAGCATATTTTTTCCTGAATGTCATACCATCCTTGTTCTCACATTTTCATATGAAATTGCTGATCCAAAATGCAGCGAGGACGAAACACTGCTGTAACTAAAGCCACCTCTCTCACAGCCCTCTAAAGAGCAGTCCAAAAGAAGACCCTTTGAGCTCTCCTGAAGGCTGTGACCATCAGTCTCCCTCTGAGTGGGACACCTCTCAGAGCCAAAGCACTCTCAAGTTTGCCATGCTCAGAGGATCACCAAACAATGATGAATCCTGGGGCAATACCCTCACTTCTCAGGGCTCAATCCTTTCACTTCAATGCACAGGCATCTGAAGTGAGCATTTCACTATTTTTAGGGGAATTTTTCACAGGTACCTTGCACTGACTCATTATATCCGTGTCAAATATGGGAGCAACCTGCTTTCCTAAATGTTTCAATACGTTAGACATCTAAGTAAGATAGGCCTGTAAACAAGTTACTGTTGTGATATAGTAAATCCTATATGAATCCATTGCTAAAGTGTTAAGTGAAATTTAGGTTATAAGTTAAACAATGTTAAGTTTCAGTGTTGTTTTATGCTTGCCCTTTCTATCGCTCTCTCTCTCTCTCTCTCTCTCTCACTCTCACTCTCTCATACACACACACAGACACACACAGACACACAGAGACAATTCTCAGGCTTTTTAGTTTGGTTTGATTGACTGAATTTTTGTTGCTTTTTCTTGTTGTGCCTTAACCATATAGGACATAGTAGGCTGAACCTTTCCTATGAACTTTTTCATGCTGTTGCTTTCGTGTTAAATCTGATTTTACCGATATCTGTCCCAACGACTTTTTTAGCAATCTAAAACACTCATTTTTAACAGATTACTGTAGTGTGATTACTTTTTGAAGTAGCTGGTCAGTTTGTGCATGGTTTCTCAGGCCTTGTCTGGTTTAGCATGCTTTGTATCCAAAATCCATAATCTTCACTTTAGCCTTTTTCCTAACACCATTTTGTTTGGAGCTGCCTGTATTGTTTCATTCTCCCAAGCATATCTTGTAAGGCTCAGAAATGAGTGTGTACCGGAATGCTACAATATTCACTACAAAAACTCCACTGAATATTTATTGCACTTTGCTTACATATAATAATTAGACAAAATAAAGTCTCCCACTAGAAAGGCAGTCTTTGGGTTTCAAAACTCCACATTATCAGGAAGAGTGAAAGACACTATTTTCTTCATTTTGATTGGTTCTAATACATGAGAAAAAATACCCAATTATTAACTATATTACTTAAAAGTAATTTAAATATGCAAAAATATCCATATTGTTTATTTAACAAACTGTGTTTGTTAATATCTAAAGAAAAACAATAAAATTTTCAATTTTACACAGAAGACTTTGTGTAACTCCATATGACATGACAGCATTCAGTATTAATAAAATTTTAAAGAAAGTAATGCCAATAAATATAACATTCCACTCTCACATTGTTCAAGGAAGTAACAGAATTTGTAATTTTTCAGACCAGGAACTTCCTTCTCTTTTTTTTACAAGACTTCATCCAAGCTAGTGAGGGACTTAGGCTTCAATTTTTGTCCTGAATCATGAACTTTCATGCACTACCACAACTAAAAATCATTTCCTTGGATATACCCATTATAGACAATATCCCGAATCTCTACAGGGTCTATCAAAATGAAAATGAAAATGATACAGTCATACATCATGCAGGATTCACTCCATCTTTCCCTGGAAAGATAATGGGCTCTGTGAAGATAGTGCTTAAAGTAATCAACAAAACCACAATGAAATACAAATTCTAAAATAAGACACCATGTTATGTACATCCAATGCACTTACAAAGTGAAGGGCAGAATTTTAACTTGGGCACATTTATAGATTATATTTTATTGAATTTTAGTTTTTATACTCTATTATATTTGTAGGATGTTCAAGCTATAGGGAAACTGGGCATGTCAAACTGGAAATCTGGAAGCCACTATTTCTCACTTAAAGAAATCTCTCATAATTACATATTGCCAAAAAGCCTGTTACTTGAATTACATAAAGGGAGAGTCTCTATCATATTGGTCAACAGAGCAGTTCTCAGAGAAAATTTCAGTAAGATCTTAGTAGAGTTCGGCTCTCTGTGTCTGCTTGTTTTTGTTGGAACTTATCAATTGCCATCTTTTTTATTCACAAAATATCCAGCTGAAGTACAGTCTGAATGACGAAGAAGATTATTTCTAAAGAGTTGCACTGGCAATCTTATGTTACTGCATAGCTCTTCCACAAAAAAGAATCATCAAAACAGCTGTGCATATAGGCTGCATGAGTGTGTCTGAGAAGAATCTCTTGGACTAGAGTATGGTTCAGTTCCCAACATCCTTCAGATTTCAGACTATCTCCCTATATATGTGGGTCCTACATCATGTGTAGTTAAATGGAGATAATAGGCACTATGGAGGTGGTGAATTCATTATTTAATATTTAGACGAAAGAAAAATTGGCTTGGAGAATCCTGAAGAAAATGAAGCCCACAATTACTGTTTTCATAGGCTTTGATGATCTAGTCCAATAATATTTTTTTTTTTATGTCTAACTGCTCTCTGACAAAAAATGCTATGAATTCTACAGAACTTGTTGAACAAAACAGTGGTATAGGTTATCTAAAGAACTCCCTGGTATCTCGAGTATCTCCAGTGTTAACTGCTTTAGCAGGAATGGGCTAAGAAATTCCATCTTACTTTAGGCAAGGGCCATGAATTGTGAAACAATTTGGATATGTGCCTCTGTCATGATAATACTCCTTTGTTGAATGATATATTAGACCTTTTCTCCCTTTCAGTTAGGTCAAATAGTTTATCACTTTTATGAGCCTGTCTTCAATTATCAATCCTACCAGCAGCTCACCTTTTTGAAAATCCACTGTAAAAATATTTCCTCCTTCGCATTTAGCTCTTAATTTCTCTTTCCCTCTGCATTCTTAATCTAATGTCTGTCTAATGTGATTCTACCTTCTTGTTTAGAAAGTAGAATTTGCTAAATAAATTATGCAAAATATCGTATTTTACCAATCAAACACTCCATGAGGAATAAACATTTCTTTTCCCAATTCCTTTTTGTGAAATTTTTAAATTAGGCACTTAATCATTCTTATAACATCTGAGAGTCATTTGGCTGAGCAACTTTCTCTACAATAATCTTTTTATCTATTTTAGCCAGCTAAGTGGTGTAAAATGAAAGTATGACACTAAAATGTATTACATTATTAGCTGAGCCACATATATTTAAACTGATGGATATAGCACAATTATTCCAGTTTTTAGATTTAGCAAGTTGTAGACTTACTGGTGTAAGCAAGTTAGCTGGTATAATTAATAGTTGGAAAAATCACAGAATCACAAAATTACAGAATATGCTGAGTTGGGAGGGACCCATAGGGATCACTGAGTCCAGTTCCTGGCCCTGAAAAGAACCATCCTCAAGAGTCACACCACATGCCTGAGAGAATTCTCCAAACACTTCTTGAGCTCTGTCAGGCTGATGCTGTAACCACTTCTCTGTGTTCCAGTGCCCAAACACCCTCTGGGTGAAGAACCTTTTCCTGATATCCAACTTAAACCTCCCCTGACACAACTTCAGGACATTCCCTCTGATCCTGTCACTGTCACCACAGAGCAGAGATCAGTGCCTGCCCCTCCTCTTCCCCTCACAAGAAGCTGTAACTGCAGTGAGGTCTGCCCTCAGTCTCCTCCAGGCTGAACAGACCAAGTGCCCTCAGCTGCTTCTCATACAGCTTCCCCTCAAGGCCTTCACCATCTTTGTTGACCTCCTTTGGATGTTTTCTAATAGTTTACTGTCCTTTTTTTTTTTTATTGCAGTGCCCAAAACTGCCCCCAGCACTGGAGGTGAGGCTGCCCCAGTGCAGAGCAGAGCAGGACAATCCCCTCCCTTGCCTGGCTGGCCATGCTGTACCTGATGCCCCCCAGGACAGGGTTGGCCCTCCTGGCTGCCAGGGCACTGCTTGCTCATGTTCATTGGAGCTTCACTGATTTATACATCTTAGGATCTGACCAAGTATTTGTGAACTTTGAGTAACATTCTTTTGTGTGGTAAATTTCTGTCTTAAAATACAACAAAGTGAGAAGCACTTTGCCATTGAAATGTATTGTGATACATAACCAGGCCTATACCCTTATCTATTTGCTTGCTCTGCATTAACCTGTAAATGAACTAATTCACAAATAATACATGCAATGCAAGATACTATAAACCCTATATAAGATACTATAAACCACAGTGAAAATATATGAGTGTTGTATGAATAATTTTATTTTCAGCTCTGCAAAAGATATTTTCTATAGAAACAAATAGCATTAATTTTTAACACTTGGCTGTATATTTTAGATAGATGTACATATACACACACGCACACATATATATTAGGGATGTACATATTTATGCATTATGTACATTTATGTATATGCATTTATATACAAAACAGAATGCAAATTTAATAAAGACACTAGAACTCTTTCATTATCAACATATGAGGCATAACAGAATGTGTTGTAGATCAGACAAATGATACTTGCAAATTAACCAGCTAAATGAATCAACCATGCCTTATTTGATGGGGAGGTGTCAACGTTGCAGAGAGACAACAAAACTAACAAGCTAGCTCGCAGTTTCTGCAGAAAGATCTAAAGATTAACTGACTTAGAGAGCAAACACACTCATAAAGCTAGTCCTGTGGAGAGAAAAATAAGACAGTGCCTAGCTTATGCACAAAGATACAGTTCCCAACTTGTATTTTCTGTAGTTGAAAAATATATTGCAGATTTAATTTCACAGTTGTGTCAATCCTGCATCTTTTATAAATATACAGGATACTTGAAAAGAAGGCTGTAGGGAAGACCTAGAAGAGTTCACTCCAGGCTAATTTGCTATTGATTTGGCAGAGAAATTCACAGTTATATGTAAATTAAAACCTATTCCAGGGACATATATTTACTCATAAAATTGTTACTGGTTGGATTAAGTATTCCTGATACTATTTTAGCTTGAAATGGTATTAGAGAAGGAAATTGATAAACAAAAAATCTTTAGTAGAAAATTAATAAGGAGACAAATCTTTAACCAAGGTCACTTCTTGCAAGTTATACTGACCATATCTCAATGCTGTCCACACTTTTCATTAGATACTATGACACACTTGAATAGAAACTGATTCTGACAGCAGAAGAGAGTTCTAGCTAAAATCAACAAAGGCAATGTTGACGATCAGCTTCACATTCTCAATCTTTCCTTTGTTAAACTGAAAATGTACATCCAATCTTGGCATTCTCAGCTATGGACATAAGACTCTAAACATTCTCTGAACTTTTGCTTTTCAGTTCATTCACATTTCTTGATTGCTTAGGGTATTAAATTTATTTATTTAATTGCTTATAACGAATATTATTTTAATTTTAGCTTTCATGCTAATATATATGCTTTATGTGTGTGTACATATTCAAGCTATATCATACAAAAGTAGGAGTACATCCTACTAGTTAAGGTGCAACTACCATTTAATTAAACAGGAACAGCATATATAATTTAACTTTAGTAATTTAAATGTTCTGTAGTTGCATATTTTCTAAATATCTTTCAGAAAAGGCTTGAGTTCATAGTTGGTGGTTCTGTCATTCATAATACTGGAGTGAAACTCATCAGTTCTGGTTCTGCTTCTCTATACTTTAGACAAACATTTTTCAGCTTTGGGTTTTGTTGCCTTGTAACTTTTTTCCTCAGTTTTTACACCTGAACCTCATTAGGCCTGAGAATGTGATCTATGGGATTAGATTATATAAGTCACAGTACAGAAATTCTTCATAGAGACGAAATCTGCTCAGTGTCTAGTTCTCTGAGATTGCCAAGGGCTGAATGTAGTGAACTGTGTTTTAAGCTAGACTATTTTAAGGAACCCCAGATATTTTCTCAGACAGGGATTTTGAAATTTTAGGCACACATATCTCAATAAATTGTATAGAATTTAGATGTCTAATTCCTTTGGACTACTCCGAAACTTCAAGGATTATTTATTGGTGAATTTAGATATATTGTGGTTACACAAGACAGCTGTGAAACAGAAACCCTTAATAAATTACTATAACATATGAACATTGAGAGGAAAATTTTCTATTGCTATTTTTTTGTGCTTAGGTGGAGCTTGAATGACTTTAGTCATACATTTTAGTGGGTAGTGGCTGTATGTTGTGTGTTGATAGTACCTGAGATAACCTTGGGATGAGGACAGGCATCAGTCCAAAGACAGTGATTTCAACATGGTTGCTGACTCAAGATCAACCATGACTTTTTCCTTTAATTCCCTTAATGCCTTGGAATGGCTACCTGGAACAGAGGCTAGACAAGATTAACAGAATAAAAGTGGGTATTTATTAAAGGTCTTCAATAGGTACACCTTGAGCAGTCAGAAGTCTCTGAGAGGTGCTACACCCAAGATGGACAATGGTCATGAGTTTTTAAGACAGATATAAGTTTGGTCCATTACATATCAGGGGTAAATCCTCCAATTACAGCTTTAGGTAAAAGAAGTCACATACCCCCAGTTTGCTTCTCTCCAACTCAGTTTTGTTTATACTTTTGAGGCCCAAAAGAGTAAGGTGTCCTTGAACTTCAGGCCTAGAGGAATTGTTTTGTCTGACCAAAATGTGAAGACAGTTAACTAACACTCTATATGGAGTTTTAGAGTTATATACTAAAGCAGTACAGGATTTGAAAAATATAAAAGCTAAAGTCCTAACTCATCACCCTTGTTTTTCAGCTGCTGTGTGGCTTATCAACTGGAAAGCACCACCAAGTTACTTCTCTGCAAGGGTTTTGACAGAGCCTGGCTGCAGTGTCTCCTCTCCACCCTCTGTTTAATCCCCCTTTGATTGTATTGTGTGTGGGAGATTGGATATGCTGACTATGTTCCATTCAGGGAGTAGCAACTGGGTTTTTTTCCCTATGTCTTGTGTACCATTATCTTTTTACCCTCAGTCATCTTCCCATTCCCTGGGTGGTCTGTTCCAATGCTCAACTGTCCTTTCAGTGAAGAAATTTTTCCTAATGTTCAATCTAAACCTCCCCTGGCAGCACTTGAGGCCATTTCAGCTTGTCCTACCACTTGTTACCTGGTAGAAGAGATTGACTCCTACCTCACTATGCCCTCCTTTCAGGGAGTTGTAGAAAGATGTAAGGTCACCTTTGACCCTCCTTTTTTCCAGGCTAAACAACCCCAGCTGACACAGCCAATCCTCACCAGACTTGTATCCCAGACCCTTCAACCCATTTGTTGCCCTTCTCACAGATCAGCATCTATGCTACAGTATATATAGATATCAGTTTTATACAAATTATAGAAATCGAGTTATTCATAGTAGCTCCTAGCCTTGACAGTACAGTTTTATTAACAAGAACATCTGTGGTAAAAAATATAAATTTTACTTATCATATTTGAGTGAACATGGGAGTGTCACAAAATACATATTCACTTAATTAATCTGATACACTGCATACAGTTTATCATCAGTATTCATTGCACATCCTTCACATTATATTGTTTTATTTTGGCAGACATTACTGAAAACCTAAGGTGACATTTTAATAGGTGTGACCACATAAAGCTGAATATGATTCACACCTGGAAGATCTAGGCATTCAAAAGTTTTATCATAACTCTCAATATAAACCCCTAAACAAATAAGGTAAAAATCTCATGTTCCTACTTGACTTGCTCCTCAATTAGGGAATAATGTTTATGGGTATCTCCAGCTTTTAGTCTAATTTTCCACTATTATGCTAAACTCCATTTTTAGCCTTGGCATGTTCTAATCAGAAATAGGAATATTGCAGACTTTGTATATATATCTTAATCAAAACGCTAGTCTCACTGCAGCTTTCATTGAGGTCTCTTGTTGTTTCTGTTGTATTTGTGCAAAGTATAAATAACTTTTCCAAAAAATTGAGTCTGGTCCCACTTATTCTGGTGTAAATCTGAAATAATTGCACAGGAATTAATGCAGTTTCATTAACAACAATGCTATGCATTTCCTAATCTGAAAGTTTGGGAAGAAAAGAAACTTATAAAATGTGGCCTTCTTCCCTCTCATGAAAATGTATTATTCACAAAGAAAATCAGTATGTGAGCAGTCTGAATTTCTAAAATTTAGTGAGTACCTATCATAATTCACACCTTGTGCTAATCTGAAAGAGTACTGCTTATATTTAAGAATGAGCACACAATTTTAAACAACTCTAAAAGGAACTTCTGAAATGACAAACAATGCACCTATAATGGAGTCTACACTTGAAGATCTTGGATGAAACTAATTACACAGGTGTAGGTACACTACTTCTGATTCATGCCAGAGTATTAAAAAAATGCCAATATTGTTTGAGAAATGTCTTTCATTGAGTGGTATAATGTCCTGTCTTTCCTGGCAGAAATCTCTAAAATAATGATACTATTTGAATATCCTCCTAAATTTAGTTCCTTCCTATACATATTGATGTAATTATTTTGTATTTTTGAACAGCCTAATAGTATATGGAATATAAATAAGTAGGGAAAGTAGACCAATTTTCCTCATCCTAAATACAGATTATGAAGTAATGTTCTGGATGCAGGTTTCTCATAGCTAAACAAATTGAAATGATTTTCTTTCCTTCTGTATAAATGAAGACTTACATTGTGTTTCTTATCAGAATATGAAAGGAAGTATGTAAAAGAAGAGAATGCTCATATGCAAAAAACCCCATATATGTGCAGGAGAAGAAAAAGAACAAGTCTATGTTTAAAGATGATACCTGGGACTATTCCAATATCTTCTATTCTGGACAGGTGAACGTGCCTTCTTTATTATCAGTGCTAATTTTTCTGAGTGGAAAATTAATGCTTTTTCTGGTAGCTCAGCTAATTTGTTCAAAGTTATTCAGGTGTCTCTTCATGAGTGAGTGGTATGTATCTTGTAGGCACAACCTGCAGAAGAGGTCTCCACCTGGGCTATGTTCTCTTCTCCTCCACCTGCTCTGCATGTACATTCAGGCCACATGCTGACCTTCAGGGAATGAGTAGATGTTAAATGAATTTACCTTATTTTACTGGTTCAGGTATTTCACACTTTCTTGTTAAGAGCTCTGTACTACAACAGGTTTATTTTCTTGACAATTAGTATCCTAGTTACCCTTTCCACAGCTTCTCACTTCCAGAGGGTTATTTGGTTCAGTTATACTGTTTTTAAAGAAAACTTGACAAATAATGTTCTTTTAAGACCTTCTGAATACTCAGTTTTTGGTTCTCATGTCACTTCAGTGAGCAGTGCTTGCACAGCATTAAAGCTGCTTCTTATGGCACCCCACCAGCGAGGCAGCTGTGGGTGTCCAAGGAATTATACATGGAAAAAGCTGTAGGAGTTGTGTCCAATTAGCCAAAGAGGTATCCCACATCTTGTGATGTCATGCTCAGCACATAGAGCTGGAGGAAGATGCAGGAAGGTGGGGGGACCACTATGTTTGGAGAGACATCATTTGGCTTCACAACTCACTGTTACGTGTGATGGAGCCCTGCTTTCCCAGGGATGGCCAAACACCATGTGACGTTATGAATGAATCCCTTATTTCTATTTGCTTGTACATGGCTTCTGCTTCACCTTTTAAATTACCTATGGAATTGTGTTCATCTCAACCCATAAGTTTTCTCACTTTTGCTCTTCTGATTCTCTCTCCCATGTTGCTGGTGAGGGAGTGAGTGAGTGAGTGAGTGAGTGAGTGAGTGAGTGAGTGAGTGAGTGAGTGAGTGAGTGAGTGAGTGAGTGA
>CM031859.1:19541698-19552081 GCA_018697195.1 Certhia americana | reverse complement strand
TGAGTGAGTGAGTGAGTGAGTGAGTGAGTGAGTGAGTGAGTGAGTGACTGTGTGTGGCTTATTTACCAGCTGAGGTTAAACTACAACAGCTGTGGAATGAATAAGAGTTCCAAATCATATATGATTATTTTCTGTTCTTTTGATCCTTATGGCTGATGACTTTAATATCTGTCAAAAGGCTTATTTTTTGCTGATTACCCCCCGTTCTTTGTTTTCATAAAGTAAATGGAATTTCAGTAACAGAAAGGCACCAGTGAGTTAATATCTTTTGTGCTCCTTCTTGAAGATGAAATACACAAAGCAGGAGAGAAGTGAGGAGGGGAAGTACAAGTGATGAAGAAAAAAATATAGCGAGGCAAAATCTTTGCCAAGGGGAAGTACAACAGGGAATGATGAGGTAGTTGTCCAAAAATGGAAATGTCCTAGAAAATATAAGATGAGGAAACATAGTTTCTGAGTTTGAATTAATAAAAAGGAACCAAATCCACAAAAACATATTAACTTTTCCTATAGAGTTTCAAGAACTCTGAAATTAAAAAAAAAAAAAAAAAAAAAAAAAAAAAAAAAAGGCAAAATTTGATATGGTGAATATGCAAGTGATTTATAATTCTTTATTTTTTGGTGACTATGGGTTTACTGTAGACACCATGCACATTAATGTGATATTTGTAAGCCTGTGTATAAAAAGTCCACTTCAAATCTATGTAAGTTATTACATCTAGAAGCTTCAACAGTTCTTCCAGCTGTACTGATGAATATTTAGAACATAAGAAAAAATGGAGAGGGATGAGATATAACTTTGGGAAAATGAGTTTTAGACCTATTTTATAAAATTTATTCCCATATTTCATCACCAAATGACAGACGACTTTTTTTTTTTGCTGCAAACTCGCAAGAAGTTCCATAACAGAGTCTGTTCAGAAATGGGAAAAAGAACTTAAGGAGAAAAAAACTAAATTTACAAGAATAAATTGGCTACTCAGAGCTCCATCCATCCTGGTCTTGAACACCTTCGGGGTTGGAGTATCCACAATGTCTCTGTGCAGCCTGTTCCAGTGCCTTACCACACTTACAGTAGAATTTCTTCCTATTATTTAGCGAAATCTAGATGTTAAAAAAAAATTTGTCCCTGTCGTATCTACTACAGACCTTTAAGAAATCTCCCTCTCCATCTCTCTTACAGGACTCTTTTAAGTCCTGGAAGGTGCTCTACTGCATCCCTGGAGCTTTCTCTTCTCCATGTTGAACAACCCTAGATCTCTCAGCCTGTCTTTGTAGAAGTACTCAAGCCCTGTGATCAACCTAGTGGCTTTCCACTGGACTCATTCCAACAGGCAAATGTCCTTTTTGTTTTGGGGACCCCAAACCTGGACAGAATATTCCAGGTGGAGTCTCACAAGTACCAAGTAGAGAGACAGAATCACCTCCCTTGACCTGCTGCTCACAGTTTTGATACAGCCCAGGCTGTGGCTGGTTTTCAGACTACAATCACTCATCGTAGAGTCATGTTGATCTTTTCATCCACAAACTCCCCCCGATCCTTCTACCCAGGACTATTCTCCAGCCATTCCCTGCCCAGCCTGTACTTATGCTTGGGATTTCCTCAGCACGGGTGCAGGAAGTTTTACTTGGCTTTGTTGACATTCATTGAGATTTGCAGAGACCTCTCAAGCCTGTCAGGATCAACATCTTATCCTTGGTGACAAAGATTAAAGAACTGGAGACTAACACTAAAGGAAACTCACTCTTCTCCCTCTTACTTCTAGATGAGAATTATTTCCTCCATACAGGGAGTATTACATACTCCAGGGCTATAGCAATAATCTATAATGTCTATACAAGAGATAAGAATCTAACATGAGTCAGAGAAGATCCAAAAGGTAAAGATAACAGGATTGGAACATAGGTGAAAATGTTGCTGTTGTTGTTATTATTAGTAGTAGTATAAATATCCCTTTAGCACAGTTTTGAGTTTGATAGGGCTCCCCAGTTGAACTCCAGGCAAAAAAGTTTCAGATAACAGCCTTTATGTAAGGAATTTTAAATTGTGCGCAAGCGTCAGGTTTTGAGAAATAAAGAGATTCCTATACCATATGATAAAAGCAAAGTGAGCTTTTAAAGTCCCTTTCACATATTATTGACCATACACTTAGTCGCACAGAAAATAAAAAATCAGTAAAATAAAAATTAGAGTAGAAAAATTATGGAGTAAAAAGAAAATGCTGTTAGCAGAAAGGCACAAAACACATGGAGTCTAAAATCAGGCTTTCAGCTGTGTTTGCTCTGCAACTTCACAGATTCCCTGGCAGTCTTATCCCCAGTTCTGAAGATTCATGACTTCTACATATGTGGAAATTCTTGGTTTATTGCACTTCCTTCTAATACCCTTTTGCATTATTTATGTAACCCATCTTTACTCTAATATTAGTATCTATTATTAATAGACCTAATTACATATCTAGGAGTCAATATACATCTAGTACTGTCATTTATTTTCTTGTAAATCAATGGCCTACATACTTCAATTATTTATAGATGCATTTTCTATTTTGTACTAGGAATCCCTTTAAAGAATTTTTGGATTCAGTGAAAAGTCTACTTACTGAAACTTCAAGGAGAATACAGAAAGACTGAAAAACCTCCTTAGAGATTTAAATATTGGACAGAAATCAACAGGCCCATGGACAGTGAAAATGTATAGTAGGTAGAACACAAAAATGACAAATCTCTCTTACATCACTATGAAATTAACGAACATTTTTATGTTACATTAGAAAAGAAAATAAATACTGATGATTGGCAATTGTGCATATTTCCAAAAGTAATATCCATCTGGAGTTGCACTACAGTTACCTGCTTTGACCTTGATCCTGTTTATCTTCACACAGGACTGAAAGTACCAGAAAAACAGTCAGAGGGATCTGGGTTTAATACCGAAATATTTCAAATGTTTTTTGCATCAAAATGCACTCAGTTGTCCGAAGAAAAATTTTATATTGTCATTTGAGTTTTTAAAATATTATTTCAAATTAATTTTCTGGAGGAAAATGAACACACATCTTTTCTACACTCTGTATTTGGAATGCTGTTCTTTGTCTTTACAACTGTTTATCTTAGCTGTTGAAGGAGATGTGAACGCTCTTTTATTAATTGAAATTTAGTTTTAAAATAATTATTATGTTGACTTATTTTAGGGCAGTCTTCCAAACACTTGTTATATCCTAAATAGTTGACTTGCTTCCATTCCAGATTGACATTGATTTCATTAAAAAGAAAAAAAAAAAATATCAAAAATTAGATATACAATCCATTTATTTATGCTCATATATTCATTGATTCATTAAAAAAATTCAAATTTCCCAAACAGTACGGGAATAAAAGAAATTAGAGAATTTTCTTGATAATCCTTTTTTCTGATTTTTAGGTTTTCTAATGTTAAGACTCCGCACAAAGAGTTTATCTGGGACATTTTATATCTTGTTAGTTTTGTTTTGCTAAACAACATGGGTGCTAGTGGCCCAGTGCTTGAATGCCTACTCTAACCCTATTTGATTTACTGTAGAAGTACAGCTCAACTTTAAAAAAGAAAAAAAAGGAAAAAAATAGAAAGAAAATTCAATTCTTGAATGATTGTATACACATAAAAATAAGCACTCTGCCCATCTGAAGTCTTGCTTCAGCCTCATCTTGAAGGCTAGTAATTCTTAAAATGCCTACTCTTAAGGGAAAGATCTATGATGTCCTCTAGCCTTGTCCATATTTAACAATATGTTCTTGGGCCAGGACTCCTATTAAGTATCAAAAACACAAGCTGGATCCGTGAGCAATATGTACCAATGCAATTAATTAATAGGAGGTTAATCATAAGTGTGGCATTTGTGGCTAACAAAGTCTAAAACCCTGTAAGAGAAATCCAAGACATACTTTAAATACCATTTGGAAAGGTCAACTTGGTATTTGTGTGATAGCACAAATACATCCTAAAGGCCATGGAAATGGCAATAACATGGTATATATGTTCCAGGAAAAGGGTTGAATGATCAGTCATTTACCCAATTTTAATAGAGAAAGATGCAAGACTGTTCTATATCATCTGTATTACCCATGAAAAGAATTACTAATAAAGATAAAACTTCAGCTTTTTTGAGTAGGTAGTAGTATGTCAGATAACAGCCACACTAATACTAAAGTTATTATAAGCCATCTGTAATTTTCTGTGGTGATATCATGCAATAATTTGATATTCTCATTTACTCTTTGGAAATGTCTAATAAGCATAGATCAAGAAAGTTCTAAAACAGTCTCATTCCAGCTCCTTTATGTGTTTTCCATTAAATTAGTCACTCAGGTTCATTGAAGTAAATTGGGGTTTTTTTAGTTTTTTGCCAGATCCCTTTTTTTTTTGCCAAACAATTATCATGGTACTATGGCTTTTCTGGTGAAAAGCATTGTATTTTCAGTTCACTGGCTTTGGAAGTCAGCATAATTAAACAAACTCTGTGTGACCAGAAGAGCTTGAAACAAAGCCCCAAAACTCAAAATGGCCATAGAAGAGATATCATTTCTAATTCATACATGAAATTGTTCATGTATGTAACACTGAGTCTGTGATAGACTTAGATAATGCAGATCCCATCACTGTGCATTGATTATAAAGCAAACTCAGCACAGAGACACAACAGAAATTACTTTAATTTAGGTATTGGTGTTTAGTTTGAATGTAGAATTTTAATATCTACAATCAATAGATAAAATACAGAAAATAAAATTAAAAACTAAAAATTATTTATGAAGTCAAGAAAAATATCAAGATGGTACCAAAGACAATAATAAAAAAAAAAAAGGATGCATCTCTGATTATTAATTTTGTGAAAACATTCAGTCTTGAAACATATATAATTCTAAAATATTTTTTAAAGTTTTTTTTGGTGCCACAGTCATTTAGGGATGAATAGAACTATCATCTAAATGGTACAGAGGAAAAAATATATAGAATAATAGGCTGTATCAACAATATTAGAATTATTTAAGATTTTGAATCCCTCACAAGAATTACAATTCACTAAATAAAAAAACCCCGAAACCTACAAAACAATCAAGTATATTACTTCATGCTTTGCTTCTGGCAACTTGATTATTTTCAGAGGAAATTAACCATCTCTTCTTTTAATCTTTAAGAGCAAAGATTTTGTTTCCCTTACTTGTTTTTCAGAATGATGGATTGTCAATCTGCTGTGATGGTGGTGAGACTATTGTACATGCCTGTCATAGATTCACTATGTGACATCTGAATCAATAATTGAAATATGTGACAGATATGAATCAAAACAATAAAATTTTATTTAGCATGAACAGTACAATCAGCCTTGAGTCAGGGAAGGTTAATCTTCAACTACCACTATTTTGATTTTCACACTAGTCACATATGTCAGATCTGAAAGCTCTACTGCTATTTCAACAAACCTAATTTCCTTCCAAGAAATCCTCTGAGAAGCAAATAAATATTATAATGCAATTAAATTGCCTTTAGTTCATAAAGTCATGAATCAAAAAGAGTAACTTCTTTGTGAAAGGATCTTGATTAGTGCATGTGCCTTGGCCTTCCTAAAAACTACCAAAAACTAAAATAAAGTTTTTTTGCTAATGAATTAGAAATGTTAAATTTTAAAATAAGCAAAATTCAAAGGGTCATTCTAGGAATTAAAATTATTTTAAATTAAATTTTCTTCTGCCTGCTAAATTCTTCTTTTTATCTTCTCTTCCACTCAATTCAATGACCTTCATTTAGTGCATGTTGCTGCACATCTCTGTTGTGCCTGCCTCCTCTCTGCTCCTCTGCAGCCTCTGACATGCTCTCCTTTTAAGTAGCCCTAGAGACACCCAAGAGAGATCACATTCTCTTTCCTGTTTCCAGAAAGGTCCAACTTGCCTATTGCTTCACTTGCTCACACAAGCTCAGAACAAACTCAAATGCTGTCAGTCAAATGCTGTAAAAAGCTCTAAGTCTTTGAGATTTCCACTATTAGTATTAACCAGCTAGGGGCTGCTTGAATTAATTGCTTAGACTAATGATTTAATAGGTCATTGAAAGACAAAATTAACTTTTAAAATTTTTTGCTATCAAAGGCACAAGATGCTCTCAGAGAGTCCTTGATTTATTGAATGACACATTAGATGAAAAATTAAGTTCTCTGCTTATGACAAAAAAATTTGAGATATGAAAATTTTTTTATGTTTAATTTCACACCCATAATAATATGTAATATCACCCAAACAGAATCTGTGGCAGCAATGACATAATTGTAAAGTTTTTTCAATGCTGATTAAATGGAATGATTCAAAAGATATGTAATATGATGAAAACCAGACAAAATTCATAGTAAAAACTGACTTAACATTTAACAAAGAAATAAGACCATCAGGAAAACACCTTTTCAATCTAATCAATCTAAATCCAATTATCGATATGTAACAACATTAACTCTTCTGATAGCTGATTTTATTTTTTTAATAAACGTTATTTTAAGGAAGCAAAGTACCACATTGGCAATTCTTACCTTAAATTAAAATCATGTAAGAATTTTATGCCACTTAAAATAAGAAGTCAGTTAAGGATGCTAGAACAGTAACAATAAAACAAATTATAAATAGATAAAAAAGACAGATAAACTGTGTTGGAAATTAGAAAACAAAACAGAAAGAAGTATTAAGAGGATTGATTTGTCATATCAGAAAATTGAAGGAATTCCTTTTGGTCTGTCATAGACACAAATCTAATATGTTGTACAGCAAAGCAGAATTTCTCGGTATGATGCCTTACCTTAGAAAAGGAAAAACATGGGGTTTTCAGTTTGTTTATTTTTTAACACTCTTAAATGTCAATGCTGACTCTCATGGATCCCAAGAATTCCTTATGTAAAACATTTCATAACTTTTTTCAAACTCTGAATTATGAAAATTTAGGTTTGTTAAACTAGAAAAGAACATTTTAAAAGGCCTCAAATGTTTCCTTATTCATAGTAATTTACAATATTTTCTTATTTTAAAAAGCAATGTGCAACCAGATCAAAAATAATTATTGACTTTACTGCTAAAGTGTTGTAAATAGTGTAAGCTGAGAAAAATGCTATGAAAATAGGTGGTTATGTAATGCTGAGCAGCAGGTTTTAAAAAATATTATCCTTGATGAATTGATCAACACAACCCATTGACTGTTGCAAAAGAACACAATTTTCTTGTGCTCTTAACCTTGCCAGAAATCTGGGTAGACATACGATTAACCAAAATATTTGGAACTGAAGAACAAAGAAAAATGCATGAAAAACAGTGTCCAGGATGTGCAAAGAATCCCTTTAGCAGACCTTCCAAACCCACATCTAAAATGCTTCATGCAGAAAGGTTTAATAATTATTAAAGATGAGGGACTTAACTATTAATAATAGTTATTTTTAAACATTCTTTTGAATATTTATCTGAAATAGATTTTTTTCTCTGAGTCTTTGCTTCTACACTGTGATTTGGGCTGGTTCAAAAAGAACCTTTCTATCACATAGCAATGGCTGATGTCTTCTAAACTCCTTGGGGAACTAAGAACTTTCCAATTCATGGCAGTTGGTATTCTCAGAATTACTATTTCCTAACTCATTTTGTGGTCTTCCTGAGATACCTGCCTCTGTCTCTAGGGCATTTATAGTTATCATATTTCATATTAGGTATAATTTTCACTATAAAAAACTTTTCTCTAGAGTAATTTTTTTCTTAACTAAGTTGCTATTTTAACCTAGAAAAAGAAATTGTGTATACATAAAATCATGTACAATGTTATCTTTAAAATGCTAAAACAAAGGCAAATCATTTTACTTCATGCATAATAAAACAAACTTCATATTAGAAGATGGTATTACAAAATACAACACTAGGTAGGCAATTTATTTAACATTAAAACTACTGAATCTTAGAAATGCTAAATAATGTAATTTCTGTTAAGAAAAAATTTCAGAAGAATAAATTCCATTGGCTTTTATTGAGAAACACCCAAGGTAGGATGCATCCACAGACGTTGGTGTACAGAGGCAGTACCAGATATCTGAACAAAAGGGATCAAAGGCATCAAAGTTAAAATTGTCCCACAAGATCTCTATAGAGGAAGAGATTTAGAAATATAGCATTTCCTAAGAGGAATTTGAAGTGATTGAGTTCCTTTTTCCTAGAGGAAAAAAAAGTCAAACAAGCCAAAACCAGGAAAACTATAACTTCTCTCTAGGAAAGATTCCTTACTAACCACAGATATGGTGGTAATCAGCTTAACTCAAAACAAAACAAATCAGTGGAGATGAGCACACTGTTCTTCAACTTGATAATTACTCTAGCTGTTAATTTACTCTCTGCCAAAGAAAGACTGAAAAGTAAACAAATACAAACAGAAACTGGATCCAAGTAACATATCAAGGGAGATTTTTCTTCTTCCCTAGCCACTTGATGTCTAACAGAAGCACTGTGAAAGTGAATACATTTTAAATACACAAAGGAAAAATTCAAAATATTTTTTTAAAGAAATAAAGGTAGCAAACACTGCAACAGTTCTATCCTGAAAAACTGGTTTAATCTATCACATAGACGAACTTTCCAGAAACTCATGAAAACTAATCTGAAACAACTTGTTCTCATTAGCCCATGGAAACCTGTTTTTCAAATAGTGTTTAAGCACAACTGGAATTTGATGTTTATGAATCAACTTTAAATGAAACACCTCTGTGAGTGTCTGCAAAGATAAATGACTAAGCTTCACATAGATTGTGTGGTAACAAACTCACAGGCTTGAGCATACTGTCTTGAAGTTACTTATTCAAGTAAGTTAAAATCTCTAGAAATCATTTTTCTCAAGCTGCAGTTTTCACATATTAAGAAATATATAGGGGACATAGAGCTATAATTTCCAAGGTCTCATTTAGAATAGATTTCATGTGGAACATGACAAATATTGATCTTGCCTCTGAAGTAGGAAAAGAACTAACTAGGAAAGGGTCAATAGAATAGACTGACAGGCCAACACAGAATTAAAGGGCTCTGCCATCTATCATATTAGGGTTTTCAAGAGTATGTAGAGGTTATAGTTCTATAACATTGTGTGCCAATTACCCTCACAGTTTCAAAAATATGAAAAAATAGCAAAGTTATGTAATTGACTAATAAGCACAGTTATTTTGTGGATGACTATAGGATTGTACCTATAGTCATTATTAGACTGTCAATCATTTATGTTTCATTAGACAGAAAGTTAAAGCCTTCTGAAGAGCAGAATTTTTAATTTCAAAGTAGATTTTTTTTCCTCCTAAAAAAGAATTAGGGAGAAATGTGACAGAAGTGCAAATATGCCACACAGAAAAATATGTTGCAAAGGACATTGGAAAAACAGGTCAGAATGTATTTGGTTCAAATAAACAGGAAGGTTTGCATCCTATCTTTGATAAATAATAATTTTTAATCAATAAAAAAGTATTTTCAACCAGATTCAACTTGATTCTGTATATTGTTTCATAGAAATATTATCTTAAACCCATCTTTATTAAATGGAGCATGCCTCAGAAATGCAGAGAAATAAATCTCCATTTTATGTTGATTACTAAGCGTAAATACTCAGAGGGCACTCTCCTCAGGAACTCACACTAGTTTTCTTGAAGGAACCCTATCTAGCTAGGGAAACATCTAATCTTTCAGAAAAATAAAAAAAACACTCTTATGTTATTTAGTTCACACATATGATCATAAATAAGTGAAAAATTAGGGAAGTCAGGTTTTTCGGACCATTTTTAGATAAAAATAACTAGCTGTGAAACATATACCTTCAGCTATAAAAATTCATTAAGATTTTAGATAACAGTGCAAGTACGATTAAAATGTTATTCTTTTGTTTGGTTTTCAGAGATATTTAGAGAGAATTTTGGTTTTCCTGGCTCAGGTACTACAGCAGATAAAAGTATTTGTTCTGCTGGCAGATGTGCAAGGGGTGACTGTTGGGGTGTAACCACGGACAGAAAACAAGTCCAACACATCCAGGGTGAGTTAGATGTTCACTGAGGAAGACAAATGCCATCACTCCTTTCTCTCCTCTTTGTAGCCTGAAGGGGTCCGGGTTTTCAGGCAAGTGCGACCTGGTTCAGAGGAGACCACGGCGAACGACAAACTGGCCGGACAAATCACACGCTGCACCAATGTGGTGGACGGTGAAGTGCGTTTATTAATCGGCGAGCACCCACTTATATATCAGTGGCGTGCCCACGTCACTTCTTTAGGGGTTGGTAACTTGGGACGTCATGGAGAAGGAGGGCCCTAACTCCTCGTAACAGCGCGAGATCTTCCGGACGGCTTTTCTAGCTAACCACA
>CM031859.1:19474593-19541688 GCA_018697195.1 Certhia americana | reverse complement strand
CTCGTAACAGCGCGAGATCTTCCGGACGGCTTTTCTAGCTAACCACACCTCTTCCTTCTTCTTCCCCCTTCTTTATACATTGAGCATGATGTCATGTGCTCAGAAAGGGACATGAGCATGAAATATCTCTTGGGTCAGATGGGGTCAGCTGTCTTAGTTGAGTCACCTCCAAAATGCTTGTGTAGCCCCAGCCTGCTCACTGCTCACTGGCAGGGTGGTGTGAGGAGCAGAAAAAGCCCTGACTGTGCAAGCACTGTTCAGCAGCAGCTAAAACTTCCCTGTGCTTTCAGTGCTGCTTTCAGCAGCAATCCAAGATGCAATCCCGTAAAAGCTACTGTGATGCAAATGGACTCTACCATAGCCAGAACCAGCACAGAGCATGAGATAATCAATGTTGAACTAAAAGAAGACAGATATATCCTTAGAAATAATAGACAGATATGTCTGGGAAGAAAAGAATACTTCAAAAGCCAGCCAACCAATTTTTTAGTTTTCCAGTAGGATTGACTGTGCTTGCATAATCCTTTAGAGATACTTGTCTAACTTGTTTTTAAGAGGCTCAAACAATGGAAACTAACTGTTTTGTTCTTTCAATTGATAATAAGTTATTTCCTGCTCATCCTTTCTTTCTGTTAGCAGTGTACATGAAAACAGGTTGGTTTCCTCCTATTTGTAGCTACCTTTTCTGTGACTACGCCCTAATAAGAGTTTCTTTCAGGAGAATAAACTGTTTCACTCTTTCCTTGAAAATCATGTTTTCTAAAAGTCTATTATTCCCACTGCTTTTCCTGGATTCTGTCCTAGGGCAGGGACTAAAGAGCATTATGATTTGACTTCAATTAGTGTGTCTGTGTTGTGAAATGGCATACTTGTGTATGCATTACAGCACAGACACTGTGTTATCATTGCAGCAGCACATTATTATTCACTATAATACCAGAAGTCTCAAATGGCCCCACTTGTTTTTAATGAACAAATTTTCCCACCTTTTTCAGCGTATTACAGATAGTTTCCTCAAGCCTGCTAGAACTACATCTCTTTCATCGTGACTGAGCTTCCATAAACTCATAGTCTTAATCCCAAACTTCCTTAGGCAGGGGAACAACCATTACCTGCTCAATGTACATCAGCATAATATCATCTAATTATCAAGTTTCCTCTGCTAGCAGAGTTATGTTCACAGATGACACTGGGCTGAACTGCATGTCATTCCGTCCAAGATGGAGCTCCTCTCACACTCCACACATCCAAGGAGTAAAAAAAAAAGAAAGCGTGAGTCCATAGGAGGCCATGAAGACATTTAGAGGGCTGGAACACCTCACTTATGAACACAGGCCAAGAGCGTTCAGCCTGCAAAAGAGAGGGTTTCAGGGAGAAGCCTTCCAGTACTTTAAGGTGGCCTGCAAAAAATCCAAAGAGGGATTTTACAAGGGAACATAGCAATTGGGCAAAGAGGAATGGCTTTAGGATGAAAAATAGCAGGATTAGATTAGATATCAGGAAAAAATTCTTTGTCTTGAATGTGACAAGGCACTGGAACAGGTTGCCCAGAGAAGCTGAGGATCCCAATCCCGGTTCCTGACCAGGTTAGATGGAGCTTTGAGCAGCATGGTCTACTGGAAGATGTCCCTGCCAATGCTAGGGTCATTGAAACTAGATGATTTTTAAGGTCCTTTCCAACCCAAACCATTCTGTGATTCTATGAAAAAAAAATGTTTAACGAAACAGGTAACTTTCAAAATGTCCCTCAATACACATCTTATTTTAATTCATACTGATGTAATTTTCATTTTCCTAGTATTGAGCAAGTTTACTTTCATTATATTTACAGACAGAGGACATATCTTACTCTTCAGTGACAGTTTGTCATAAAAATGAAGTGAATTAAGAAACCTTTGTTCAGTTTCCCATCACAGCCATGTTTTTTTAATCATTCTATTTAATATATCTTTTATTTCCTTCTGGGCAGAAAGCGAAGTAAATGAAAACAAACTACCATGTAAATAAGATGGAATTTTTATATTCTTTTCTTTCTCTTTCTTTAAAGTTTCAGCCTATGGAAAAGTAAACAGAAAACTCCCACCGCTGCTGCATTCCAGATTATTTTCTCAGGGATTAAGAGAAGAAAAGGAGATATATAGCATTGGCTATAAAGCTTTGGGCCAAGAAACAACAGCCTCTTAGGAAATCCATTACAATAAGGTTAAAGCCAGAAGATGTGGTAGAAAAATGAGGTATTATATCATCCAGATTAAATGCACACATAAAATTTAATATCAGGAACAATCATTCACTAGTGAAAAGGTAGTTTATACAGTTTAGATGATCCCATTTTCATCTGAATTAGATCATCATCATCATTTTGAGTGTTTACTTTTCTTACTTGATATTTAATTGTCTCTGGTCATATTTCTTTTGCTTAGTGCACAGGATCATGAAATATAAGGATAATTTGCAGTGGTGAAATTTATTGAACCAAAGGTAAAACAAGAAATCTTGGAGCCCATAAAAATGAGGGTTTTATTGCAGTAGAACCTAGAATAATTTTAAATAGATTTTTTTAAAATTGGTAATTTAAAGGGTTCAGAAATTGGCTTAATAAGAACATGGAAGAGCGATTCAGTGGTGGTTATTAAATAGGCAAATAATAAAAAGTCAGGAAATTGCTTGACCTGAAAACAGCTGAGAGAATATGGGGTATAAGTGGATGAAATGTGTCATGTGCTCCCATTCATTTTCCTAAGTGTCTCTTGACTGAACACTCAAAATAACTAGAAAAAGACTAATCTAAAAAGATAAACAACAATTGTCTTTCCTTTTTCTTTTTCTTCACACACACAGACACAGACAAAAACACACACACACCTTCTCTTTTTGGTCAGTTTTGGTTTCTAAGTTTTGTTGTAGTCAGGTTAGCAACTTTTTTATTTGCAATGAACTGCCAAGTTCTTACCAGATTCTGAAACTTTACTTAAACTAAAGCCTCTTGCAACGTGTCTGTAGAATCCTCTGCCTCACCCTGCAGTATCTCAAATTTTCACTGGGTATATTAGATTGCTTCTCCTCCTACAGGGATTTTCTCCTGGCCCCAGCTTCTTAAGAAGCATAGCAGACATGGAGAGTAAACGGAGCAAACTTACAGTCTGTATCACACTAGAAAGCTAAAAACCAATTTTTGGAGTAATGTTCTTATTTCAGAAGTGTCTGGGATGGTATTTTGTTCCTATCACTAGTGTGACACCATTTTTTCTCTGTCCTGATCTTTAGACCAACCTACAATGTAGCATTATCTTATACTGCTTCATTAGAAATAGGATAAACTTGAAGTGGCTCAGAGAGCTGTATAAGGGTGGAGGTTGTCTTGGTGGAGGTGCATCATTGTTCCAAATCAAAGCTGTGTAAAGGATTGATTAAATATATCAAACCAACCTGCTGATGTCATAAGTGTAGCTAAGGAATTCAAATACGGAACTCAAATACATTCCAACAACAAAGAACATATCACTGATGTAGCTTTATATCCTGTGTTATATAGAAGATTATAGAGATGATGATCTAAAGTAGATATAACCAAAAAGCTCTTCATAAATTTTTTGAATACCAGAAATATTGAAGCATTAACATTTCTGAAGTGAGAAGACGACAATAAGCCAAAATATTATAGAACCGTGGAAATACAAATTTCTCCAGAGTTAATTCATCTTCATCTTTTCAAATTCATCTTTATCTTCACTAAACCCCAGTTCCTTGCACAGACACAGCTCTAAAAAAACTTCATTGAAATGTATTTTGCAATTTCTATGTAAATAAAATATTCCAGAGCATGTGTGTCTTTGGAATGAAAACATTTTTCATGACCATAAATAAATCATTATTGCTGAAAATTAAAATCATAAAATATTTTTGTCACCCTCCTTTGGCTTTCCAATTTTTTTTACACCTTTCTTAACCTGCTTTGCCCCAAAGTGGTTGTCAGACCCTCCTTAAGGCTTTTCAGTATCAACAGGAGTAGATTATTCATTTTATGTCTTATTTCTGACATTCTTTCTAATATATTTCAGAATTTTATCTAATATTTTTATTGGCATCACATTGCTTTTACCTTTTCAATTTGTAGCCCATTTTTTTAACCACAATACGACTTCTTATTCATTTAAGCACCATTTTGCATTTGTACTCTGGATCTTTTCTTCAGTAAATGTAGAACATACACTTGCCTCTACAGAATTTATTTGTATTGATATCAGACACTTTCCCAGTGTCATTCTGACCCAACAATTCAAGGACTTTAAAATATGGTCTATCATTGAGTCAATAACAAGATCCTTCCAGTTAGAGACTGACCCTGCTTTAGCAATGTCTTCAGTAAAGATGAAGGAACAGGAAGAAAGATCTGATCAGCGGCATCTACTTGCAATACATTCTGGAATAGCAGTATTTGGCAAATCCTATAATGTTTGGACTACTTGACTAGTTTCCATTTCAGCACCCTTGTTTTCTATGCAATCTTTTCCTGAATGCTAATTATCAGTTTGAACACTTATTAATTTTCAGTTAGACCTCACTCACTTTATTGTTACTTCAATGCATACTAACTTGTAAACATTGTTGATTTCCAATGGGTCATTAAGTGTTGGTGTTAATTGAATTTTAAGCTGATAATGCATCATTCATTACATCCTATCAAAAACTATAACTTGCATATGTACATGCAATTTTTACTATCTAGGAAATGTGTACAAGGGCAAAGTAAGTTCAGCAACATTGTCTCTTTGAATGAAAAATATTAACTAAACATAGAATTGTTTACAATTTACATATCTGAAAGGCTTTTCAATTGGCATTGGACAAAATCTTTTGAATAGCTGTTTTATATATTTTGTTTGTTTGTTTGTTATTGCTACTGCCAAATTATCTGCTGCCTTCTAGTAAAGAAATTAATTTTATCTAAGTTCAAATTGTGTATTTTCTATTATTTTGCAGTTAGTATAAAAATGCGTGCAGCTTGTTGTCCATAACCTTTTGTGGAAATATTACAGATTTTTTCCTTTTTCTTTTTTAAGAGAATCTACACATGGCAGGGATATGAGAAGAAAAACACCAACCATCTCTTGCTTTACCTCATGAGGATCCCTAAACACTATTTATGGTTAAGCCAGAAGGTTGAGTCTCATTCCAGACTTCAAAATCAAGGACATTAAAACCATAGCCTTTCTTTGATCACCTACTGTTGAGTCAAAAGCAAAACCTTGAGCTTTCAAGAAAGAAAAATAAATCTGAGCCAGCTTAAAAGTCACAACTGCATCAGTTGCTACTAGTTTTTCAAAGTATATCTGAAGGACTCTAAACAAGACAATAGTCCAGTCTCATCAAAATTTGGTCTCAGATTTGATATTTCTCTCACTGGATAAAGAGCTGACAATCTAATCAATCTGTATTTGTTTACTTGCTTCCTCTTGGGTTTTAAAAATGTTTTGGATGTTTTTCCAAAATTCAAAAGTCTTTTTTCCCCAGCCAGAGATAGAAGAAATGATTGCGAGCCATCTCTTCTGTTTTTCAAGGTTGTTTATTCTTTCTATCTATATTACATTCTTTCCCAGACTAGCTGAGATCTGCTCAGCAGGTCAGTTTCAGGCACAATCCCCCACCCTCAAGGCAGTGTATACTTTTACACTAAAAACTAAGTCTACAGTATTTACAAAAACTCTCCAATACATCTCATCTATGTTAAAAAGTCTGTCTCTACTCTAAATCAATCACAAAGTGCCACCGTCACAGCAGAAGACGGAGCAGATGAAGAAGAAGGAAGAAGCCTGAAAACCATGAGGTTTCCTCCCTCTTGTCTTCACCTGTTTACCATTCTAGAAACCTCAGAAATCTAAATTTCTCACCCTGTGATAAACTACATATTATGCTACTATCTAATATACATTCTTGAAAGTTCTTGCTTCATCCCAGAGCCTAGAAAGCCCTTTCCATGAACAAAGGTTAGAAACAGTGTTTGTCAGAGGGTTTGTATCCCTTAAAACATGCAGAGAAATATTTTTCAGAATTCCTGACTCTGACAGCCTCCTCCATTTACACATTTTGCCTCCATCAACCCCATTTTTTGATAGTCTACACAGTAGCATGGATTATTGTACCACCATAGGAAGGACAAAGAGGGACAGGTGATAGCTCAAGTACTGCTAGAAAAAAACTTGAATGCTAGTAAGGACAATATGAATTACAATGAATTCCTCAAAGTTCATATTAAAACTGTGCTGCAGACTAGGAGAACAATCCTCATCCCTTCAATTAACCCAACCAAATCCAACCCTAGAGAGTTATAGAGAGATATATATTGCTTCATCAATCCTGGATGCCCACACTCTGCAACACAACTGAGGGCTTAATGTGGAGAGGAGTTATCATCTTCTCGAACATCATGGGTCCATTCTATTTATATCCAGTAAGCAAAAACTCATTCACATTTCCAGAGCTCAGAACATTCATTAATCAAGATACATTGAAATCTTGGAAGATACACAGCCTAAAAGTTACGAGTCTATCTTCTGGTTATTAGGAGAGAGTCATGCATAACTAGGATCCCTCCTGAGAAGAAAAGGATACAATTTTCTGTTAAATACTCAGCTGTCCAGCTGAAATGAAAAACACCTGCCTTTGAATATTTCAACTGTAGACAACTACTGCCCACAAGCAAGGTTTTAGTTTCTCATAAAATGCAAAGTGTTAAAGCTAAATTTAGCATTACCTATCTATGTAATTAAAGGTAATATTCCATCCACAATGTTATCTAAATTTGCACTGGGAAAAAATATTAAAAACAACTCAGCAGCGCTTATGGTTTTGCCCCTTCAATGATTTGCAAGTAGTCCTTATACAGCAAACTCTCAATCATATTTAATATTATTTACAATGCTTTGAAAAACTCCATCTAAGCTGGTATGCAGCAGAGCATTTCTTCAACAATATGGGATACAAGAGATTTGTGAAATCTGCTATATGATCACTTTCTGAACCAGAATTTAGTTGAATTCCTTGTCTCAATTTTATTTTCACTGATTTCAGTGTCTGGGAATCAGATCAACGGCTCTCTATGGTTTTGAAATAAAGACTGTGGCTGATATTATCATCCTCTGTCATGGCAGAAGTTTTCAATAGAAATAATAAAATAATCCAGAAGATAGACTATTTTCAAGATCTATTCACAATTAAAAAACATGTTACTGCAAAGTATGTCTTTACCTCTCTAAACCCAAGATTAATTTCATTAATTTTGTCTTATTAAAATTAATTGAAAAAAATTCAAAAATAATCAATAATAAAAAAAAATTCACCACCAAGAAAAAAAAGACCTATGCTTGTGAGATTGAAAAGCTAAACACAATGCAGGTGTGAGCTGTAACATTTACTGCAAGACCAGAAAGTCCTAAATTATACAGCATTGAATGTAATCTATAGTTAAGGTAAGTAAAGAATTATGTTCTTGTCCAGTTATACAAATTTCTTTGGTAGTTATGAGATGGCAGATTGGTCTTGGAATATCTAGTGAACTGTAACTAATGCATGTGCTATTTAGATTTATTCCAACAAATTAAAACTTTACTTTCACCAACAGTCAACGCAATCATCAGTCCAGGCATAGTTCTAATAGTATTTTTTAGAGGGTAGGAAGGAAACCAGGTTAATCCTGTCTTGTTCTTTCACTCCGTAGTTACACATTTTGCATTCCGTGTATGATTATTTCATCTAGATATTTTTGTAGCTTGCATATAAAAACTGAACTATGAAAGACTTTTGAAAGTTAAGATATATCAGCTGGTTCTCCTGTATTCACAAGGCAATTAATCTGTCATAAGAGAAACAGTGATTCATTTGCTAGTGCCTTGTTGAGCTCTCCTGTGAAAAGTGTTCTGTTTTGCACAAGGAGGTTGAAGTTAAAACAAGATTTTTGGTTTGGATGTTTACCTTGGAGGTCAGCTGGAGCAGTTGATGCATCAGTTGTTATATGAAAAATGTACCAAAAAATAATTGAACAAAAAAATTAAGTCTGGAATCCTACAAAATGTCCTAATTACAATATTAAAGATTTCTGTCTTTAGCCCAATGAATTATTAATCATTTTGTCCCAAACAGAATTTCATAAAAAGGAGAAAACTACAAGCCCTGATCGCCTTTTATTCTATCATCTCAGTCTGCTTTTACCCTCAAAGTCTACAGATTTTTGGTTTGGGCAGTCTTCTGAGAATTGTGAAATTCAGTGCAAAAATGTGCATGTGGTGAGTAAGGATTGAGAAGGTTGTCTGTCAGAAAGAGAACCTGCAAAAGTCGACTTTGAAAATACAAGGATTACTCTTTATGCCTTTTATGCCTTAAGGTAATAATTTAACCACCACTCTGCTTTTAACTGCATCAACAGAAGAAAGCGGTGCCTCCTGGCACTTAGTTTGGTAAGCAGAAACTAGTTACAGGATGTGAGCTAAGATATTTATATTCATCATCTATTTATAAAGTCTACTGATCTCTACAGTTGTCAATTACTGTTTATTGTGAATCTCATTCTGAAGAATGCATCTCTCCAAGCACAAATTGTTTGGAAAGTGGGTACTTAATGCACCACAAAAGATGCTGAAATCATAGTCATTAAACAATGTACATTATGTTGCTTAAAGCCTCTACTGGAACTATACTTTGGCCTGTGCACTTTTTAGAGTTGCAAGTCTCCTTGAATGAATTAGTGACATATGCAGTAAATATGTGTCAAAGAAAATTCCTGGAATATGAATAAGGTGCCTCATTAAGGTACACTCACTTATCTACATTTAGAAATAAAAGTTTGACTTTTCCTCTAAAATTTTGTTTCTCTTTAGAGAAATAATTCATGTCTTAAAATCAATACTAAATAAGAATTCATTTAAGTGTACTGTTGAGGTTTATTGCAGATGGATTAAAGATTATCTGGTTTTTCACTCTCACTGAACACCTAAATAATCACCCAAGTGTCTTTTGGCCCTTCTTGTTTTTAATACCTCCCTGTCAAATAAATGATCATTACAAGTCTTCTTGCACAAAATTTGTCTCATCTGTCATGTGTTTAATAGTTCTTATTATATCTTTTCAATTCCTAAGAAAAAACTCAGACTACTAAAATTGTTTTCTTGTTAACAAAATTCTCTTTTTCATGTTTCATAATGAAATGCTCAACATCGTATAGCACCACAGACCAGTAGGCATAAAAAATTACAGCTGTGATGCAGTGCTTTTTTTCGTCACATATAAAAATATTTGGTGGAACACAGTATACAGTAACTAATTCTCAAATACCACATTCTTTCATGCTTTCTATTTGCTCTCTATCTACTACCAGTCTATATTCTACTCTCCTGCCTTAGATACTTTTATTACATAATTTTTTTTTTTTGCTTTTTATCAATATTTTAAAATCTATCTTTAAAATCAATTGTTTTTAGAGGAATTTTAAATCATTGAAATTTTAAAGTTTTGTGCCCAGCTAAATGGAAACTATTCAGCAAAACTGAATACAAAACAAGTGCATGTTTCATCAGTTGAAATGCAAAGGTCTCTAATCTGATTGCTTATATTTGAATTGGCTATCAAAGCTGCTTCTGTGCTCTGTAGCTAGGAAAAAACCAAACACTTCTGTAAGATTCATTGCACTTTAAAGGACACTTCTCCCATGCATCTGATAATCCATGCTCTGGAAATGCCTGAATTTCTCCATCAATTACTGAGAGGGCCTAGTGCAATTTGCGTAGATATATGACGACAGATATGCACAAGTGGTCAGATGCATCCTCTCCTATGAAGCTGATTTTGCCATAACTGACTCAGAGGTGGAAAAAAATATGCTTTGTAGGTTTAATGTGTTTTCTATAGTGCTCCTCTCCATATATAATATTGTAAATAAATAATGTATTAAAAATAGTGTACAACTCTGTAAACTGAAATATGCCTTCCTGAAATTCTGCTGTAATAGAGAATGCAGCAGGAAAAAATATCCCCTTCTGGGAGGGTTTTTTTTTTTTTAAATTTATCTGTTTGTGATAGAGCTATTGGGTAGGAGCAAGCAGTTGATGAGTTTTCCTCTGTTTCAATGCATGTCAATATATTGTAAATAGATCACTGTGTAGCAAAATAAATTAGTAGGGATGTTGCAAATATGTGCCTAGTTAGCACAGAAACTCACATATCTATTGGTTTGTCATTAAACTCTCTGTTCCTGTGGCATTAGATGGAAAAGGAAGATGATTTTTTAAAAATTACTAAAATCAGATATATCATGAAGATGTATAGTCAACTGTAAATTATCATTGAATGAGCTAGAAAAGCCAGAGAGGACAGTCAACTTGGGTCCAAGCTGAAGTATCACTCAAAACAAAGCAGCTGAAAATGCAGGACTTTGAATATTTTTTAATGTAGTACAGACTCACACAAATATAATCTTTATGATATTTTGCTTTTCTTCAAACAGATTTTCTTCATCTGCAGAACATATTCACATACAAGTTATGTAGATTCCCCAGTGATTTAGTTCACATCCAGCAGTTCCAGAACATTATCAGAGCAGTGTCAGAAAACACTGTCTCCATATCCATAATGGGATATCAGGTAAATTTTTCAATGCCATCAAAGTGCAAGCAATTTCTCTGGCGCAGCATGCCTCCTTATCCATGCTGCTAAAAGGCTCTTACCAAAGAAGAAGAGTTTTGTCTGTTTTTGTGGCTGGAAGTGTGTGATTTGTATTAAGCTCCTGAACTACACTTGTCCTTGTCTGGAGAGAGCTCACTGATACAGACTGCATATCTAAATGTATGCGTGTTTACCTACTGCTGTAGAAATAGCACCAAATATATGACTGAGGCATATGGGCCCTTGGCAACCAAATGCTTCTGGGGCATGCAACTGGCCAGTACTGAATTCATGCTAACAACTAATATAAAAAACCATTACGTGACTATTGCAGGGAGTCTTAAAAAGAATGCCATACCTGAAAGGTACAATTTACTGCTAAACTGCTGCAATGAAAGTGAATTACAACTAGTACACCAGGGAAGAAGGTATAAAAGACTTTCAAAAAAAAAAGCTACAAAACAGTTCAGAGAACACAGAGAACATAATGGAACAGTCTATAGTTAGGCTAAGCAATATACATTCTTATGGACCATGTCTGAAAATTTAAAAGAGAATTTAAAAAAATATATATATATATAAAAGGGAGTGGATAGCTTAAGAAAGCAAAAAAATGTGTTTCCAAGCATTCCAACTAGTCCTATTGAAATTCTCATAACATTTCACTGATTAGAGAGACACAGTCAATTTCAAATCACATTAAAATATTCCTTAAGATAAAAAAAGTGAATAACACCAACCTGATTCATGAGATGCTTACATATTTTAATCAGACAGTGTAATTGCTGTAGTAAGCACAGTGAGCCTGGCTTGCCCTTTCACTGACAGAACTTCTACCTTATCAATGCAGTTCCTTTGGGTTTAAACCGAATAGAACTCTAGACTATATGGTACTACAGACCATAAAATATAATGCATCATTAAAATATTAATTCAAATGTTGGAAACATATCACTCAATTTCTCGCAGTTCTTATTTTTTCAGAAAATACTGAGGGAGAAATGTCACATCTCATAGTAAAATATTACTGAATGAGAAGCAGAGGCTGCAGTACCATTATGTTCTTATTTATAAATATCTCCTTATAATAAACTTCTTTATTTTAGAGATTTAAAATGTAGTCTGATATCAGTGGTAAAAACAGTAAAATATGACAGATCACACAAAGAATGCTGATTTCCAGTCTTAAAAATAATAAAGAACTCTGAATTATTAATCTTCAACAGAGAAATTATCCTTTATTTGGCCAATTGTAAATCAAGGAGGTGGGATGGTTTGGAAATGTGGAATTGGCAAAATGAAAACTATTCATGCACCATTGACAGAGCAACTGTGGGGTGAGGAAAATTTCTCTTCTGCAGATTTATGTACTGAAGGCAAAATCCTGAAATAGAAAAGAGTGACAAATACTTCAGATTATTACAGCAAAATTAAGCTAAACTAATGCACCAGAGATATCAGCTGCCTTAAATCTGATTTGAGTGGTTTATTTCATTTAACTGCCTAAAGGATATGCATATACTTTTGAACTACTTGGTCTGGGATCATGCTACAGTCAATAGAGAGAAACAGATATACTCAGCCAGAATTGAATGAACCTAGTAGATGAGAATGAAACATGATAGAAAGCAGAATCACAGTCACTGAATTGTTGAGGTTGAAAGGGCCCTCAGGAAGCCATCTACTGCATTCCCTCTGATAAAGCAGTTTCACCCAGAGCAGGTAACATAAGACCATCTCCAGGCAGATTTTGAACAGCTCCAGAGAAAAGACTCAGCAACTTCTCTGGGCAGCTAATTCCAGCGTTTGGTCGTCCTCACAGTAAAGTTTTCGTCATGTTCAGATGGATATTCCAGTGTTCCAGTTTGTGCCCTTTGCCCCTTTTCCTGTCATTGACCACCACTGAAAAAGAATCTGGCCCAGCTCCCTCAGCCTCTCCTCATAAGAGAGATGCTTCTGTCCCATCATCATCTTTGTAGATCCCAACTGGGCCCTCTCCTCTAGTTCCTTGTCTGTCTTGAGCTGAGGAGCTCAAAAGTGGACACAGCACTCCAGATGTAGCCTCACCAGGGTAGAGCAGAGGGGCAGGATCACCTCCCTCTATCTTTTGTCAATGCTTTTTCTCCTGCTTGGCCTTTTTGGCCACAAGGCACACTGCTGGCTCATGTCTAACTTCTTGTCCACCAGACCCCCAGGTCCTTCTCCTTTCCTCTGCAGAATGCAAAGACTGTCTATATAGGCTACTCAGATATAGGAGTGTACATTCAGTCAGGTTACTAAATTTTTTGAAGGAGCCTATCTAAAACAAAATCACTGAAAGGGCGTCATTCATACTACAAGAAGGCAAGAAACAAAAGTTTCTGGCATTTTTCTACTATATGTTTGATAAGTATCTCGAACAATGACATTTTCTCACTTAAGCCTAATTTGAATGTTCGTTTAATGAGAATAAAATAAAACAACAATGTCATATACATATGACATAGATACTGAAATTCCCTAAGAAAATGTCTTTACTTTGCTGAGAACATGTATTTATTTTTGTTCATGTGGTTTCTTTGATGTACACAACTTAACATAGTTTCCTAGATGAAATTTTCTACTTTTTCTAGGACAAAAATTTTTCAAACTTCACTAAAAAATACTTTTCTCCCCTCTATTTCTTTCGAAAGATCTCACCTAGGAGGCTTAATCATCTGTCGCTACAAGGAAGAAGTGCTAGTAGTGAAATACTGCTAAATTTAATTCCCACTGCAGTACTTTACTGAAACTTATTGGTCTTGGATAGGCGCTAGTTTGAAATCTGAAATTGGATTCTGGAATAAATAACCAAAATACAGTTCTCATATTATTGTCTGAGTTGTGCTCAGAATCTAAGATAAAGATATCTTTATTAGATTTGGAAGAATAGAGAGTCTTTTGATTAACACTCAGATGAAAAGAGCATTTGAAAATATGGGAGTGACAAGGTCACTTGTGCTATACTTATTGAATAACCTATCTGGGTAATAGGAGAAAATGTTTCTGTGGGCTATCTACAAAGTATTCCCTGTGACAAACCACATTAGATGCAATAATGGATAGTAAGGGAGGGCAAAATTTGTCAAGAAAATGAGGGAGGTCTGGACAGAAACCAAAAGTCAAGATACAAACACCATAATTGAACAACTGATTTATTTTACAAATTCTATTTTTAAGAACCTTTAACAGGATTTTCATCAAGAGACAAGAAATGTTTGAAACAAGATATTTTCAAACAAGGGCATAACCTAAACAGCTATAGTTTTTATATGGAGTGGGAACACTATAAGAAGGAACTAAATTATTCTGTTTCTGCCTTGTTACTCTCTTCTCTGACCTCTAGCACTCCTCTCTCCCCCCATTGTCTAATAAACATTGTCTTTGAAAAACCAAAAACATATATCTTGGTTCCCTGCTATAAAAATCTTACTTAGATAGGAATGGCTTGCTTTTAAAGGTTTGGGAGGTTTTCAGAAAAAGATCAGAACCTGTATGATAGTAGTGTTTTTTCAGCAAATAGCTGAGATTTTGAACATTTAATCAACTGTCAGAGAAAAAAAATTTCCCTCTGTAGATGATATTTTTAAAACTATTTTGTTCAAACATTAATTTCGTGACTTAACTTTTAAAACTTTAATGTAAAATAACTTTTTCTGAGGTTCTCAAATGTTGTGACTTCACAAAAGCCATCCATTTCACAATTGAGGAAGGTTTACACAGTACAGTTTGATTTTCAGCTTCTTTTCTTCTTTTTCTACTGGATAACATCCATAAATACTCAAGTCAAATGGAATAAAAAGCGAAAGGCAAATTAAAAAGTCTTCAGAACTCACACAAAGTCTTCTACATTTTCATCAAATTGCCCATGGCTTTCTGTAGTTTTTCCCTAATAATCCAGCTGCCACAGGCTACCCATATACAAATTATGTAGCAGAGCAGTAGATCAAACATGGTTATTGACAGAAGCTATGTCGGTATGTCAAATCTACAGAATTTAAATGTAGTAAGAATGTGAGAAGGATTTCTATTTTGAGGGATTACAGCCACTACTAATAAGCATCCAAAAGAGATATTTGTTTTCTGATGTGAAATAAATACAGAGGGAACATGTAAGAAAAGTTAATGGAGAAAATGGTCCCAAGTCTCTATTGAAATGCTTTTTTGTGTCTTCCTGTGGAGTACATGGGTTTCTAGAGCGCTAGATATCTTTTCTTCTGTGTGGCATATTAATATTTCAGGAGAATCTTTGCTTCAGCTGCTTTATCCAGACAATATATCTGTCCAAATTCATACCTCACATAAATCTTGAATTCAGTTGAGTTTCACCAGATTTAATTTTACATCACAAAATTCCCCTATCTTATACTACTCTGAATCATCTTGAACCATATTAGAAAAAAATTAAATAGATGATATTTCAAACAAAAGAAAACAATAGGGTAATTGGGTGGTATTTAATGAAATACTTTAATGAAACTTTCTGAATTTATCTTTCTAAGTTGGTTTACAGCAAATCTTCTGGCCATTAAAGAATTATATTCACTCAGCTTTTCACTAGAAAAAAGTAAATTTGAAATGCATGTCATCATAAATCACTGATTTTATAATGACACTAAATTGTTATTAGACTAAAACATTTGTGTAATTCTGGCATTCTTGGAATAAAAAATATACTGAGTGATACTTTATCTTAACTTTGAACCTTCTTTAAAGGTCATTTTCAGTATGCTTTAGGTTATAAAATAAAACATGAGGCTACAAAGCTCAAAAAAGACTCAGAAGTGCTTATGTAATTGATGTGATTTTCCTAGTTAAGTCTAATCCATATAAAATAGTTATCCTTTAACTTTTAGTATTAAATTATTTTTATATTGAAAACAACAACCACCTGTTTAGTGACTTCAACTACTTACTCTCAAAATATAATTTGTGTAGTGTTTGGGATTTTTTTTTCTAAATTAGAAATTAAATTTGAATTGTATCAAAAGATTAGTCCTACTAATTTCTCCATTATTTGAAGATACAAAAAAGTCAAAGTTTGTATTTGATATGCAACTTCATTTACCTCAGTGTGCATTTTAACAGCTAAGTGAAGCTTTATGTCTCACTGAAGAACTTTGACCATAACTACCATCCAAGGAGCTTAGCTCAACAGCAAGACAGAGAAGAAGTAAAAGGTATACATGGAAATAATTAGAAGACAGTCACAAGCATTTTACTTTCAACTTAGAATATTACTGTGCATAATATATATGTTAACTTCTAACTTAAACAGAAAATCCCACTAGTCTGATATAATATACATAATAATTAATGCTCTGTCAGTGTAATATTAATATTCAGCTACATGTCAGTTTACTTGTAGATGATTTTTCACTACAAAACCAATCGGTATATCTTGTATGCCATAGACATATGTTGTCAGTAACTGTTGTGAAATGGAAAATGAATGGGACAACTAAATAAGAAATTCTTCTACTAAGAACAAAAGAAACATATATAGAAATTCCATTGCAAAAAGTTATTCTTTTGCATTTCATTAGATTTCTAACAAGTGCTTTCTTATCTCAGAATATTTATAAAAGAGATACTAAAGCTGGTAATAAAGTATATAAGACTGCAGAAGCAATTTATATAATAGTTTAAAGACCTTTTGCTAAAATAAGCAGATCCAGAAGGGATCTTTATTTGTTATATTTGAATTGCAAATGTCTTAACTGTTCCTTGCTGTTTTCAGGGGTTATATAAAGAGATAGACGGTCAAGTTCCTTCAGAACTAAAACACATGACTTAGGCACTTAATTGAGTTAAGTGGGAACTCAGACTCTGACACACTCTTACTTTTTTTTTCATTTTTAATTTTCTTTATGGTGAAAATGGAGATATGCTCTTTTCTTTGAAGAGAGAGCATGTAAGAGGCTCCACATAAATCCTGTCAAGTCCCTGAGATGAGTAATGGTCGTTGCTGTCCCTCTCCAGCCTCCTTAGCGCCTTCCTCCACCCACTCACATCCCAGGACTCCATTTCCTGTACTTCTGTTTCCTGTTTGCCTCAGAAGTGATTTCCATAGAAATATCACACATCATGATTTCCTGGTTTGATCCTTTTTAGAAACCACTTTATGGAATTCAATAGGAAAATTAACTAGTTTTGCACCACCATATAATGCAATTAGCAGTTCCCTACATCTACTGCATTTTGAATACTGATAGCCTTTTATAAAACCTTTTATCTTTCAATCTGCAAAGAGCAAATGCTTTTGCAGGGAAATTTAATGTGAGTGAAATAGATGGCTGAAATACCAAGGAGAAAAATAACAGTACAGTGTGCAAAAAACTGTCAACAATTTCTATGGCATGCTGAATTTTAATTACTATAACTGATTATAATTTTGCTACATTTCTCTCATGTTACGAATGTACACTGGGCTAATGTGGATTAAGTTAAAGTGCTACAAGAAAACAGCAGCAAAAATAGGGCACAATCTCCTGTTTATACAGAGATAAAAAGAACTTTTCCCTAACCTTAGCTTTTGACATCTTATTAAATGCCATGTCTTTGAGTAACTAGTTTCAGCTACTAGTCCTTCAATGACTGCAGTAGTCAGATAAACTCTTGTTTTCTGATAAATAACCATTTACTTAATAGTAATCTCTTGGAACTTCACTATGAGACATTGTTTATCTCATCATCACATTGTGCCCTCTTCCCTCCCACAAATCAATAACTTAAAATTACTGCTATATTTTATTCATTAGTTTTGTTTTGTTAAGGGTCATTCATTGCTTGATAGTAACAATCTCTACTAAAACAAATATCTTGTTTTAGTAGATAATCTCTTCAAAAAAGTAAGGAATCACTGTTACAAAAAATAGGTCTTGCATTCCAAGATTTTTATAAGTATTATTTTGCTGTGTTTTCTTATTTTCTGCAGCTTTCCTGTATTTGGAAACAAGCAAAATTTTGGGTTTAGATGTTTTTTACATATTTAGAAATGTCAGTCTTTCAGTTGTGTACTTTCATCACTTATTAAAAGTTGTATACTCTATGTTAGACTCATTCTAGTAGTATTAATGTAAGTTTCTTGAAATTATTTTTCTTCAGATACACTAAATTCTTAAAGAATAGTATAGACTACTATATGTATGAATTTCCTAGTTTGGAATTTAACCTTCAGGACTTTACTGATTCAAGATATTACTGCATGCATAATTTTAGATAAATATAATTGTTTAAATTAATGAAATAAAGATGGATTTTCTAGATTCCATATCAGTTTAGAACTACCTGGAAGGAAACCTACTGCTTTTTAGGGAGTCGCAGAGAAGATAGACATCAAAACATCTAAACATCAAAATAACAAAACAAATATTATTTTATATTTTTGTTGTTAATCGTGACTTTCCTGCACTTTAAATTATAGTTATGAGGAATTTTAAATGCAGGGTGGTCTTATCAGCTTGATGCCTAGATTTTACCCATGTTCTTACAGTGCTCCAAAATCTGAAAACAGTAATCCAGCTTTAAAGTTCTGTGGGGAAACTGTTTCGTTAAGTATGGTTAATCTCAGACAGAGTATATTCAGAAAAAAAAACATTATGAACATGTTTCCTTTCATTAAGAATACAGTAATTAATTGGTGACATTTTTAATGAGGAAGTTGGAACTGAGCAATACATAGCAGAGAGTTATTTGCAAAGGCTTTCAAAACAGAACGGTGAATTATGTACAGGTTAGCATGTGGGACTATTTACATTCTGCTCCTCATTTTCAAGAATTCTCTAATCCTAAGGCTAAAAAACTTTAAAATTTATGGCTGCCTTACACTTCTTTGCTTTAGAGGAGCTGCTGTTTGCACAAGAATGAAAATACACGATGCAACAAAAGAACCAGTAAAAAATACCTCGTTATCCTAGCCATGGTATGAGAAGTTCTGTATTCAAAGACTGCTTGATGTTGGCCTCTTAAGAAGACCTGGACAACACACATAGTGGTTCTGGGAGATGGGAAGATCTCGATCAAGTATTTGACTTTCTGGGCAACAACTCTGCCCAGACTTATGTCTAAGACCACGAAGTAGGGAGACAAATACAACCCAAGGTAAGAGATGGAGTCTGGACTTCACAAAGCTGGGAGCACAAGACAAAGAGAATTTTTAAACTCAGGTTCCCTAGAATTTGTAAAAAACAACTAGGTTTGGTTTTTACTGCTGAAAGTCTATTGAAGAGAAGCAAACTCTTCCAGCTCTTGTATAGACAAGAAAGTTTATTTAAACAGATCAGTGAAGTACTGCAAATTGCTTTGGAGAAGGACAGAAAAATGGTGAAACATAAAACATCTGAGATATAGTTACATCTTCAGAGTGATTCTTGTATATGTGTATATCTTACTACTGGCAGAAAAAAAAAAATCTGCATAATATCTTTCTCCATAGTGATGGATAATCATTTTCTAAAGCTGTTTGGGTTATCATCTGATAGGTGAATCTGGTTAGGATTCAGAATTCATCATTTTCCTCTTTACGTACAGTCCTTTGATAAAAAAATTGATGAGATCTTAAAAGGTCTGTCACCATGTTGTGGTCTCAACAGCATAACAATTCTAATTTGATTGTGGAGCACAGAAAAAAAAAAGTCACTGCCTTGTCATGAATTGATAGCTAGGCCTATCAGAACTAGCTACAGAATCTTTGTTTCCAAGTGCTTGTGCAGTACAGGTGTGCTTTGGACAGATTTGATACAATTAACAGAAGTATTATGGGGGTTTTGAGACCTTCAGTACTACTCTGCAATACTAAAAATTTTTCAGGGTGTGAACTGGACTTAACGTATGTGTTTAGAGATCTCAACAATGTACTCCTAACAATGACATACATGGTAACATGAATAAATGTTCGTGATGGTAGATCTGTACAATTCTAGAGGTTTTGCTTTTTCTGAAAGTTGTTTTAAATTCATTTTTAAGGATAAAAAGTCCACAAGCATTGGACTAGATTTGTGCCATTTAAAGCACACCACCATGAATCTTCAAAAGCCCAAGTTTGCTGTACACAATGTGCTAATTTAACAACACTAATACTTTGCCAATCTCACAGCCCTCTTTCTCTGCAGGATTGTGGGACTTTTTGTCCTATAGATAGCTTCACTTGCAAGAAATCTACCTGGAACATGTTCATAATTCTACAATCTTGATTTCTCATCCTGTATCATTACTATATCTGTTCCCCACTAATAGATATGAGAATGTGTCTCCCTGAAGAGCAAAAGTTGTAGTGTGGATGGGTGTCCATAATCTGCAAGAGACAAGACAAGTGAAGGAAGGTCATTCCCTTAGCCTAAGGTAAGTGAAGCAGACATTCCCTGAGAGTGACTTCAGAGGTTCAGTAGAAAAAGATTCTGATATCATTGGTTGGATTTAGAATTTATTTTAATTTCCCCTACCATAAATATGCAGTTCTTTTTTTCCTAACGGTCCTTTTAACAAGCATAGCCTGAGGTCAGGCTCTCTTCTCCCCATTCCATCTGTCAAATATATGGGGCCACAATCTCTGCCTACGGAAGTTTTCCAGCAGTGCAAAATTATTTTGTGATTTCTGATTTATGCTCTTAGAATGTTGCACTACAGTTTGAGGTCCTCTAAGTTAAATGGGGACCACGTGCATTTTTTCCACTACTGTGTTTACCGGACCCAGGAAAAACCTCAAGTTGTCTCTGGAATCAAGAGGACAATTTAGTTCTTGCAACTGGCATTCATGAGGGAAAGGGAAAAAAAATAAAGGGAAAGGAAAAGGAAGTCTGAGAAAATGAGATCATGAAAGACTGAAGTTACCGAGAGAGAACCCCAAGATGTAAGCCTTACAGTCAAATTCTAGATCAGAACACTGCCTTAAGGGAACAGTCAATAACCAAGGTGTCTTATAAAAATAAGAAAAAAATATTTTCCTTTCTGCCTTTGATTTTCTGTGACTAGCCTAATGTTTCTTTTCTACAGTTTTCTTCCTATTGTAACTTCTATTTCTTAATCAAACTGTGAAAAAAATTCTGTAAGAAAGGAATACTGAATCAAGGAGGTCTCCAAATAGCTTAAATGGTATTTAATTACTGGTATTCTATATATATTATGGTGCTTTGAAAGAACTGGCTTATGGCATCCGTTGTAGGAGAGTAGGGCTAGAAGGAATGCAACCTGTAATATTCATGGAGAGGGGGAGGGAGCAGTTATATGTCCTACTCTCTCCAAGGAGGGAGTCTCAGAGGGTTCCTGATCTGTATCACATGAAGTTATATCTCTACAGTCCTTTAATCAAAAGGAAAGGCAAGTTACTGTGACTTGACCCCATCTCCTCCTTGACATATCAAAGAAGCAAAAGGGTGCTTGAAATGGTTTTAACCAAGCAATATTTACATCCTTTAAAAAATATCATAAGCAGCTGATAGTATCCATCAGCACTCAGATCAAAGGTTTATCATTGAGAAAAGTCTGCATGCTCCCTCTACGGATCTGTCAAGTGGCCTCAACAGGAACAGAGTTGTATTTTGCAAATCACTGGCTGAAACCTCTAATATAATAATTCAAAAAGTCCAGATTGCTTATTTAAAAAAAAAAAAAAAAAAAAAGAAAAAAGGAGAAGAAAACTGCAGGTGGAAAAAAGTGGTGAGTCCTGTGATGGTGGATTTGTGTGCAATACTGTTCAGAAAATGCTGTGCCTGCTGTTTTTATAATAAGATGACCTTTTCCACTGCAAAGACACAGCCATCACAATCATTAGTACAGCACTAATGAATAGTCTCCTATTCAAACAACAGCAGCAAAGCAGGAATCTCATATATCCTATGTCCCTTTAACTTCATTGAAGTGTGAACTCTAAAACCTCATTGAAAACAGAACATTTTGATGAGAGGAATTGCAGGAATGTCACACAGAATCATTCCTGCTACAATTTTCAATTTTCTGGCTTTTAATGTTAGGAGTTTTTTTGTTTTGTTTCGTTTTGTTTTTAACTATGAATATGTTCAACACATCTGAGTACAAGTTACTATTTGTGCTCTTACAGTGCCTAGGAGCCTTGACCTAGGTTAAGGACCGAACAACTTACCTAATATTCATCTGTGAATATAAATGGTCTTGATTGATCTTGTGTTGCCATTTCTAACATCATAACTCTCTTCTGTCAGACTTTGCCATTCCTGATGGGTATGAACCCTCAACAGGTGATATTAGATATCTGCTCAAAAGTGGTAATGACTTGAAATGCTATATTATTCAGACCTCCACTTTTTTATGACATGAGGCAGAGGACTCTCTGTAACAGAACCACATTTTAGAGCTGGACATCATATTCTTAGTTCAGTTGATAAAAATAGAATAATATGTTTTGTTTGTGTAAAGTCTTCTCATCCAGAAATTGCTTTGGATTTAGCTGTGTATGGAAAAACTGGAAAAACTTTTCCCTAATACTGAAATACTGTATAAACAGGCTACAGAAAAACTCCCCCTTTTAAATTTTCACTGTTGGTAAAGAAGAGTCTAGAGGAAAACACCTGTTATATGAGCTGACTGTAGGTTCTGAGATTTTCTTCAAAAACACTTATTCTTTTAATGAGATAATTCTTGAACTAAAAAATTACCCACCAAAGTAAGTCTGTTTATGCAAGCATATCGTTTCACCTTATAAGAAAATAGGAGGTGAGATCGAAAATTATCTCTTCCAGGGCTATGCAGTGATTTAAACACCTAAGATATGCTGACAACAGTAGTTAGGCAACTACTTTAGGAAACTCACAACTTTTAGCAGTCTCTTGCTCACCTCTGCCGAAAATGTTGGGCTGCTCCCAAAAGAAATACAGCTGATCATGCAGGAGCAGCCGTGCCTGTGTTTCAAATATGGGAATTTTCCAGATTCTGGTTTACAGCTTGGTTTCATGAATGTAAAGCATTTATTCTTGCTAAAAATTTCAGACATCAATAAAATACAATAGTGCACATACTGGTTTTTAACCTGTTACAATGGATTCAGAAAAAAGATGTACACTTAATGATACAAAAAAATCTGGTTAAAATTTCAGAAGCATCAATCCAGATAAGATCAGAGGTTTTCTCAGGTGTCAGTGAAAAATTTGAACAGTAGTTTATTGTTCAGTATATATATATTCAGCTAAAATTTTTATATATATTTTAATAATAACCTCCTAATAATTTGAATGAGAATCAAGAACTTAATTACTTGTGAGAGACCTAAATTTCTGATTTGCTTTTGAAAATAAATATTAATATATTATAATTAATACATTAAAATATAATATAATTATTATAATTATTATATTATAACATAACATAATATAACATAGCATAACATAATATAACATAATATAGTATAACATAGTATAACATCGTATAACATAGTATAATAATATATATTATAACATAATAGTAGGTACTCTTGACGTTATTACACAAACAGGCTAGTGTGCTATGTCATATACATGAATATTTGAATGTATTCTGAGGAGGAAGTTATTCAACTTTTAACAGCTCTGTTTCATCAATTCCTTCATTTTATTGATGCTATGTTCTTCCTCACTCTATCAGCTTTTTATCTCGTTTCTAGCACAACTGATATCAGAAGTCACTACTCTAGTCTACTGGTTTTTAATTTGCCTATAAATTAAGCGGTGAAATGGATTTTAAAATTTTTGATTAAAAGCACTAAAGAATGTTTCCAGAAGGAGACAACTGTGCTAAGCTTCCTTCCATAAAGAAGTTTTATAAGTAGGTCATAAACCCCTGAAATTAAGTCAGAAATGCTGACAAACCCCAAACTTTTAGAAGCTCTGTAAGCTCCAGTCTAATCTTCTTCTCCCAGAGGGGGAAAATCTTTTTCTTGAGACTAAATTGTAGACTGCAAAATAGTTGTTCTGTCACGTAGAGCTTTGAGTAGACAGTAAAGAAATGTACAAAAAAAAAAAAAAGCAATGTGTTGTTACTATAGCAACTACAAGTCAAAAAGATATCTTAAAATGTCTTTTTCTTTTAAATTTACCCTATGAAACATTCCCCAGTCTTGCTTAATTATGTTGCACAATATAGATTTCATTTGTTAGCATGGGTCAGACAAACTCTAAAACTACACTGAAATTTTGGACATAAACAGAAATGAACTAATGAGAGATCTGACCCAGTGGACTTTAGATGTTCTAGGGTATGGAAAAAACTGCATAAATTTACATCAAAAACTTTTATCTTAGAAGCCATATCTATTTGTGTATGTATGTGAACAAATTATTTCATATAATCATCTTCTATATATTCTCCTCTTCTGTAGTTGTTTTATAGTTTGGGATTATTTTAATGTTTCAAAATGACAACATGATTGTTATGACCTTTATATGAAATGTTTATATTTAGCAGAAAGCTTTGACAGAAGAAAGTTGTGGGGTTTGCAAACTGTTTGTATATCTGGTATGGAATTTCTCAGTTATGGAATTTCATTTTTGCATGTTTCCACTTTATAAGGAAAAACAATATAAAATAGATTAATGTTAAACATTATTTTTGCATATTTCATACTATAAACTACACAGTATGAGAAAACCAGGGTCTTTAAACTTTTGTTTCACTTTGTTTTATATGAAATAAAGGCAGATGAGAGAATCCTGTTGTGGTGAAGAGTAAGTAGAAAATAACAAGACATACAAAAGGCCATTGAGGCTACTTTGCAGTAGAAATAACAATCTGTGTCTGATATACTGATTGTTGCTGTGGTACAGCTGCAGTACCATGGAAATTTATTCTGTGCTACACTGGGGAAAAGCACACTTGGGAAAAAAAAACAAACCAAAACAAAACACCAAAAAACTTTCAGCCCTACTGTGGATCTTTCTGAAGTCATATTAACCAGCCATAACTTTGAGATTTCATTGTCAATCCTCCATTATGTTGAAGTTCCATGGATTTTCAAACTTGCTGGTGTGTGTGTACGTGTATTGTTCTGTTTTCCTTGTACTTTACTATTTTCAGTTCACTAAATTTTATACCATGATACAAGTATTTGTGTTATAATGAAAAATATTACTTTGTGCTTTCCCATGTATTGGCCATGTAGGCCAGATGCAGTTGAAGTCCATCTCTTTGATGAGGTACTGTAATAAAGTGGAGATTCTGTGCTCTAAGCTTGCACAACAAAGGATGACCTAGCAGAGGCATCTTTTAGTGAATGCATGAGGATGCAATCAGTTTTTAAAAATATTTTTTACGGCTTCAGATTACTTCAGACAAAGAATAGATGTAATACATTAAAATATATCCATATTTCCATTCAAACAAGTGTCTTTATTTTTTAAAAAAACTATTGTGAAACAGATCTGTTGCTTTTAAATAAGCTTGTTAATCAGAATTATTTTGTGTCCCTCTTAGGCTAAGTTGTCCCTAGCAGCAAATCTACAAGGATGACTTTCATATCTTCGTAGAACCTAAAAAAATCACTTCAGAAATCCTTCTTTCCCTTTCATGGCCACGGGGAAATTTAGCCCTTGAATTACTGTCCTGGTTTCAGCAGCCTTAACATATTTTTTTTTCTTTTCTTCACCCCTATATATACCTGTAAGAAGCCTTTCTGATTTAAGGTATCCTGCTATTCCGAGCAACATGATTTTTATAGTGTTTTTTATTGTGTTTTTTAGTCACCTTAAAGCAATTGTGTTTAAATTCCTTTGTGTTATATATTTACAGAAATTTCCTCTGGAAAAAACAAAGCAAACAAAGCAAGTACACCCAAACACATACTCACATACACATACATACACCACGCACATGTACACCAAACAAACAGACAAAAAAATGTCAAAACCCAGATTTCTTTCCCCCTGCAGAACTACATGATGTCCGAATGTCAGGTGGTAGCAAGGTGTGGATCTGTTCCCAAAGCTGTGTAAATGACCTTTAGTGTTGCATGACTTTAGCTGTTGCAAAATCGACACTAAAGTGATAATAGAGAACAATTTCTTTACTTACTGTCAATACAGATTTCTCATGCTCATTCTGGAATATTCAACACTGAAAACAAGACTAACCATCACAGATCACAGGAACGACAAACTCAATGTGCAGTTTGGTCCCAGACAATCTAAATCTGTGAATTCCCAGTCTTCCTAGCACCTCCTTTAATGCTGTTTATTAATGTCTTTAAGAATTTAATTCTGCTTTCATTCTCTTATATTTATATTATCTACTTTTACTTAATTTCCTCCCTTTAGGCACATTATTCTGCCTAAAAACTCTGCCTATAAAAGTATGATTAATATGTTATTAGATAAGATAGATGCCCAGAACATCAAGGAATAATTGCAAATATATAGTAAACCAAACATACTCCTATTTCTATTTTGTGGTTTGCAGTAATAAGTATGAAAGAAAATCCTGATTATTATCTGTGTATTGGAAACCCTATAAAGAGCTTTGAGCAACGTTTATGATAGAAAAAAAAAGAATTTATGCAGAAAGAAAGGTTTCAATGCAAAAATGATAAAACTCTAAGGAATATCCTAGCATTAAAAAGGTAGGTATTTTTGCAAATAAAAATGAGAAATGTAAAAATTTAAAGCAAGTAGTCATTTAAGATAAGAAAAGCCGAGGGTTGTAAGCCCATATGATATTAATTATAATTTTTCCTCAGACTGTTTTTAAGTTATGTCATCTGTACTACATCTTCTACACAAACAATCTATTCATCAAATTAAATATTATTAATTTTTAGATACCATAAATAATAATAGTACAACATAACAGTTGTATGCTAAATGGTAGCAGAACATTTTCTGAAATTTGGGTGTAGCAAGCTTGCCATCTACTGATCAATAGAAAAGATCTTTGTTTATATGATGTTGTTGTATACCATATTATTTAGTTTGAAACTGTCTTTATATGATTAATTACTACTTGTGTATTTAAATAAATCTGTTTCCAGTGCCTCTGGAGGTCAATACAAGACCCCAAAGGTGTTGTACTAGTGGATCAAAGCTGAGTTCCTGAAGTACTTCTTTTCCCTATTGAGGAACTTCTTACTAAAAGATATAATCTTCTTGAGTACTTGGGGAAATTATTTGGTTTCTCTTAAAAGTATATTCCTAATCCACAGATGTTCTCATAAAGTTAAAACATTAATTTATGACTAATATGTCAAAACCAAATATATATACTTTTTTATTTCATTTTTTTTCATTTTACTGAGAGAAATTCACTTGTCCCATGTCATCAACCAGCTTTGCCCTCAGTCAAGCCTTGTCAGTGCATTGTAGGAAGTTGCAGAAAATCCATATGGCCATGTGGTGTTGTACACCCTCATGTTCCATTCAGATGGAATGTCATATGTACAATAAAGTCTGCAGTCTTTTGAAAGATTCTATCTTATGGGTTAGCTTAATAATCATCATTATTGCAGTATAATTTTTTGCTTTGCCACTCAATTAATTTCATTCATTGTAGAATTATAACAGTATGGATAATAGAGCATGAAAATGGACAACCTGTGACTAAGGCAGTGATTGTACTTTAAACAGTGATTTTAAAAAAAAACCCAAATAATAGTTTTTAAATTATTTGAATTTTTGTGGACCTATATTTAGCACATATTGTCTTCAGAATGGGTGAAAACATAAAACTTCTGAAATTTATGGACCAGAGCAAGACTGAGAGGAAAGAATATGCTCGTTCCAAGAACACCAGAAAGTTTGTCTTTAAACCTAATTCAATCCATACCATCTAGATTCAGTGGCAGGTTATTTTTCCACACAGTTTCCATTTAGATCACTTCTGTAACTTTTCTCTTTTTGTTATCTGCCTTGCTTCCTTGCTGGATAATAGTCTCCTGTAACTCCTTTAAATAAAGTTTTATTCTAATTTCAATTGCACTGGCATAAATCAGGAATTATTTCAATTCAGTTAAGGAATTTAAAATTACCTCTGTTAACTCCAAATTGAATTAAGGTATTTTGCTGCAGAACCTTCTCTAAATAGGACTAAGATTTTAGATTGCATGGGAGTATAACCTGAAGGCAGAAAGTCCCAGAGACAGAATGATTTGTAGAGACTAAGGTATTTCAAGAGATTTGTCTGCAGAAATCAATAAGCTTTGTCAAATAAATTTCCTAGCTGGCATTCAAAATCTCTCCCACAACTGCTGTGCATGGCTTTCTTCTTCTAGCAGGTTAAAAATCTGTTTTTTGGGAAGGGGTAGGAGGAACTCTGCAATGTTTGGGACTTTTTTTTTTTTTTTTCTTTCTTTCTTTTGTTTTCCTTATGAAGACTACATTTCTATATCTTTCAGAAGGTGACCTGAAAGTATCCTGTATTTCTGGGACCAGATGGGTCAATCACTATTCTGGGAAAGCTCCAAGTCTTTTGGGGCAGATGAGTCACAGCCATCCCACATATCAGCAGGAATACATCACAGATGAAACTACCCCAGATCACTTTGCACCTCTTCACAAGCACTGTCTCATCTGCCTCATCCACACTTCAGCAGATGCCAGAGAAGAGGCACCCATGGCACAGCTCTTCAACCTCTGCTTTACTCTGCCCAGAATCCAACTGGCCTCATGGTCCTACTGCCACCCTTGGGAAAGGCATTCTCCTGGAAAGCTGCCTTTAAAGCATCCAGGAAAGATCCACAAGATGGGTAGGTTGTGAGTGAAGGTGATCATATGTGGTGGAACAACAGCACTGTTATTCACACATTCACTTATTCGATGCCTTGTGGAGTTTTTGAAGGAATTGTTTAGTTTACTGCAAAAGTATATTTGATATGGATAAATGGACTTGATGACCTTTTCATAAAAGGAGAATAAACTAGTAGGTAGTCCTTTTAAAAATCTAATATTATATCTACTTTTCTGTGACACTAGAATTAAAAGGAAATTTGTAAAGGAACATAGTCTTATCTGAAAAGAAGGATTTACACATTACATAGAACATATCTAAACTGAATGGCATGAACGGTCAGAAAATATTGTACCATCAAAATAATAAACTCGGTTTTCTGCATATTTTAAACTATAGAAAAGTGGTGTGCTCTTTGTTAACCTAAATTTAAACAGAATTTGATATTCACATGTGTTTAAGCACAGGTATCAGAATCAGAGGAATTGGGAAAATATTACAGATATATTTGATCTTTGAAAAGAAGCTTATTAAAAAAGGTCAACTTCATTTTTCTAAGAAAATATTAAGGCCTTAAAATAGGACAGCTAAGATGGAATATAGCACAATGATAATTAAGTAGTAGATTCTAGTTATTTCTGCAAAGTTTAAATAGAAGATTAGGTAAATATGGGATTTGGTACTTTAGCAATATTGCCTAAAGTAAACTTTTACATTTATTAGCATTATAATTCCAAATATGACATTTCAGTAATACTTATGAGAGCATATTTAATTACACTACTAATGTAGATATTGCTTCTTTAAGTTCTTCTTAAGGTATAAGGCTACACGAAGGTCTGAAAAAACAAATCTGAATGCACTATTGCCTTTTCTCCAAGCTCAAGTCCAGCTTCAATCATGAAAAAAACCAGGAGTAATTTATTGAATTAGTCCTTTGTCTCAACTGAGTTTGATGAAGCACCTCCTTATTGTTGCAAAATTTATCCAAGATCAAGTTACTTGGAATCTGAAAGGAGTAGGGGGCTCAGGCAGCATCAATTCATTTTGTTGGATTTTGTTAAGAGTCATTGCACTGACAATCTTAATGTAAAATGCATTAAAATAATCCTTCAAATAGACTCAGCTTATCTGATTATAACCCTTTTCTCCTCTCCTAAAAATTTGTTCTTAAATTTTCACAACTGATATATTAAGAATAATTGTAGCTTAAGTGGAGTGGTTAGATTTAAAAAAACAATGATATTACTCTTTTAAATATGATTTTTGAAGCAGTTAGCATTCTTGATGGTTTTAGTTTTTCACATATAATTTAATCTCAGGCAGCTGCTGGTATTATTCCTGGGAAGTACTTCTTTCCTGATGTTCAGTGAGAAAGATGAATATGTGGTTCTCTCCTTGCCTGTACAGTCTTATTCCCTGTGCCAAGTCTAGAAATTTACATCAGAACTACTCTTTTTTTCAACCATAACATGTGTTCATTTATTCAATATAGTGGACTAAATCCAGAACTATGTTTTTCTGGCTTTACCTATCTGTAATTCATACAGGAATTATTTTGAGGAAAGACACAGTGTAAATAGGCAGTAACTCAAAAACTTAAAAAGAATAGCAGTAAGAAAGCATTCATGAATCACTGCAAGAGGTAGTTAAAACTGATGGTTCTTATGAAAAACATAAATTTTAGGACTGGCTTAAGACCAATCTCTAAATAAAACAAGGGTGAGTGACAGATGTTAATCCATTCCCAAGGTGTTCTGCTGCTTATATTGGTACAGCAATTGAAAATAACTCACACTATTTCTAGAGCGTGAAGTATGGACCATGAGTTTTTTATAGCTCCTGTAAGTTATATCTGCTACTTCTAATCCCAAATATATACTATATTAGCTTTCCTTTTCGCTTAAGTTTTTCACCAAGCTTTCTGCTATAAAAGAACTTACACATTATTGAATTTTTACAGATACAGGTTCCTTAATTAAAACTGTTAATTAATTGATGCCGTATGACATGCAACATACTAGCATATGCCTAAACAAAATAAGACTAAAAAGTGTTTTCTAGACGTCAGATACTAAGTAAATGTGATATCAAAAAGCTGAGCAAAAATAGACCTGCATTGTTTATTTTTCTGTGATTGTATGTAAATTCTCCTGTTCCACCACCCCCCCACAAACTGCCAGCCCAGATTTAGGGGGAGTATTGGAAGAGGGGAATTACAGAATAGGGTAGAGAGAGTTACAAAAGAGGCCCCCTTACCCCAGGATGTATTCCAAGGCCTTTATTCCTTGAAGGGGATCCAGAGCGAGAGAGGGCTCACTTGGGGGGAGAGGGGATTTTATCGCCTTTGGGGTCGGGTCAGGTTACCTGTCCGATGGCTATAGGTCAGGAGACCAGGGGGCAGGTAACCCAGGCCAGGTTACAGTTTCTGGGGGAGGGGTTTTGGGGGAGAGAACATTCCCAAAGGGGATACAACAATTGTAGATATATAATTTAAAAAATCCTAGGGAAATTAAGCACAAAACTTTGCCTTACTGCAAAACTGAAGCAGAATGTTTTAAAATTAACAGCTCTAAAATTCTAGTATTTTCTTACCAATAAATTATATACCATTCAAAGAAAAAATATAAAGTAAAGCTGTACACTGTGTGTCCAGTTTTTGTGTACTTAGTCCAGATGTGTTTTTCTGACAAATCAGAAGTGCATTATTTTAATCATTATTTCAATCATATTGTAAAACATGTATGATATGTTTTCTAAACTAAAAAATTCTACATTTGATTTTATCTAAAGTTGTAGTATAATACTGGAGCACAGCAACTCCTGAGCTATGTTGTCTACATAAACCATTGGGATTAGAAATTGGTTCCTCAGTCTTTAACTGAGGCCAGTGCAATCAGGTGTTGCCCTTCACAAATCACTTAGGAGTGTACTTGATGTCTTGTTGCTTAACTGTGAGGAGCACCAGTAAAAAACACAGACTATAAGAGCACTTTCTCACTGAAGACTGATACTTTTATCCTTATTATGAAGCTGATATGTACTAAAAGCCAGGTTTTCTTCATTTTCCAATAGTGTGTAAAGCATATTCTCAGTCTTTATGTAATTTCTCCAACATTTACAAAAAGTAGGGATTTGTGAAATAATGAATGTTTCACAAGATGCTATACAGTATAAAATTCTGCAGCTGAAGTTGAGAAGGTTTCTGATTAACATTAGGCAACTGTGCTGTTTATTGTATAGATGTCATATATATGTTTGGGTGCCCAAGTAAAATTTTGATGCTGTTTTTGGTGGAAAAAGCACTGGGTGAAGATCGGCCCAGAGAGCAAGTGACTCTGGAAAGTCATTTTACTATTTCTTCTTGAACAGAAGTGGAGTGAAAACAATGACAGAGGATAGTCATATTCCTAAGCACTGAAGTTTGTTGAGTCTTAATTTATAGTGGAGAGGGAGGCATCAAAAAAAACAGCATCACAGGAAATCATTTATACTGCAAATGACTCCAGCAATTAATTCCTGAAGACATTAAATATTGTCCTTTTTCCATCTTCTAAAATTTTTTTGTAGAAGCCCATTTGTCCTGCAGTTGAGCAGCTGTTTCAGAGTATATGGTTGAAATAATATGTGTGCTTTTGTATAATGAACAGAAATGAGAGGTTAAAACTTCATGAGATTAGGATTTTGCCCTTGTCCTCTTATGGTCTGTAAGAAGTTTTGGTTTTTTTTTTTTTTTTTAATTACTAACTCTTCTTATCCCATGAGAATAATCTCTGCTATTTTCCTTCCCTCATTCTTGCAAGAGATCCAAACATTCCTGCCCCAGAAAATTTCAGCATGGTTCTGTGTGTGTAGGCACATGCATGTGCTTAGAGAAATATTTGCATGCATCATTTATCAAGCCAAAATTTTAGGGTTGGATATGTCCCTCACCAATACCAAGTTAGTTTCTGTTAGGTAGAGACAAAATTATATTGTGCTATTTGGCATTTTGATCTTTTCCACAGCTGAGTTTTCAGCTTCTGCCTAAAGAAATTTCTTCCAGTTTCTCTTCAAATCCTCCTCAAAACATTTCAGTTTTATAACCAATAAGTAAAAAAATCCAAGTGTGACCATATTTGCAATCATCTCATTTCCAACCCAGGTTTCACTGCAATTTTCTTGTCTCAGTAATTATTTCTAGTTAGACATGATACAGCTGTAGAATGTCATGGGAAAAGGCTGACTAGAAGAAAATACTACATAATTAACAGAGAGGGAAAAAAAAAAAAACGAACTCACAAACAGAGACTGAAGTTCAACTTTTCTGAGATGCTCCCAAAACTTTTGTATTAACTTTGACACCTTGTTTATCAAGCCAAAATAATTCAACTTAATAAGGCAGACAATTTATGAGATGAGTTTCTTTTTTAATTCCGCTTTTGGTACCAGTCACATTTTTTTCTCTAAAAGAGAATGGAAATTGATAAATGTAATCACTATGGGCTCATGGAAAATTTTGCATTGAAGTAACGTTAAGTAATACAGTAAAAGGATTCATTGAATCTGAATATAATTCAAATCCTTAAAACAAACAGCATGAAATATCTGACAGAAAACAACCTGAAGTAGTGTAACCATTACTAATTATCTTCATTACTACAGCAGAGAATGTAAATTTAATATTTTACTGACATTAAATATGATTTTATTTCTTTTCTGTTTTATGGCATACTTTCCCAGATGGACATTCTGAGTTTTTCTCAGTCACAGATCACACAATATTCTGAGTTAGAAGGAACCCACAAGGATCATCTAGTTCAACTCTTAAGTAAACGGTCCACACAGGGATCAAACACACGATCTTGGCACTATTAGCACCAGCTGATCTAATCTTGGGGTGTTGTACACAGAGACTGAATGTGAGGCTGGTAATGGTGTTGAAAATGCTAATGTGGTTACACTGGAAGCTGGCATTGCCAACACCAATGGCACTGCAATCTCAACTTCTTCCATATTAACAAGGAGAGGACCTTCAAAACATTGATTGGCATAGATATTATCTGTAAATGTAATTTTTAAAAGAGAAATTTTTCATTCAGTTTTGCACCTTAGAAGGCTTGTTAATTGGTCAATGGCAAGAACTACTGGAATAAGAATTCAAGTTCCCAGAAACGGAACTCACAGACTCACTGAAAAAAGTCCTCAGTTCTCAGCAAAAAATGTACATCAATGTACTCACTACACAGAGACATCTGAGTCAAAATTGAATGAAACTAGCTTGGAAAAATTGTATGAGCAAGATAATTTTATAACTACAATTTTTTATTACTTCTTGTGTACATATTTTCAGAGTTGTACAGAGATTTAAATGTAGGCAAAAAGAGATGGGATATGTTGTTGAGGATTCTTTGTGGTTCCCCTCCACTGCCTTCATCCCCACACCCTGACAAGTTTTGCACATAAATGAATTGTTCGTTACTATACGGCAACACATTCTTGGTTTTGTTTCATCTTTTTTTGCTTTCCTGCTGGCAGGAGCATTCGTGTATCCATGTACAGAGCTTCAATAAAAATAATAGAAATTATTCTCCTCCCAAAATAAATTACAGCCTTGTGGTTTGGAATCACAACAAATGCATCAAATTTCTTAAGCCAATTTGGAGGGAGCATTTCACTTCCTACATGAATGCTGTATACACTAAAAAATCTGCATTCAAGCAACTCAAGTTTTATGTAATTAGCTTATGATAAAATTACAGTTTACTGTAATTTAAATTTGTCTATGTTCCATTTAGTCTGTCCTTTAATTTGCATCTTATCCACAGTGTCTTCCAACATTTTTAAAGGCAGCACCCCATGAATCATGAAGTATAATCTACATAACTCCTGTCCTTTCTTCAGAGAACCTACTGCCTCCTTCTCACTCCATCAGCTCTGCTACAGAAGCTGATACTCAGACAGCAAGGTAGGCTAGACTTGCCTATTCTGACTAGCCTCAGAATATTCAAGTATTTGCCCTGTCTCTCCATGATGGTTGATCAGTGCACAGACACCTGAGTTAGCCATGTAGAAAATTAACAGGGGCCTGACAGAACTATTTTTTGGAAGGACTTGCTGGTGTTGGTTGACAAGAAATTCAACACAGCCCAGCAATGTGCACTCACAGCCCATAAAGCAAATCAAATCCTGGGCTGCATCCAAAGCAGTGTGGCCAGCAGGGAGAGGGAGGGCACTCTCCCCCTCTATTCCAGTCTTGTGAGACCCCATCTGGAGTATGTTCTGGGGTCTGCAACATAAGAAGGACATGGATCTCTTGGAACAAGTCCAGAGAAGACCCATGACGATGATCACAGGGCTGGAGTACTTCTCTAATGAAGACAGGCTGAGAGTTGACACTGTTCAGCCTGGAGAAGAGAAAACCCTGGGGAGGCCTTAGACCACCTTCCAATATCTAAAGAGCTCCTACAAGAGAGCTGAAGAGGAATTTCTTGCAAGACCATGCTTGTGATAGGACAAGGGGTAATGGCTTTAAGCTGAAACGGGACAGGTTTACATGAGGTATAAAGCAGAAATTCTTCCCTATTGTGAGACACTCAAGCAGGTTTCCCAGAGAAACTGTAGATGTTCCATCCCTGGAAGACTTCAAGGGCAGGTTGGATCTACAACCTGATCTAGTGGATGGTATCCCGCTCATGGCAGAGGTTAGAACTAGATGCCTTTAAAGTACCTTCTAACCCAGACCATTCTATGACTATTTGAATCTTGTTTATTGCCTCATTCCTAATATGCTTTCATCTCACAAAGTAAACAATTCTTAATAATTGGAACCCGAGTTTGTGTGTATATGCAAATAAACATTGAAGGGAAGATACACAGCATCTTTTATGATCTGAAAAATTAAACTGTAAATAAACTTCATACTAACTTTTGTTAGATTTTGATTAGATTTTCTAGAGATGCTCAATCAATATGTTAAAGTTATGTAAAGACTTTTCCAAGACTATAAAAAAAAAAAAAAAAAGAAATTATACAAAAATAAAAGAGAGTTTTTGCTAAGGACACTTAGTTCTGGAAATCATTTAATTATTATTAATATGTTGATCATATGCCAACTCTTTTAAGCTTGTCAATGCTTAAAAATAATTTTTTTACTGCTTTCTGCCTTTGTAAATAACATATTTGAGACACTTGATTTTGTAATTTCAGCTTCAAACATAGGCTAACTTTCTTCTTGTTGTGTATTTGGTCTGACTGAGATGGAGATTTTTGTTATTTGCAATATTTTTATCCCAGAGCAAATGCTGCATTTTCCAGTGAGTCGCTGGACATCATCTTCTTGATGGGAAGTACAGACATACTGGGTAATTTCTGTTGTTGTAATTGTGAGGGGACAAGGGGTAGATCCTGTGTAAATTGTCCGCTTTTGTTGACTCTGGGGTCAGTGAAGAAGGAGGAGGAGAAGGTCCTCCAGGTGTTGGAACAGACATTCCACAGCGAAGGCCATGGTGAGCAAGGCTCTCTTCCTGTGGCACATGGAGGTTCACAGTGGAGAAGATACAGAAGCTACAGAACCTGTAGCCCCTGGAGGACCCACACTGAAACGGGATGCCTGAAGGGGACTGTGACCCAATGGAAAGCCCACCCTGCAGGGAGATTGTTGGCAACACTTGTGACCCCGTGGAGGATCTACACTGGAGCACTCTGTTCCTGAAGAACTATACTGGAGCAGTTTGTGAAGGACTGCAACCTGTAGGAAAGACCCATGTTGGAGAAGTTCATGGAAGACTGTCTCCCATGGAAGTGACCCCACACTGGAGCAGGGGAGAGTGTGAGGAATCATCCTCCTGAAGAAGGAGTGGCAGAAACAACTGTTTATGATGAACTGAACAAAACATGTTTTCCACACCCCCTGCACTGCTCTTAGGGAGGAGATAGAGAAAATTCAGAGTAAAATTAAGCTCAACAAGAAGGCATGGGAGGGGATAGGGGGTGGGAAAAGGTATTTTTAAGAGATGGTAATATTTCTTATTATACTGTTCTGCTTTGATTGGTAATAAATTCAGTTGATTTCCCCAAGATGAGTCTGTTTCGCCCATGATTCTCACAGGCGAGTGACCTCTATCTGCCCTTATCTCAACCCATGAGCTTTCCCATATATTTTCTCTCCTATGTCCAGCTGGTAGGGGAGTGACAGAGCAGCTTTGATTAGCACCTGGAGTCCAGCAGGGTCAACACACCATACCAGTAGGAATAAAATAATTTTAAGAATAAGGATGCTAGGTAAAAGATAGAGGTGTTTGAGATTTTCTTCAAAGCCATTGAAAGGTTTTTGGGGTTTGCACTTTTTTATTTCTAAGTATAAACTGCTCTCTGTGTGTTTGTGTTTGTATATGTGTGTTTTAAATTAGTCTGTTAGCTAAAAGCCTTCAACTTTTTTTCTGGTCTTGTAACTTGGAGATCAAAGTAAGCTCTTGAGTGAAACAGAATCATAATTTATGTGAAAATTCTTAATTTTTTGAAAGCATAAAATGGACTATAAATGTTTTTCTTTCACTTAGCTTTTGGTATTAATATTTTATAAAATTTAATTATAATCCAGTATGAAAGACATATTGACCTCTGTGTGACACTAGTTATTTTCAGCACAAGCTGCATTGAAATGCAGTGAGAATAAGAATGTGTTTAGCAATACAATTATGAAGAGAAATTATTTTGATTATACTGTGTTGTGCTGAAATTTACAGTATCTAAGATTCTGTTGAGAGTAGTTTCCATCAGATAACTGAAGAAAAATCTGAGGAGGTTTTAAAAACCTTTGGAACTGCTACAGTGAAAAAAGGTGTATTGAGACTGGACAAAACAATCATAATTTGGGATAGGTGAATAATAAAGGCTGATGCATTTAATGAAGCTCTGTGTAACATATTGAGCATCTGCTTCCATTTCATCTTCTCCACCTAATTTCAACTCTGTTAAATTGGAGACATTTTTTGGATCTCCTCTATTCAATATATATCATATAAGTTCTGGTTAAAAAAAAAAGAAACTCTTATTCCTAATAAATAATCATGAGAAAAATAATGGCCAATACTCTCAGTTTATGTACAATGCCTCAACAGAAGACTGGGGGCAAGTATGTCAGGTATAAGAGATTATTGGGCTATTCTATGCAGGAGAAAAAGCTTAATTTACTAAAAGGACTGTGGACAATGTGCTACTCAAAGAGAAATGATTAAGCTTTATTTGAATTTTTTTCCAATTATTTGATCAGTTGCAGAAACCAAATTAACCTGGTTTTTAAATTGGCAATTTTCCTTCAGGGAAAAAAAAAATCCAAAGTTTTGTTTCTTATGTATTTTATTTCTTCAGCTTCCTCTTTTTTGAATATATTCTTTCTTATGTATCTAATTTTGTCAAGGTAGACAGTTTTAAAAACTGCTTACTACAATTTTAAATCTGAAGCTTGGAAGAGAATTGTTCCTTGGAAGGTTCACAGCTCAGCACTGTGTTTAGATACTCAGAAAATGACATATCTGGGTCACTATAGGAATGATGACAACTAAAAGGAGTATTATCTAATCCTGACATTTCCAATCCGTTGCAAAAATTTCATGTTATTGGACATTTATTTTCAAATGAAAGAAAATAAAAATTCTACCCCAAATCCACAAATGTATTTACAATATTGTTAGACTGGGTTGCATACTTCTAATTGTCTCAAATTTTTTTTTTTTTTAATGATAATTTGGTTTATGGGACTCTCTGGACAAATAAGAAGTTGATTCTCAATCTATTTTGACAAAATCATGCGGTAAAGTATTCAGTAATACACACTGGAAAACATAAAACTGTTGTAGTTCACAAACATGGATCTGTATGAACACATACAAGGGGTAGGCAGGTTGCTTATTCAAACACAGATGACTCTCATTTTTTTTTAAGGAGGTCCCATTTTGGATTTTCTGAACTGATATATTATTGATATGCTGCTATTCAAGCAACTGAATGAAGTTTGATATGTCACTCACAAATTTAAGATAGATTTCTGAAACTTGCTGAAAAACAAGGTTGTGCTGTTCTGATGGTTCAAATGCATATGATTTTTCCCTGTAGTACAAGTATATATATATATAGTAATTTTATCAGTCTTTCAAATATTGATTTGGGATAGTAGACTTTGAATTACAAGGCAGTACCAAAATTGAAAACAAAGGGGTGTGTTATTATTAAAGAAAATACAGACAAAAAAAGTTTATTGGAAGCAAAATTCATCAGTTTTCTTGAGCCGATATTTTAAACAGTTAAATTTTTCATGAAACAGGTGGGGTTTTCTGACATTCAATAAATAGAACATGTCTGTTCCCAGGAAATTAAAAAGATGCTTCCCACTGGAAAGGACAGTGAATGACAGGTTTCATCTTTTTTTCCAAGAAGAAAATTGCACTACAAGTTCCAAAGTATGGTCACCTAACATCTCTCTCATGATGAATTAGAGGGATGGAGTGGATGCCACAGATTATCGTCTTAATCAATGTCTTCAGATTACTAGGAGCTATTGTTTCAGGGTTTGATTAGTTTGCATTAGCTTACTAATGAACAGACAAGATCATTAGACCACTAGAGAAACACCAGAAATTTGACATTTAACTGCTCTAGCCTGTGGTCTCACACAATGGCTAATATTATGTGTAGAATGTTTAAAATGTATGAACTAAAAGTCAAAAAAGTGACAAAAGGAAAACATTTCACATAGGAGTAAAAGACTCAGAATGAATTAGACACTCAACACCTCATTACAAGCCGACTCAGTTTTTGCAGAACTTTAACATAGTTCGAGTAGATCAATAGCTGATAAAAATAACAAAAAACATGTCATGGGATGTAAATAATTTTGTAAGATGATCCTTGAGTTCTAACCTTAGAAAAACTTGTAATCCAGATACATTTTTGTCTGAGGTTAGATAGGAAAATCCTTGACACAGGAATATAATTTCATGGCATAATTTCATGGCCTTTATTCTAGCACAGACAAGCACAATTAAAATTCTCAGAACTGAGGAAAATTCCTTATACGTAGTTTATGGGAAATATCTTTATAATATTTTTAATTATCCTGAATATGCATTAACTTGATAATACAACACTTAATGAGTTAATCTCTTTCCAGATACATATTTATACCTTTCAGCCACCTATGATTTTCCATCAAAGGATTTTAGCTCATTTTACAAAAATCAAGGTAGTGTTGTGAGGCATATATTATTCCAAGTTTTCTTGTGAAGTACAAAGTACAAGATCCATATCTGAAAAGAGATGTCTTTCTGTGCATATGCACATTACGAAAAGTCAATCGTGTATTATTTTTCAGCATGTCACAATAGCTATAATTACTAGAAATAGAGGAAGAACAGTGCTTTTATTTCCAGCACTAGTCTGTAAATGCACAGTTCCTCATGTTCAACTTGGTTTTTGTACTTTTGTTTTCTTGTGAGCATCTGCCTCTTTTTATTCTTCTCCAAAATACTAAATCGATTCAAGATCTTTGCCATTTTTATATTGTTTAAGAACAAAGATTTTGAAAGAATGCTGTCTTCACTGATTTGTTTGTTTTTCTTTCGTCCTCAGTCTTAATGACGGTTTAATTCATAGACTTGAAGAAAAAGTATTTTAGTCATGAAACAGAAGAGTAAAGTTAAATTGGAAGAATAATAGTTATTGTATTGAGGTACGTGATTCTGTGAACATTTTGTCTTAATAAGGGAAGTAAGGCTGATATACAGAACACATTAAATATAATATTTTGTCTTTCTGTACATACCAATAGAAGAAACCAAACAATAAAGAGGTGAAGAAAGTGAAACAGCCTAAACCTACCAAACTAAAGCTTACAAGTATTTACTAGTCTAGTTCTGATCCCTTAGCAGATTGAAATTTTATAGCCTGGTTGTGACTCTATTAGTAAAATTGTATTCATTTCTCTGTGAAGAGAAAAAAAATCTGATAACAGAAAATTCACTTTTCATTTTATGAAGGAAAATATATTGGGTTTGTTATCCCCTTTAAGAAAACCTCCCTATGCCATGATCAACTTCTTTTTAAACGTTAGAGGTTAAAATCATTCTCTTCACATTTTACTCACAGACCTTATGCAGGATTCTGGTTAGCCCCTTATCAGCCCCATGGGCAGTCCCACTTCAAAATCTTTAAGGGAAAAGTAACATCAAAATATTTGGTGAATTTCAGAACTGTATTGAAATATAAAATATTTATGCATGTAAATCAAAAACATTTCTGAAGGATGGCAGGCATCTGTTATCTGTTCCCAGACATGACATTTTATTTTCAGAATTTTTCAGGCCACATGAAGTACTTAATTGATACATTGCTCTTCAGAAACAAATGGCAGTGCTGATGGTAACTGCTGAGTGATCTCTTGCTGTCCTTACCTCAACCCACAAGCCTCCCATTATATTGTCTCTCCCCTGTCCTGCTGAGGGAGTGTGATAGAGCAGCTTTGGTGGGCACCTTGCATTCAACCAGGGTCAGTCTACCACACCTCAAGGAGTGGTCCAGAGGGACCTTGGCCGACTATGGAGTCTGTAGCAGCTTGGAAAAAAATCAGACATCACTGCTTCTTCCAGCAGGATCCATATTTATTACACACACTCTAGTATTTATATGTTTCTACTATGGGAAAATTTAAAGAAGGTCTTGGGAATGCTCAGAAGGGAAGAAAAAACAGCCACACCAGAAAACACCTGGCAGGGCAGATTTTCTGCCCTTTATCAGCCATTCACTCAAACAAGCCACCTCCCAGCATTCCAGAAGGTTAAAGAGAAGCATTCATACATGGTGTTTATGGCTGTAGTCATTCCTCTGGTATGATTCTTTCCCAAGAGAACAGAAGGCCTTTATCAAAGTGACAAGTTGCTTTGCTACACAGGACTCTCATTAAGGCCAGGATGGCTGCCACAGGCCACTGCTTCTACAGGGCCATGTGAAATGCATGAAATTCAACAGGATCAAGTGCAATGCCCTGCACTTGAATTGGAGCAATCCTCAACATCAGTATAGACTGGAGGATGAATTAATCAAGAAGACGCCTGCTAAGAAGGACTTGGGTGTGCTGAAGAATAAAAGATTGGACATGATCCAGTATTGTGTGCTTCCAGTCCAGAAAGTCAATCATCTCTATATATCAAAAGAAGCATAGCCCAGAGATTGAGTGAAGAGATTCTGCTGCTCAACACTTCTCTCATAACATCTGATCTGTAATACTGCATCCAGCTCTGTGATACCCAACACAAGAAAGACATGGCTGGATCTATTAGAGCAGGACCAGTGGAGGGTCACAGAAATGATCACAGAGCTGGAACACCTCTCCTCTGAGGATAGGCTGAGAGTGTGTTGGTTGTTCAATATGGAGAAGAGAAGACCCTGGAAAGACCTAATTGTGGTCTCTCAATACTTAAAGTGTGCTTATAAGGATGAAGAAGAAAGGCTTTTTGCCATGGCTGTAGTAAAAGAACAAGGAACAATATTTTTAAACTGTATTTAGGCTGGACATAAGGAGGAAATTTTTTTATAATGAGGTTGGTGAGACACCTGAACATGCTGCCCAGAGAAATTGTGTGCCCCATCATTGGTAGTGTTCAAAGTCAAACTGCATGGGGTGGAAGATGTCCTTTCCCATGGCAGGGGGTTGGACTAGGTGATCCAGACAAATTTCTCTACCCATCCAAACCAATCTATGAAACCTGTCCCAGAAGATAGTTGCTTGTATGTGTGTTATTTGAAAAGCAAGAGTTTAGTTCTTAAAACCATCATATAAACAACCTTTAAACAGCTGAAAGAATCTTTTTTTTTTTTTTTTTTTTTTTTTTTTTTTAATAAGAGAAGAAGGAAAGGATGATTTGCACTGGATACCAAAAATCACAAAGATGTGAGATACCTGGCCTTTGATAATGGTCTGGATAGCTTTGTTGATTTCTGTGAGCCTTATAAATTCCTTCAGAGTTTATGGCTAGGCAGCTTTAGCAGGTAATGTAGGAAGAGATTCCCCTACCAATCCCTTAAGCAAAATGTCCGTATATAAATGAAAAATGTGTTGTCAATTTTTGTTGATGGATTTGCAGCAAAATTATCCATAATACTGACACAAACAGAATAGTTCCAAATAAAATTTATGACAACAGTTAGTCCCAAATGCAATTAGATGTTTTTTCCAGAATGGAGTTTTGATGCAAATGAAAGCACAGTCAAGTTTTACTTGGTGATATTAAAAGAATATATAAAGGTAAGCATTATTTGTCTTTTAATTCTTTCTTATTCTATATATTTTGCATGTTGTTAAAAAAATGTTTTATCCATTGTTTTCTATTGCAAATTAAGTCATTATATTTTTATTCACAAAGCACTGTGATAATCAAACACTAATCATAGTGGAACTTTGAACTCTAATTGTAATTAGTAAGGAATAAAAGGGGGGTATACTTCATTAAGGTGCACCTTTACAGATGCAACTTATCATTGTGCAAAATATGAATTTCAAAGTCAAAACTATACCCAGAGATTTCCACATTAATAGAACTACAAACAACAAATTAAAATTAAAGTCTTGTGAAAATATGTTTTATTTATAATTTTGCCTTCTCATTTACAATAGTCTTCTAAGTTAAAAAGAATGTATTTCACAGATTGGAATCTGCCTTTAATACAGATATGTTCTAAATAAGTAGATATATGTAAACAGAAAAAATATGTATATTTATAAAAACTTAGAAATCATTTTAAAATGCAAAATGCTCTAATCTCTTCTTTTATCGAGAAGTCAGGTCAAGATCTTTTTCATTTAATAGAATATCCAACCTTTTCAGTGATAAAATACTACATTCTCCAAATATATCTCTCTCTGTCTTGTTACTGCTACTAATGCCCTTATCCTGAAACAATGATTTTAATAAATTGGTTTCCACATTCAAAAAGGCCTTGAATGAGTTCTGTTGCTGTTGTTACTATTCCTATCACTGTTGTTGTTATTGTTGCTATCTTCATCATCATCATCAAATCATTAGGATTATAAAGGACCTTGAGGATCATCAAGTGTGTCTGTTGACTCAGTTCTGCCATGTTCACCACTAGACTATGTCTCCATGTTCCACATCCACTCATTTTTTTAACTTCCAGGGATGGTGATTTTAACTTCCAGGGATGGTGATTCACCAGCTTCCCTGGGCATATTGCTCCAATACCTGACCACCCTTCCAGTGAAGAAACTTTTCCTCACATCCAATCTAAACCTTACCTGGCACAACTTGAGGCCATTTCCTCTTGTCCTGTCACTTGTTACCTGAGAGAAAAGATCGACCTTCACCTCACTACACTCTCTTTTCAGGCAGTTGTAGAGAGTGATAAGGTTGCATGGCAGAGAAGGATCTGAATTCAGAGAAGGATCTGAAAATTCCATTTTCCAAGATTGTTGGTGTAGTGCATAACACTGTAACTCGTGATGTGAACTCCACCTATCACAGAATCATAGAATCATATAGTAATTTAGGCTGGAAGGGGCCTTTAAGAGTAATTTACTACCATACTTCCAATACATAGCTAGGTGAATTCTATTATTTGGAAAATTCTCTTTCAATTCATAATCACAAAAGAACTTTTCAAGATTTTTAGACTGAATACCTCAAAATATTATTTTTTTCTCCTCTGTCTTTCCCTATAGGGTGTATAAACTGATTTGCCTTAAATCAGAAACTACATTTATTGTTTGTGAATCTCAACATGTACTAGAACATTTTATGTGTTTCACTGGACTGACTTTTTCCTTATTATCAGCAGAATATATACAACTCTATGAATAATAAAGTCACTAGGTTAAAAAATTCTCTGAAATAATTCTGAAGACATATAAAACATGGTTGTGGGAAAATCAGGCAAAGCAAATTCCACAGTACAAGCGTTTATGCAAATAAGACAAACCAAGGAAAGGCATTATTATTTGTTAGATCAGCTGTTACAGCAATATAAAACAGAAAAGCTTAGTGAAAGCACTCTGCAGAAAGACATGCCAAAATTTAATACATTTCCAAGATGGAGAAATAAATTTTCTTAACTCCCCAAATATCTTGTTGCAATGCTTTCTTTAACATGGGTCCAGTTACAAGTCTTGAAAGCATGAGCCAAATACCTTTTCCAAAAGACAATGTCAGGGAAGCACTTAGCTCCTTTCCCTGTCAGAGCACCAACCTCTACTGTTCAAAGTACTCTGCCAGTTACATCTTGCTTCCCAGACTCCTTGAGGGAAAGTAAATTCACTTACATTTAGATATCTGCAACTATCTATTTATCCTTCATAAAGATCTTCTCCATGGACATTAGGGACATATAGACACTTCCAGGATGTCTGATTTTGTTTGATTTTAACAGTCACTTGAGGACAATTTTTTTTCTCCCCTCCCTCCTTAAGTTTTTACAGGGATCTAGATGATCGTATAAATATTTAGCTGCAAACATCTAGCATGAGGTGGGATGATGCGCCCATTCTTATGCTGTAAATGTAAGGTATAAGGAATAATGATCGATATATGTAAGAAAATGGCACCCAAAGCCTGAGTTATCCTCTGAGTATTTTTGTTGGTTAGTTGGTTTTTGTTTTCATGTAAATAAGACAGTTTTGTTAACTGGAAGCACAACGCCTGTTTAGAGATGCAGATCTACTCATTATTTGCTGTAACATCTTTCAGCCAGAGATCTTCCAATCTTATCTTATATTTACTCATACAGACAAGATTGGGTAGGCAGGCAAAATATGGACAGAATCTTATCTGACAGAAGAGTGACAGCTGTCACTGGTTCCTTTGGCTATATTTATGCTGGTAAGTTAAAGCCAGAAGCCATGCTGGATGCTGGATTGAAATCCTGATTACTCTAAAATTATTCAGAATTTTCTTTGGCCAATTAGAAATCTCAAAAAAAATTCTAGGCCACAGATAACTCCTGATAAATAATTTCTGCATGTTTACGATTTACAAAGGAGGCTAATAATTTCCATTAAAGTCCTCTGTGTCAGCTGGCATTAGTATATAGTTGTTGTTTTTTTTTTTTCTGTAATTTGCTGGAAAAGTCAGATTTGCTAGAAAGAAGTGTTTGTTAGAGGTAGCAAGATAATAAAAATAATGTGGAAATGTATGATAAAAAGCGTGATATGTCACCTTCTCTTTGCTCAGTGTACTATTAGTATGATGACACATTAAAACTGTTACATGTTGAGTCAGATTTCTACAGATCTACATCACCCTGTTCCCAGATATGATTGTCTCATCAGCTTGATGTTTAGCAGCTGGCATTCAGATTGCAGTGTCAGGTTTTTAACGACATGCTAAAATACTAAGAATTCTATTGTTTTCCTACATTTATTATGTGCCAAACAGCATGTATTACATCTTACCATAGGCAAATGCTGCATAGCACAAAAGTAATTGAATGACAAATCCTAAAAAGGATTAATCAGACAGAGATTAAAATATCTTCTCCCTTTTCCTAAATAACAAATGGGCTTTAGGCTGTATTGCTTTTTCTTTCAATGGAAAAAAGAAGGAACTGGAAAATATAACCATAAGAGAGGAAAACTCTTGTGCAGTTCATGTCTTTATAGCCTCCTGGAGGAGACCAAATGCAGCAGATAAATTATACCCTTTTGGATCCAGTATGTTTGGGGATCATCTGTGGTTCTGTAAGAGAAGCACTAAAATGTGTTTATTATTAGTTAGTTTAGGCCATTAGACTGGCCACAGAATTAGGAGCTGGAGACTCTTTAACTTTGATCTGCAAAATCCTTAATAACCCTCTGCTGACATCAATAGAATTTAGTTTTTGGAGTTTACTGTCTCATCTATAAGAGAAGGATAATACTTATCAACCTCACAGGGATTGCATAGGATTAATTATTTAATAGTTAGATACTGATGTAAAAGCTAAAGTATTCTATTGCCTTCACAAATACTGAAATATGACACTGCCATCCTGAAGTATCTAGCTGAAGGTGAAAAGAGACAATGTCTGTTGTGTCAGCAGTAACACGCATGAGAAACTGCAGCATTTTGTTTTTGCTGAAGAAAAACTAGGTTTTCACAGCAGTAGCTTTACTCCACTTTGAGCAATTTATATCCTGTGTGTAGTTTGAGTAAATTGGTCATGGGAAAAAGACTGAAGAGTGCTAAACAGAACTTAGGGAGAGCAGTGCAGGTCACACAAAAGAAAAAGAAAATTGAGATTCACAGATTTGTTATGAGATATTTTTGTGCCAGATAATGCAAAAAGGATACGTTAATTGATTGGATCATTGTGTATTTTTTTCTTGTTGTTCTGAATATTGAAAATGTGATCAAATATAGCTAGTCCTTCATAATTTTTATACTGAATTCTTTTTGTAATGGAAACTTTCATGAACTGGACAGATGCAATAATGCACAAAATAGATATTTAAATTCAAAAACCTTGCATTTCATTATAGCTGGAAATAGATTTTTTTAATTGTTCCTCTTCAACCAGTTAGGTATTTGCCACTTTTCTGAAAAGTAGCTAGAGAGGAAATTGGTAATTCCTGAGATGTTTAATTTCTGGACAGCAGAAGAAATCTGATATAAGAGTACTGGTGAAGGTACAAGCACACTTTCGGTGGAGCAAAGTAGCTTTCCAGCACAGAGGTGAAGGCCAAGAGTTTTTTATTTTAAAAATATTGAAATAATAAAGTCTTGGACTAAGAATGAAGTGTAGCCTGCCTACAGGTAACAAGCAGGGAGTATGGCATAATTCTCTGTATGTAACATGTTGGTGCACTGGCCATTAGCATGGTGTAAATCTCCCAGCTTGAGTGGACAATCTACAGCCGGTGATTGCCTTCCACATAGGTTCATTTTGCTTTACTTTGGTAATGAGAAGGGTTTATTCATATTTTCTATTATCAAAATGCTCAAAGTAAGATCAACAGGGAATTAAAATCCTAACCCTGAATCTTCTAATATGTATGGGTAAATTTACATATCTGAGTAGCTGCATTGACTTCATTACAACTATTCACATGAGTAGTGCAAAATATAGATGCTTACAGATCCACCCTATGGCAGCATTTTCTGCTTCATGCATTTTACCACACTGAGTGACTAAAGGCGTAGTGTAAGTCCCACAGCTGTATGCAAACAGAAAAAGAACATTATAACTCTTGTTTTTCACTTTCCTTTCAAAGTTATATGAATATATTTTCAAAGTTGACAGAACGGTTTCATGCAGTGTTTTGCTGGTTTATATATTTATCCAGTACCAAACTCATTACCATCTCACCCTATGCACCAGTAAATTACATATAGCTCTGGTAAGATTTTCATTAAGCTGACTAAACAGCTTAAAAGTACAAAAGCTACTGTAACACTAATACTAATCATGTCTTACCAGTAGTGTGCTGTTGCATTGTTTCATGAGGCAATAATGCAATTCTGATATTGGAATAAAGTGTTCATTCTTCAGCCTCATAATTTGCGAACAAGACCATAACCTCAAAAAATAATAGAATACTGCTATTATCACTCAAGTATTACACCAGACATTCTAGTGTACCTGTTTATTTTAACTTTCTTAAAGTTCTATAGCTATCAGCCTCCCAGAATCAAAAAACTGCTCAAACTCACTATAAAAGTGCTTCCAAAGCTTGCTATTTTTAATTTGTTGAGTACCAGAGAGAAATCAGATTTTAAACACCAAGAAGTTTACACATATAACACAGATGAGAAATCTACTGGAAGAATATAAGGGCCATTCATTCATTCCATAAGTGTTGGACTTGATGTTCCTTGAGGGTCCATTCCAACCCAGAATATTCTGTGATTCTGTAAATTCTTATGCAATTATGCTATCCATAATCATTTCACCTGCATTGCCTAGTGGTGTGTGGGATTAAAGCCACATGCCTCCAACTGGCTTTAATGGAAATCAGATAGCTAAAGTAATTTGAAACTGAGACTCTGAGAAAAAATGTATAAAACACGGGAAATTATGATAATCCCATTACAAACTCACTCACCTCTTCTACCCTTCTCATAAAGATGATTGTCATGACAATTCACAGTCCTATCCTCTCTCTAGGGATTTACTGCTGAGCAAACAATGCATTAATCAGAACCCAATAAAATTATATTCTGTTTGCATTCACATTGCACAGGTATAAAAGTCTACTCAGAATGCCATGCAACACAGAATTAGAGTAATGGCTTTTAAAAGGTATATATAGACAAATAAACAAACCAGCAGTGTCAATAATACTTTGGAGAATAAATCTAATGTTAAAGGAGTAAGATTTTATCTTGATTTTCATTCATACAATTGTGGATTGTCAAAATTTTAAAAAATATTGTAAGATATGAAGGAAAAAGGGCATTATAGAGACATTTTTGACATCTGAGAGCATAAGCTTTGGAAAGGGTCTTTTAGAATCTTACTGTTGTTGCCTCGGGTAAGCGAGGCAGTGCGACCTGGTCAGGTGGGAGGCCACGGCGAACTTACAAGCTGGCCGGACAGACCACACGTGACGCCAATATGGTGAACGGTGGAATGCGATTTATTTCTCGTGTGCGTCCGCTTAAATAACCGCGGTGCGCCCACGTGGTTTTTTGACAGGTGATTGACAGGTGGGGTTGGAAAAAGGGGGCCCTGCCTCCTCGTACAGCCCGAGATCTTCCGGCCGGTTTGGGCTAACTACATTTCCCCCCTCTCCATGAACAATTGAACTTAAACATGTGTAAACATAACAACTGTAAACTGTGTAAGTAACCTGTTAGTAACATGCAAGTAAACCGAATTGTTAGTGAGCAGATGTTAGTTCTGCAGTCATTGGTGAAGATGTCTGCTAGTCGCACAGTCCAAGCTGGAGTGTTGGTTTCGGTTTGGCCTATGACAGCGCCGGTGACAAAGTTTCGGAATGCCCAGATGTGAGGCTGGTAAGGATGATTACCTGCGCCAAGATGAGCTGATGGCAGCGCAAAGCAGATGCACAGGAACAGAGCTGAGGGTTTGACTGGTGACCTGTAGCAGAAAACCTGCGGAAAGACACTTGAAGTGTGCGTTAGTCTTTGCTTGGCAAGACTGGTTTTATAGATTTCAGAGGACACCACTTAATAACGTCACCTTTCTTGACTGCTGCATACCCTCTACCGGTTACCACCAACTTCCAGCCCGCTTCCCACTCCCCTAATTCATTCTTTATTTCGATCGGGGGACCTTCTTTGACTGCCTCAGCAGCCCAATGCTTTTGTGAGGGAGCTCGATCTTGGTCTCCCCTGGGGAACTGGTTTAATGCCAACATTGCGGTTACCAGTAAACGAGGCTGCTCTGACGGAGGAATGGCACTGGTGAAACCTTCTGCTTTTGCCAAGGTTTCTATTTTGGATTTTAATGTTTGGCTGGCCCTCTCCACTATGGCCTGTCCGGTGCTGTTGTAAGGGATTCCCTGCTTTAAAACAATGCCCCATTTAGTGGCGAACTCTTGGACCGCCTTGGACACGAAGTGAGTTCCATTGTCTGTTTTTATCTGCTTTGGGATACCGAGCCAGGCCATGGCTGTCAACCAATGTTGGACAGTGGCTTTAGAGTTGGCTTTGGCGTGCTGAGTTCCTACAATCATGCCACTGAAGGTATCGACCGTGACTGCGAGCCATGTCCTTGGTTTCAGCAGTTGACACAGGGTGAAATCTGTTTGCCAGATCTCTGCGGCTTTTAGACTTCTAGGGTTGACCCCGCTAGACCACAATGGTGATTTTTGGCAATGAGGGCAGGTGGCAACGATGTGCTTGGCATCAGACATGGAGATGTTACATCGCTTGGCCAGCGCTTTTGCTCCTATGTGGAGCGATTCATGTAGCTGTCTTGCATCCCGTAGTGTCCAGAGACCTTTTGCTGCAGCATCAGCTTTGTCATTTCCTAGCTGGAAATATCCTTTGATAGGGCTGTGACTGTTGATATGGATGACTGTCACAGTGCCTTGTCGTGAGTGCAGTGCTTCTTCAATCATCAGAGCAGCTGATGAGATGGAGATGCCTGGGTGAGACATTGCCTGACAGAGTTTTGCTGCAAACATTGAGTCGGTGACTATGTTAAGGTGCTCGGTTTGGAAAAGACTACAGGCTAGCACTATTGCAGATGCCTCCAGCAGCTGTACTGATAGAGATTGGTCTTTCATTTTTACACATTGCCACTTGCCTTGGTCTTGCCACACAACTGCTGCCGTAGAAGTCGTTGATGATGCGTCTGTGAATACTGTTGGGCCAGGCATAGGGCGATCCACAACTTTGGGTGGTAGGTCGATGTCCACCGTAGCAAGTAGCTGGATCCACGGAGGCTTGGCAGCGTAGCAGAGTTCTCCTCCGAATCCGAACAGGGCTAATGCTAGATGCTCTGATAAAGTGACGGATGCAGTTGGTATTTGTTTCCGGAACGGGAGATGTATTTTTGCAGGCTCAGTACCCAGATGGTTCAGGGCGAACTTCCTACCTTTCATAATTAGGTTTCCGAGGCATTCAACACCTGGGGAAAAGGCTCGCGAAGTTCTCCCGAGGACTACCCATTGTATCGGCTTGGCTGCATCAGTTGGTCCCTGAGCTAATGCTCCGACTCCCCCTTCTTTTGTAAAATGTACGTACAGGTCTACAGGCAGGCTGGGGTTCCATCTGGACAACGCAGCGATGGATAGCTGTTGTTCGATGTAGTCAAGCGAACGAGTAGCTTCTTCTGAGATGTTCTTAGGCTGCCATGGGTGTTTACCTTTGAGAAGGGCATACAGCGGAGACATGACCTCTGGGGGAATGAGAACAGTATTTCGCAGCCACTGTAATGATCCCACTAGCTGTTGAGCATCGTGCAGCGTCTTCATGTTACGTCGGATTTTGATTGTTGGAGGTGATACATAGGAACTGTTTATCTTCACGCCTAGGAACGTGACTGAGGGACCCTTTTTTATTTTTGCTTCTGCTATTTCAAAACCGTTCGCTATCAGTGCGCTCGAAACAGTCATGACAATGGTATCGACCTGCTGAGGTGAGGCAGCTGCTATCAGGATATCATCCATGTATTGAATGATTGTGGCTCCTGGATTTTGTGATCGGACTGGAGCTAAGGCTCTGCTCACCACAATTTGGCAGATGGTTGGCGAATTGATCATGCCTTGCGGCAAAACTTTCCATTGGAACCTGAGATTAGGTTGCTGACCGTTCGGGAATGTGACTGAAAAGGCGAACCGTTCTTTGTCATCTTCATGTAATGGTATAGAGAAGAAGCAGTCCTTGATATCAATTACTGCACAAGGCTGGTCTGTGGGGATAAACGAGTTACCAGGCAGTCTTGTTTGCACGGGACCCATCGGTTGAATCTTCTTGTTGATGGCCCGTAGGTCATGCAAGAGACGAAAGCCTTCGCCGCTGCGCTTAGGGATCACAAAAACAGGCGTGTTCCAGGGTGAAACAGAAGGTTCGATGTGGTTCTTTTCTAATTCTCTCTGGACCAATTTTAAAAGGGCAGACATTCGAGGCTCGGGTATGGGCCACTGTTCGACGTACACCGGATCAGAAGATTTCCAGGTTAATTTAATTGGGAGTGACGGGTACGCCGCAGTGGCCCTGAGGGTAAATTTGTCACCCTCATTCCTAGCATTACTTGAGCATCTCTGCCTAATAGTGGTGGAGTGTTAGATAGGACATAGGCACGGGCACAAACGTTTTTTTCTGGTCCATCTTTGGCGTACAAAGTTATTGAAATTAAGTCTATGCTTTTTTGGGCGCGTTGGACTCCTCTGACACCGAGTACGGTTGCAGCATCTTCTAATGGCCAACTTGGAGGCCAGCGTGTGTCTGGGATTACTGTGACATCGGACCCAGTGTCCACAGTGAAGAGAAGGGCTTCGGAAGGTGTTCCACTCCAGCAGGGGTGAAGTAATTGGGCCGCTGGCTGTCCCAGCGGGGAGAGAGACTCATGCCTGAGGAAGGCTGCCAGTATGGCCTCTGTGTCTGAACTGGTGTCTGAATCATGACTAGGCTCCTCACTAGTGGAGCAGTGTCCCTTGTATTTAAGTTCTTTCCACCACCCCTCCCGAGCCGGCTTTGAGGCCCGCTCGGCCTCCTCCTCCTCCGAGGGAGAGGAAGTGGACTGGTCAGAGACTTCCTGTGTGCTGTGCTTTTTGATCCGGCTCCGCCCTCTGGGTTTCTGGTGGGCAGGTGTGCCACTCCTCCTGCTCTGCCTCCCTTCCAGAGGCATCTTTGCTTTATTTGGGGAACTCGTCCTCTGACTGGGTTCCGATTCCCCCTCCCCTCCACGGGCCGCACCTCCCTCCCTGTGGTCTCGTCCACGCATGTCTGTGGTGGGAAATGTCATGGGGCCCCGCCCTTCTTCTTCTGCCTCAGCGCCATTTTGTGGCGCATACGGAGGTGGCTTTAAGTTAATTTGTTTTAAATCTGCACCCGCAGTATCTTCTTTTGGGCTCAAGGGGTCACCGCGAACCTCCGACGCTTCTGAATCGACCGCGGGATGGGGTTTGGGGACAGGGGATAGGGACCGCGATTGTGAGGGGTTGTTAGTTTCAAGCGCCTGATCTTTATCTGCGCAAGCATTTTCAAACGCCGTTTAGGTGGTGGCGCCGACTCCCAGTTTTGGAATTAATCGCAGGCATTGCTGGGCTGCTGCCCACGTTTCCTGCTCCTCTAAAGCTTTCTGTAGTGCCTGCATCACCTTGCCCCAGCTTTTAAGATGTTTGCTGGTGTTTGAACTAATAACGTCCCTTGCAAGGGCATTTGTGCATCTGTCCCAGCATTCTGAATGTAGAATGTCGACGGGACGATCTATAGCTCCCAACATTAAAAGCTGCTTAACCGCAGCAGTAAAATCTTTTCCTTTACATTTAATTCCCCACTGTACATATACTTCAGAAATTACCTTGCCTAGCTGTTCCATGCTGGTGGTACTGAGGGCGTCCCCTCCACCGGAGTCAACCCGCTGCTCCGGTCGCCTCCCCTTCCCAGCGTGTAACCCATCTCCCGGAGCGCACACGCACCCGTGTGTCGAGGGGCGCTCTCGGGTTTCGGCACCACTATGTTGCCTCGGGTAAGCGAGGCAGTGCGACCTGGTCAGGTGGGAGGCCACGGCGAACTTACAACCTGGCTGGACAGACCACACGTGACGCCAATATGGTGAACGGTGGAATGCGATTTATTTCTCGTGTGCGTCCGCTTAAATAACCGCGGTATGCCCACGTGGTTTTTTGACAGGTGATTGACAGGTGGGGTTGGAAAAAGGGGGCCCTGCCTCCTTGTACAGCCCGAGATCTTCCGGCCGGTTTGTGCTAACTACATACTGTACAGGTTTGAAATGCACAGTTTTGAAAACTTCTGTACTGTGAAAATTCTCACTTGTTTGGTAGTTCTAGATATGCCAGTACTACCCAAGATGAAAGCACAGTTATATATTGGTGGACCACAGGTGTTGAAAGTCATGTAGAAATTACCTGAATGTTTTACTTAAAATTTTCTCTGACAGGTTTTGTTTCCCGATTTTTTCTGGAGTTTCAACACTTCTGATGTCATCTGTTTCACCATTAACCTGAATCTAACTGATCATGATAATGTTTATTCCCAAAAGAAGAGTTCTGAAAGAGAATCAAAATAATTCCACTTTCTTTTTTTACTTGGACTGAAATAAGGGAACACTCATTTTCTTCATAAACTTACATGCCCTTGCCTGTAGAAGAAATCACCAGTGTTTGGAAAATCTGGAGAAAACCTCACAGACCTAGGCTTAAGTAAAATTTGAAGTTATGGTTAAGCAATGTACTTTTTTTGTGTACTCTTTATGTCAAATTTCACAGTCTTCTTCCATTGTGTTTACTTACAGTAATAAAGAAAAAAAAAAAAAAAAAGGAAGCTGTTTCTTTTGGTTTCTTTCTTTGTAGCTTGAACTTTGAGATTAATACTTTGGATTTTCTTCAGGACTGCATATAATCATAAGATTATAAAACAAATTCAATTCACTGAGTAAGTTTTAAAATTCATTGCACTTCAAAACAAGCCAGTAAATCTAGATTAGAGTTTTATGTGCACAAACCAACACGAGATACTCAAAGAAGCTAATATTTAGATAACTATATTGATGGTGGATAATATTGATTTGTAAGGTATTTGTACCATATGTCATATGTATAATTTTTCAATTCTGATTCAAGTATTTTCTTGTTATTGCATTGTAGATAACCAAGATTTGGGGGGCACTTTTTAAAGGTTATCATCAAGAATTCCTGTGTATAATTCAGAATACTTGTATATGTCTATAAAGAACTTAAATATTTTATTTTATGCTGATTACATTTGGTATATAGGTTATGGAAAATACTTAAAGTCCATTGTATACTTTTTTAAGAGGCAAATGCTAATAAAGTCTTAAGAACTGGTAGATCAGTTTTGTAATTTTGTTCATTACTTTAAGATTTCTGGATAAAAGGTTTTATCTTGCTTATCATAAGTCCATATTAGAAATGTTTAAGTTATTTTAAGAGACGTTCCAAAACAGTGGAAATCTTTAGGGAAAAGAAAAGTTATGGTGGGTTTTACTAGATAGTTCCCATTTTTACAAGCATATGTTTGCATTTTATAACAAATTATTTCTTGTCCAATGCTACATTGCTTACTTTTTTTTTGCCTTTTCAAATTTATCAGCAAGTTTATTTTTTAGAGAGAAAAGAGGATTATAATTCTGCTTAAAATGACTCACAGTAAACTAGCTGACAGAAATAAAAAGTACATATATAGAATGTTTTTGCATCAGCTGAGAAATGTCTCATGTAATTGAGTTTGCTGCATGAACTCCCTTTAGGTAATTGAAGTCCTGGCATAAATCTTCTGAAATTGAGAAGTTTTTATGTCTACTTATATACTCAGTAAAATGTACATAGTTTGTGGTTGTGTAAGTCAGTGTGGGCAATCACTGCAAGAAAATGAGACTCACCAGTGAGCAGAAAAAGAGTTCTGGGAGACAAATACTGGGGAGGCCATAAGCCTGGGTTGAATACTGGAGAGATCAGCATGTGTGAAAGTTCACTGCTGGAGAGACCAAGGCAGGAGTGGTGGGTTAACCTTGACTGTCTAACAGACCCACCTAGCCAATTTTTTACTCTCCCCTCAGCAAGATGGACAAGAAAAATGAAAGTACCATGTATCCAGACACTCTTTAATTAGTGTCTTGTGCAAAACAAACTCAACTTGGGGAAGATTACTTTCATGTACGTCAATAAAAACAGATCAGGATAGTAAGAAACAAAGACAAAACTAAAAGTATCTTTCCTCTACTGCCCATTTTCCCCCAGAGTTACTCTTCACTTTTCACTCCTTCACACTTAATTTTTCTGTCTCCTCCCTTCCTCCATCATGAATGGTTTATGGGGATAAGTTATGGTAGTTCAGATCAGTTAATAACACTTCAGCTTTGCCACACTTTGTTCCTCTTGCTGTTTCCCTATTCCAGAACGGGATTCCTCCCTTGGAACACAGTCCTTCAGCAACTTTTTCCTATGCCATACATAATTCAGTTTTCTCCTTCAGTTGTTTTTTGAAGAAAAAGGAAAAAAAAAAAAAAAAAAAAAAAAAAAGAAAACCAAACTACTATTGTTTTTTTTTTTTTTTTTCATGGACTAATTTTTTTTCTTTTTGAAGCAGTATATGGATGGATGGCTTGCTGCTTTATCTAACACATTATATGTTGTCTTACAGAAAATTGTTGTTACAGACAATATTGTGAATTTTGACATCATATTCATAATATTTAAAAATGAAAGCTCTGTATATATGATTCCCAAAGCCAGAAACAAACACCCCTCGTTATGGCACCCTGAAGAAATCAGATTCTTAGACCTTTAAACAAGCTGAGTGCATATCTTTAGCAAGGACCCCAAAACTGCAATATTATATTGTTAGAACATTAAGTGGATTTCAATTATACTAATATCTAATTGTGGAGAACAAAACAGTATACAGTAAGATATGCTATTTTAGATGTGATGTAACTTTTCATTTTTAAATTAAGGAAGTAATACACTAAAAATATAGATAATTTCTCCCCTGTTAAAGAAAGTCTCGAATTACTGTATTTTATTTTATAGTCTCGGATGCAATGATTCTTCCTACACTTATTATTCTTGTTTATTTTTTCTTGACTTTTCTTCAAATCGTAACTTGGAAAGATATTGGTATTGGTGACTTTCTTGTACTTCTAAATATTAAGGTTCAGTATGAATTTATGTGTGACTTTTTCATTTACCATTAAATTCTTCCTGGATATTCTATAAACCATGTACTTCAGCTATCTGAAATAGAATTACCTTTACAGATTAGTAGCCTTTATTCATGTTCTAGTTTACTCCAGCTGAGTTAAACTTTACTGGCAAGCTAGTCCTTGGCTTCTCTGGCTATTAGTTCCACAACCCTACAGGTACTAGGGAAGCCTGTAAACAGAGAAAAGGTTTGAAAATTAATACAGAAATCTATCGTAAAAACAGATTCTCGCTTATTTTTAACTTTATAGTACTTTTATATCTTTAGCAACAATGAAATAAAGTAATATTGTCTTTGGATTGTTTTACACAATTGATCCACAATCTGCTGGGTAATTCTTATGCTACTATTATCTCTTTTGCCCTGCACTAGAAAAAGAAATTGGCAAAAGATTTATACTCTTCATTTTCATCTTCTTAATTTTAATCTTCTTGTCCTATCTTTGGTTCATGCTGTGCCTGTCCAAGAACTTAAAGCCAGAAATTAATAAACTGGTGTTTGTATCAGATATATATATTTATTTTCTTGTTGTGAAATGAGGAAATTCTACCAAAGAAAGATGTTAAGACTTAACAGCCACTGTTTAACACGAGGAAAGAAAAAGGGGAAAGAAAGAAGGGACTATTCACTTGGAAAATCATCTTACTCTGTTAAATTTATACATGTTGATATCCAATGTCATCCACAGTAATATTTCCTCTGTGTTTGTCATCCGTGCACATGTAAGTTAGTGTGCTGCTTTTAAAGATTTACTTTTGTCAAAAGTCATCTACAGTTGATCCTATTGTTCAACAACTATCCTACTACATATTTGAGCAGGTACATGCAGCAAAGTATACTTGAACTGGTAGAAGATTCTTTTGCAAAGGCTAAGATGCAAAAGTATCTTTTCTTTTTCTTTTTTTTTTTTTTTTTTTTAATAGTCATATCCATTTTACTTACTTTGAGGGGATCATGTGGTAAACAGAGTTTGTTTGATTTGTTTTTAATACAGATTTACACATGGAGAGTTATTTTGGGATATTTTATTTTAATAGATTCTACATACTTACATTTAAATTAAATAAAACTTACCCAGGGTTTCTAAATAACATAACATTGAAAGTAAGTAGATGTACCCTATGCTGTGAATCAAAAGCTAGGATGTCAATATCATGCATGACAAGTAGATTACATATTTTTAATATATAATTCTCTAAGGATAATGGAATTTTTTTTTATCTCGGAAGCTATTTTTCAACCAAGTCTAAATGTCACTTCATCAGTTTTCTATCTGCTGTAATTTTCTTGATAAGCTCACATAGATTTTCTTTTAGCTTTTTTGTGTGCCATTTGACACTGATTTTTTTTGTTTTTTACAAAGTCATGAATCTGTATGAAAAATGTACTCAAATATAGAGCTGTTAGTATGTATTTTCTAAGACTTTTTTTTAACATAAAATTTAGCTGTTTTCTTCTCTTACTGTGTAAGAACAGATAGTCAAACTTTTGATGAAAACATTGATTCATTATTAATTTCTAGAGATTTTGACCTGGAAGTCTCAACTTCTTGGTATTTTTTATTTATTTCTTTGTAGCAGCTGTTTTGACATGATTTCATGATTCATATTTCCTAAGTGTAATATAAAATTGAAGACAACTCTAAGTCCCATGGAAATAAGAGTGTCCAGAGTAAAAGTACTGACAACTTGGAGACAGAAGGAAAGGAAGTGAGAAAAAAGTGATATATTTGTACATGAAAAATGACTCCCATCTCTGGTGAAACAATAAAAATTATATTGACTGCACTTCAAAAATCTCTTTCTTAATTAAAATTACTTTATTATTTTTAAAACTGTTAAATAAAACAAGAACATGTTCAGTATTAGGAGAGGGAAATGCTACTCCTCCCCTCAAATCCCCAAAAATTGGAAAATAAGTACTGAAAATAAGGCTCAGACATGCAGGAAATTAACTCTGCTAAGACAAACAGCGTGCTTTATTCAAAAGGGAACATTTAAAAAATGAATAAGTACTAATTCTCAATTTCTTTTTTTGCTTTAATCATCACAAGTATTAAACTGTGAAAAGCTCAGGGTAATTATGTTATCAAGTTCAGATAATGAAATATAGACAGGATTGAAATGTTCTTCTTATGAACCAAATGATAGTAAGATGGGGAAATCTACAGAGGACATTTTAGAAAAAACAGTGGTAAGAGAGGAATGTAAATATTCCAGAAACAGACAAGTGCTACTAATCTGAAATTACAGGTAAAAATAATTAAGGTCAGTATTATCACCACTGTATTGCAGCAAGACCTTTTAAGAGTTACTGGGCACATTCATGAAAATCTACATGTTGTATATGTTAGCAAAATTCCAAGAATAATCAAAAGCGTGAAAAATCTGATGTCATGAAAAATACTCAATTTATTACACAAATATCTAAACACAATGTTGTTTTGTTTAAACTATCTGACTTAAATAGATGATGAAATAAGTACCTAAGACTGGAAAAATGCAGACAAAATATCTGTCTCTGGACAAAGAGATAAAAACTCTCTCAGCAATATTAACACAGACAGCTTTCTAATGAGAATATATGGAGCAAGAATAGCAAGAGGAATTATTAATAAACATTTGTATAATAGTGATGAGATCAGCATGAGGCAATTCTCAGAAATGGATTACATTAAACCACTGTGTTATATAAAAAAATCTAAGACCTTATGGTTATTGAAGAACTCGAAAGAAAAGCCTTTCACATATCATGTCTGTTACATCTTAACACTGGTAATGTTTTGTCACTATGTTACACAGCAGTCTTAAAAGCAAGGCAAGGTCCTGTAAATAATATTATTAGACACTGAATATGAAACTGTCTGTTAAAGAATAAAAATATATTGGTTACAAACCTTAAGAAAATGAACAGAATTCTTGCTAGAACTATTGGATTTTAACCTTACCTATTGGACAAGTAATTGATTTGATATGTGTCCCATTGCAGTATTTTCAGCTCTTAGTCATGCAGCTACATATGTAGCTGTTAGAAGAGAACTAAGGATGAAATTAGCCTGTAAAAATTTAAAGCAAAACAATTTTTTACCATCTTATACAACGATGTAGTAAAATAAACTGTATAGTACTGATGAAAACATTATTTTTGTAGCCTCCTGTTTCAGAGTTGGAACTTTAATGAGTTTAGCAACTTACACAGTTTAAAAATCTGTCGTTAATTATTTGAAATAAATCTAATTCATAAAACACCCTCCCCACTCTGCTATCTGCTACCTATGAATAATGTGCACAATTCAACATCAAAACTATTGCTGTTTCAAATTTTATCACTGCTGCACTCTCACAACTCGGTTCTCTAAAACTTGCCAGTCATTCAGAAAAATGAACTAGCTCTTTGTTGTCTTATATTTGGTCTAAAAAGGTGTCTATTAATTGTCTTATAATACATCTGTAATTCTTTTCCAAGAGGAAAAGATAGGATAGTGAAGATTGCTTTTTTATAAAGGATCTGGTTGTCATTGTTTTACTTTATAAAAATGTTCTTGTAAATTTATATTTGCATCAAGAAAAACTAGGCCGGGGGGATTTCAGAAATTTGCTTTTTCAGATTTTTCTCTCTTGTGACTCTTCAAATATGATTCAAACCAACCCAAAGTAACCCATTTAAATACTGTTTTCATTTCAGAAATAGAGATATTGCAAGGTATGACCACAAAGGTCCCTCAAAAAAATTCAAATGTTGAACAACAAAAATTTTTTAAAAATATTTACTTTGGTCATAGGTTGGCATTGGGCATTTTAATGGAAAAAAAATTGTATTTAGACTCTTGAGCAGATGGACTAAGTTTATCATTGGCCAGTAAGTGCCATGACCTAAGAGATAATGTATTTGGCCATGTATGGAAAATTCGTCTCAGTTGGAATAAGTATGGCTGGTTTCATTGTATCTCTGTTATATGCTGAAGAAAAGACTGTGTCATCTAATTACAATTAAAAATGCAATTTTCATACCACTTTAACTCTTTGACATTAAGCCCTTTAGTGCAAAGGTGGATATTGATATAAATATGGATGTTTTAGGGAGCAGACTGGGAGTCTAGTTTTGTCAGTCACTGATATGTCAAATTAAAGATGTTTCTGGTCTCATGACCATTGGATCCTTTACTCCAGAATGTCTCCGTTGCAAAAGGCAAAAAAGTGTCTCACATTGCTATATATCTGCCCAATGCATTTTTATATTGTCTTGCTTTTAATTCCATCAGACTGTGGCAAAACTTTGGTGAGGGCTCAATTTACTAGGTACTGATTTAAAAAAAAAAAAAAAAAAAAAAAAAAAAAAAAAAAAAAAAAAAAAAAAGAAAAAAAAGGCAGGAGGAGCATCTGCTTGTGAGTCATTTTTTCTCTAACTTCAGAAGACAGCTAGATGTAAAAGACCAGGAGTCCCTATGGATGCCTTAAAGCTCCTGAACATGTGCTGTACCAATTATAGATTGAAAGAAAATAACTCAACAAGCCTCTTGCCTTGTTTTCTGTTGATTTCAGTGAAAATTAAACACTTATTCTTGGAGAAATTTGTTTTTCCCCAGTGCTGAAAACATAAAATTCAAGCCAAATACACTCTAAAATATATGGAATGGTTCTCTCCTTGTAGATTTTTAGTTTTTATCTTTTTTTTTTGCATACTTCTGCTACCAAGACAGGGATTTTGCTTTTTTAATGGTCTTGCTGAACAACAGCTCTGGAATAAATGTAGAAGGTACCGATAAATTTAATATTGACTTCCAGAAGAGAATTTATTTTGTTTGCATAACAACTAAAGGAAGGGTCTGCTGAAAGATGCAGCCAGGTTCTTCTAATGCTGCCCAATGACAAGACCAGAGGCAATGGGCTCAAAGTGAAATAGGAGAGGTTCTCTCTGAAAACCAGGAAACACTTTATTCCCTGTGAGGGTGACCAAGCACTGTCACAGCTTGCCCATCTGTTGATTAAAATATCAATTCTTTGAGATGCTGAAAGAGTGTTTAAAGATGACCTTGGCCCACTGGCATTAGGTGACTCTGCTTGAGTGGGGGCATTGGACCACATGATATCAGAGGTTGTCATGGTTTTAGCCTAGCCAGGGCTCAGCCCCACACAAACACTCTCTCACTCCCTCACAGTGGGATGGGGAGAGAATCTGAAGAGTAAGAGTGGCAAACTAATAGGTAAAGATAAGGACAGTTTAATAGGTAAAACAAAAGCTCAATAACTCAAATAATTAATTCAATATTAAATATTCAATAAATAACTCAAAGAATTCATTCATCCCTTTCCATGGGTAGGCAGGCGTTCAACCATCCCCAGGGAAGAAGACCATCATGCATAACATGACTTGGGAAGACCAACACCCTAATTCTGAAATATCTCCTTCATCTTCTTTCCCAGATTTTTTTGTTGTGCTAAAACCAGCATATAGGTCCTTTCCAACTTTAATTCTATAATAATATCTAATCATAGTTCTATGATTTATTTTATTAAAAGACTAAAATATTAAAAAAAAAATAATGTAAGGTTCAGAATCATGCTTCAATACTTTAATTATCCTCTGCCTTTGACAGCCAAAATAATTTAGTTGCAAATAAAAACTCTAGTTTCAGTAAAGAGATTCAAATGTTTTAATTCCAGCAAGTAAATCTGTTGAGATAGTTGTCTAGAGAAAATTAAGATGATGTTTAAGAGAAGGCAGAGAGAGCCCTTTAAAAAGAAAAAAAAATTATTTTATTATATTATGATTTCTTACAAAGCAAGACTGGCCTTTTCGCTGATCAAGCTATATCTGAATAAACTGAATGCAATAGACATTTAATCCCATGTAGGGGTCAATCCCTGTGTCTAAATCAGTCTCACAACGATCCTAGACTTCTGTGAATACTACAAGACTAACAACGTGCTGCCTCCATTCAGCAGCATAAGCTTTGCTGAGGTGTGCAGCAAGACATTCACAGAGTCATGCAGTAAGACATTCAAATTCATCAACAAAGTACTCTGGACAGTGACTGAACACAAATTTCCTGAACTACCAAATTAACTTGGTTTAGTTTAGGGTAGAGGCTACTGAAACCATGGCAAATTTCAATGACTGTAAGACCAGAAAAGAATATATGATGTTCTAAAGTAACCTTGTTTTTCTCATGGTTCATAAAGCCTATATGCAGCCTATCAAACCAAAAACTGAGCAAAACAAGACTTTTCACTTAATTGTCAGGCATAAATGAACCAATTTAAAAAAAAAAAAAAAAAAAAAGGTAACAAAACATACTGGAGAAGAAATTTCCTCCAATCACAAAAAGCAGATTAGGTGAAGAATTTCGTATGATCCCATGTAGACCAGATAAAACATTTCACCTGCTGCAGAAGAGGATACAAATCCATAAAAGCTCTGAAAACACCAGATGGGTCCCTTCTAAGATTGTAATTCATGCATAAATTCAACTCCCAAGTCTAATATGACAGGATTCAGATCACAAAGTAAAGAACAAATATAGATATCTACATGTTTATTGTAGTCAGGAAAGATCAAGATGCTGAATCTTGCCTATGAATATACTCTAAATCCCATTTGTTATAATCTTAGGTAACTCAGCCAGCCTGTGCACAGCTGCAGATTCCCTGTGGGTGTAGTGCTATATCTGCCAGCCACATGGGTTATCTCAGCTATTTTGGAGCATCACAGATATGCCTGTGTTTAGACAATTTAATTAAGTCTTTTACCCACATACTAAGTTTGGTTTTGTGCACCTCACATTTCTCCAAATCTGGAATAATTTTATGTACTTCTCTGAAGTGCAGTAGTTGTAGCAATTCCACCTTTTTCATGTCTTGAATTCCAAAATTTGAGAAGACCTAACAATAGTCTTATCAATATTGTGCCCCTCAAATTATCTTGCATCACAGTCATTGCTACCTCTAGCAGAAGCAGAGGATGAAGTAATAAGACAAAGTTTAAAGAATTGATACAAGGAAATAGTTAAAGATTTTGTTTCTTGAAATGGTACAGATGTTGATATAAGAAAACACCCCTAACATTATATTTCAAATACTCTTTACCAATTTGCAGCATTACATTTAAGTAGATGATATGAGAAAATATTTGCCATCTTTCCATATGCAGAGATTTATACTTATGAATTCCCTCAGAGCAATGTGGGCGTAGATGTCAACTAAGATATGAATTATAGATCACTGGTTAATGATTTTAAAAGACTTCTTACCAAGTCAGTGCATACTGATGACTTGATTAGATTTGCTAATGTACCTCTTTATGTTCTCTCTGGAAAGCTCCTGTATTTTCTCAGATTGTGAACTGAGTTTATTCTAAACCTTCGATATTATGACCTACAGTAAGCTGCCATTACAAGATAAGTGAACATGATAATTTTCTTTTCTTTTCTTTGTTTCAGTTTGTGTCTAAGATGTACTTTATTTACATACCCCAGACTGCAGTTTTATAGGCAAGGTGCTTAGTAAAACTATCTACATTTTTTTTTGCACAAAACTACTGTAAAACGAGTACAAAATGAGTAAAAAATAAATAGAAAGCTGAGTTTGTGGGTTGTATTTACTGTTCTTGGGAGAACATAGTAAGACAACACAGGAACATCTTTTGAATTCATTACTGCTGATTAAATTTTTAATATTACAAGGAGCTTCAAATAATACCCAGACAGAAAGAATAACAAATAAGTTAAATATTAAGTTACAATTCTAACTACTAGGTACAAGGATATGTGTCTATAACAGTGCAGAAAGAAGAAAAAGATATACTGAAGAAAAAGCTTATGGTAGATGCTATGAATAAGAGGACTCACGAATGAGGAAGATTAGGCTGCTGAGGAGAATACAAATGCTGTTGTGGAATGTGTAAGAGCACAACCTAAAGATAATCCTCAGCAGTGATAAAACTTCTCCTCACAAACTGTATCACATTTTGGGAAACTTATTTCAGCTTATGCATTTCTAAGACGTGAACCAATTTTTAAAAGTTCAGAGTGAACACTGTTCTAGAAATTTTGATTTTTGAGTAAAAACTGACAAAAGTCACTTTAAATACTATAACTAGAAACTAAGAGGATTCTTTGCTACTTTTCAAATATGTTAAACATATGTTCATTAAAATGAACTGTTTTCCTTTCCTTTATTGGCTTGAGAAGAAATACTGGGTTGCCATTAAGTTCTTTTTTATAACATACCACCCTAGCCTTTGAGCTTAAGAGGAAAAGAGTATTTTTCTCCTTCAAAGAGGAAGGGTGTAACCTGTTCTCTGTAACACTGAAAAGGACAATAGGCTAGGGTGGGGGAAAGACACATGGGGAATGACACACACCAAACAGAAATGAATCAGTGGGCAATCTAGAGTTGTTGTTTCTTGTGTTGAAGAACAGAATATTATGAAGAACACAGCACCAAATATTGGTTTAATAGCCAGTTGTCTATGGTAGGTTATGAGAAAAAGGCACCCTGTGCACTTTATGTAGGATGAAGAAAAATCACCATAATTGCAAAGCCAAGTATTTATGGTTAGTAAAATTAAATTTTTAAAAATCCAGTCAAATTATTATTATTAGTCTCGTACCAAAGTTATAGTCCAAATTTTCTAATTATTGCAGCTCATTTCCAATAACTATGCCTATAAAACTGATGTAAAGTTTTCTCTTTCCTCTTTTTTATGCACACCCTTCCTACAGTCCTCTGGGTTCAAAAGAAGATAGAGGGCTTGAGCGAGTCATTGCATCCCAAGTTATTTCTCAAAAGAGCTTAATACTGATGATTTCTTGCTCCTGACTCTGCTTGGAGTGATTTCTTTTTATATTCTGTAATGTGTATTACACCTTAACCTCCATCTTCTTGGGTTCAGCTCACAGTTTTAAATCCACATAGACTATGTATGATGTGATTTGCTTATTACATTGGATACCTCTCCCCCTTTCTCTCTATTAACCTTGAAACAAATTATAATTAATTCCCAATTTAAGGAATTTAAATTGTTTTTCTTTAATAACCAGCAATTGATCGTTGTTGGAGGGTCTGGGGTCTCTGGATTCATCCATTATTTTGTACTTTCAAGGCCTTTGCTACCATTTTAAGCTTGTACTTTTGGGAACACCTGATAAATTCCTTTTTTTTCTGTAATGGCCCTCAGACTGTGGCTTCCTGATATTACAGTTAACCTGTATTAGAACGGCTTTGTCTGAAATAAATGTTTCATTAATAGTTATTCTATGCAAACAATTACACACTGGAAGTCACATATACTTACAGACATGTACATATAATTATAGAATGCTCTGGTAACGGCTTGCCACCAGAATCTGGTAGTTAAAAGAATTATCCATGGTGTGTTATCAGAACTACTCTACAATAGTAATTATAGCTAGTTATAGTAGGAATAGGATTAAATGCATTTTGAAAGTGTCTTTTAACACTATAATTCTGTTGTATTCTCTGTGCCATAATGATGGACTTCTGCCTCTAAGTTAATTATTCAGGTGAAAAAAAAAGGATATGTAGTAATAGGTTAATAATAAGGTAATGTTCACTCCTATTCCAGCTTGTATTTCTAATGGGATTAGTAACTGTTGAAAGAGCTATGATAGCAGGAACTAGGCTGTATGAGGACATGTGTTATGCTACAGCAGGAAGCCAACACTGTCCAAGAAGGATTATGGTCTAATTTTATATTATTCAGTGATGAGCTGGGAAGAAAATCTTATCTAGAAGAGATTTATTTCCATCAAAATGTTCTAAAATTTTACGAACTAATCTGCAAGACTTCTTTTTTCTTTGTTTGTGTTGGGACATTCAATTAGTGCTTTTTGCCCAGCGTATTGAACATTATTTCTTTCTATTCTCATTAGAATGATTACTGTATTGCTATAAATTAAAGCTTCCATCATCTTCTGTGAAGAGTGGGTGCATGCAGCAAACATTTTTATGAACAGTTTTGCAAAATGACTTCTCAGTTAAAATCTACAGTTAAAATCTGTTAGCACTTTGTGTTGATGTGCATGGGCTCTCCCATCATTACTTGAATGGGTGCGCCCATGACGTGGGCATGCATTGCTCTGGGAGTGGCAATAAACCTTATGCCACTTCAAAAGAACACACCACGTGTAGTAATTGGAGAAAAATTCAAAGCTGTACTGATGTAACCCGACATGAACTCTTAGGGAGCAACAGCTAGCTCACCCATCTGAAAGGATTGCCAAGACAGTATCTGAATTTTTGCCTGTGTGACAGCATTTTTACTCACATACTGTCATACCAGCTGCACAAAACAACCTACAAAAAATATGTCTCTGGATGTATCTATATTGATATTGATATTGATATTGATATTGATATTGATATTATTTATATTTATATTTATATTTATATTTATATTTATATTTATATTT
>CM031859.1:19438449-19474583 GCA_018697195.1 Certhia americana | reverse complement strand
ATTTATATTTATATTTATATTTATATTTATATTTATATTTATATTTAATTGTGTATATTTTAAAAGCATTGATGGGTATGAGTTTTGCCTGATTTATATGATGCTGATTCCTTGAAAAATAATTTTCCTATAAAAGTGTAAAACCAATAAGAAATTAAAATCAGCATTTATATTTATGAAATTTGTTTATCTTTAATGGTCAATTTGGAAGTTAACAGTGGACATAAATAGGAATTTTACTACCACTTTGTATATTAATTTCTGGTGAGAATTTTTAAAACTTCTAAATGTCAACATTTAGTTGTCATAGATAGGATTTTACAGTCAGAAGCAAATATGAATTATTACTGATATTCATGGCAAAAGAACAATGATGAAATGTGCATAATTCTTCTATTTCACTCTGTCACTCTGTTAAGTCTTGTCTTTGTAAAACTTGCTATCTTTGAGAACCCTGTTGAGTCCCAGTCTATGAGATCCTTACTGCAAAAGAGGATTTGATTCACACTGTTCAATATTTAAGAGATTCTTTCAAGACACAGAGGGAAATCAGTTACCAGAAATGAAAAAACAATCCAAGGAATTCTGAAAGTATTTTTCTTTACAGTCACAAAAAATGTTAACGTAAAAGAAAATTTTAAAACTTTACCAATTTTTTAAAAAAATTATTGTTATTGTTATTGTATAGACTATGCTGCCTAATAATGGGGGAAATTGTAGTTGAAAAATGCAGAATTTTGCAGCTTGTATTGGAGTGTGCACTGTACTCATATTTATAAATATTATCTAATATATTCTATATAATACTTCAACATGGCAAATAGTTTATATGAATTAAAGGATGACAATAACTGAAAAACATTGGTTTGTCTGTTTTAAGAAAGCAAGTAGTATCATTATATTCATATCCTTGCAGAGTGGGGGAGAATTTGCAAGGTATCCAAAAACAATATATACAGTACAAAAAATTAAAGAAAAAGATCATTAAGAAATAAATATGTATTTATGTATTTTTAGGTCAAGATTTTAATTTCTTAAACACATGAAAAAAATTGTCACATTTTTAAGCACTGAACAGTTGCAAAGAAGGTCTGTAAATTTTCTGGAATTCTTTGTAACGTTTAGGGAAATATTTTCTACCAGAATTCATAGAAAAAAGAAATTTATCCAGAATTTCTTAACACTTTTTCAAACTCATTGCAAAAAATTCAAATTCTCAATTGCATTCCAAAAGTCATAAAACTATTGAGGAATTAGATAGTGAGAGATTGTAGGAAAACATAAAAAATAAAAAAAAACCTTGCAATTTCAAATGGACAAATATGTTTAGCACCTCACAGATTTATGACATATTTTTAATTCCTCCTCTCAATCCTTTCAGAGAAGAAAGAGGATTATGTGAGGTCAGATTATGGGAAGAATGTTAATTAGGATCTCAGATAGTGCGAGTGCAAATGATTCCAGTGCTATCACTGAAATCATTAATATGAAGATTCATTTCATAGCAGCAGCTCATTTACTGCATCTAGAATTGTTCCTGTTTTATATTCAAGGATAAAGTAATGTAAAATGTTTCTTTGCCAAATGTGTTGGCTACAAAAGGTGTAAAACAGCAAAAAGTTATTATTATGATAATCTGTTGTATACAAAACTGAGGACAGGTTTTCAGCTGCAAAAATCAAAGGAAATCTGTTCATGATTAATGTTTTTTTAGTCAAAAATTGAAAATATAAAGTAGTTAAACCTTATGAAGCCTGAAAAAGGTCAATAGTGCCCTTTCATCATATATTAATCAAATTTGTCTTTTCTACACAGAAGAGATTCTTTAGGTATAGTCTGTAAAGTTGAAATTAGTTACTAAATTTGAGTCTAAAAATAGTTTCAAAAATACCTTTTCACCTTCAGAATACTGATTCACAGAAGACATGTACTTGTCTGCTTTTCTTTGATTCCTGGAGAATTCTTTGGAAAGAGGATTGATAAAAGGTGTTCTGAATCATTTATAGTCATGAATATAATTTCCAATCAGATAGACTAAAATGCTTCATAATGAGGTAAAAGATGGAAAAATTATATCCCTTTGAGTTATTTGCAGAAAAGACTAGATATTATAGTGGTTCACAATTTTATTTTCTCAGTCTTCATTTAAAGACTGTATGTATTATTATGACTGAAGGTATTTTATCATACATTACAGAGCCTGTATCTGGTTATTTGAACACTTATATAGGGGTGGCACTTGACATGGAGTCAGTTGGGACCACTTCCATCATTCGTGTATAATCCCCTGACCATGGGAGTCCCTCTTTCCCCACGAGACTGAGTGGGGATGGCACATATGCTGGCACCAGACATGGTGCTGTGAAACACCAGCACGGGAAGCAACCAGTGCCTGCACAGCAACCACCTCCATCACTTTTATGGCCACCAGTTCATTGAATGAATTAGAGACCCTCTGGAGTAAGAGGGTCTTACTAAGCTACATGTTCCACTTATCAGCATAACATTATATAGATAATGAGGCGGCAAAGAGTGATAATATCTTCTTCACTAGCATAAATCAAAGATTTATTAATGTGTTTTGTCATAAAGCCTACAACACATCTTTTTCCTTTTTAGTTGCCTGCTGCTTAATCCCACATATAAGAGCATCACAGAATCACAGAACCATCGAAAGGTTTGAACAGAACGGGACCTTGGAGAACAACACCACCCCTGCCAGGGTCAGGGATGCCTTTAACTAGACCAGGTTGCCCAAAACCCCATCCAGCCTGGCCTTGAAGATGTCCAGGGGTAGAGTGCCTCTTTCAGGCTTCATCACCCTCACAATAAAGAATTTTTTTTCTGATGTCCAATCTAACACTAGCCTCTTTCAGTTTAATTGTTTCCCCTTCTTCTGTTACTATGAGCTCTTGTAAACAGTCCTGAACTTTCCTGTAGGATGCCCTCAATGTTATAAAACTTCAGTTATGTCACTAACATCTTGTAGGTGTGCTTCAGATCAAGATGATAATGTGAACCCATACCAAGCTTTAATGAATATCAATGACAAGATAAATGACTGTTAATTTGCTGTCAAACAGAACAGAGGTAAGACTATGCTTAACTATAGTACAATCATGTTCCTCAAAGAAAATTTTTATTTTTCTCACTGTAATTACTTCTTGTGAAGAAATTCTAAATATAAAAATAGGGCTAGAAACATTTTTAAAAATAAATGAATGAAGTTATCACTATATTTTAAGTTCTAATCAGAAGTAAAAGAACAGACATTTCTGATCGTTTATCTACAACTTCCTCAAAATATGCTTTTCTAGCTAACATAATTTTCTCTTTCATTATTCTTCACACTTACACCTTTATCCTTTTCCTTTGATGTATTCCCCAGAATCACCATAGAAAATGTGGGTTTTTTCCCTGATGCTTTTGTTGGTTGCTCATGTAAGCTGTGCTACTCTGCTGGTCTCTGTACTCTCCATGCAGGACAGTAAAGATGGGTGTCCAGCCTCAGCTTAGAAATTCTGAGAATTAGGCACCAAAGTGTGAGACAGAGCATTGTGGGCACAGACTGGTGAAATATCACAGATTTTGAAAATAATGTTTCAAAACTCTTCAGACACAAGCTGAGGGCCTTAGCTGTGTAAGATACAGATTAGAAACTTAGACCACCACTGTTTTTCTTAACCAGATGAAACCGAGTTGTTGTGAATGTTGGAGAAACAAGTGATAGAAAAGTTGTGGAAGCTAGAATTCAGAAAACATTTAATGGCATGTTTAATTCTGAAAATCTTCCACTGCTATTTTAACTCTATTTTTACCATAAGCAGTAATATAAAAGAAGATATTTATTTTTAAAAATTCAGCCTTGCTGAATTATTGCTAGAATTATATATGGCAGAGTTCAGCCTTATTTAATTTTTTTTTAGATTAAATTTAATGTGAAGGGATTGGTTTCTAGCAGCAACTCCACAGCTTGTCTTGTGAAATTTATAAGTTTAAAAAAATAGGTGATCAAAAGAAAGTTCCCTGCATACAAATGTAATAGTCTGCTGTAAATCTGAAAATCATGGATTTTTCATAACATAAGTTACCGAATCTAACTTAGCAAGCTGGGAGTCTGATTTCTAAGAACATCTATCAAAAGTGGGATCACTAACTAAGTTAATATATCCTTTGACAATTAATAGATAATGCCCTTGTCTCATTAAAACAAAATTTTAGATTAAATATAGTGAATACAAATGTCAGAAGATGTACTTTTTAGAATTCATGAAGTTCAAGTCAGAGGAAAAAGACTTAGTTATTACTTTAAAATATGTCCAAAACTAATAGTCAATTTTAAAAAATAATTCTCTTAAGTTTGCTGAGAGATTTGCTTAAGTTTAAGTTTGCTTAAGTTTGATTTAAAATAATCAAATAGCAGCTAATACTGTCTCTAGTGCAAATAATTTTTCAACACACTTATGCTTAAAGAAAACTTTTGTCAGGTAGAATAATCTGAAAAAGCCCTGGTGAACTTCTTCTAGTAGCTACATCAGTTGAGTCTATAGAAACAAAATGTTCATATATAACATACTTCCAAAAAAATCAGAATAGACTTTAATGGACATTTTTCCTTTTTTTTTTTTTTTTCTTAACATTTTAATTTGAATATTTCCTAATCTTACATGAAGTTTATTACTTCTACACTTAACGAAATCTATTTAGAGCACTGCTTATGTATTCCTGCTGTGTTCTGTTTGTGTAAGCCATCTTGCCTTCCAAAGTATCCCTATGGATAGTGGGAGCCAGTTTTCTTTTGAAAAACAAAATATTACAGAAGCACAGAAGTTCTTGCTGCCCAGTTAGAGGGAAGGATGAATCTAATGGTTCTTAGAAAGAAAGACAAAGTGTCTTATAACTGCTGTAGGTGCATCACTTCTGCAATTTCTTAGAGGATGTACAGTTGCCTTTTAGAAAATGCTTGTAGTTTGTTATTTCTTGGGCTTTGACCAAGTTAGCAGTTGTTCTTCTCCTTTGTATCCACCTTTTCTTTTCTCTTTGTTTGTGTTCTTTGTTCTTGTAAGCTTTGATTTGGGTTGGGTTTAGTCTTCTATTTCCTATGAATAGAAACCTTAAGAGAACTTAATAAATCTTCCCTATTATGTCCTTAAAAGTAATGAGTTTCTTTCCTTTTTGGAGGGAAGCTTAAAAGTAAGATCTTTTATTGACAACAAAGTTGCTTTCTCTCCATTTTTCTGGAATCAAAATATGCTCCCATCTCTGTGGAATGTGAATTCTTTGAAATGGTTCCAAAAAATACATGAAAGGAGATAATGTTTTTGTTCTTGGCTTCTCTTACCTGCCACAAAGAACAGAAAAATGAAGGAGAGGCCTATAATCGAATTGCTGTCACTGAACACAAATTCAAAATATCTCAAGGAGAAAGGTTCTGCAGAAGGAGCTTTCATGTAGGTGATAGAATGTGAAGAGAGTCATTGAAGGAACTAGATTCTAAGAGAGCTATGAGGTTCAGATCTCAAGGTAATACTGTAAAGTGCAAAAGCTCACGTGAAAATCATGCTCACAGGATTCTGATAAATTACCAGGTATTGCTAACTCTGAGTTAGAGTTGAGCATGAGGTGCAGGATTTAGAATGCAGTATATGTGGTTTATACATTTTCTTTTTTCATCTCTGCTTTATTATGCTTAAGGAATGGTTGAAAGAACTGGTGCTCTAGTGACCTCCAGGACCCCCCCCTCCTGACAAAATCAAGTTTATCTCTCATAAACTCAGGACTACTGAGACAAGGAGTATGCCACCTGTCCTTGTTTGGTACAAGAACAAATTTTTCAACATTATTAGGCTTGCGGAATTGTGGAAAGCTGACCCATAGGACCTACAGACTACCTTTTGTTGTAAATGTATGTGTAGAAACAATTTCATTTGTCTTTTATAGCAATAGACACATTAAGTTCTAGCTGGGCTTCTATTCTTCTAATTTTCCCCCTGCATAAATTTATTACATCTTTGTCATCATCCTGGCTTGTCTGTCCCAACTTCCAAAGGGCACAAACTCTCCCTTTTCTCCTGAGTCCCAGCCAAAGCTCTCTGTTCAGCTGGGATGGTCTTTTTTCCTGCTAACCCATCTTCCAGCCCATGGTGATGGCTTGTTACTGCCTCTATAAGGGTTCCTTTTTGAACTATGTCCAGATTTTGTGTACTTTTATGCCCTTAAGGACTGTCTCCTAGGGGACTCTCTCACCCAGTCCCCTAAGCAGGCCAAAGCCTACCCTGTGGGAATCCAAGGTAGCTGTTGTGCTGACCTCTTTCTTTAGATCCCTGAGAACCAAAAACTCATAATGATTCATGATCAGTATGCCCAAGACTGCCTCCAAGCACCATGTTACCCACCAGTGCTCTGTAAACAGGTCCAACAGGGTGGCTTACCTAGCTGGCTCCCTCACCAGCTGTGTCATCTTTCCACAGGCAGAAAAGCCCTAATTCTTATGTGATCATTCTCAGGCATTTCCATGGCTTCTAGTACATCAATAACACTTGCATCTTTCTTGCCACATGTTGGGTTCTATCACATCATAGAACATTATAGTTGCTGCTTAGCTGGTATGGCAACAAAGAGGTTTGTGTTTTACTCTGTGGTATGACATTGTCTGATGAGATCCCAGAACACTTAAAATAGTACTTGCTAGGATTTATAACCTCTCGTACTGAGTGATATTTCATTTCAGCAGGTGATTCCACCTAATACATATTCTTGAAAAATGTTTGTGAAATTACAGACATGTTGAAAATTAATTAATAGTATTTTTCACGCAAACAAATTATGTTAGCTTTAACTACAAATATGATAAATAATTTTCTCTTACTGATGTATCCATATCAAATGCTTTATCTGCAAATTTCTGTCTTCCTATAGCTCCTCTTTCTCTAAAGATTTTTCTGCCCTCTGTATCTCTACTAGGTCAGTCTAGGATCCTAGAATCTCTGGGAAAGTCATAGAGTAAGCCCCCCTAAGCAGATTTCTGAGTGTAGGAGGAAGAGGAAATTGATCAGGAATAGAAAGCATTTGTTTACTAGGTGTAAGTCATGTGTAGTCAACTTGGTTTCCTTCTGGGATAATAGGGTGGTCTTGACCCTAGTTGGCTGCCATACCCAGCCACTGCTCTCTCACTCCCCATCAATGTGAGCAGAAGAAAAGAAGATGTAAAAGCTCATGGGTTAAAATAAAGACAGGGAGATCAATTACTATCATGGGAAAAACATGCTTAGGGGAAGATTACTGAACTTACTGCCAACTAATGACAGAGTAGGGCAGTGTGAAAATAATGACAAACCTAAAAATACCTTCTCCATATACTCACCATCTCCAGAAGCTCAATGTCATTCATTCACTCTTCTACCTTCTCCTGCTCTCATCGTTGTAGGGGGTTAAGGAATGGGGATTGCAATCTGTTTATAACACTTCTTCTCTCCTGCTCCTTTCCCCTTAGGCTGTTCCTTTTCTACAGCATAGGATCCCTTCCATGGGAGACAGTTTTTTGTTAACTGCTCCAAGGGTTGGACCTTCCTTCAGGATGTATCCACCTGCTACTGCATGAGGTTCTTCATGAGCTGTAGGTTGGATTTGTGCTGCACTGTGGTTGTCCATGGGCTGCAGATAGAGAATGTGCATCACCATAGTCTCCCTCTCCATAGGGGAATCTGTGCTCCAGGCAGGCCAGTCTCCACAGCAGAAGTGCATGGGAAGATTAGATGCATAAATGAGAAGGAGATATTCAGGCATATTATAGAGATCTTTTGGTGTTTTTTGGGTTTTTTTGTTTTGTTTTTTTTTTTTTATCTTGAAGGCAGCACAGCCTTGGAATAGGCTGTGAAGTCACGAAGTCTCTGGTATTAGAGGTTTTTAAGACTTTTTTTTTACAAAGCATGCTTATCTCTTCATAGAAAAATTAAGGAAAATGAAAATTGGGGTTTTTTAATTCCTCTTTTCATATCTAGATATCTCCTGAAAGACTGTGGGATATTTTTCCCCTGACGATTGTTGACTGTGACTTAGGTAAGAGTGTAGTTCAGATTATGGATAATTAAATGTCTTTTATAAAAGAGTGTTAAGAAAGTCAGAAAAATACTTCTTTAAGGTCTATGGTGAAAGAACAAGGGACAATGATTTTAAACTGAAAGATGGTAGATTTAGACATACGGAATACTTTTTTTTTACAATGTGGGTGGTGAGACTCCAGAAAGGATTGCTCAGAGAAGTTGTGGATATCCCAACACTGAGAGTCTTCCAGGCCAGGCTTGAATGACTGGGTCCTGCTCTAGAGAAGTTCTAGCCCTTGGCAGAGGGGTTGGACTAGATGATACATTTTCAAAGGTCCCTTCCAGCCCAAACTGTCGTATGATTCTATGATTCTATGAATGTCACACCATCAGCACCTTAGAAAATAAGATCATGAAATTCAGTGTTTTATGATGCAGGTTCCACAAGCATGCTGAAAATCAAATTTTTGCTTGGAATGTGTGACTAAAGTTCTCAGATACTATTTTGTTCATTTTCTGTGCATCTTTTAAAATTATAGCTGTCATTCAGGCAGGTTTATTACATAGGAGACACATATCTCTGAGGGTAGAGGAGGGTTGACCACATTACATCTTACTATCATTTTGCTTGATGTTTATGATTACAAATTTTTACCTTCTTTCTCTCTCATCCTTAGTTTTAGTACCCTGAATGAATTTATTTATATATTCATTGTCATTCCATTAATGTGCTTAGACTGATTTACAGATAATTAGCATAAGAATAAATTTGGACAAAAAAATGCCCTTGATATTGCTAGGTATTTATGGACATTCAACCATTCTTAACTCAGAAATCTTAACAAATTCTGGTTGCTTCAGGAGTTTTCAAACACAAAGGACTAGAGAATGCTGTACATTGGATGTGATGTTTGGACATTCTTTTTATTCCCTTTTTTTTATCAGAAATTTTAAAAAGAAACATATTGATAATTGTCTAATAGTACTATTTGAAATCCTGGTGTCCCAGAAGTCACTGCTAAGTCTTCCCCATGCACAGCTGTGAGATAAATAGAAGGCCATTTTAACAAAACCACCTTTCTACTACTTGGGAGATATACCCTCTGTGTTTCTGTCTTACAATCTGATGTCTCAGTGAAAAAGAGTATAGTGAAGCTTGTTTATCTGTGTAAAGCTTTGAGAAATGCCACATTACTAGCTGTATGACATTTTTGAGTTATAACACACCTTATCAATCCAGCAGCTAGACTTCTTTGAAGCTCATTGACAGTATTAAAATTATTAAAATTCAAGTTGGTAGATATACTTTTCTCATTGAAAACCTAAACACTGTCATTTAGTTGTCTCATGCCTTACAGCTGAAGCTAAAGCATAAATATCTTAATTTGTCTGATTAAGATTTGCATCAACAACATTTGAAACACTAGATGTCTGTAATGATAGACTATGACTTTGTCCAAAGAATTTGGATTCTTTCTGTTGACTTTATTGATATTACGTAAGACCTTCTATGTACCTATTCTATTCTCTTAAAATAGAGATGTAGTATGTAAAGGCCTCATCAGACAGAAAAATACCTTTGAGTAATCAGTATGTGAGTATTGAGCTATTACGTTCCAAAATAATTAGGTTTGATTGCATCATTTCATAGAACAATGCCTAAAGTTTCAGAGAATGATGAAAAAAAATTATGCACTAAAGCAGAAGAAAATAGCTTGTGAGGAGTATTAAATAGTCCTACTACATACTTATTTCTATAAATGTAGTAAATTCTTTAGTTTCAGTATGTTAAAAGCTATCTTTCAATATTTTCTGTAGAAACAGATATGCCAATAATGGCTAATCTCTTGCCATAATTTTAATTTTTCCTTTATCATTTGTCTGATGTTTTTTGTATAATCAATTCAAAAAATAAAAAAGAAGGGTTCTGCTGAAATATGATAAATATATTAAATTGAATTTCCTATAGCAAGGTTGGACTTCTACTTTTATTTATTGAGCAAAACTTCCCAAAGCCAAAACATTAAATGAGGCAAGACTTGTATAATTAGATTAAAGAATCTCAATGGATGATATGTATCATATGCATCTCGTGTTTAAGAGCATTTTGTCTTGTATGACTTATATCAAAGTTCTCTGGCTTTTTTTTTTCCTCGTAGTTTTCACTTACTGTTCTGTTAATAGGTTTTACTTCCAATGATTTTTTTTTTCTAATAATGATGTTATTTCAAATCTAATCAATTTGAAAACGTATAATTGTGTGAAAACACACAATTAATATTGTAAATCTTGTTTTCAAAATGTGAATGGACAAATATGTATAAAAATGAACCACTAGATAATCTTATTATTGATTTGTTTGGTATTTGGTTATCTGCATACTTCAGTCATCTGGGTGTGTCTACACATGTATATCATACATGCAGAGCTGTACATGGTTCTGAAAGTTGGTATTGAGAATTATTGGGAGTGGTATTTCACTGCAGCATCTATGCTTTCAAATGGGACAAAGGAAACTTCTTTTCCAAATTATCCAACTTCATTATTTTTTTTTTTAAATTTTCTTTAGAAGGAACTCTGAACATTATTTTTGTAATTTATTTATTTTAATCATTTAGAAGAAAGATTATTTAATGTTACTTCAAGTAGCCATCAGTATTCAAATATTATCTAGAGTGTATTTTTACAGAATTGTAGAAATTTTGACATTCTATAACAGACAGAACTAATTATTTACAACAAATTAAACATACTAGAGGAACCATCAATGACAAACCATTTAGTGATAAATACCCTTAAAAACAGGAGTCTGAGACACCAGAGCACAAAAAAATGCATGGCTCCAGTGTGGTGATATTCAAACATAGCAGAGACTGCAGCTAATTAGAAAAAAATCACCAAAGCCTGTGGCACTGTTTTGAATTACAATCAGATTTGCAGAATCAGGTAGGCCAGAAAAGACCTTGGAGGTGATTAAGTCCAACCTGTGACCTAACGCCACCCTGTCAGCTAAACCATGGCCCTAAGTGCCAATCCATCTTTCCTTGAACACCTCCAGAGATGGTGACTCCACCATCTCCCTGGGAGCCCATTCCATACCCAATGACTCCTTCTGTGAAGAACTTCTTCCTAACGTCCAATTTAAACCTCCCTTGCTGCAGTTTAAGGCTGTGTCCTCTCATCCTGTCACTGATTGACAGGGAGAAGAGGCTGACCCCGACCTAGCTGCAACCTCTTTTCAGGTGGTTTTAGAGAGAGCCTCCACTGTAAATTAACAGCCTGAAACACAAACCTTCTGATAGTTCACCAGAATAATTGCAATCACAGAACCAAAATCTGAGGCTGGAAGGAGTAATCAAGAGGTCACCCAATCCAATTCCCTACTCAAAGAAGGTCCAATCCAAGCAGGTTGCCTAAAACCTCCAACAGCAGGGATCCCAGCAGCCTGTCAGCAGCCTGCTACAGAATTTTACCACTCTAGTGGTTAAAAAAGAAAACAGCAACAAAAAAAAAATCATAATATGTGACATTTCCCATGTTTCCAGGAAATAATAATTTTTATGCTATTTGTGTTGCTTTTATTCTACAATGTTTAGTTGGGGCTTTGCTGTAGTAATGTAAAAGAATTATAAATTTTGTCATATCTGTGAGTCCAGTGAACTGGAATATGTCCCATTCATATTAACGGAGATACATACTACATTGTCATTCAGACATCTGGACATGTACCTAGCTACATGTGACTTTAAAAAAAAAAAAAAAGAGTATTTTATGGGTGTCACCAAAATGGCTTTTGCAAACTTAGAGGGTTTTTTCACTCCCTTTGTTGGCAGATTTTTAGACTATTTGCATTAGATAATTTTGGTTTTAATTTAATAGGATTTTAAAGAAATTATTCAGTTGCAAATAAAAACAATTCTTTAATTAAACCTCCATTAATGGTTAAGCAAATTTGGCCATGTGTACATTTAGGTTACGAAAGGCTTTTTTGCAGCTTTTGCTAGTTTATTATTCTCTTTGTGAAAGATCTTTTCTTCAGCGAGTGATTCCAGGTGCAGCCCTCAGAAGTTTTTTGATCCATAGAAACATAGGATTCTACAATGCATCCTTCCATTTCTGTGGAAAAAGTTATTTTTTACCCAGTCTTACTCCACAGATCAACAGCAAAAATTTTTGAAATATTCCCTGCTTACATCTTGTCTTTCCTTGCCTATGCAAGGTGCAGCATAATTCCATTAAACTCAAGCATACATATCTTGCACAAAAATGATAGAGGAGGTTTATATTTGCATTACTTCGATTTACTGAAACAAACAAAAAATCTGGAACAGCCATGATGCTGCGGACCACAAACTCTGGTTGTCATTAGGGCTAGGAATCAGAGATTCTACACTTTCAGGGTAATTGGGTTCAAAAGTTGTGGTGGAAGTAATGCTTACACACTGCTGTGCTACCCTTGACATTCCTCTTCCTCCTCCAGGGTCTCTGCTGGTGCAGTTTTTGTGGATCTCTGAACCCTAATCCTAGCTCTAATGGCATCTTGGGGCTGTGGCAGAGTCCCTCAGCCCCTGAGGGAGCCCAGATGAGAAATGTCCTGAGACAGCAACCTTGGTTCAGTGCTGTGTCCCTGAATCTTGAGGGTCTTCTGCTCCCTGGACCCTAACTATAACCAGAGCACTAATGACAGCTTGGGGATGAGACTGAGAGCTGACAACTATTTGAGAACATTTTTCTTAACGTGGAAATGCTCAAGCATAATAATATGCAGAAGGAATACCGAAGACCAACTTGATTCAGCAAAGACTTCCTGGCCAAACATCTACGGTTGTACTGAGAGCAGCATCAGCAACCTGAGTGCTCAAGGCTGGGTTGGACAGGGTTTTGAGCAACCTGGACTAGAGGAGGACATCTCTGCCCATGCCAAGGGGCTTGACACTAGGTGGTCTAGACTTCAGAAGTCCCTTCCAAACCATTCTCCAATTCTGTCATACTATGATTCAAGTGTATTTATTCTCTTTACTATTAGACTTTAAAATATTTCTTACATATTTTTTTAATACACAGTGCATTTATACAAGTGGAATATTTCCAGACTTGGACCCTACACAAACCTAAATATTTGCATGATAATAAAATAATCAAAGATTTCATAGTTACTTTATACCTATTTTATATCTATTCATAGTTTCAACTATAAGTTGTTCAGGCCATTTGATATTTTTTAGGAATGAAAAGTAAAGTAGATTCATAGATTGGTTAGGCAGAGCCCATTGGAAATTATTTGATATTTGCCATATATAGTAAATTCTTCATGTAATACAGAGCCCATATGTGTAGTTTAAAATTTTAGTAGAAGGATAGTTTTTTTCCCCCTACTGTTCCATTTTTCAGACTTATTAAAAATTTGAATTCCATATGATAAGATCCCAGTTGCCTGAATGAAGTACTAGCTTAGCAGATTTCAATGTTTTATATTTAAATACTAATCATTGAATATTTCAAAGCACAGAATAGCAATTACTTTTTGTTATGACCTACATTTTTTCTCTGTTTATCTTTAAAATTTGTGTCCTGATTCTGACAAAGGACATAATTTATACCAAACTTTAAACAATACAGTGTCCTAGCAGGAAAATTGTTTTTTCTAGTTTATTCTTTTCCCATCTGCTTGTAATTTTAAACACTATTGTTTCTGTCAGATTATGGTTTGTACTTAAACCTCATTGAGTTTCTAACAAAGTTTTTCACATATTTGCATATTTGAACTGGCTTTTAAAAACACGGTCATTAAATTAAAATGGATGACTCATAAGAATGGGAAAAAATTATTAATTTTAAGTTGCTTTTTTTATACTGTAGCGTCAGGTATCTGAAGTATATTAGTAATTTCAGGAATTATTGTGTCAATGACTTTCTTTGTAATCAAAACTGGAAAAAACTACCACGAACAGTAATCTTGGTAGTAGAGAGAGGAGGGGATTTGGCAATCTTTTCATACTCTCTTGTCCTGCCTACCAGACCCCATCTCTCTTATCTGCAGGCCATGTATTCACAGAGATTTACTTTCAGTAGAAGTATTTTTAGTGAAAAAACTGCAAGTTCCCAGGGAAAGAAATATGGATAGCAAAGTCATGAAGGGAGAGTTTCTGTGTGCAAGGTAAATAGTATATTCTAGAACACTATCCATCTACATGAACATTAGATAGTGGATACTGGAAGATTTAATACAATCCTTATCATCTGAACATTAGAAAGAGATTTTAAATTACTAGTTCATCTGTTATCCTCTTCCTAAGAGAAACCACCTAACTGCATTACCAAAATACACTATTTTTTATAAAAAAGTTTAATTGTGTGTGGTATTCAGGACCAACAGGGATGCTCTATTTAGTGGGTATTTTAGACTATCATCAGAAAAAAAACTGGGATTAGAGTGTGATAAGGTTTATTTTTACAACTGGAATTGGAATACAGGCCTTTTTTATAACTGCCTCATTATTATTATTGTGAACTAAGTTTGGAGTTGGACTTGATATTTTTCAAACTTCAGAATAGTCAGGAAAACAGATGTGTCATTTTATGGAGACAAAATGATAGCTTTTTGGCTTCTTAGATACAAGATTTTTGAAGGGATACATAATGGAAATTATGATTAAATACACTAATGGAAAACTTTGGAAAAATTCTCTTAGATATTTAATATCAGCTACTCAAAGATCATTTTGAATTTTATACTTTTGTATCTAAGTTTCTCATGTGTAATTTCTCATATGTGTGAATATACTGCAGCCATCACAAGGCAAATGTTTACAAGAAAATAAAATATCTGCTTCCATGGAAGGGTTTGAATACCAAAACATTGTTTTGAACAGAGATGATAAATTATTTTAATAATATTTTATAAATTAGGTGCTTTTAATTCTGTGCAATAAGTGAAAAATTAAATACTGCATCTAGAAACACTTTATAGTGCAGTTGCAGAAGTTCTAAAACAGATTGTACACATTCGGACCACTAAAGGAGAATTAGGATCTGTGCAGCACTAGTTTAAGGTAAACTAAGATCATATGTCCAACATATGTAAACATTCTATATTTGATGAAAATACAGAAGTCTAAATGGCAAATCCCTCCCATATCAGAAGAGAAACCAAGGGAAAGAAGAGAGAGTAGATACCACTACTACTTGTGTTTACCCTCATTTAGGATGCTCTGCCTGATCAGTGCTGCTGTTTCTCCTCAGTAAAGCCTCCTTTTCTTCTTGGTACAGAGGGGAGTACTAATTTTAGATTTGCAATTTTGCTGTTGCAGACCATCAATCATAGTAATTAATCTTTGATGCATTTTTGCTTTGAGCAGCTTAAAGTTTTAGGGAATGCTCTGTTTTTATGTGGGATTTTCATACTCCACTCTTGCTGTTCAAGTTGACTGATAGCACAGGACTGAGCAAGAGCAAACCTGCTCACCACCCCAATATCTCCATATGGATCGAGTAATAGCGACATGATCCCACGACAGACTAAGAGCAACATGATCCCCATCTGGTTTCAGAAACAGATAACATCATGAAATTTTGGATTTCCTCATGAAACTTAAAGGAGAAGTGAGATACAGACATCATACAAACCCACCAAATCAAATAAACACCAATGTCTTGAAAATTGCTTGCCTCTCAAATGAATAAATGTATTTCCTGGTACTGTCCGCAAAAATGAAATTAGTAAGATTTAATACTTCCTGTTCTCATCATGTGCCATTGCTTCTGTGTGGTTCCTAACACACAAAAGTGTAGTCAGTGATTTGGTTATTTCCATTGCTAGCTAAAGTTTTCAGAAAGTTATTTCATTGAAGGCATTATAATGTCCTTCCCTCAAAGTGTCTGTCTGACTCGAGGTGAGCTCACAGAGACATTAACAGGGTGCAAAGAGCTCATAATATCAAATTAGTACTATCACTTATGTAGCAGTCAGAAAACACAGAAAGTGGGAGGATTAAATAAAATCACTGCACAATCTGCTGGTTTTTATGTTTTGTATTCATTTGCTTCCTTAATAAGAAAAATCAGATGTTTTTCAGTCTGAATTATTGATCTTTAAGCCCATGATGAAATCTTTTATTTCATATTAGGGCTGGGTAAAAAATGAGAAGTAAGAGGATTTTTATCTTTGATCTGTAAACCAAATCAGCTACAAAACAGTAATTTCAGAGGTAGCATAAAAGTAATTAATAAATATCTTTGGTGCTTCAACAGCTATTTAAGCAATTCAGCTAGAATTCTGTTAGGCAAGGTTTTTCTGTGTAAAACTTTGCAAAGAAGCAAGAATTTGCAAAGAAGCTGTCTAAGAAAAAGGGGTTTAGTGACACAGACTTGATTTCTGTATTTTAAATATTTCTGCAGTATTTAGCATTTCTGGTGCAGTTTTATGATGCTGTATAAATATTGAAGACAGTTCTTTCTAGTCAAGTTTTAAAAATTAATCACTTTATTAATTTTTTTTTTTCTCAGCTTCTGAGTACTACTTAGGCTTGGTAACTTCATGTTTATTTTGATCTTTCAATGTTTGTAAAAAAGGACTCATATACCAGACATATCAGTCATGATGTTTTCATCAGAATTGTAGATAAATTAATACTGGGTGATCATGCCTCTGATATTGAGGCAAGGAAGTATCATTACTTCGTGCTGAATGTCAGGTTACAGAAGTATGTGTATGCCTGCTGACTTAAATAATCTCTTGAAATGGAAAATTTTGTGGCAGCATAAAATATGTATCATTAAATATTACTTTTATTATAAAACTATGGGGGGTTTTTTGTCCTGGAAAAATTTTGAATTGTAAAGCACGATTTTTTTTTTTTGCCCCCAAGCATTTTACAGTCAACAAAATAAAAATGAAGTAATTCACCCACCTGAAACATCAAACCCCATTTATTTCCCTCCCAAGAGAAGAATTAACAACAAAAGGTTAAATAAAAATTTATTCCTCTGCCTTCAAGCTAGTTTGTATCTCATTTGGGATACTCTTTCCATTGATATGTGAACGTTTTCATGAGTATAACAATGTGTGACAATCCCCTGCATGTGTATAGTTCTAAATAAACACTCCTTGCAGTGACCTCCCCCAGAATCACATAGCTGGAAAATATTCCTCAGGCTAATGATAGTTTCATCTAAGAAATAAAATTTTATCAGTTATTAAGACATGCCTAATGTATCAAAATTCTTCTGATCAGTGGAATTTATAAGTATCTGTGTGTCACCATGAAAAAGGAAATTTGGGGTCTGAAAAAAGCGTATCTTGAAGGTGAACTATCAGAGTGGAACATCTGTAAACCTTTCACAGACTCCTCACCTGTAGACATCTAACAGGCCAAACAAGCAATTCAGTCAGTTTCATTCAGCTGAAATCCTTTTACAGTCTACTATTCACTTTTGTAAATCTGTCATTCTGCCGAGATCTACAGAAATCACTAGTGATTTCCACAAAGCAACAAACTTTAATTAGTTAAATTAATTTTAAATCTGGGATTAGTGCAAACTTGTAAATGAACTATTCAGCTTATCACAGTTTTCAATATTTCTGGTAGGTTTTGACTGGCTATGTTTTTATGTGCATTTGTAATTTTTACAGGTCTGAAGACATTTAGAAATTGCTAATCTTTCCCTTAGTCTTTCTTATGTGTTCTATTCAAGTGAAGTGATAGAAAAACAAAAACTAAAAATCAGTTAAATTTAATGTCAGAGTTATTCAGAACACAATGAACATGCATATGAGTACAAGATAGATATTCTCTGGGGAAAATTACCTTCCATGATAGGAAAGTATTTTCAGTTTCAGGCAGAATTTTTTATGCTATTCCAGCTAGATTCAATGTCTACTTCTGTGTGCTAAATTAATATTTAGACTATTCCTAAGGTGATATAGGACAGAATAGTAATGCATTAAGGAATACAAATATACTTAATCAGCAAAAATGTTTGTATAATGTTATGTATAATGCTTCATATTTACAGATGTTCCAGGGTATATTTGACCAATCCCTTTGTCTAAATTCTACCTGATTAAAAAAAGAAACCATTGTCAGAACAAGAAAATTATGAATAGTAACAGCAACAGTTTTAAAGTCCTACTAAGGATATATCTCTTAGATGCCGCACTTCATAAAAGTATGGCACATCTTCTCCTTAACATTTTTTCCTGCCCTCTAAAACTGCCTTTTCTAAAGAAAACTGTGATATAGCACAAGTCCAAAGTTCATCCTTAAGTTATTCTTCTGAAGTGTATCCTGCAAACTTTCTTAAAAAGTGCTTAGAATAAGGGCATACGAAGTGTCAATCCTTTTGAAGGCATAATCCAATTAATTAACTAGAGCATGAGAACTCTCCTTTTTTTATACACAGTGTACAAGTCAAGTTGCAACATCTAACAAAGTTGTTCATCTGTGCTACTTCAGAAAGTCTCATGATAAAGATTATCATGGGCTGCAGAGCTGGAACAGCAATTAAAGTAGACATCTGAAAATTAAATTTGGACTAAGTTATGTTTATTTGATAGCAATTGATATATTATAGTCATTGGTGATAGTGAGCTGACTAATAATTAGCTAAGAGAAACAAAAATATAAAGCTATAGGGACTTTTTTTTTTTTTGGTTGCTCAGATTTATTTTGGGGGGGCTTTTGGTGTTTTTGGGGGGTTGTTTTTTTGTTTTGTTTTTTTTTTGTTTGTGCACTCCATTTCAGAATGTAACTCACTTGGAGAACTGCCAACATTGCAAACTTGATAGGAGGATACATTTTATTTTATTTGTCCTCAAAAAAAAACAAAACAAAAAAACCCAAACCAAACCAAACAGAAAAAAAAAAAAACACGAAAAAAAAAAAACAAAATAAAACCCAAACAACACACCCCCTCCCCCCCCAACAGCTGGAGATGCCTCACTGCAAACTTTTGACATATTATTTCCTCCTCAGAATGTAAATTCCTCTTGCAGCACTTGTGTCAAAGGTGAAGGGAAGGACTTCTTTAGTGTAAATTATGTCAGTAGTATCACTAGTGAATTTTTCCCCTAAAAACCAGAGTGGTGATGTGACTAAAACTCTTTCATGTATATATACTAAAGACAAAGTAATTATTTTACATTAATTACAAAATAAGAAACACATTTCTTTAATGTGATATCTTTGCTCTACCTCTGAGAGTTTGTCTATAGGAGCCTTTTAAGAGACACTTAAAAGATTCTTTTCTTTTTTCAGGTTTCATTTGATTTTTTTTTTTTAACTGTCTGCTAAGGAACATTAGCTCTTGTGCTGTTAACATTGGCTTGGGTGATAGCCCTGCAGTCATCAGTTATATTCGTAACTGTCATATAAAAATAATATCACACAAACATATGAATACCTTGGTTTGATAGTGGTGCTGTTAAAATCATGAGAGACTCTTTGTTTCAGATATCTATTGAATTTTGGCAAAGCTTCACCGGTACATTTGTATTACTATCTTGAAGAATATGCTACTAAAATTAAAAGTCATCCATTGCAATTTTTACTTTTATCAGAGAAGTTAAAGAAGCAAATTTTTCTCTAGATAGTAGCTACTGACTTCTCTATGATTTTATACTGTACTTCTTTAGAACTTAAGTATCAGTAACCTCATTTCCTAGGAGTGTCTGGGAAGTTATAAATTAGTCATACAAATAACAAATCTCTCCTTTCTAAAAATTAGGATATGATTTCCTTTAATTATGAATATTATCTGGTTTTGATCCAGTGGAAATGCAATATGAAGATTGATTCTGCTACAGCCTGTTGCTAGAGTTCTCCCAGGATATGGAATGACTGTGTGCCATAGAATTCACAGTTTTCACATTTTATTTTATTTTTACTATTGACTGCACCCTCACAGATAGACGACTTTTGTAAGAGGATGTTAACCTTTTTAATACTATATATTCATATTTCAATAATATGAGGAGATATAAGCAGTGTTTGGGACTAAACCTAGTTGAGAAGGATTTGCTCTTCTATTTCTGTTTTCCATATTCTTACATTAACTTTGTTATCCATGACCTAACCTTCATTATTAGGCATCTGATGCCTTATAATCTTCTTACACTCACCACGCATGTTTTAAGTGATAAAGCACTTCTATCAAAGCAATCCATATCTGAATATTAAATAGAACATCTCTTGAGGTTTTGTTTCTTATCTCAGAATGAATTAATGATTTTTATGGCCATTTTCTTTAAACAAACAGGTATGCATTAGCATTTTAATACCATCTGCCAATAGACATTTAGAAGACTGAGACGGAAATGTGGACAGCAGAGAAATTAAATATCAAGGAGTAAAATTTAAAATGTATATTTATTAGAGCATGGCCTGGTTTGATCATAGAGACTCAATGCCATTTCAAAGTGAAAGAAGGGACAAATCTTATTTTTTAATGCAGTAGAAAGAAAAACCCAGAACACAGACCAAAATCTAAATTAGTCTGGTATTTGCTTTAGTTCAAGTTACAGTTTCCTGGGCACCAGGATGTTGCTCTGTCCCTAACTGCACTCTGCGCAAATCCAAGAATAAATCTACTTAGTGTCATTTTCTACCATTTCATACAGAGATGAACTGTTTTCTATATGAGGGAGAAATTATTGATTTTGATTTTGAACATGCCTGTGGGCAAACCTCTAGGCCTTGATGGAAATAATTTAGTAAAAGAACAAGGTATTACACTTGTGCAACCTACCATACAAAAATATTTCCCATTTATTTTCATATTTTCAAATGGCAAAAATACAAACCAGCCTATGTGACACCTCCTGAGAAATGAGATAAAAGCCAGAGTAAAACCAGGAACCAAACAACTTGGAAAATTTTGGTTTTGGAGAAGGCGTGTAATGGGAAAAAAGATGATAAAGTATTAACTTTGGAATTGCCCACTGTTGGTCTTTTTAGTAAGCAATACAAAATTATTCTCCCTGGAAGTGTTCCTAAAAATTAGATCAAAATAAACCAGGAGAGTTAATGCATGCTTCCATGCCAGATTAAACTGAATTGATGCTGTTTTGGGAGAAGCACAAACACGCAAGAGAATAATTCATGTGATATTATTTGCTACTAAACCATACCTTTTATTTATATATATTTTTTATATATGTATATATATGTATGTACATATGTACACAAAAATAAAATTGTTACTACAGTTTAAATAAAACCTATATTAGACCAAATAAAGCTGGGATCTCCACTTAGCAATTTAAGCATAATCCAGACAGAATCTGGACTGTTTTTTGCAAATAGTAATCAGCTGAAAATCCTTTTGGGTCTGTGGGAGAATTACTATTTTCAGAAAAACTGGACATTCATTATTTTTAAGTGCAATTTCAGTGTATCTACCAGTCATCTTTTCAGAATAAAAATATTTTGGAAAAAAAAATGGGATAAAAATCGTTATCATTTGCTCCATTGTGTCTATTTTGACTTTTTTTTCTGTATATCTTCTCTAGGCTTTGCTTTCTTTATCTGTCATCTCATATACGAAATATAAACAATTTTGCTATGCATGTAAAATCTTCCTCTTTGGGTACATCTGAGAGCAAACAAAATATGTTTCTGTCAGAATAAAATGGGTCTATCTGTATAACAGAAATTAAAAGGAATTTTATAACTATTGAACTTAATGCTTATCCAAATATCCTAAACCAGACTCAGAATGCAAACTAATTTCAGTAGATCAGTACATTAAACTTGAAAATCTATTTTGTACATAAGTAACAGCAAATTCTGAACTAAACAGAAGGAAAAAGATTTCAAGATTACAAGGTCAAAACCAGTTTTTCACTAAAACACATTTCACTGACCTACTCACATGGTAGCGAAAAAGAAAAATGGCATTTCCGAACTGCTTGATTTGTGATTGGGTAGTACTTGTCTGTCAGTAAGTCTTACTCAAATGTTGAGAGAATACTTAAATTTATTTCAATAAATTTTGGATTGGGCCTGAAAGCACATAAATTCACTCATCAGATACACTGCTCCATAACCACTGCTTCTCATTCCCTTTACAACGGCTTCAGAGTTTGTAATTGCAGCAGCTAATACAGCAAAATATGCCTAAGATTTAATAAGTGTGATGCAGGCTTTTTCAAGAGTTTTTTGTACTAATTGCTTACACCCTTTCTGTCATTTGCTATGTCTCATTACAAGGGTGGTAGAGGAAGAAGAATAAAGGTTAGTGATGTCTCAGGTCCTGTATTTGTTGTTTCTCAGGAGAATGTTGCTTCTGAAAAAGCCAGATCCTCTTTTAATGACTACTGGATCATTACTGAGTTAATTAATTTTGGAAGAAAGCGAAAGTCTCTGAACAAGAATCAAAAAGAAGAAAACATATAATTCCCACAAAAGACCTTTCAAGTCTATTTCACAACTAGTAGATCTTTGTAAATTACATTTATTTCCAGTAAGTTAAATTTGACTGGTACATAATTTACAATTTTCATATCTTATTATTTAAGCTATGGCAGCCACCACTTTGACACATTTCACCCATAGGTGAGTAACCAGGAGTTTATAGGAGAACCAGGGCAGTTTCTAAGTCTGCTCTTAGGCTCATATTTAACCATTTATCAATGTCTCTACCAAGGAAAGAAAAAAAAAGCAAAAGAACACTGTAACTAGACATGGATTCTTCTTCCACCCATACAAGTCCCTGAAAGAGGTAGCTTAATCATTCTGGACTGTAATGGATACCCATCAGGATTAGGCAATTAAGTAAAATAAGACACATTAAACAATATCAAGCAAAGAAATTTTTTCAAGTATGTGTGTTTTGCTGTAAAATGATGCAGTAGCTGAAACAAAACCATCTGGTTTCAGAACATCCCACAGTCACATACATTTCTTTGTATTTTGGATTCACAGAGTAGTTATGGATTAAAGTGCTTAAAATCAGTAACTATGTTCCAAATGGGTTATTTATTATCACAATTTAATAAAATGTAACATTTTGACAATGATGGCCACCCCAATGTTTACATCACACTCATTTCCAGAAAAAACATCACATAATTCCATACCAAAAATATATTTATTCCTTAGTTACTTTCTTTATCTGTCATGTGCATATATATCTGAACAGGTGTATTATTTTTTAAATATGCAGCTAAGTACAGCAAGGAAGGAAAAACTCCCCCACCTCATCTGTAAAAATCAACAGGAAGTCCCATGGAGTACTCCTATCCTCCTTTAAACAATAACTTACCTTCATAAGAGCAGAATGAGGTGAAAGTGTAGGCTTCCAATTTTTGATAGAAATTAGGCCTCTTTAGTACAAAATTATAAGTTTAGTCTTAGAACTCCACATGCTTATAAATTCCGTATTTTGCTGTGTACAATATATTGCCTTTTTGGAATAGATCTGGGGCTCTGCTGAAGGCAGATGTAAATAGCAACACGAGTACAGCATGTGAAAGTAGTTTTTGTTTCAATTTTGAAAACTGAAATTATTATAATTCCTCATTAGCTCATTAGAAATGTAAAATGGCTCAATTGGACCACACTACTATCAAAATACTGGCTTGGTCATCCCTACAGTAATTCCATGGGATACAGTTACACAAGTAATGAATTTTCTGTACTGTACCAGAGATAGGTGGATGTATTTTTGTCAGGTTTTGACCTACTTCTCCACTATATCATAAGGGTTTATTTAGTATCTAAAATTACATGAATGAAGCAAATAGTCAGAAATTATGCTGATGGATATTTCTTCCACATCAAAACTCTGTAGGTCATCCCTTTCTTAGTCACATTTATTGTCTTCAGGTACAGCTGTAACCACAGATGCTATCAATTTGTCTGTCCAGGCTGAAATTAACGCACTGAGGTTTTCCACTTTTAGGTAGAGAAAATGTTGCAAACATTTATCCTACATCTTGTCAGTATTTCTTCAGTCCTTAGTTGGACTTAATGTACTTAGCCTGAGACTACAGCTACAAGCAAACCGCAGAAAAATGTGGGGTTTTTTCTTTAATTCATGGTAAGTCAAATTACTGCTTCACAGTGTCAGGGTCAGTGAATAGGTAAAACAGTTTTTACTTCCTTGTGATCTCATAAGGGTGCATTTTGTAGTTACTTGAAATGCTAACCCAGATTTCTGAATAGCAGAACCCTTTTTAATAAGCATGGACAACCTGTATGATAACATATCAGTCTAACAAGGTGTTTCCTCAAGGGTATTTAAAACACTGTGTTCTGAAGGGGACTTTTAACAGCTCCTTTGAAAATTAGTAATGATCTGTCAAAGTGTAGTCAGACAACAGCAAATCATCAAAACATTATGGTGTCTTAGTCTCCTTTTTGTCTGGAGGTTGGAACAGACCCACACAGTCCAGTACTTCCCACTTAGATCTGTAGAGCTAATGGGTCTCCTGTACCTTTTCTGTACACTGGAGCCCTTTTGCAATCAGACTTTTTTAATTACAGCTGATAATTAATCCATCATCTTATAAAAGCAGGACTGTTAGCCAGGTTAATAGATTTTAGGAACTACATGGGAAAAAGCTTTGCAGTCTGGCTAACAAGACAACACATGATGGCCTGTTCCAGCACCTTAGAGATTTCTTCCTTAAAGTACGTTCAGCCTTCCTGGACCCTTTTGTTTTTATGGGCTGCTTTCCAAGGGACTTTCTGAATCAGTGTCTGGGACAAATCAAAGTCTGCCCTCTGGAAATCCAAGGCAGAGGTTGTATTAACAGTCCTCCTAACTTCAAATATTGCAAATTCTATCATTGTAGTCACTTTGCCCGGAAAACCTCTAAACACATCTCCCACCAGCCCTTCTCTTTTTGTAAACAGCAGATCTAGTGGGGCCTCACCCCTGAAATGCTCATTTATATATTTATATCTTTGAATATTGTTGTTCCAAACTATCTGGTCTTTTGGTTATTTTACCTTAAAAATAGGGGTTTTATCTCAAGTAATTTCATATATTCAAGCATAAAGGTATGCTCATCAGGCTGAAGAAAATTTAACTTAGTTAATGCCAACCATTTACATGGTTAGCACACAACTTTTGCTTTCTTAATTAAAGTATCCTTATCACTGCCCAATACTATTCTTGCCTTCCTTCTATTTTCTCCAGGTCCCACAGGAAAGGGGAGTCAGTGAGAAATTGCATGAGTGCTGTCCAGGATCAAGCCACTACACTTACACAATCCCAAACTTGAGAAAGAAGACAGCAAAAAAGTTGAGCATTGCTGTGCATGAAGTGACATTTATAATGTTTTGTTTGGTTGCTTGTTTGTTTTAATTAAAGGAATTCTGCAACTGCTGAATACAATCAGATGAAAAATTTTTAGTGTTCATTTGTCAATTAACCAAAAATATTGGTCCTCTTTTCAAATCTGCATCTTACTTAGCACACAATTTTAGAAAAAAAAGATAATAAAATTTTACTGCCAAAAAAAAAAAAATCTTGTCACATTAATTCAGCAAGAACATATTCATTTAGCCAAAAATCATCCTCAGGAAGTGAGTGAAGACAACTGAAGTGTTTTAAGAAAGTCAAATGCCCAAGTGACTTAATCCTACCTGAGATGACGGCTTAAGTTTATACACTGAGGTTGTCCCTTTGAGTTCAATATTTGCTGTTATAATAGCTCTTGTCTTCACTTGTTATTCACTCCTTTACTAGCTTTCCTAAAAAATCACAAGTGGTCTTTCCAATGACACATGTATTTCTGAAAATATGCTGTATTTTACAGAGCATAATTCAGTTAATGCTGAGCAAATGAAAATCAAGGAATGTTTAACTGCAGAAGTGCAACAAGAAATTGCTTGGTTTTCTCTGTTCTTATTCACCATACACATTCCCTTGTTCATTCTGGGAAAAAAATCCTAACTTAAATGTTTAGTGAGATATTTCCATATTTCAGGGAATTTCATTGTACTTCAGAGTTGATATTTTCTTTGCCAAAGAAAATACACTGCAGGCATAAACCATACCATATAAACAGTATGTCACTAAGAAAGAATACTATTACATATTTAAAAGAATTAAGTCCTTAAGGAAGGGCTGTTCTTTTCATAAGGAATAATACACACTTTCTCATGTGAGGATCACTTAGTATTGCAGGCTGAAAGCCTCCAATATGTTCTTCATCATAAGCCTGGGCATGATCAATACGTTGTTACTGAAACATACTGCATTGCTGCAATCTATTCCAACATGCATCTTACAGCACTTTCTTGACAACCTAAGGCTCTTCTCACTGTAATTATAGTGTTATAATATAATCAAATTACATTTTCAAGTTTATATACACCATATACACCCTTATAGTTTGACTGTATAATAAATTTACTTGTCTCATTCCTAGTTACAAAAATTTCATAGTCTCAATGTCATGCATAGTCTCAGTGTCAAATTGTAGAGTGATTAGCTTGCCTGTAAATATTGAGTCAAAAGGTGCTAAGATAGATTAAAATATTAGGGTTTGGTTCTACCAATGCTTGTAGAGAGAATGTTTTATAAAAGTAACCAAATAGTATGATATTTGTTCAAGAATTAGTTAATAAATTTTTCAGAGCAGGATATTTTTCAAAGATTCAAGGAAAATAAAAATGTTATCTCCCATGTTCCACAGTCGATTTTTAATATGAAGGACAATGATATTATTCTTCCCACTTCCAAAATACCATCAAATTTGTCAAGCATTAGTCAATAGCAGATAACCAAATTGAATACGACTGTCTTTTCATCTTCTTTGCACTGGAAAGCTCAGCTTCAGACTTCAGTGTACTTAAACAGAAAATTTGGGGTTTTGACAATGTTCTAGTCTTCTATAAACAAATTTGAATTTCCTCTTGAGAACAAGAAAGTGATGGATTTATTGTCATTAAGTCTTCTCTTATCTCAATGAAATTAGTACTCTGAAAAGAACTTCTCTTAAACATTTCTCTTCTTCCATATTAGTTAAGACATCATGGAAGTTATCATTGTGGATACATGTAAGTCAAAGAACAAGTTTGTTCAGTCCCACATTGCTAAGCTGAATATGGACTACTTTAGAGGACTGTAAGGTTTTTCAACATGAAGAAAGTTAGAGTTGATGATCTTCAATTTCTTATGGTCTTGAACTATCTAATGAACAACACTGAACAACAGTATGATATTTTCAAACTACTGTCAGGTTGGACAGGATTGTGTGCCATTTTACAATCATTATATGTATACCCTAGTTCTTTGCCCAGTGCTAACAAACCCTTACTATTTATTACCCATTAATAAAGTGTAATGATAAGCAGTACTTACACACTGTCTTTCTTTCTGTTAGGTGGTTCTGACATGTTTTCATTACCATTTCAGACATTCCCACATTTCAGGTTTTCCGTTTAGCTCCATCCTTTCACTAGGTTGTGGTTTAACCTCATCCAGCAACTATACCCTACATGGGCACTTGCTCTCTCACCTGGGTGGGAGGGGGGAGAGAATCTGAATAGAAGTAGAGAAAATGCATGGGTCAAGATAAAGACAGTTTAACAGGTAGAGCAAAAGCCATGCATGCAAGCAAAGCAAAACGAGGAATTCCTCCACTGCTTCCCATGAGCAGGCAGGTGCTCAACTATTCCCAGGATGGCAGGGCCCCATCACACATAATGGTGACTTGGGAAGACAAACAGCATCAATGCTGAGCCATAGGAGCTATATGATGACTTATGGTCTGGGTATGGGGTCCTATACTTGGGTCTCAACAACCCCTTGAAGCTCTACAGGCCTGGGGCAGTCTGGAAAGGTGCTCAGCAGAAAAGGACCAGGGGGTGCTGGTCAACAGAAGCTGAACATAAGCCAGCATGTGCCCAGGTTGCCAGAAAGGCCAATGGCATTCTTCCCTTTATCAAATACAATGTAGCCAGCAGGACAGGTGAAATGATTATGACTCTAATTGGCACCGGTGAGGCTGCGTCTCAAATCATTTGTTTAGTTTTAGGCTCCTCACTACAAGGAAGACACAGTGGCACTGGAAGGGTCAGCTTTTGCCTTCCAAACAAGGGCAACAAGATGTACTTGATGATCCTTGAGGTCTTTTCCAAGTTTAATGACTCTGTGATTCTCTGATAACCCATTGGTCTGTCGGGGTCAGCTGTCCTAGCTGTGCACTCTCCCCTCTTCTTGTGCACCCTCAGCCCCTCGCTGGTGGGGTGGCTGGTGGGGTGAAGAGCAGGAAAGGCCCTGGCTGTCTGTGAGCACTGCCCAGAAACAAAACAGAGAGAAAAATCACTGTATTATCAACACTGTTTTCAGCACAAATCCAAAATAACCCAGCCCCGGGACTACATAGTATGAAGCTGATTAAATCTTGACAAATCCAGAACACACTCATAACATTGTTTCCTGCTATTGCCCAGGTTTACTGTGAGGGCTTTTACAGTGATCAATAAAGGAGCTGGAAAGAGTATGAAGCAAATGAGACAAAACAATTTTTCTTTTAATTTTTGTTCTACAGCATATCAATTATTCCACAGAACAGTAGACTTATTGTATATTATGAATTATTAGTTGAATAAAATATCTAGGTTTCAAATTCACCTGAATCCTATTGTCAGATATGACTTGAGTTTGATATACAAAGATAACTGGATTCATAACAGTGAACAGCAGAAGTTACAAAAAGTTAACAACTGAGATCCAAGAAGCGGCAAGTGGAATAAGTGTAGTATGAAGATGAGAAAATCATTATAGCATAAAAAGAATAGAAAAGACACATCTAATTCAGCGATTTAATTGGATATAGTGATTCTCTGGTTATGTAGCAGAAAGGTTATATAGCACATCAGCTGCCTTGAATTGCTAAAAGTAAGTAAATTAAAAAAGAAGAAAATAAAGCCAGAGCAAGCACACTCAATGAAAATTCTAACTCAAGTAGAACTCACTCTTGATGAAATTACAATGCCAAGTGTATTTTGCATCTTAAAAAACACCTGGAAAGCATGTCTTTGCTTCTGTTAGTGGAAGTAGATTCTTTCTGTCTGCTTACACTTAACTGTCTCCAGAGAGTAATAAAGTTTTGACAGCAACTGTCTGAGTAGTGGAATGGCAAAACAAAATGTAGTTGTCATTTCGACACCAACAATAGGAAGCTCAACTTCTTTTTCATGAACCACTGTTTTTGCAGTCAAATTCCGCTGTCAGATATAAAAATGGCATTTTATGTAGTGGCAGCATTAAGCCCAAAAAGGAAAGTGAAAGAAAAGTTTACCATGAAATAAAATATATGAAAAATCAGCACAATAAATATCATTACAGACAGAATATGCTACCCACATTTCCACAAGAAGTGCATCATATTTTGGTACAAGAGAGGAACGAATGTACTTGAACTAATGTATTTCAAGTATTATGTTAGGAAAAAAGGCAGTAATAAAACTTGATGCAAGTACTGCACATATTTTAGATAAGATAGTATTTCCTCTCACAATATTTATGGAATTTTTAAAATATATTTTTTAATATCTTGTATTAGATTATTATCTAAACAGAAATGTCTTTTATATGAACATAACAAGAATTTCTTTTAGTCAGAAAAAGGAAACCAGCAAAAAATACACAACAGTTATTACAATGATTTTCCATTTCTTAAAGTGTTTTATTCAGTTCTTGTCATCCTTCTTAACTATATATAGTATAAAATAGCAGGTTTTTAAAGCTGATAATAAGAAAGATTAAAAAATTGGCAAGATATTTCTGTGAAAAAAAATCTTGAAAAAGATACCAATTTGAAAATTACAGACTGAAATAAAAATATTTTAAAAAATGTTGAATATTGCAATGCAAAGGACCACACATTCTCCTTATACATTCTAAAAACACAAACCAAAAGGTATTTCATGAACTTAATAGCCAAGTTTTAGACCTAACTCTTTTAAGATATATCAGAGATAAAGAACTTATGATGTCTCAAAAAAGCACAATTTAATATATAAAAATTATTTCTGTAGTAGTACAGATAGAAGTGACTAAATCTAACACTGGTAGTATATATTGTGACTGTATGTTATATAGTGTATTGTGTTATAGAATAATTCAAAATGGAGTAGAGGTGAAATAGTATTCCTCGCCTGATATGACACATTTGATGCTTTTTAAATACTGCTGCATACTAATTAGGCACAAGTAAATACTTCCTTTTCACTACTGATTGAAATGTTTCTTTTTTTGTTGTGTTTAGGAGGGAAGTGGCAGATGAATCAAAGACAACCAACACTATGCTCAGTAGAAGGTAGACTACAGAGTCAGAGGAAGACAGATTTCATCAGCTTTCAGCATGGTGACAGAGGCAGATGGCACTAAGATGGGTTCTAGTCACTCTGCTCCTCCGTTATTTTGGCCTTACTACAAATGCCAACCTAGGAACACTTCAAAAACATTTCACTAGGCTTATGCGATTTTGAAAAAGTTCAAATTTTCACATTAAAAGAACTTGTAAGTTCATTAAAAAATTTTACAATATAGTTTTAACAACTTCCAGAGAAACCTTTCATGTTTTTAGAGTCTGTTTAGGCATAAGACATACCGCTCAGATAGCCAGATTATTTATTTCAATCTTCAAATCTTCAAATATTTTTTGTTATAGAGAATCTGAGAGAACACTTGTTACAATAGAAAATTATTGCACTTTCTGTAGTTGTATCACTTCTTTATTCCAAATGTATTTTTTTCATGACAGGAATCAAGATACTGGGATATATGTATCATTATTTTGCCTTTCTCTAGCAAATGTGTGTGTTTTGCTGCACCACTTGCATTCTATTAGTATCTATAATATTAATCTATCTAGTATTCTAGTAGTATCTAACTACTGCAGTTATACAAAATACAAAGTTCTCTGCATTTGGCAGAGAAAAAAAAATTGGACAATGCTGTTGTGCAAGATTTTAACTCTATTGAGTTCAATCTCAACAAGAGAAACAAAACATCTCAACTCAATAACAGACTCCTGAGTTTTTCTTTTCAAATATCTGTCTTGTGGGAGCAAGCAACTGTCATTTCTGGGTTAATCCTCTTCAAGAAACAAAGATGGTCAAGATTTATCCACTTATTAAGAGAATTCATTTTGTTTCAAAATTTTTGACATGCCTCCAAAAATCAATCTCAATAAATCTCAAGGAACATGGAGATAGAGGTTATTTGTCTGTGATCAATTTTTATGTGACAAAGTAACAAAATGGTGAGAAATGAATTTCTTTAGGAACACAAATCATTCTATGAAAGAGATAGATGTTCTAGATATTCTGGGTCTGTATGAAATTGTATTATTTGTTTAGTGAAAAACAGAGTGGTGACAATTTTGAGATTTCTGTCTAGTCCTGGAATATGCATGCTTGCTTTTTCCTTTTTCACTTTTACACACGGTCTTTTCCCAAGGGTTTGCCCAACTTTTAAGTTGATTTGCAGTACTAAACTCATCACAGTGTCTGTCTCAATTACTTCTATATGTAATAAGGAAAGGTTGAAGAGATTGTACTATTTTGTCTTGGTGGAGTTTTCCTTTCTGCATACTTCACCATGTTCTACATTTCACCAATTTTGGAACAGAACCCATATAAACCATACAGCTTAAAGGATAGTCATAATACAATCTATTGGTATTCAGAAAGTACTATGAGAAAGAAGAAAAGTGAGTTCATGAATTAATTTGATAAATTTTGTGATCTTACTTTGATTTTTCAAATCACAGTTATCAATGCTAAATACCTGCTAGGCATCTCTTTTCATCTATTATTTCTCCGACATGGAAACTTCAATATTTTTGTCCTTAAATTGCAATAATTTTTATTATCTTGAATGAAGTTTATATTGTTTATATAATTTTTTCTTTTCTAATGCATTTGCCAGAATTTTGGATTTTGAATCAGGATTCAAAAAAGGCTTCCCATTTTTTCCTACATGGTGCTTTATTTTAATTTGAAATAATGGTAATTTTATTATAATTTTAAAAAAAATTGTACTGTTACAACTGCATAATCAAGAGAATAAGAAATGGTAAACCTAATCCTACAAAAATGTCTGATATAAGTCACATTTATTTTGTCCTAGGACACAATATGGTTTGGGTTAATTTGTTAGTGTGCTGGTTTTTTTTTAAAATTAACTAACTTAGATTCCGTTTTGTTTAGACAGGCTAGCTGAATCCCACCACTCTGAGGAGGATGGAGGTAAATATTTTTAGCCAAGTTCTGTGAAAAAATATTAAGAAACAAATTAAAATCAGTTACTGAAAACAATTTTTAATGGATTACTCACTTCAAATGTAAGGAAGAATCCTTAGAGAAATCTTGAGAAAAATTACTATAAATTATGGACAATAATTTCAGATTATGTCTTTTTTTTTCTTTTTCCTTTTAAAAAAGTTAACTAAAGCATTTACTGTAGCAGAACACTAAGCTTAAAAGAAGAAACAACTCACTGCTCCCATGAACACATCTTTAACATGTTTAAATCTATTTTGAAATATTCTAGTCCCTTAGTAGTGCTCTGTGTCATGCTGGATGTGGAAATTTCAATTATATCATCATGTAACATTCACTACCAGCCTGTGAATTGCTGGTTTCTTCCCAGACTGCCATATACTCTTTCTGTCTCATAATGTAAATATCTCAATAATAATTGAGATATTATTTTACTTCAGAAAAATGTAGAATTTGACATTTTTCTCTGAGGGAATGGAAGATGTGCATCTTTACGTATTATACCCTGTAATGCAGGTAACCTTTAAAGAGACTATTTTTTTTGTCTCTTCCATTCTCCTGTATTGTAATTTGGTTTAGGCTTTATTGTAATTTTGGTTTGGTTTAGGGATTGATACCAGTGGAAATTTTGTTTCCTTTTACAATGTAAAAATCTGGCTTTGAAGGCACTGTCTTTGAAAAGACACATATAAGCTGCTTTGATCAGTGTTTCTTATTTTCGTAAGTCTATTGAAGTTGTTTAAACAATGCTAGAAAAATTTACATTTCTCAGGGAATATAAATAATTATTTTCAAATGTCTTTTTCACTTAATAGAACAGTGTAGCATGGTTTGTATAGTTAATTTATCAGTAATTTCTAGTATAGATATCATGAGTTTCTCCTAGAAACAAGAAATGAGGGCATGCCCTGCTTTTCAAGTGTGTGTTTAAATTGGCTGTTTGGCATTGACCAAGTAATTTCCATTATTAGAGTGATGCTAAAAAATGTTCCTTAGTGAAGTCTTGACAGAGTACTATCAACAGAAATGGCCTTTTAATCCTCTAAGGATTCCTTCCTGTGTGAAGAAATACAACATTTCCTTTCTCCAGGCATTTCACACCTCTAAAAGAATGCGTAAAGTAATTAAAGCCAAGGTTTACAGAATCTCAGAATCATGGAACAGCTGAGGTTGGAAGAGATCTTTAAAGATCATCAAAATGGGGGAGAGTAGCTCATGAAAAAGTAGACAGAAAACACCAAGATACTTAATGCCTTCTTTTCTGGTAGAATTTGTCTTCAGGAAATCTCAGGTCCTTCAGATCAGGGGGGAAAATTGGAGATTAGAGCCTGATGCTACTTATGTGAAGTTCTTGTGTTTAATTCCTTTGTAGAATATTCATTAAAGAGCTGGACTCAATGATCTTTGTGGGTCCCTTTCAACTCAGACTATTCTGTAATTCTGAAAATTTACCCTCAGTGGAGGAGAATCTGGTTAGGGAAAGTTCAAACATCTGAACACAAACAAGTCCATGAGGCTTGATGGGACGCACTTCAAGTTCCAAAGGACTTGACTAGTGTCATTGTGGGGCCACTTTCAATTTTCTTCAAGCTCTCACAGTGACTGGGGAAAGTTTCTGGAGACAAGAGGAAAGCAGTTACCAGGCCTACATTCAGGAAGGGGAAGAAAGAGGGTCTGAGGAACTACAGGGCTCATCTTAATCCATGAGAAAGAGATGCAGCAACTGATCCTGGAGACCATTTCCAGGCATGTCAAGGACAAGAAGGTCATTGGAAGTAGTCAGCATGGATTTATTAAAGGGAAATAATGCTGGACCTGACAGCCTTCTATGATGAGATCACTCAGATGACAGTGAATGAAAAGTTGTCTGGATTTTAGTAAGCCTTTTGACTTTGACTCTCATAACATACTCATAGACAGACTAATAAAATACAGTCTAGATATAAGGTAAATCAGGTAGATTGAAAGCATCCAGGCCCAGAGGATTGTAATCAGTGGCACTAGAGGCCATTCACTGCTGCAGCAGTACCCCAGGGGTCAAAATTGTGTCAATATTGTTTAACATCCTGATTAATGGCACCTTGACTATGGACAAAAAAATGTACCCACAGCAAAACTGGGAAAAGTAATGATACACTAAATGACTTTTCTGCCATTCATAGCAACCCTAACAGTTAGAAGAAACAGATGAAAGAAACCTCTCAAAGTTGAATTGAGGGAAATGCAAACTTCTGCACCCAGGGAGGAATAGACTGAAGTACAAGTATGCTCTGGGTGCTGACTGACAAGAAAGCAGTTTTACTGAAAAGACCCTAGGGAAACTAGTCAGCACCAAGTTGAACATGAGTCAGCAATGTGCCTTAGAAGAAAAGGTTAACAGCTTCCTGAGCAGCTAACCTTTCTGCATTAGAAAGAGAAGAAATGGCTCAGTGGGAATCTCCTCATGGTGTACTTAGCAAAGTGAAGTAAAGAACTGAAGATGGTGCAGTCAGAATTTTCACGGTAGCAAACACTGAAAATGCAGGAGACAATGAATAGAAATTCACATGCAGGAATTTCTACTTAACTTACCTACAGGTTAACCTCTTAACCAGGTTATCTGTCCTTAGATTCAAAGCCCAAATAAACACAGTCCTGAGCAATCTGCTCTAGCTGATCTGCTTTAAAAATTATGTTGAACCAGATAATCTCCACAGGTCAATTCCAATCTCAATTATTCTGTGATTCTTCTGTTTTATCTTCTTTGTTCTACTTAAAAACTTCCATTTTTCCTTTTCTTCCCTTTTATTCTACCACATTTTTTAAAACCTCTTTCAATTTCCTAGTGTGCATCTCACAAATTATGTATATGTTTTACAAGGCTCAGATTTACCACTTACTTCTGTGTGAGCGCTTGCTCTTGTATATGCCTTCCAATGAAGCATAAAGAAAACTTTCTGGCAGAACACAGCTCCATAATGTGCTGCCTCCACCCAATGATGTAGTGCACCATAAAGCTGTGAATAGCCAATGAAGCTTAGAGCAGCCTCAGTGCCCCAGTTAATTGCTTGTTCAAGTTCCAAAACAGAGCTGACACCTGTGAAAACTTGGCTTGTGTTTCTTTGTCAACACATATACATCATCCATAAATGCCTTGTTCATACGTAATAGAAGAGATTCATCCATGGAATATCTGTTACATCTTGCCTCTATTAGATGTTTTGAAAATAAAGAGAGATTGCAGCACAACAAGGATCATTCCTTATGAATTACAGTATGTCTACTTTATGACAAAGAGCCATAAAATTGGTATTGATGATTGATCAGTGTTATTTTAACTGCCTAACAAGAAAAAAAATTATCTGACTGGTAAAGGCCATAAAATCATCTTCTATAGTGTTCCCAGTGCCTTCCAATAGTTTAATAAACCTGTTTATTTAAGAACTTTGCAATGCTTAACTCATTTATTACTGTGTCAATAAAGACTTCATTACTCAGAGCTCCACAAGTATTCTTTTATTTTAGGCACATTAAGGTAAAGGCAAACAATTTAAAGCTGAAAATTTTGAGGTGCAGAAATAATTATAAGACAATAAATATTTTCCTCATCAAACACAATCACAGATTAAAAAAAGAAACAAAATCCTTTTTTCTGTAACTGGCTATTGAAAGAAATAGAAAGTGAGAAAGAAAGTGAAAAAGTGAGAATGAAAGAAAAAGTGAGAGAGAAAAAAGAGAGAAAAAGAGAAGGAGATAAAGAGAGATAAAGAGATGATAAAGAGATAAAGAGAAAGAAAGAAAGAGAGAAAGAAAAAGAGAGAAAGAGAGAAAGAGAGAAAGAGAGAAAGAGAGAAAGAGAGAAAGA
>CM031859.1:19414708-19438356 GCA_018697195.1 Certhia americana | reverse complement strand
ATTGTCATTTGAAAAAAGAGAAGACAGAGAACCTGAATAGGGTTGAAAGACAAGAATTTTTGAGGTATTATTCTGCCACTAACAAAACTTATTTATGTTATCCTATTGCTATGCACAATGCTTAAAAATTTTGGATGAGATCCCCAAGATTGTATATTTTGTCTGCTTCATATGGAACATGTCAGTGAAAACTTTTAAAAAAGAATAGGCCTAGGATAGGTCTGAAAATCAAATGTGAAGGAGCACTTGAGAGAAGGTGAATCTTGAAGGACCCAATCATTGCCAATTTGTCTTTCTGGAGTAGATTTGCCCAAATTGTACAACTCAAAAATCAGTTTCAGTTGCAAGAACCTGCAGCTCTCTGGAAAATCTCCATCCTGTGTTTGCACTATTGTGCAGGTTCTTAGCTGAAGGCAAAACACCTTTTTATAGCATTGTTCTTAAAATGTATTAAACATCAATTATTCCCTGTAGTTCTGTGTAGATAACAGTAGTTGCCTTTCTGAATATGGATACATGTGCTCTATGAGATCTTTATTTCTAAATAATTTGTGTTGAATATTTTTTACAATTTGTTCATTTTAAATGTGGCAAAAAAAGGAATATCTGATAAAAAGAATAATTTATTAGAGATCACAGGAAGGCTTAATTTCATAGCCAGGATTTGACATGAAGTCTAGGTCAATGTTCAAATAATAATAATATAGCAATATTATTTAGATTTATCATTTTTCTTCCTAATTTTTTAACTTACAAATTTAATAATATTTGTATGTCATTTTATATGCATTAAAGTGAAAGAAGTGCATTAGTTAGTCTTTAGCAAGTTTTTATTTCTAGAGAAGAAAATATATTGCTCTCAACATTCCATAAAAATCCATGACACTCAGGTTGGTATATATTTTCCAGGTTATAACTTTTTTTTTCTCTTTTTTTCATTTTTTTTTTTTTTTTTTGTTCATTTTCCTTTTACTCTTTCTGCTCCTCTACTTTCAGAAAACCTTGCAATAATGAAATGAAATGTAAACCAATGCAGTGGTCCAGCCTGAGACCAAAAATAGCCTGAAACAAAATTCTATAAGCTGTTAACCACTCCATTTCTCTCTGCTGGGGATGTGAAATTAGGCATGTATCCATGGTGGAATATAGCAAATTTTCTGTTACAACATCTGTGATTTTTTTTAACCCAACACACTACATTAATTTGTTTCAGTACTACAGTGAACAATATGATCCTGTTCTCCCTTTGTGTAGCTGCAGAAAGCAACCCGGATTCCCTATTCAGGAGAGAGCAAAAACATATATTTGAAATTCAGATGATGGAAGGGATTGTACATCATTCTCAGATGAAACTTTTAATAACTAGTGATAACTGTGGGCTCTTCAGTCATCAGTGAAAGGAGAAAATGTTCAATCATGTGGAGTATAAGGATTATGATATAGAGAAGAAATACAAATTCATTTAAGAATTTTTGTTTTTTAATTAGAAGCAAATATTCAGATCATTAAGGTTTCTCCTCTCTGGCTTCACTACAGATGGCAAAGAAGAGAATCAATGCAACTAGAATGGCATTTACTATCTATATAACATGATTACAGGAATAACCTCCACTTTTGCTACCCTCTTCATGTTCTGATCATTGTAGATTACACTTTCTATTCTTGACTTTATCCTAAGGCAACATTAATACAAAACCAATCATCCTACTTTGGATACCAGATTTTTGTAGCCCACCTGCCTATTACCTGTTGGTTTCCACACAAAATATAAGCATGAATCTCATTTCAGAGAAAAAAACACAGAACAAGTACAGGAATTAAAGGTATAAGAAGTGTAAAATATTTGTTTTGGGGGTTTTGTGGTTTTTTTATGGTTTTGTTTTGTTTTTGGGGTTTTGTTTTTTTTGTTGTTGTTTGATACAGAATCAATTAAGTGACAATTCTAAGCAGCCCTAGAAAATGAGTGTTTTAGAACTTAGGTTCACATATGTGATTCTCTTTTAGAGAGATAGATCCAGAGATATGTGTGGCTTAGGTAGTATAGTACAGACAGAGGTATATGGTAGCTATAGAAGGATAAATCTTTTCCTCAGATATGTGAAGCACCTTGTAGGTTCTTCTTCCTGTACAGATAATGTAGGCAATTAAATTCCTAATATCAAGACTTTGATTTTGATGCCTAAAATTAATGGAATGAAACTGACCTTCACATTTATATGTGAAGGGAAGCCAGCCCCACAGCCTTCATATCTTCAATGCCTAATATTTTAAGTGTTATATTAGGATCTGTTGCTTGTAATCAAATAAAAGTAATTTACTTCCTCAGTGACACAGTCAACTTGAAAATCCATGATATGGCCATACTAATTGCTGATCAATTGCCCAGTAGGTTTTTGGAAAGTTGTTACTTTTTAACACAACCAAATGAAATTACATAGGAGATGTACCAAATGAATCTCTACATAGGAGATGTCAGACTGTTTCACAGTACACTGACACAATGTGCAGAGAAGAGAAACCAGAAAAAAAAGCCCTTTGAATAATTGCAATAGCTATTTCTCTTTCCCAGAGCCTACTTGCATAATCATTATACTTGTTTGGATAGCAGATGTAGTACCATAATGAAAAAAACACTAAACTTTAGACAGGGGTCCAGCCTGCTACACTCACAGTCATTTTAACATTGTTTAGTTTTCATGTAAGTATATAATATGCCAGTAGAACAACACAAAGTACCTTATAGGTCCTTGAAACTATGAAAATGCTTGGGGTTTTTTGGTTGGTTGGTTTTGGTTTTGTTTGTGTGTGTGTGTTTGTTTTTTAACAGTTTCTCCAATGGAACTCTTCTCTAGATTAGATATTGATATGGGCATTCACCACCAGACTTCCTTGTAGCCCAAACAGCTGTTCACTGCCTTCTTGCTGTTAGAAATACTGTGCTGGAGCACAAGGAAATCACTGTTTCCCTGTTGCATACGGTTTGTTCTTAAAAACTTCACTGCCCAACAGAAAGGTGGGCTTTTATCAGAGATATTCTTTTCAGGGGTAGAATATAAAACCTACTCAGCTCGTCTTAACATCCCCAGTTTTGCAATAAATCTCTAAAATATTTATCAGGGAACGGTTTCACACAGTAAAGATTTAAAATCACTGTCCTAATTGTGATAATTAAAAATCAATGCCTTAATTCTTTAATACTGTAGAAATTAGTTATTTGGGTTATTTCCTACAGTCTAATTAATGAAGAAGAAGTTTAAAGCGGAGTGCTTTGTTAAGTGACCAGTGCAGCATACGTAGAAAAAATGATGCTGTATCTATAGCAACTAATACCTAAGCAATGTATTAAATGGCAAAGTGCCAACGATTACAAAATGAATAGATCGACAGAAAAATATTGAAAGATTCTGCAGATCTGCAATGTGAACTAGTATAACTAGTATATGAGAAGTGCAATTCTTTGGAAAATTAAACACAAAATCATTTAGTTTCTGTAGTTTGGCATGATTCTCAAGCATGGATGAGAGTTAGATAGGAACATATTTTACCTCATGGTGGTGTTTACTCTATGTATTATCTAGCACTTAATTTAACTTATTATTGATCTCATGCTTTTCTTACCAGCAGCTTCCTTCCGGTCATTTCATGCTACTTCATATGTCACACAAATGGCAACTTGAATGTAGAGTGGAAGTGCTAAATCAGATGTAAAAAACAGTAATAGAAAGCAATGGTAAATAATCAGGACATATCTTTTCCTTTAAAAACAACAACATAAAAATCCCCAAAACAAATACTCATGTAAAAATATTAAGAGCAAGGAATGGAAGTAGTAATTGTATTTAAAACAGCACACTTATCATATCTGAGTGTTGAGCTAAACATGATGGTTTTAGCAATTTAGGTTTCAGAATATGTCATCTTAAATGACTCTTCTGAATGTGTTGCAATTAGTATGATTCCAGGTATTCTTTGGTCTCTCTTTATCCCATTTTATTCCATTGTTCTTCAGTGTGACCTGTCATTGCCTCTCTGTTCTTCTCTTCTGTCTTGGTTTGCAACCTTGCCAAATTGCCTTGCATAGAACAGACTTTCTCTGTCACACTCTCTCTATAAGTTTTTATTAGTTCAAACTGAGAGAAACACTTTTTTTGGTTCTTTCTGGAAATCATCTGGTATCTGTCTTTCTGGGAGTCATCTATGTTTGTGAGCTCTTTTAACTTCAAAGGATTTTGATGTGCAACATAGCATTCCCACTCTTAAAGGAAGCCTTGTGGATTCGTACTAACTCAGGTGTTGGTCCATGGTTTTTAAAAAAAGGCACATTGTTTATTTTTGTCTTCTCAGCCAGTCTATTGTTACCTAGTATTGGCTTGGGAAAGAGTGACTCACTGTCTACTCCCATTGGAAGATGACTTTTATTCAATATAAAATAAGTAAAATATTTTGTGACACATTATGATATAGCACAAATTTAGCCCTGTTCATTTTATACTGATGATTTTACTTCTCCTCTCCTATTTAAGATGCTTCTATTAAAAAATATTTTAAAAAATTTGTAAGGAACTGTTCTTTTTACCATATATAACAAAGTAGTACTATATGGATAATATCTGGAAAAAAAATAAAAGGAAGAATGTCTTATGTGAAAGAAAACTTTTTTTTTTTAAATAACTATAAATGGAAAGAATATTTTGTTATGAAAAGTGGGATTGTGGGTTATGTACAGCATCACTTTTCTGCAGGAAGCTTGTGTTAATTAATCATCTTACTCTAGCACCCACAGAAAAGCATCCTCAGCTCCCTTTTTTTCAGCCAATGAAAGTGATGGTATAAAGCTTCTGGTATTCAGTGGCTAAATGCACTGTCATTCAATATTCTTTTGGAATTCTTAGGAGGAAATAATTTTCCTGACACAAGTACTGCAGAATGACTGTATTTTTAGAGCAGAGTCAATCTATGGTATTTTTCTACAGTGTTTTTATAGCTTGTTTCTATCCTTTTAAGGGTTATGTGGCCAAAACAGAAGCATCTGAAAATAAGGTCAGCCTCGAAGGTCAGTTGTTGCACACCTTCTTTTTACCAAGTGGGGATAGAGGCGGCCAAATAACTAGACTATTTTTATCTACCTTCACTGGGAAGTTTCTAAACTAGCAGAATTTTCATTCTGCTTTTTCTATTGCACTTTTGGTTGCCAATTTTCTTGATGTCTTCATGATATTAAACGAGTATCTGAAAACAATCACTCCTTTTTGTAAGATAGCGATACACAATCTATTAGCAAATGAATGAATTATTTGCCATCTAAGTAACTCCAAATCATGCTAATGGAACAGTTCTGAAAAAATGACAATAGGATATTATCTAAACCTATGATGATACAAATTCAGACATGGGTTTAAATTTTTGATACAGACAGATTTTATTGTGAAAATTACACAGATTTGTAAGTAAGATTATTTCAATTAACATAGTAGTTTTGTCCACTTAATTATTGTGATCAACCCCCTCCAAAGGGCAAAGAAATAGCTATTTTTTATTAAGTAATTTTTTTAAATAGTATTATAGAAATATGACATCTATACTTATCTTAATGAAAAGTTTTGAGGAATAAATATTTAAAATATGTAATAAACAAGATCTAAAGTTCAGAAATTAAGTAGAAAAAATAAAGAAAAAAATCACTATGAAGATGTCTGTTTGGTTGGAATTTGATCTTTGGTACCCTTGTATAAACCTGGAAAATATGGAGATACTCTAACTTTCCTCACTAACACTTTCAAAGTCAGATTATGAATTCTAATTTTAGTTGATGTGGAAAATGTAATGCTTAGATGATGCTTACTTATTTCTTCCCTGTTGTGTTGATATCTACAGAAATTGAACATCTTTTCTGGCAAAATGAATGTTAATAAAACATAATACATGAAAAGCTGTACCTTATCCTGTATCAAAATCAAGAAATACAAGAGAGTGCACTCTTTTCAATTCCTTTCTCTGCTTATAACTATAGTCATTAGGATATGAAAAGCATTTTTCATTTTTAAATTTAATTTAGGACTGACAAGGGTAAAATTCTTCAATAATTGCAGTATTAGAAATAGCACTTTGAATTTCAGTTCTATAGATCAGATTTTCAGTAGTCTCAAATCTACCAGTTCCTATCTAAACACTTATTTAATTAGTTGGATTTCTGCTTCATTTTATTTATTCCTTTTTTTTTTTTTTTTTTCTGTAATAAATTCATTCCATTTGGTACTCTTCCTTTATTACACCTGAGTGTTGCATAATGTAAGCGTACAGTAAGAAGGTCTGATTAATTTATAAGTCAGTGTAGATGGACACTCATATGACTCATATGTGAACATAGGGGAGTGCTTGCTACAATAAACACCAGGAGATTTTTATTATACATGTTATGCAGTTTTGTTATTGTCACTACTATATCAATCTTACACTGTCAAGCTAATGTAAAAATGTTTGAGAAGAAATCTACAGCCTGCTGATAAGTGCATGAAGCAATTAAAATAGCAAACAAATGAAACACCCCCTTTTAGATTTCCCAAAAACTGAAATCAAATAATTTTTATTACGCTAACCTAAGGTTTACATTAACTTCGTCTCCAGAATGCATAGCATAGAAAAAATACATTATGCAGGAGCTGTTACAGTTTTGTTTGTTTTGCTGCACCATGGGACAAAAGCGTTTGAACAGAAGTGCTGTTTCAGCTGGATAGACTATTGCACTTACACAGAGAAATTCAGAAATCATCAGATATCCCTAGGCTGAACCTAAATAAATAAAAAGGATATGAACACAAACAAAGCCAACACTGGAGTGGTGGGGGCTCAGTGAGTGGACAGTGATATACATACCTTTCTGTTTGCTTAACATGAAGGCTACAGATATATTTACTAAAACTCTTCTTAAAAACTGAACAAACAAGACATTTAACTGCTGGGAATTCTGGCTGATAACCACTCATTCATCTTCATTCACAAAAAACAGTGTAAAACAACTTCCTTAACAGTTTAGGCAAAGGTAATTTGGGTGTAACCTAATTGTGGTTTTTTTTTCCTTCCTTCCTTCCAGTATCTGAAGGAAGCTTACAAGATGATAGAGAGGGAATTTTTACCAGACCACCTAGTGAAAGGACAAGGGGAAATGGTTTCAAACTGAAAGAGAGTAGATTTAGATTAGATATTAAGAAGAAATTTTTTACTATGAGGGTGGTGAGGCATTAAACAGATTTCCCAGAGAAGCTGTGCATGCTCCATGCCTGGAAGTGTTTAGGGGCAGGCTGGGTGGACCTCTGAGCAATTCAATCTAGGGAAAAATGTCCCTGCCTACGGAGTGAAGATTGGAGGTAGATAATCTTTAAGGTCCCTTTTCAGCCTAGGCCATTCTACATTTCCATGATATTATAAATAACTTAGTGTTATGATCCAATTATGAAGAGATGCCACTGACTGAATTACAATCCAAAAACCAAAATCAATAGCATAGATTTTGTTTAACTATACATGTGAGAAAGAAATGTGAAGGGAGGGGTGGGTGTGAAGAGAGAGAGAGAGATCAAGCAGAAGATAGTCTGATCCACATCTGTGGATCCCATGGCATCTCCCTGGTCCTTCTTCACCCATGTCCTCTCAGTGGTAGGGGTCCCAGAGTGGTTCTTCTCAGGCAACATCTTTATATAGCCCAAGTTCTGGTTATCCACAGGGCATAGATGCTTTTCCCATAACTTGGGATGGCATGTGCATAAGCAATTGCTTCCCTTCTCACAGTCTGATACAGAGGGAAATTTTTGCCTGGATGCACTAAGTAAGGTGTGCTAACCAGACCTTAGCTCTGCTAGGCCTGGAACTAGTGCTTTCCTGCAGTAAGTTCCTCTCTTCTGTACTTATCTCAAGTTTTTGTTGTGGTGGCTTAGCTTATGACAATTTCCTTCAGTGGTGTTTACAGTGCTTAAGGCAATTGTGATCTTTAAGTCTCTTACACTTAGAAATAATATTGTTTATATGATAATGGTAAAAAAAAAACATATAGAGGATTTTTTTCTTATAGGCTTATGTTTTTCTCAGGGATTATACACAAAAAATAAATCTGATGGCTGATGATATATCATATAAATAAGCATACATACAAAGGAATGCTCCATTGCAGGGTGCTGGGAGCAGTGTCTGAGTCATGCCCAGGTACTGCCTGGGACAAGAACCTGCTCATTAAATTGGAGAATCACATTTTGTTGGAGAGGACCCCCTGAGATTATCTCACCCACTGCACTGCTCAGTGCAGGACGAAAAGAGTGTGCATCCCCTCATCCTGTTTATTGGATTTATAATTCATAATCCCATGGGAAACTTTCTGGCAGGACTTGACACACACCTGAAAACCTCAGATGATGATAGCAATGTTAAATATTATCCATATCATACAGTATAAAATTTCCATTTTCAGGTAAACCAACCAGCATTTTTCAAGAGCACTGTACATCTACTACACATGTCTACTGAATCCTCTAATAGGCACTCTAATTTCTGATAGAGAAACTGAAGTAGAGGGCTCTTATCCCTCACCTGGAATAGTGAGACCTTAGAGCAACAGGAACAGATATGATCTCCAGACTTTATTAACTATTATTTCTGGGCTAGAATCATTATTTGATAATGGTTTCAATTAAAATGTAAAATGAGAACTGAGTAATATTATCGATATATTTTGCAGACTCTAAGGCACTCCCATTATTTTGTAGCCAGCAGAGAGCTCAAATTGGTATTGTTTGCATTATTGAGGAATGACATGTAGAGCTGAAATAGCTTAATAATATGTCTATAACAAGTCTGCCAGTTACATCTCAGATGTGCATGAAGGATAAATAAACCAGCAATCTCACTCAATTTTGCAAAGATAAATGAAATGTCTGGCTTATTAAAGGTATGTCAAAATAGAGGTATTGTTCTGTGGTCTGAACACAGACAATGGGCTAACATTTCCTGAATTTTAATCAAGGTCAGACAATGGATCTGTGAAAATGCCATAATAAACTATGCAGAAAATAACAAACTAACACCTAATGATTTCTTGGTGTCCTTTAGAAAATCACTTGGTATATATATGTCAGGTACCAAATCCTAGTGTAAGTGGCATGTTAACTGCATGGTACTTGGGGGATAAGGTGCTTAAGAGCTTTGAAGATAGAAAAGAAGTAATTTTACGTATAGCTAAACTGTGAAATTGCAAAAGAGTTATTCTGTTCTGATTTTGTTTTGTCACAGAAGGGCTTGTTAAACACATTTGCATGTTTCCATATAATGTACTCAACACTAGTCATTGAAAATGTACTCCTCTGACAGAGGCTTTTCATTCAGTCTTCACACTCTTCCTTCTACAGAGCACAGACACTTTCTAGTTCAGCTCTGATTGTTCTTTAATTTTGTTAGTGATAACATTCACAAAAGGGAATAGAAAATGTATCTACCTCATACATGGAATAAGAAGTTCCTCCATTTTCATACTTAATGCCTTTGACACCTGACATTGAAAAAAATATTCACTCTTTAGTCAAATTCAGGCTTTATTATTATGGTATATGTCTTTTGTAGATTAAATATGATGCATCTTTATATCAATATTTTTTTAGAAAACTTTGAACTTATAAACATATTTTATTTTTTCCACATAGAATTTATGTAGTAAAGTAAGAAAAAGAAATCCTTCCATTTTGACTTCTAGATTTTACTTCAGAGCTCTGAGCTCAGCCTGCTTCAGTTCTGTAGGCTAATATGAAATATTAGGAGGATAAATGACAGATAAATTTATTTCCATCAAATGGATCAATACAGCACTAAAATTTTACTTAATTTCTGCTTGCTTCTTATCTGGAAATAAAATCTAGGTAATATTTAAAAATATCAACAAATATTAAACCACTTAATATTTAATGTCAAGTCTGAGATATTAAGGTTCAAAATCATTTATTGTAAAATAAAATTAGTTATTCTCTGGATAGTTATAACTTACGTACCCAATTTATCTTCCTCAAGAATTTTCACTATCAAAGCATAATTATGCTAAATTCTCAAACACTGAAATGTTAGAATTCTTCTCTTGTTCTTAAACTCAAAGAATCATTAAAAAAAGAAAAGGCTTACTTCACATTTATATATTCTGCATGTTTTTACAATGTTTGCAATTTGTCTTATGTGGCAGATGCTATCTATCAGTGGATCAAAAAGTAGAATCTTGATGAAACTAAATGAATCATATAAATCAGATCATTTAAAACCTTTAGAAGCACCATTAGCATTTAAACATACTTGCATATCCAAAAGCCCCACTGACTACCAGATTTTATTTATTCAATTAAATTTGATTAAAGCTTGTGCTGGTTTTGTCTAAGATAACTTTCTTCCCAGTGGCTGGTACGGGGCTGTGTTTTGGATCTGTGCTGGACACAGGGTTGATAAGGCAGAGATGTTTTGGTTATTGCTGAGCAGGGCTTGCACAAAGCCAAGGCCTTTCCTGCTTTTTGTGCTGCCACACTGCTGAGGAGGCTGAGAGTCCATGGGAGGTTGGGAGGAGATACAGTCAGGACAGGTGACCTAAACTGACCAAGGGGATATTCCAGAGCATCATGCTTAGTATACAAAATGGAGGGAAGAAGGGAGATGGGGGAACATTTGGAGTGATGACACTTGTCTTCCCAAGCAATCAATGCATGTGATGGGACCTGATCTCCTGAAGACTGCTGAACAGCTGCCTGCACTTGGGAAGCAGTGAATTAGTTCCTTCTTTTGTTTTGTTTTGTTTGTGTGCTTGCCCTATTAAACTCTCTTTATCTCAACCCACAAGTTCTATGATGACTTTTACCCTTCCAATCCTCTCCCTGATCCTGCTGGTGGGAGTGAGGGAGTGGCTGTGTGCAGCTTGGTTGCTGGCTGGGGTTACACCACAACTGCAAAAGCAGTCCCAAAGCAAGGGCTGGTTTCCTAGTCATCTGTTCATTCTACTGATCTACAAAATTATGCACTCTGATACTGAATTTTATCTTGCTTTGTGACTTTATTATTCACCATCCTTTTCTAAGGTCTAGCTTAATGTTTAAGATCTTCGCCTGACATGAACTAGCTATGACAAAATTGTATTCCCTAAAGTTTAGTGGAGTTTAGAATATTTTTTCTAACACCTTGGCAAATACTCAAAGTGAAAATAGAAAAATATTAACATTGCAATGCACAGGAATTTCTTCTGGATTTAAAAGGAATTAATTGATTAAATTAATTAAAATTAAATTAATTTTAAAAGGAATTAATAAGTGTCTTCTTGACTATTTCTGAACTGCTCAAACTCATAAGCTCCAGATCAAATGGAAAGGCAAATTCTTGAGATTAGAAGTGCAAACTTCTAAGTTTAAATACCAACTTCTGTAGGTGTTCATATGTAGGAAGGCTGATTCAGTTGTCCAGAATGAAGGCAAGCATCTCAAGGCTTGGCATCTCTGAATAACACAGTCTGAATGGCTGTCTTGAGCTTAAGCATTTGCTTTCCATCAGATGTCACTTTATAAACTACACTCTGAAACCTAAAGAAGTTGATATTCATTTTCCCATTACACTGGATTATGTTACAGAATGATTCTACCGCAGTCAATGTGGGAGGAAAAATATGTATTTCACAATCGTCTGTTGATGTTTTTCCCAGTTGTATGAGGAATTTTAATATTAATTAAAAAAAAAAAAAAAGGACCAAAATATGGTTGTCCCTAGCCTCAAGAATTTACTTGAATACAGAAAGATAGAACAACTAAAAACATTTTGTTTCTCCCTCTTTTTTTCTCAATAATAACTCCAGCAGAGCTCTCTTCTATATGAAGTGACAAAGCTTCTTGCCGGAGATGACTTTTTATTGCCATATTTTGAAATATCTCATGTCACATCTGAGACTTCTCAAAAAATGAGCAGCATTTATTGCCCCATGTCCAAATTGCTACATCTATCACTAAGCAAGATAGCCAACCCTAATTTCATTTTTCTTATTAAATTGAGTTATTATGTTTATGGTCCAAAAAAACTCTCAATTTTTGTGTGAAACTGAATTAATAAGAATTTTGGAAACCACTATTGCTAATAGTACTTTCAGAGAATAACTATAATGGATTAACCAATGAAGTGTAAAAACACCATGTAAACAAAGTAACAACATACACAGGAGAGCTGACATTGTACATAGATCTATGAGCCTTAAACAAAGCGATCAAGCAAAAAATGTAACAGATGCCCAAATTTGTGATGTAACAAATGGATTAACTCATGTCAGCATTTCAAGCACACTGAATAGCTCTTGAGGGTACTGCCCAAAGAAATGTCAGTGTTAAAGTGCGTTTATTACCTCACTGGGGAGATATAGATTCACTCAGTTACCCTTTGATTTTTGAGCTCAATAGCTTTTATTGAAGCACAGCCATTATATAAATTATATGTTTATAATTATTTCACCTTCATGAGATTAAATAACTCTTTTCAGGATGTTAATTTTAGCTTTTTTGACCTACCACAGAATTTTAAAACAGGAAATTACTTCAATATTAAAGAATAAGAAACTGATTTTAAGGAAAAACATCAGAACCTGGATTTTTTTCTGGTATTATATTTGCTTGAATGTTATATTTATAGTGACTAGAAGAAAACACAGTTATTTTAGTAAGATTATTTTGTGTCATAAACTGTTGTCACAATTTACTCTCACTTGTTTATCTGAGATAACATCACATTTGTTTATCTGAAGCGTCTGTCAAATAATTTTTTTAAATTTTGGTGGTAAATAACATCATAAATTTATTTTCTGACACATGTACAACACTCTCTTTCCTTTTAAAGTGCTAATATAATTAGGAAACTTTCTAAAAGTGTCTCCACTAAAAAATTTTTAAGAAAGGCACTGAAAGATGAAATTGCTGAAATTTGACAATTGCAGTTATTAAAAGGAAATGGGTTAAAGCAAGACAATCTGCTCTTCAGAAAATCACTTGAGTGAAGACTGATACTAATAAATATGTAAGCCTGATTACTTTGAAATTAATGATTAAAACCAAAGGAAATGATTGGACCAAACCCTTAATTGGAAAAACCTTTAATGTTTCTGTGTTAGGCTTGCATGGCCAAGCTTTGGTAGCAGGGGGCTATGGGGGTGGCTTTTGTGAGAAGCTGCCAGAAGCTTCCTCTGTGTCTGGCAGAGCCAATCCCTGGCAGCTCCAAAGTTGGACATGCTGCTGGCCGAGGCTGGGCTAATTAGAAATGATGGCAATGCCTCTGTGATAACACAGTTGAGAATATTAAAAAAAAAAAAAAAAAAAAATAATTGCATGGTTGTAATTTTGGCCAGAGAAAAGTGGGGTCAGAACATGTGAAAGGAACAGCTCTGCAGACACCAAGGTCAGAGCAGAGGGAGGGGGGAGTTCCATGTGCCAGAGCTGAGGTTCCCCTGCAGCCTGTGGTGATGATACCAAAACCAGATGGCCAGAAACTTTCTAACAGAGTTTTGAGTATTAGATAGCAGGCATTCTTTATTGCAGTGTGCAGGTCAGTCGGGGGATCCTCCTTTGTTTGAGTGCCCTGAGCAGCGAGTGAAGAGTTTTCATCATACACACTGATTTCATATTAATTCGCTATCTCCACTTCCTTTGACTTCATTTGACATAGTCACACCCTTTACTGGAAGTCCTTATTTGGCACTTTTGGGTCTGTCTTCATGTGTGGTGTTCTTCTTAGGTGGCTGTTCTTTGACCCCGGTTTCTGATTAAGCGCAATATCATTGTTTTTCATAATTTCTACTTTGTCAGTCTTGCAGAGCTGAGCTGGCATCGTGCTTGCATTTTGCATGACTTTTGTTTGCCTAAGTTGCATTTTTTATTTATTTCTACATGGCTGTGCTGTTCTGTTCTACAGACCCTGAGAAGAGTAAGATGTTCTCTTCTACTATCCTTATACTGTTCTCTTTTGCTGTCCTTATTATTGAGGCAGCTGTGCCCCTGCAGCCCACAAAGACCATGGGCATGCAGAGATCCACCTGCACCACAAGAAGAGGACACATGCCAGAGCAGGAGGATGCCTGAGAGGAGCCTGTAATGTAATGAGAGGCCCATGGAGAGAGCAGCCCACCCTGTACCAGCCTGTCCTTGAAGAACTGCACCCTGTGTAAGAGTGATCCACAGTGTAGCAGTCTGAGGGGGACTGTAGCTGTGGGAGGCACTCATGTAGGAAAAGTTCATGGAGAACTATCTTGTATTGGAGGGACCCCATGCTGGAGCAAGGAATGACTTATCTCACTGAGCAGTGGCAGAAGCCATGGGTGATGAACTGACCATAACCCCCATTCCTGTCTCCTTGCAGCACTGGGGGAGGAGGTAGAGCTGGGAAGGTGGGATGGGTGGACGAATATTGGTTTTAGATCTTATTTTACTTCTCATTATCTTGCTCTTATTTTGTTAGCAATAAATTTATTTAATATCTTTAATTTGATTCTGTTTTGCCATGATGGTATTTGATGAGTGATCCCTCCTAGTCCTTATCTCAACTCATGAACCTTTCATTAAATTTTCTCTTCCCTGTCCAGCTGTGGAGGTGAGTGACAGAGAGGCTTTGGTGTGGGCCTGGAATTCAGCCAGGGTCAACCAACCACATTTATCAAGGAAGAAAACTCCCTTCTTGTAAATCTGCAAATTGAAACCCATACACGGAGCCACAGGAAGTGACAGTGGGAATACCCACTCATTATTTCAATGCAAATCTATACATTAAATATACATTTCCTCTCATTCAATTTCTCCTCTGAAATGAATCAAGTAATCTTCAGTTTAGGCATCTTGAAGTGCAGTTAGCTAAATAAACTGTTGACAATTTAAGTGGATAAATTTTACTTTTGAAAAAGGAAGTCTGAGTTTTCTGCATTGAGGCCTTTTACATGAATGGAAATAAACAATCCCTTGCTCAAGAGGTACATGCTTCACTGCCAGAGCACCCCCTGTGCTACAAAGTTGTAATTCCAGAAGAAATATGAATTCTGTCAAAAGTACAGACCAGAAGAACAAGGAGCAGGTGGGATAGCATAAGCCCTTGGCAGTGCAAGCCAATAGAGAAACTCTTAGGTGCAAACTAATTTAGTTTTATATATATATATATATATGTTTGGGGTTTTATTAATCAAGCATTTATGCTACTTCTGGACTTATCAACTGTGACGAAGAACTGCTGTGATAAAACAAAACCATTCTGTGTATTATTCATGATACAAACTAAAAGAGTTAAAAAGTACTTATAGTTCACAGGCATGGGTCATATCTCATTCAACAGGCATACCTGGAAAAGTATAACTTAAAATTACACTTAAAGGATAAATATATGAATGAAATTATATCAGTCAGCATGGAAAGGATTCTCAAAAATATTCACAGGGAAAAAATAAGCTGTGTAACAAATTAAATAACACAAAAAAACTGTAATGAAAGAATAAGAAATCATAAAATATTTGCACTAAATGTTTTTGTGGACCATCATAAGGCCCCAAACAACTTGCTGAAAGGGCTTTACAAGGTTCCTGTACTCTGATGCACGGGAAAAATGCCGACCAGTTAGTCTCAGGAGGTCAAAACAAAACAAAACTATTGGCAAAATATAAGGAATCAAAGAATTTTGGCAAAAGGTTTTGTCTAACATCCAACCAACACAAAACAATTCTCACAGCATTAATTTGGCTCATTGAACTTCAAAAACTTTAAGCCTATTTGATGATAAGTTACTGGAAATGTTCCCAGAAGAGGGAATTAGAAGTAGAAGAAAGAAAGACAAAAAGATAAAAAAGATATAGGAAAAACACACATATAGCTATCAACCAACTCCTAGGTTCCAAGCATGTTTAGACAGGAACTCTAAGAGCAGGGTAGGATCAAGACACCTGCTTGCCTCATGCTCAGCCCTAAAAACCCTTGTACCCTCCTCCCAGGTGGGATGTCTGGTCACTCATCCCCTCAGGTGCTGGGTGAGGCCAGAGAGCAGCTCTGCTCTGGTGTGCCAATGGTTCAGTCACTGGCACCTGGGCAGGGATAACAGGGATTCAGGGATACAGGGATACAGGGATACAGGCTCTAGAGGCAGGTGGGGCAGGGCACTGTCTCACCAAGGCAAAGCCTGACCTGCCCAACTTCCCCCAACGGGCATCCCAAAATGTCTTGAGAGAGCAATCTTTCTCGTCTCTGACAAACACGGTAACAAACTATTGTTAGGCTTAGCAATAAGATTATGCTCAAGACATAGGGTTGGATTTAAATCATCACAGAAACCTCTACAGTACCTTCATAAAAATATTTCCTTGTCCCAAAATATAATAAACAGTGATTTTGGACTAAAAACACAGCATATATTTTTTGAACAGTGATAGATACATCACTTTTCATGTGTATAAAATATCTTATCAATGAATCACCTGACAAACAGGAGATTATTTTTTAATGATGGTTCTGGTGATGATATAAATTTACACTAGATTGATGGATAACAAGCTTATTCAATTTAGGTTATGTTATATATGAGCTTAGAAGTATCTAACAACAGACATTACTGATTTCCAAAGTCTGCCTTTAAAAATATTTGGTAATATTTAATACCTCTAGACAAAAAAATTAAATTACATGGGCTACATTTTAATGTTGTAAGGAGTTATGAAATGTTTCAGTTAAAGGTGCAAGGCCTGCCTGCCTTCAGAATGTTTCTCAGGAGAGTTAAATTCTTCTGCAAAGGTTATGGGGCCTTTCCACTGAACACTAATCAGGAAAAATAAGTGATAAGACTGAAAAGTATAAAAATAAAAAAGAAATTAAGATGAAAATGAAAAGAGTCTTCATTTACACAGGTAAAGCCACAGCACAGATGGGAGAAATTGAAATTACTAATTTAAATTATATTAAACACTCTCCAAGATTGAAAAAAAAAAAATTAGCATTATTACAACTATATAAACAGTCAGTACAAGGTGTTTTCCATACTGTGTTTTGCCAATAATTATATGGTAAGCAACAATTTTGTTACAATGATAGGTAAGGTTTGTGTATAGCATATTTTTATCTTCTCACCTCAAATCTGGAATCAAGAACAATGCCGTAAGGATCTATTAAGGTTCTATAGTACCATAGTACGAAATTAGGAAAGGAAACAGCTCTGACAAAGGATGAAACAGTGAACTTTTTATGAAGAAAGTCAGTTATGACAGTGGTCTTTGAGAGATTGAAATTTAAGAAATGGCCTGACATTAGCTGAATTTCATTGCTTATCAAGGAAAGTGAATGTACAAAAACTATGTTTTCTAAGGGAATTTAAGAGTCATAAAATTATTGGTAATATCAGAATGGTCTAAAAATAAATTGAAACAAATGAAAGAAAAGAAGACTTAAGCATGACCCCCAAATTATAGAGCAGAGGGAAATGAAATAATCAGATTTAGATTTTTTGCTCACTTTTTTTTAATTCTTCACCTGTCTTAACAGCACTTAGAAAAATCTCATAGAAACATTAGATTGGAAAACATCCTGAGGAAAACAAAAGCAAGAGATCTTCAAGTTCAACTTCAATTAAAGAGTATGATTCCTGAATAAATATAAAGGATTTAGATAAGAGTGACTGGAGACTAAGTAAAAATTTCTGAAAGAGGACATGAAAAATAAATGAGTGATTAATTTAAGGAAATGAGATATTCAGGATTTTATTAGTTAATAGCATAAGTATTCAATATAAAAGTTTTTAATAGTCTCTGCAGATAAATAAGAAAAGGAGAAAGGCTTTGTGTCTCTCTCATGTTCTCTTTCCAGCAGTGGCTGTCAGACAGTACTTAAGACAAGAGTAAACTGCAAAAATAATTCAGATTAATGTCCTATTTTCTGCTCAGTAACTTGCTGATCTAGTCAAGATTTCTGTATATATAGTGAGGTGTTTCTGTCTCTGGACATGCAACTTCTTATTTCCTCTGTGCCCTTTGATGAAGAATTCTACCTTTCAGAAGAACAATCTTATTTTGTTTGTTTTGATCTGGCCTTTTTCATATAGCCTCTAGTTCCTCACTGCAAAAAATTCTGAATCCTCAAGACCTATGTACACATGTCTGCGACATTCATAACACTGTGTTATATCCTTCATCTCTTTTCCAGACTTACATATTTAGTTCTTTGCACTGGAACTGAACCATGCTTGTGATAATAATTCCTCCATTTTCAGTTCTACATTACCCTTTCAGATGCTGAGGAGGCCATCTGTAGTCAGCATTCAAGATGTGGATTAACAAAGATGTCTCATAACAAAGCTTTTTCATTGTCTCTTTTTTTCTAACATTTTTGAACCCATATTTCTCGCTGTTACAGAGAACCACATTGGCATTGTATGGAGCAAAGCCAAATAGACTTTTGATATCCAAGTTTGCACTGGTTCAGTGGTACATCTGAGACATCCGCTTCAGTGTTTGGGAAGATTTTTGCAGAAGCATACACATTTAAAATGTTAACCTACTTATCATGTGTACTACAGTGTATATGATTGCTGAGCTGCAGAAGCAAACTGTGAATGCCATTACTCCTTTTACCACTGAGGGGCATGTTGTAAATTACTGGCTATGTGCAAGCCACATGCTTAATCTGGAGAGGCAGTGATAGAGCAATCCACTTCCCTGCTTTCCTTTCTTCCTCTTCTCATAAGAGCTCTGATCTCATCCTTGGTTTTTACTTTCTGCTACAGAGTGTTTTCTCCTGGTCCTTATCTCAAGTCATGCACCCTTCATTAATTTTTCTCTCCTCTACTCAGCTGTGGCAGGATGGGTGAGTGAGTTGGTTTTGTGGGTGCCTGGTGGTGGACCAGTTCAAACCATGACAGTGACTTTCTTACCAAACCAAGATAGCAATGTAAGACAGTTTGGTGGTTAAAATCATTCAGACTGGTGTTCTATTTATTTTTGATAATCAGCCAGAAGGGAGTTCCTAAGTGTGCTGGTTTGACCCTGTCTGCATGATGGGTGGCCTCCAAAGACACTCTATCACTCCCCTCCTCGACTGGGCAGGAGCAGAAAGTATAAAGACTCATATGTCAAGATAAGGACAGGGAGAAATGATTTGTGTTAATAATTACCAATCAAATTAGAGTAGGGCAATGAGAAATAAAACCAAATATTAAAAACAACTTTTTCCTACCCCTCCCTTCTTCCAACACTCCATCATTGAATTTTCTCCCTCCTTCCTCCCACCAGAATCAAGGGGGATGGGGAATGACCCATGAAGTCAATGGGTTGTGGTCACTTTATCACATGTCTCTACATGTCTTCTTCCTCAGGATGAGGACTCCTCACATTCTTTTCCTGCTCCAGTGTGGTTTTCCACAGGAGACAGTCCTTCATAAACTTCTCTAATGTGAGTCCTTTCACAGACTGAAGTTCTTCATAAACTGCTCCAGTGTGCATCCCTTCTGTGGGGTGCAGTCCTTCAGGAACAGTTTGCTCCAGTTTGAGTCCCCTGTGGGGTCACAAGTCCTGTCAGCAAATCTGCTCTTGTGTGGGCTCCGCTCTCCAGAGGTCCGCAGGTCCTACCAGGACCCCAGTCCAGAATGGGTTTTCCATGTGGCCATGGCCTTCTCTGGGCAGCCATCTGCTCCAGTGTGGGGTCCTCCACAGGCTGGAGGTGAATCTCTTTGTGTAAAGGCTGTTCTGAGTGTACTATTTATGTCAACCAAAATCAGGAATTCCATTCTATGTTAAGTGTACTCATTCTTGCAGACCACCTCACTAAATATTGTATCCAATCCAATAACTCCCAGAGACAGAGGTCTTATAAATCCCAAGACTTCAAGACAAAGATCATTTTTTTTCCAAGAACCTGACATATATGAAAATTATAAAAGGAAATAAAGACAAAAAATATATAGGTAACAACAGGGAACATTGGTGTCAAGTTGATTGGGTTTTGCTTTTGACTCATTACTAATTCAAGTAGTAGTAAAATAAGATTAAAAGTAATAAGGATGATTTATAATGTTTTTGTTCTGGGGAAAAAATTAAGGCCATAATTTTGTGCAAATATGTACTATAATGGTAGCAAGAGCATGTGGATTATAGCCATCAAGACAGTTGTAGCAAAGCCATCTCCCTAGATGACTTATTCCCTGGGATTTTATGAAGACTGAATCAATGAGAAAACATTGCAATCTTTTCCGAGTCAGCTAACAGAGATTCATGTTATAACTGACCATTCACTACTCTAGTAAACCATTGGTTTATGCTCATATATTAAGACTCTGTGTGTGAGGGAAAAGAAAACTTTTAGTCCTGAGATATCCATTAAATCTGTCACAACTAAAAATTTTAAAGAAATTAAATTGAACTCTGGGATGAGCTTTATGAATAAGGCTACTTCTATAACCTAGATTTTAAATAATTCCCAGAATAGTGTCTCAGGGAAAGATGTTGAAATTTACAATGCATATTATTTGTATGAATTGCTCAACTTAATTGGAAGGAATTCTAAGGAGCATTTGGCTTTTTCAGGGCAAGAGGGTATTTTGCATATTGGCATTGCATGTGTTTGGAGAATAGTGTTTTAAAGGATTAATTGTGTAGTGTGCGCTAACAAAAACCCTGAGCAAGGCACAAACATGAAAGAGGAAGATAACAATATTTGAATAGTTTTCACACGAAGTTCCTGTTGCTAGGGAAACCACTTCCTTCATCTGTACCTCTTTTAAAAGTGTCTATCTCCAGGTCACTCAAATAGTAGAGATCACAATCTGGTGTCTTGTGAAATGGTAAAAATAAATCACATATGACTGTTACACAGTAATTAGCATGTTTTTTAATAATCTGCAGAAATTGTAGAGATTCATATCTGCTATGTGATTTTGAAATTCACAATTTTGAAATACAATTGTATTTTCATTTTGTCTGTAAGTATTTTCACCTTTTTCTTTGTTGTGTGCCTAACTTCTACTGTCACTGTTTTAATCTATGCTTTACATCTTTAAATAACAAATGCCTAAGATGTCCTACTTTTTATAATCACTGAATTTTTCAGCTTGCTACACATAATTTTGCAAAGAAGAATGACTAAATCTGGAATAAATCTGTCTCTGCATATATGTAACTGAAGGTTTGACCTGGAGAGCAAATAGATCTACCACAGTTGTGGTACAGGCACACTGACAGCATCAAGTTTCAACAAGAATTTCTGTCATCACTCTGCCTCATATAATCTCCTGGTTCACTGGAGTAGAGAAGTTCACAGAACTAGGCAATATTGTGGGTTGAGAAATGGTAGTTTTCCAGAATCTGTCATCTCCTACATAAGACTGAAGTCTATGCTCATTCATATTCTTCAAACAAAACCATAATGAACTACTCCTGCCCTTAATTTTAAACATGAAGTACTTTGTCAAACTAGAGCCAGAGATAAACCTGTTTTTTGAAATTGTTTCTTGAAGATGAAAAACAGTAGGAACAAAGAATAGATCCTGCATCAAAATTAAATTAAAGAAATTTTAATTTCTACTTTATATATCTGGTTTCTGGTTTTGATTACCATTGATGACACATTGATTGTACAGTAATAAAGGAAGACGGCCACAGTTGAAGGACATTTTCATTTTCATCAAAAACTAATGATGCTTAAGCCAAATATTTTGGTTAGAAATCAAATTTTCTTGAAATCTCATGTATTGGAAACAAAATCCAATTGCTTCTTTGTAGACTGTAAGAAAAATGAAAAGTGCTTGGATAGTACTAAGATTTTTTTAAAATGAAAATTAGTTGCAAGGAAAAGGAAGCTTTTTTTCAATGTCTATTTATTTTCGGAGCTGGTAGCCTTTGATCAGTCTTATTCCCCATTCTTCGCTCCACAATGTCCATTTCTCATTTCTAAATTAAATACATATGAGACATTTAGGTATACCCAGTGCCTGCGATTATGCAAGAAAGAGTAATTTGGGTTTACCTCTATGAAATTTCTTCTGATGCTTGATAAGACTGAGTTTGCCTGACTCATGGCAGGAGCTAAACTGTCAACTGGTTCCACAGATGCCACAATCAGCACACCAAGTCTTACAGCTATTGAAACTAATCTGTCTTTCAAAGTCCTCTATGTAAGTGTACTACCACAGTAACAAATTTGTTGTTATGCAATTTAAAACCTGTTTTTTTGGCCACAGACAGGAATGCAGGCAGTCACACAGTACATGGAAGGGACAAGCCTGTCAGTGTGGAAAAGCCTTCCTCCTCCTCTACCTCCAAACTTTTTTCTCAATCTCACTCTACAGAAATTACTTACAGCAGTTTGATTTGGCATGCTGGATGCAGTGTAGACAAGGTATCTTTATTTAATCAAGCAGTTATTCCTGAAATTCACTTTTTTTTTTTTTTTTTGTATGTTGTTTCAGCAGATAGATGCTGAGATGATGAACTAGTTATACTTTATAACTGCTTAACAACATAACAGCAGTTTCTTCTGGCCAACGATACCCTCCATAAGAATGCCGTGGAGAAGGTCCCTCTTAAAAATGGGTGACCAATAACTGTTTAAACAGGTTGAACCAGACATCTGTCATCGGCCTTTCAGTTCAATGTTTTAAAGTTTAAATGTCATAAGTATGGTTGCGTTGTTTTCACCTATCGACAACATCTCAACAGTTATTGATGCACAATCTTGTTACATATTTTGGCAGTGATTTTTTAGGATGAGATTGAAGTTGTTATATTTTTTAAATGATTTTGAGTTTATTGCTGCAAATTATACCTTAATTCTGAGTAGTAATTCTGAGTAGTAGAAATGCCATTCTCCAAAAGCTTATCATTACTTTCCAGGTAATGCAATGAAAAGAGGATGACTTCTCTATGGCTGTATTAAATATAAGTACAAAATTTCAGTAATGAAAGAAATTAATTTACAATTCCCAGCAATGTCCTTGAGTGGAAGAGACAATCTTCATAACCCTGAAAGTCCTAAGGAGGGATTCAGTCATTCATCTCATCCTGAAACTAGGTACAGAAAGGGTGGTGGTTTAATGCCCAACATGTCCACATAACCCTGCCTTTCCTCTAGTAACATTGCAGGGCACATAAAGGACGTCCAGAAATAAATGCAATAACATGAGATGGATTGCTCCTGAGAAAAGTCTGCCTAGGATCATGACCAATAAGCCCAACTTTCATGCTACAGCTCTGGCAAACGGGAGGAAAGTCCAAGACCAAAATCAGGCTGGGTACACAAAAGCAATTCTGCAGCAGTATCAGCTGCCACCCAGTATCATTCTCCATCTGGAAAAAAAGGTGATCTCAAAACTCAGAGGAGCTGATTTTAGCAGACTTCAAAAACCTGTCAAAGATAAGTGAGTATGGCATTTGTCACTGTGACAGCTGGCTTTGTGAAAGACTTGTGACACTGGTCTCATGGCAGTAGGTTAATGTCACTTCCTGGAGTATAAAATCATTTCTCTGAAAACACTTTAAGGACATGAGGCAGCTTTTTGCATCAGTTCTCAGGAGTGACCTCACAAATTAGTGCAGGCAAATTGCTATACTGATTTCCTATACTATTATTATTATTATTATTATTATTATTATTATTATTATTATTATTATT
>CM031859.1:19346772-19414698 GCA_018697195.1 Certhia americana | reverse complement strand
TAATAATAATAATAAATTATAATAAAAACTGTAAAACACTAATCTCAGCAAATTAACACTCCAAATATTACCAGTCATAAACTTTGAATGAATGTCTTTCCAAATTATGTGATCTGATTATGGTATTTGTAAAAATAATGAGGTTTGCATTTCTACTGTTCAGTAAATATTTTGAATCTTCAAACATCAGCAAACATAACATGTAAAAAGACATTAAAAAGAAACCACCCCCCCCCAAAAAAAAAAAAAAAGTACAGAATCTCTTACCATATCTCAGGATAAGCATTTCTGATTTGCTTCACCATAGACCTTAATAAAAACACATGTAACACAGAACATGCATATAATACCAGCCTTACTCTTAAATAAATCCAAAGATTATCTGCAATTTTAAAGCTCTGGGGTTTCTTGTCTTGTGCACTGTTATTGCAGTATTTTATATATAAACATTTTTTTTTTTTTTCATTTTTTTTATACCTTACTCTATGCTTTTGGTGGAGTGGTACTTTTTTTTGTAATAATCTTTCATGATCATTGAAAAGAATGATTGATGGTTGTATTTCCTGAGATATATTTAACTGAATGTCTGACAGTTTTCTGTTCCTCTAAACACTTCACTTCAACTATTTCTGTGCTTAGTCTCTCTTCATTTCATATATCTTGTCAGTCAAGGTTTAGGGGAAGAAATAGGTATTTGTCATCTACCTTTTAAAAAGAGGGAAGTTGTAGGGATAGAATTTTTGGTTTGTTATACTTAGGGTCTATTGGGAAAAAAACACAACAAAATTATTCATTTATTAGATATTAGCTTTATGTATGAGCTGATTTTTTTTTTCATATAAATAATAAATTTAAAAATTGTAATTCAGCAGATTCCTTCCTCACATATAATTCTCATGAGCAAATTTCTACAGTGTTAAGCAAAGTTAAGACAAGCATGCCTTGGCATTTTAATTATACTAAAATTCTACTGCACCAAGGTGTAGGTTTGCATTTTCCTCTCCACCTCCATAATGTGTGTGCATATTCACAGTATTAAAATATAACTACTGCAGGCATCCAAACAGCAAGAACTACTTCAGCAGAAAACTGTGGATGGTTTACAACTCACCTTCTGAATGAAAAATATCTTAAAGTACTCCTTCAGATATTTTAACAGTAAGAAGAGATTTTCTCATTGCTGGACAGAAACGTACATTAATTCTACATTCCTTTGAGTTTTAAAGTGGAAATGGAGACTAAAAACCCTAAACATTTGTTTTGAAAATATATTTGAAATATTATTCTTGGAACCTGAAATTTTAGAAGGAAGATCTGTTTCCACCATCCCCCGACTTTAAGATATATGCAGAAAATTCTCAAAATAATTCCCAAATTTGAAAATTCATTATTTGCTTTCAAGAAAACATGTAAAATGTGTTAAGTTTTATATTCATATTTTTAATTGTAGATAATTTTCTTTAAAAAGGGAGGATTTAACAAAAATTTCAAGAATTATCAAGGAAAAATATCCAGTCAAAGATAATAATGGGCTAAAGAGTTCACAGGTTCATAAAACAGAATAAAAAATCACTTTCGACCTAGCTGAAGGAATAGAGTTTACTTTTTTTTATGAACAATAGGCTGTGGGATTCCTTCTATTTCTTTGGTCTGGAAGAACAGCTGTGTTTACACAACTCTTTTGTGACTCATTCCAAAGGGGAAATACATAAACATGGCCCCTGTATCTCTGAGTGAGCATGAAAGATTTAGATGCTACATATTCCTTTCAAAATAGTTGCCTAGACTTCTGAAAAATATCACACTGGAAGAAATAATAAAAAAATAAATAATAAATTAAAATAATACTTTATCTTCTCACTGTGTATGAAGTCTATCAGCAAATGGGCCGCAATGTGTTTTATAGTTCAGCCTGCCCTTCAGTCACCTCTTACTATCTTGCCTTGGAACTGGAAGCAGAACTGCCACATGAAGAGGATTTTACAAAGCACTGCCAGCTATACAGCCCAGCAAAGCACTGTCCTGGCATCCCACTCCTGAGCCTCTCAGACTTTCTTATGGTCCTTGCTCACTTGTAGCTGAATTGAAGAGTTCATCTCCATGTTGCATTACACCCTTTAAACACAACTTAGATTCTCATTTGGGCTCTGACAAGTGGCTTCTCTTGTATACCTACTTAGCACATGGCAAAGCTTTCTTCTCTGCTTTACTTTTCTGATTGAAGGTGAACTACTTTGAAGATTCTGTCTGGAAAACTGAATACTAACAAAATTTCTATTCAACATTCAATAGTGGATTCCTGGGCTTTAAAGTTATGAAGTTATGCTTAATTTTTCCTTTTATATCACAGTATAAGGTATTAACATCCAATGAGGGCTAGATACTTGCTTAAAACAAAACTGCTGTATTTTTAATGTAGTTTTGCAGGTTGGGACAGGCTTTGTCCACTGTGTCCCCTGGACTACCATTAAAAGTAGGCTCTGATATTTGGAATTTCATCATCTTATAATGAGAGTTTTGGGCTTGTATTTTTACATTTAGTGAATGACTCCATGATGAAAATTTTGAAAACAGTGAATGATATGAAGGGAAGGGAAGGGAAAAATTATAGTCTTCTATCAATGGTTATTTTATAATAGCAGCAAGCTAAACTGTAATAAACAGAAACAACTAATATAAGGATCACAGGGGAGATTCTTCTCTCAGTTAACTGATTGACTGACTTCAAAGGGAGCATCAGACATTACTGAGAACAGCATTAACCTCAGGACTTTAGGTCAAGGTCTCATTTCTCACATGCATCAAAATCAGATCATGAAATTTGTGAGATGCTGCTGTGTTGTAAATCATGGATTTTTAAACAAAGAAGATTTTTTTTTTTTTTTTTTCAGAGATACATATTATCTTCCAGGAAAAAAAATAAAAATCTCTAATCTCCAGAAAATTTCTGATTATTTTTCATAAGGCAAAAGAAAGATCTTTTTATCAGTAGTTAAATTTCAGTGTTCCACATCTGTCTTACAAAATCATTTGTCTTTCTCACATACTTTATTTCTTTTGGAGCTATTTACTTAGGAATCAATGTCCAGGACATGCTCTTCAATTTGTGCACCAATATTCTGCACAGTCATAATGAGATTTAGTGTCAGAACTCAGTCATGCCCTCTGTAAAATCCTGATGTCTTTTATTTAATGCAGACAAACACTTCTTTAAGTAGCATTCACATCACTCAAAACAACAACAATGAAAATCCATATTTTGCTACTGTACCTGTTTTTATAATGGTTTATCCTGTGTACAGATATGCAATAGTTTTGGTTTTAAAACTTAAACTTAAACCTTTGGGTTTAAGATATATGGGTATCTAATTTGACTGAGTATTCTGCAAGGGAACCTTGCTACCTGAAATGCAGACACCTGATGAATTAACTGATACTAACTGGAGAAGAGCAGAAAGGAGTAAAGCTCAATTTCAAAGTCTTCTTTTCATAGTTTCCTGTGGAGCATTCTGTAGATGACCTGCAGAGTAAGCAGACAAATTTGCAAATCTGTCAACTCACTGTCATCGAAAAGAGTCTGAAAGTGGGAATGGTCCTTTGTTCAAACAACAAGGAAATGTGACAAAGTCTCAAGTCAAGGATGGATTTGATAAACTTTGCAAAACCTGTGTATTAAAAAATGCAGAGTATTTTGGAAAAGGAAGGAAGAAGAATTATGATCATGTATTTATGGCTTATTTTCTGTCTGAATCATGATCAGCAGAACTTAATGGGTAAACGAGGGCAAAAACCTTTCTTTTTGACATAAAATTTATCAAAGATTCCTAAGTTTTAAATGCATAAAGTACATTATTTTAATCTACCTGATCTTTTGAAAATTTGCAAGCTGTTCTGGCTAAAATGCGTGTACAACAATTTTGTTTGACCTGCTTTCTGTAGCTGAATTTTTCTCATATAAAAGTTTTAGCTTATATGCTTACACTTTGCTCTTAAGCAGAGCCAACCCTGAAAAAAATGACCAGAAGAACAAAAAATTTCATTTTCTTTTTCCTTTATTACATTGTGAGTGATTAGTGACAGAAATCCCTTGTAGCCACAGTTCTGTCAGAGTTTTAATCCACAGGGATTAATATTGCTCTTAAAAATTGGTGGTAACTCCATCAGTTCACAGCACTCATATTTCTATTAATTCATACATGCCAATTTATATCTAAGCCAGAAGAGAGGCATTTTTAATTCATTTCCTTTCATGTAAATTAATTTGGATATTTTTTGCTTTAAAGATATTTAAAGTGATACTACTAGGCATGTCAACCACTTTGACAAAAGTGGGAAGCTTTAATCTCTACCTCACTGGGGTTCCTATATAATTTCCCATAGGAGAATACAATGAATCACTTGATCTCAGCTATCTTAGATGAATTTCTGAGGTGGAGAATATTATATTTCACATCACTGAAATCCCTCCAGGTAGATTTACTAGATGCCCCTAGCGTTTTCCTGAGGTTTTCTGCTAGTTTAAAATTAATCTTGCCAGAAAGTAACTGACTGTTTCAAAAAGAAGCTATATGTTAATTTCTAATCATATCTTTATTTTTTGCTTTACAGAGACATCTGCTTCAGAGATAATGGAAGAAGGTGTGCAAAAAGTACAGCTTGCAAATTATAGAAACACATAAGCTTATAAGAGCTGGCAAAAAAGGAAAAGCAGTGCAAGGATTTAAAGACATATGCCAGGATGTCAATTTAAATTAAAAAAAAACAAAAAAAATTGTATTGCAATATGCCTTTTTGGTAAGTGGAATTTTTTTAACTTCTTTTCTCAGGATTACTTTTCCAGCCCCTATTGCTCTTTAAACTCTTATAAATTAGTCAGCAATACACATTAATTAAAAATTTTCTCCTGATGAGCTTAAATGTTTGAGTGAACCCTTAGATATATTTCTTTGCTTAAATAATACATCGTTTTTGGCAGCATCAGAGACTGAAATTTATGGTTTAAGCCTTCATAAGGAAAGGATTTTGCCTATTATAGCAAAAATATATAATTTTTTTATATATAAAAATATATAATATATTGCATATAATATATAATATGCAAAGGTGCACCAGCAAGGCCCAACCCGGAATGGGTCCCTGAATGAGGCCCTGAACTGTGGGTTAAATCACCTAAGGCAACTTGAGATAAGGAAAGTGACACTATTGATCAAAGCATCTGGAAAAACATCCACAGTGGGGCCCAGCCCAGCACCTTCAGGGTGCAGGTCACAGCCCCAGGTTTCTCTGCTGCCAGGCTTGCACAGACCCCCACACCAAAGAGGGAGGAGGAGAGGTTTTGAGGATGTGGCATAGCCTCTGGTCCAAGGCAGCAAATTCCCATCCTCCCTCCATTGTGCAGACCAGCACAGCAGCAGAGGCCCCTCACCCTGGGAAAGCCCTGGGAAATCTATGGGACACCCACATGAGGGATGGCACAGGACATGTCATGGCCCATCAAAGGGTCTCCACAAAGGCCCTGCACCTGAGCACTGCACTTGGTTCAACATGATGCAACACATCTACAAACCTGTGTGTCAAACCTGCTCCCCTCAATGTATATTAATCCATTGGAGTGTATACTTTTCTGTTGGGGACCAGACAGAGGGAACCCATGGAGGGGGAATATGTTTCTACTCCCTGTCCCACCCCAATGCATCTCTATTTCTTTCTATTTTTTTCTTTCTTTTCTTTTTCTCTTTGCCTCTTTTGCTATTAAATAAAACATAACTGTTTGGTATCATCATCTAACGTCATTTGGTTTTAATCATGTGTTTTGGTTATATTCAAATGTGGAGGTCAGTGGACCCTGAGAGCTTTCCCTGTGTTAAGGAGACACAAGAGGCTTCTCTCACAGGATCCCCTGTTCTGTTATGCCAATGTAACCCTGTTCTGCTCCCTCAGTCAGCCCTGTTAATCCCTTCTCTGTCCCTGTGTCCCTCAGTCACTCCCTCACAATTTTCCCATTGGCTCCCATACCCCAACCCTACCTTTGTAGCCCAATACCCCCTGATAATTGGTCCCTGATGCTCTCCCAGCCCCCAGCACACATATACTTGAACCTGGACCTTTCCCATGAGCCTGGCTTTGACCCTGGATAGTCTGTGTGTGTGGCTGGAATAAACATCTCTGTGGAACCCATACAAAGGCCCTCATCCTAAATCCAAAACATAGCACTGTACCAGCTATTGGGAAGAAAATTATCCAATGAAACCAGACCACTGTTTTGATTTGTTTGCATTTGTTTTGTGCCCAGCATTTTATACAGTTTGACACAATATGCTGAGGGGAAAAGAACCATGTATATTAAATCACTCTGGGTTTTATTAGATGGATTAAAAAGGGGTTAGATTGTGATGTTAAAATAAAGTGACATTAAAGACAAATCAGTTCTTCTATTCACAATGATAGCTTAAACCCTCATGGCTAAATACATATAAATGAGAACAGACAGTTCATAATGCTTTTTAACATAGGGGTTAATCTCAGAGGCTTTAAGAAAAAATATAGGTTAAACACATAGAAATAAATCATATAGAGTGGTTAATATATTATTATATTATAGTATATAAACTCCTGAAGGAAGTTTAGGTTTTGGGGTTTTTTTTAAAATTACTACTTAGCATATTACTTGGAACATATTACTGTAAGAGCACTTTAGATGGACCCAGCTACCTGTCAGCTATATGATAGCAAAAGACAGAATGAAATGCAGTGATGGAGTTATTTCTATGTGGGAGGGAAGTTATTTTAGAGGAACTAAAACTGTTCATAATTTTAATCAATTATCTAGAAGTAAACACAAAATTACTACTGAAAAAACCCTCTAGATGCAACATCTAAAATTTCTGCAGGTAAACAGTGGTGAGGATAAAACAGATGAAGATTTTTATGCAAGGAAAATGCACAGGTATTTAGAAAGAAATAAATACAGAAAGGGTCACTGAATTTTTGGAGAAGTAGCTCTGGAGAGAATTTGCATCTGTAAAATATATGTAGCTATGAACTGCCACATAAGTCTTAAACATAGCTCTACTTTCTTCATGAAAAAAATCTGAAAATTGTCTCAATGAATAGCATCTTCCTATTTTCAGATCTAGTGGCACAAATTATAGAAAGACATGATGACTTCAATGGGAAGATGCATAAATTGAAATATATATGACAGTGTTTTTTAGGAAATAAATTATCAGCTGTTAAAACTGGGCAGTAATAGCAGTTGTAACAAAACACTAACAAACATAGACTCTATTAATAAACATCTTCATCTTAGGTATTTCCCAAGTGAAATATACTTCATTGAAAATAGTTGATGCTACTGGGCAGCACACAGAGTGGATGAAATCTGGTAGACTATTATGTAGGAAATAAACTAAGAAGTTCCACTGATTTCTTCTGGCCTTAGGTGACATACATGCAGACAAACTGAGAACTGAGGAGATCTATTTTTTTTTATTTTTTTTTTTTAATCCTTTTGATATCTTTGTGTTCTATTCACTGTACAAGTGACAGCAGAAGCCCAATAGAGTCAAGGACTTCAGATGAATTTTGGAAAATCATCTTGAAGCCAATGTGGAAATACCACTGCCAGTTTCCAGAAAGAAAAATCTCTGGAGTGCCTTGCCAGTGATGAAATTACTCAAAAGTTCTGGTTCCAAGCATTGTAAGGTTATGCAGACATGCTACTAGTAGTTCTTTTATTTGGAAGATTACACAACCCTATTGGTGAAAGTTGGCAAAAAATATGGGACATGTCATCTTCATGCCTAAGCACTAAAAACAGTCTTTTGACAGTTCATGAAGGAACTAATTGGTGATGTTAGAAAAGCCAAGCTAACTCAGAAAAATTATGAAAGAGGAAAGTTTTGTAGTAATAACTAATTTAGTAATAACTAACAATCATTTTTCTTTCTTTAATTTGTAAAATAATGTGAAATTAAGGTCCTCAGGGCTTTTTCTTTCTCAGTGATTTTTTTTCCCCGTTACTGATTAGTTAAGTTTTGAACTGATTTTATCTAATTGAAGAAAATAATTATGTATTAGCTTATAAAAAAAGCAGAACCAGATACATTTTCCTCCCAAGTGCCCACATAATCCTTGTCTTCATTCTGTTCTTTTACTGTTTTCATGTTCTTAGGTGCAGTGACTGGAACAAAAGTGTGTAAATGAGATTGTGTAGTCACTCAGGACCCTGCTGTTTTCAACAACTTTTACATCAATACTAGCCCCTCAAAACTGACATGATTCCAAAGAAAATTATCTAATAAACACAAAGAAGATAGTGGAACATATAATTTAGGGTCAGTAATGATACATTATTCTTCACATCTCAGAAAATAGAGAAAAAAATTATGTCCATCACAGAATAAAAGAGTGTTTGATATTGGAAGGGACTATCTGGAACAACCCCCAACTTTTTAGTACCTGGAACGATGGAAACGTTACAACCTCTCTGGGCAACCTGTGCTTGATCACAGTGAAAAACTGTTTTCTGATGTTCAGATGGCGCCTGCTGTGTTTTAGTTTGTGTCCATTACCTCTGTTTCTGTCACTGTGCACAGCTATAAAAGCCTTGCTCCATCTTCCTCCTTTGCATATTTACATACACTGGCAAAATTCATCCTTAGCATTCTCTTCCTTTCACTGAACATTCTTAAGTCTTTTAGACTTTCCTCATAGGAAAGATGTTCCATGTCCAGTCCTTGCAACTACTTTGTGGCCCTCTGTTAGACTCTTTCCAGCTTGTTCATATCTCTGTTGTACTGGGGAGCTTAGAACTGAACACAGTACTCAAAGCGAGGCCTCTCTGGTGCTCAGTAGAAAGAAAGCATCATCTTTCTTAACCTGCTGGCAATACTTTGTTTATTGCAGTCCAGGATGTCATTTCTCTGTTTTTGCTGCAAGAAAGCATTTCTTACTTATGTTTAACTTTGTGTCCATCAGAACCCGCAGGTCCTTTTCTGCAAAGCTGCTTTTTAGCCTGTTGAACCTCAGGTTATATTTGTGCCTGGTGTTGCTCCTTACCAAGTGTGGGAGTTTGCACTTCCCTTTATTAAATTACCTGAGGTTCTGTTGGCATATTCCTCCAGCCTGTCCCTTTGCATGACAGCATATTACTCTGGCATGTCAGCCACACCTCCCAAACATCTTAGCAAACTTCCTGAGCATACACTCTATCTCATCATCCAGGTCATTCATATTCAATAGGATAGGACCCAATATCGACTCTTAGGGTACACTATTGGCCTCCAATTAGATTCCTTTCTACTGATCTCTGCTTTCTGGGCCCAGCTATTCAGCCTGTTTTCAGTTCACTTTTTTCTCATCTAGCCCACACAGACAGAGCCTCTCTGTGAGTAACCTATGGGAGAAAATGTCAAAAGTTTTACTCTTTAAAAATATTTATAGATTCTCCCTTATTGATAATATTTAAAGAACTGCCTAATCCTACAGGAAAAAAGATTGTCTATTGGAGTTTGGAACACTTATGTATCATAACTCTAATTTATGAAGTGCAAGCTTCCTTCTCCTTCAACACTAGGATTCCAGATAAAAATAATTCATTTGTATTTACCAAATGCATGGCTAATACGATGATTTCACTTTCTTCTCTTTTGCCTCATTCACATTAAAAAACTACAGTTCAGGATGCTGAAAGTATTCATCTGTTCTTACTAAATATAATTATTAAAAAATGAAGTGTTGGACTTCTTAAAAACTAAAGATCACTTTAAAACAATTATCTTGGGTCCTGGGCTACAACTAGGCTTTCAGGATGCTTTTTCTTTCTAAATTTTTTATGTAACATTTACAGCTGTCTACAAGCAACAAAATCAATGCTAGCCATATGGTTTGGAAAAGCTTAAGGCTTGGATGGAGACCAGCAAGTCTTCCATACGTACTCTTATGTACTATGATCTGGCTGGGAAAAGCACTTTAAATGACAGGTAATATTTGTAACAGAGATGGGTCCATTTTTCCTTAGTTTATTTTAAGGTTTTGAAATCTCCATGTCTTCCAAGTTATTTCTGTTGTTTCTACATAATCCTGTAAGTGTTACAGACAGAATGACTGCCCTAATTTAGAGAGTGCTTGAAGCCTAGGCTCATTTCTTTTTGATAGAAGCCTTGCAGTTTCATCCATGCCTTGATCACTTCTAGACTAGAGCTATATTGGTACAGTGAAAAACAGCTACATGTTTCTGGTACCAGCTGTAGCGCATCATTTGCTAAGCAGTGCTTTTTCTTTATGAAAACATATTAGGTGTGTGCTCTGTCATCCATATTAGCTGTTGCTGGAGCTGTCCTATCAATATTACAGTTTGGGTTTAGATCTGTAAGTGCTAGAGACCAACACATTCAAGAGATTTACCTGTCTTTCATCTGCTTCATCTCTGCAATTCTGAGATAAAACAAAGCTCACCTGAACTTCAGTAAACATAAGAAAAAGTAGTTGATGTCTTTTTTGTTACCATTTCTCTGTCTCTGGTATTGTTTTCTTCATTTGTAACATCTGGAATCTACTTGCTTTTTTCCAGTGCACACCATAAAATCAATTGTATTTTGAATATGTTTACTAAAACACAGTAGTTAGTTAGTTTGACAACAATAATATAGACATTTTGGAGAGAATAATTATTTTTGCTATATTTCTGTGTTGTTGTTATCCTTGATGTGACTGACACTGGCTAGAATGTATTAATTTGCTACTAATGTGATTGCACCCAGGTATGAAATGGTTTCATTTTAATGCTGAAAAATTCAGTTTAAAAAAATAAATGGATAAAGAAACAAACATATAAACATTTTCCATAGACTGCAAAAAATAGTAAAGTACCAATTTAAAATTTATATAACAGTATGTTCTTTTATGTTTAGCTTCATAATGACTAATTGCTTAATCCTTTTTGCTACTCCAAAAATTTTTTCTGATTTTCTTATAAATTCAACATTACCATACCATATCTATAATATTTTTACAGTTTCATTTAAACTCTTTTCTTCTAAATTTACCATATCTAATCTATTGTATAGAATGAGTAGAAACTGATTGTCATTTGCTTTACTTTCCTTTCTGAAGTATTTGGCATAATCAAAATATATATATTTTACTACAAATTATTTAAATCATCAGCTGTAAAATTAGTGCTTTTTATCAATCTATTATCTTGAATAATCTTTTGGAGCAAATAAAACCCCACTTAAAACAAGTCTTTAAAATTAGGTATCAAAATATGTTTCTGTAATTAAAGTGAAGGGTAAAAAAGATGTTCCCATGAACATCTTTAGTTCACTGTCTTGGATCAAATGAACACTGTTTTAGGAAATAAGCTGCAGTTCAAGTACATAATAGATATGTTCTCAGTATTATGAAATACTTCCATTACTGTGGTATCTTAGATCTTAAGATGAATCATGGTGGAGTTTACTTAAATTTTGTAAAACTTCTTGAGAGCAATAAGCCTTTAGAAAATTTTCGTATCTTAGAAATTAGGTAAATGTATGAGACTGGGAATTCCATAATACAGCACCTTTTACTTTTGATTTAGGAGTTACTGTCTGTAATCCTATAAAGCTCTGCCATCACTTTCAAACAAGGACTTCACTGAGTTAAAAGCCACCACAATTTTAAAACTTCAGGTTAAATCAACTCAGTTTTCACTTGAAGAGAGTAGTTAGTCTGAAACAGAATTTTCTTCTAGAAATTCATCATATTCTGTTTTTTGGCTTTACAGTACTAGAAGAACATGAGGAAATTGTGACTGCCTTGAACAGTTTGTCCACAGGTCATGAGAGGCACACTAAGTAAAGGAAATTTTATTCTCTTCCTGCGTCTCACATCACATAGATACACCTCACAATGACATTAAGACACTGTTCCTCTTTCATTGTATTTGCAATAGGAAGAGATGTTAAAGGAATTACAAATTGTAAAGAATACAGATAGTCAAGAGGTTTTGACATTTTTCAAATGATGACTTCAAGGATTCAGGTCACAGCAAAACATCACCATTATGTGTCACTAAACAATTGCAAGAAGAGGCTGTACTTTGAAGACATGAAGAAAAGTCTGGCTGAGAGCTTATTTGAAATGCCTCAAAGTAATTGCTGGTATTTTTCAGGAAGCACTGCAAGATAAAGATGGCCCATAAATTATAAATTTAAGAAAGATTTTCAAAAAGTCACTAGTTAAATTTCCAGTCCTTATGGAGACAATGGGATTTTGTGTTAAATTTTTTTGAGAAACTTATTTTTTGCTCTGCTCTTCCCATTACAAACAAAAATCATCTAAACATGGCAATTTCACGTAATTCCAGGCAGTCCTATGTTTGTCTATTTTAAAAAAAAAACTTTAGGACAAATTCAACATTTAAGATCATAATGCAAAGCTAACTTTTATCCTTATCAGTGGATATTCACTCTTCATAATAATGATGATCAAGTAGTACCTTTGTATGCCTGCTGCTTGAAGGGTGAATACAGAAAATCAGTCATGCCAGAGAAGAAAGACACACACAACCATTCCTCCCTCCATTGTTTGTGCACTCTGCATTCTTCAGGCATAACAGAAAGATCAATATGTGCTTCACATTTAGTTTCTGCCTGCTATTCACAGGCATTTTCTCCAGGGCCCTATATTGTATCTTCCCCTATTGTTTTATTGAATTTATAATTTTTTTTTTATTTGCTTTCTATTACAGCACAGATAATAAAAATGCATAGCATGATACTGGGCATATATAAAGAGCACTAACACTGAGTGGGAATACCAAGTGGGTTTTGCCTCAGAAGAAGGAAGGGGAATGATGGGAATGATGGGAAATATGATCTGTAAACTCTCATGAGGCAGTGAGTAAACAGGAATTGCAATTAGGGTTCAATGCTGGATATTGATAGTTCACTCAGGCTTTATTCTTCATGATATCAGTGAATGAAATTCATTAAGTACTTTCAGTCTCTGCTCTGTGCTTGGTCACCATGTCCCAACAGGTATCCTATCACATCTAGGGACAGGGAATGCTCTCCACTGAAATTATAAAATTCTCTATACAAACAATTGCCATTATCATAAGATACACCAAATCGGGAGAGACCAGGAATCACAACTGACTGTGGAGTTTAGGCACCTAACTTTGTTCTCTTTAATCCGGAGTCTGGGTGCATCAACCTGTAAGAAAAGAAAAAAAAAAAAAAAAAAAAAGGAAAGCTGTCTAAAGAAGGCAGAAACAATCTGCTATACCATTCGTTTTGGTAGCTGTATCATTCGAGCAGAGACTGAAAATTTTTTGCTAATTTCATTCTCACATTGAGCAGTTTCAAATTTTATGTCTTCTTTCAAGAAACGTGGTATAAGAAACTCAAAGCTGAAATATCCTTCACCTTGAACTTTTTAATGGATATTCTTTTTGGCTATTGAATGCTTTAATGAGTAGGCTAACATGTAAGATGTGAAAGTACCTATAGCGATTGTTCTTCAAAAAGTGAGCACATCACATTTCATGACAGATATAGAAACACAATTTAGAGTGTTAAATCAACTCATGGTTGTCACAATGGTTTCTCAGGCCTTTGGGAAATATCATATCTTCTAATTCCCAAACTCACATTGTATTTAATGCTACACTTCACTTTGTAAAACTCATTAACAGTCCCAGAAGCAGAAAACAGTTCTCTCTTCTGGCATGTGTACATAGCCCATTTCTTCTCTTTCCCATTTTATACCTTGACACCTAGGAAATAGGAAACAGATTTAAATCCTGTCAGATATAAGAGAAAATCAAACGTGAATCATCCATTCTTGGCCATATGCCCCAAATATGAGTTACTGGAAATGGCAGGTGAAACAACCATCACTGTTTCCCTTATGGCACAGCAAATTTTTCTCCATATTATCCCTTCTTTTTAAGCTGGAAGAAGTTCTGTTAGATTTTTGTGTTTGGAAATAAGGTGCTGAGAACTGCTAGGATGTAGCTGTTTAGGCCTCTCTCTTCTAGATTGCAGCTAAGTTCTTTCTCAGGCTGCTGATCTTTAAATCCACTTATCCATCAGCTGTCATCCAGAGCCTAGGGAGTTTGGGCAGGGCTTGTCTGTGTGTTTTAATTTTGGAGGTACCTGTTATCTAGTAGACCTAAGTATAATTTTATCACAAAATCTTGCTGGCATATTTTATTGTTTGGACTCAAAAACTTCCAATGAAATAGTTTCAGGCCATTGTTTCAATGCAGAGTATCACATTCTAATCCCACTGTCACAGATGTTTATCTAATTCTTCCTCTTGATGTCAATATGCCATGATTTAGACTATTAATGTAATTTTTAAATAATTATCCAATATTTTGGCAAAATAATGACAATTAATATTTCAGTTATTATATGATTTGATAAAAATTTAGTAAAAATTGATAATTTTTGTTGCATTTTTATTTTCATGAGTAGTAATTATCTTGATCAAATGGCTTCACTGTCCTAATAATCAGTAAAGCCCACTGCACACAGTCTCTTTGGACAAACAGGAGCAAACTGCAAATGTCTTATATGAGTGCTCTCTACACTATTTATTGCCATGAAGGGTGTTAAAAGTTTCTGCTTGCTAGTTTTAAAATTCTGTCACAGAACAAGTCCATTGTACTGAAGAACTATTCTCTCTTATTTTGAGGAATGAAAGAAAAGCATACAAATTTTAGGTTATTGTCCCTCTTGAGGCCACTTAAGATGATCATTTGCAAGGGGCAGGAAATCAATGCCTCTCAAGAAACAGCTGTGCATTGCCCAAAAGAGGACTGTAAAAAAAAGATTAATAGGTTTGCCTCTTGGTTTAGAAAACATGGTCAGATATTCTCAATGGCATGCTCAAATCCTTGATATATGAGCATAGAGTTGGTATTTTTATGATTTTTTAAGATTTTTATTTTGCTTAAATTCAAAATATTAGAATCACCCATGCAGAAACCTTAATCTGAAAAAGAAACACTTTGAAATAGGGCCCCTTCAGATAGCAGTCTTAAAAAAGTCACATCAGAATGCGTTTGTAATTATATGGAATGCTGCGAAGTAAAGCCGAATGTAATATGAAGCAGGAAAATAAATTAAAATACAGAAAATCCTTAGGAGAGGAAACACATATGCACTGGAGTCCTGAAATAAAAATAATCTTTCATGACTCACACTTCTGTGTCTGATAATTAGATATTTTTCAGAAGATTCCAGCTCATGAAGGACTTCAAATAAGAGTATTTGTCTGTTACTGTTTGAAAATTAGGATGAGGAAGAAGGTAGTGAGGAAATAAAGATTTAATCTATACCTAAGAATTACTAATAAATGGACTGCTTTGTTTTACCTGCTTCTTTTAATTTTTATTATCTTTTTGTCTTTATAATTAAAAAAAAATAGATGGTACCCTTTGTCATTTTACAAGTCCCACTAGCTTCAGAACACACTGCCAAAACAGGACTCTCTGAGGCATTTTTTGGTATAGCTTTTCTGTCAGAACTAGCTACAAAAGTATCAGTGAGCTCATTAGTATTTACCCTGCATCTGTATGAAATATTTTTCTCTAGCAATGATGAGAAATTAGTCTTGCATTATCAAGCTAATACAAGACTTTATATCATTGTGAATACAACAATATTTCTGTGATTGTATTCTAACACAGGCCTTTCTAAAATAACAATCAGTTGTATATACTGTTATAGGATAAACAGAGTTTCTGACATGTGCAAGCTAGTCAAGATATTCCTAAACTCACAGGACTACAGAATCTTTGGACACTGTAGTCTAAATTCCTAGTTGAAGCTGGGTCAGCTATGTGATTAGGCTGGTCAGATTTTGAATCTCAAAACTCTCTAGCTACAGCGACTGTACAGTCTCTGGGCAGCTCACTCTCCACTAGTTAGTTTTTTTCATGGTGAAAATGGCTTTCCTTATATCAAGCCCTGATAACAGATGTTGACCTTGTTCTCTGTCACAGCCTTGATGCCTTGTTCAGCATTCAGCCAGTCATTCCCCAACTGGTATCAGTTACTCCTCTTTCCCAGGCAAAGGACTTTCACATTTGTCATTACTGAATTTCCAGAAATTCCTGCTGGCCCATTCCTCCAACCTGGCTAGGTCCTTTTGGATGGCAGCTCTGCCTGTTCCCTCAGATTTGACATCTTAACAAGAGGGGGACTCTCGTTTCCTTGAAGAAAATGAAGATCTTAACAGGACACGTCTCAGGGCAAAGCCTTCTATTGTTTGATTTCTTACCAAGCTCCAGACAGAATATAGCTGATTAATCATGAACCTCTGCAGGTGATTCTATTCCTTCATTTAGTAGTCCACCCTTCCAGACTCTAACATCCTAACTCAGGTACAAAAAGAAGGAGGAGGTGATTCCTACCTTGAAGATCTTGCTCAGAGAAGTGAGCTTTTAGAGACATCAGGGCAGATCAGAAAAGAGTCACAGCAGAGAAGTGGTTAGCCTGAGGAACTGCTGACAGCAGCAGGCAACAAGTATATTAGCCACGAGGCAAGGAACTTTCTGAGCATAATAGAAGATTGGGAATGAACTGAAGGGTGTCTGATAGTGTGCTAATATGTACAGGTGAAACATGGCTCAGAGAATTAGTTAAATTCTTTTTGGTGTGAAGCTGTGTAACTTTCATTTTTATTATGCAGTAAAAAGAAGGTGTAAAATTCACCAGCACAGATTTTAAATTTTAGATCGATAAGAACCTGGTTTCAAAGAAGTGGAATATAAACAATTAGATCCAAATGGATTGCTGTGATGCATATGCTTAATTAAAGGTTCATAAATAATAATTACTAAGTTAGACAAGTTGTTATTTTTTACCAAAAAATCAGTCACATTTGGGCCAATTCAAAAGAACCAAAAGTTGTAGCCTGTATGCCAACTCAACTATTCTTGCAGTTTTAAAAAACATGAAAGACGTAGCTACAGTTCTTTGGAAATATGAGCTGTTTTTTGATTTTCATTAGACAAATCACAAAATGTAATACATGAGAACATTTATTTCCAACCAAATTAAAACACAGAACTAGTGATTAAATATTCTTGACCTATATGGCTTTGTTAAACAAATTAGTTGTATTGTCAAGAAAGTTTATGTTACGTTTTTTATTTCGACAACGCATCTTATGAAGTGGCTGTTATCAAAGTCATTGACTTCCCTCAGCATATTTACCAGTAAATCCCTGTGTTTACAGAGCTTCTTTGCTGGCTGCTTAACAAAAGGCACAAAGGTATGTGCACCTTTTTTGAAATTATTACTGAGGAGGACCAGAGAAACAGGACCTTTCCACTGAAGAACAGGATAATGATCCTTTCATCTGAATGACAATTTGGTGCTGGTTTTAAACAAGGTTTTTATTGTTATCAGAAAACAGCCTAGTGGCATCAGGGTTCTATACAGGGATACACAGTGTGAAGAACATGTGCAGTTTCTAGCCAAACTGGAGGGTTAGCCACTTAATATCATATAGGGGCATTGTTTGTACCCCCTCTAATCTTCATTTCTTTCTTCCATTACTGCCATCTCCATGCACTTTGGACCATTACCCATGCTGTTATTACTGTTGGTAGAAACACAGGGATAAAGGTCATAAACCCAAAAAAGCTTCAGAGAGTTCAGTAATAGTTCATATTTATACCATTGGAAATAGAACAATGTCTTGAGTTCCCTGCTGTCAACAACATAACAATCATGATGATAAAATACATATCTGTGAAAGCTTCTGAATATCCAGCTCTATAGAAGTGGTAGAAGTGACTGACTCTATCAAGAGTCATGAATATGCACACAGAGCCAAAAGGCCAAGAAAGAACATACAGGGTTGGCGTAGCAAGTATTGTAAATACCTGCCTTCTAAATCAAGGTTTTTAAAGAAGTAAGCAGTGACATCTTTCTATATAATCAGAGCAAGTATCTATATTTTACGAGTTTGGTTATGGCAAGTGCCATATTCCATTTGCAGTAATAGGATTTTGCTGAAAGAGCATATAACATGCTAAACATGATACAGCAAAATTAATGTTTTCTTGCACATTATAGTTTACTCTGAGGACCAGAATACAGATGTAGGTACAACCCTGAATGTTCTTCAGTAGTGCTTAAAAATATAACAGTGTAGTTTCCACCTCGCAGGGGATTCTGATACAGGTTTATATTAAACCTAGAAAAACAGAGTGAAGTTTCTCTTAAGCAATTGGCAGAGTTGTAGCCCGGCTAACCTGACACCCAGCTAGCAAAAGAAGAGACAAATTACCAAACAAGTTGTTGAACGTACTTTTGGCTACTCTTGGTGGAGATAACCATCGAAGAGAAAAATCCTCCAGGCCTCGTTTCCCTTTCAAACTGTACAATGTTCAGATGGAAGTAATCATAAGGTAGTGAAACAAATTCTTTTACTATAAAAATGTGCAAAGTGAAACTAATCGATTTCAGGAAAGAAGATTTAGTAAACTCAAAGAATTGTCGGACTGCATATCCTGAGAGGTTAGTCTGAAAAGAAAAGATATTTAAAAAATCTGGCAGTTCTCACAAAAAAAGGACTTAAAAGGCTCAAGTGCAAGCTATTCCCCTGAAGAGGAAAGACAGAAAATATTGTAAGGGACCTACTTGTCTAAATGAAGAACATTCATAGATTTAAAATGAAGTCAGCAAAAAGGAAGTGAAAATTAGGCCAGACTAATGAGGATGAGCATGAAATTATAGCATGAACATATAGGGACAAAGTGAGAACCATAGGGAGGGAAAAAATGGAAAAGGAGCAGCAATTAGCAAAGGACAAAGAGAATGTCAAGTACAAGACAAGAGAAAAAACAAAGGAAAAGGTCAGTCTGCTGCTGCTAACCACAACTAATGACAGAAAGGCTAATATAATACCTTTACTTCTCTTCTGCACCAATTTTCAAGTCAGAGCTCTACTGCAGCTAGGAGCTACAATAATCACTAGTGGCAGACATAAGGAAATAAGGAGGTGAGTGACAAGTTATATGGATTTGTCATGAATGGATTGTGTCAACCAAAACATAATTTCTCTCTAGTAGAGAGCAGAAGGCCTTGTGAATAGAAAAGAAAAAGTAGATTACATATATCCTGACCTGAGCAAGGCTTTGAAAGACATTCTCATAAGCAGCCTTGGGAGACATAATCTAGATGAAAATAAGACGGGCTAGAGACAATATTAATGTTTTGCCCCTCAGGATGAAGGCTGTGTCAAGAAGGGCTTTCCAGGGTTCTGTCCTAGGTCTAACATTATTCAGTATTTTCAAATGCTTCTTAAATTTGCTGTTCAGTGGGGACAAATAAAGAATACTAAAATCATGCAAAGATGCACTGCTGCACAAACTCAAGTCACAGCTCTGATACAAAAAGAATAAATACTCTCCTATGCTGAGTTGAACACAGAATTGCAAAGTCATTCTGTTGTGCAAGGAATAAAATTACACTTACATGAATAAAGTGGGATATAAAACCCATTAAAAAGCCTGTACCTCTACTAGGTAACAGCAACACATCATTTGAAGTGGTGCACTGTTTTGGTCATTGTATTTCTAGAAAGACAGGATGTAACATAACAGTTTTCAGACAGAAAATAGGATTCAGTAAATAAGGAAGCTATCCTTTCTCTGTGTCCATATCAAACAGCACAAAATATAAAACAGCATGGAAAACTGCATGGAAGCAGCGTGGAGCAATTTTCCAGTGACAAAAAATTGAAGCTGAACTTAACTGGTCAGCTACAGTTACAGAACAAAGTGAGTTATCTTCATCACTAGCGATCATGTAAATCTCTGTTATCATGTGTGCCTTTATGTGTCTGTGTATGTGTATGCATACATAGATGATTTGTAGATAGGTAGGTAGGTAGGTAGGTAGGTAGGTAGGTAGGTAGGTAGGTAGGTAGATAGATAGATAGATAGATAGATAGATAGATAGATAGATAGATAGATAGATAGATAGATAGATAGATAGATAGATAGATAGATATTCTTGCCTAGAAACAAGCAAAGATAAGAATCTCTGATTCACTGCTGGTTAAAAATTTAAAAGAAAACATATAAACTATCTTAAGTAATTCAAAAACTATTTGTTTATTGCCAAGAATCTCATGCAATCTTTTTAAATTTTGCTTGGATAGTAACCATGTTCATTCAGAAGTAAAATAGTTTAGCTTATATAATGCAAGAGGTTGTCAAAATCATGGACATTTGGATTATATAGCACTGGAGATTTCTAAACGCATTTTCAACAAAACAGGTAACTAAATACATGTAGGTATATTTCTTTTTTTTTATAAGAGTACTGCCTTCCTGAGGTCTTCATGAATACATGTGATTATTGAAATTATTATGTAACATACTACATTTATTCAAAAAATCTAGTGAGCTATATGTACGACAAATTATACTACAAGAACCCCGACAAATAAAAACAGAAAGTTAAGTGAATAAAAAGGGCAAAATTATCAACACATTTTAAACCACACTAAACTAATTTGCAGAACAAAATTAGAGTCTTGACTTTTATGTCAACCAGAAGACCTAGAAATTAACAAAAAGACAGGGAGAAAGACGGATTCATTGACAAAAGCTGAGCCACAAATGAAATAACCATTAAGGGAAGAATTCTGAAAATTAACATCAAACACTTTGGTCAGAATCCTGTAATCTTATAACTATAGTCAAATATTGCAGAGATGTATTGTAAACCTATAGAGACAAGAAATTCTGCAGATTTTGTATGATGGCATTTTAACCTCTTTGATTCTCTTTACAAAATATTTTTATCAGGCAATATTCATTCTAAATATGTCAGAGAAAAAGAAGCTTAATGAATATTCATGGTGTGCAGTTTGTATTAGGGCAAATGTCCAAAGAAGAATTGTTCTTTTTCGCCACTTTGAATGTCCTATAAGCTTGAAAAACATCCAGTCGTAGAATAAAAACAGTCTTGTGTCTTAGAATTAGCAACAAATTTGGGATGCAGAATATGCAAAAAGGTTTTTGAAAATTGTTCTCAAGTACTCTGTATGCTGAAAGAGATTTGTATTTCCGTAATTATTCAAGTTACCACTGAGTAATTTAGAGTGCTGAAATTATCCATGAAAACAACTGGACTCAAACACACAGCCATTTTGCAAATATGGTGATCTAAGGTTTTAGCAATGCTCTTTTGCTTGTTGTTATTCTTTGGAGGTTATACCCACTGCAGCTGAAAACAGTGAAAAAAGAACAAGAGAGCACATCCTGGTGTCAATTACAGATGGGGATAATTTGAATATGGTTGATCTAAATTCAGTCAAAATCTGATTCTGACAAAGTAAATAAAGAGAAAAGAAAAGCATAAAAAATGCAAAAGCTTTTACTAGATACGTGTTTAAATTTCTTTATATCCTTCATAATACATAAATAGCACTCGATTAAGCGCAATTAATATGCTCTTTTGAAAATGGTATTTGAAAGAACAAACATACTTAAGTCTAGCTGAAGTCCAATTGTTCCTGTACAGAAAGAGGCAAAACAAGCAAATAACACAGAAGGAGGATTCTGAGAAGTGATGAACCTTTATACCTAGATTATAAATACCTAGAGTTACACTGCATGCCAGAAAAACAAAACCATTTTTTTGTCACTGGTGTACCTTTAAGAGCAGTATATCCTTCCTAAAGTACTGTCAATGCTGACGCAGTTTAAGCTCACAAGCTAAACTGTCATTACAGGGAACAACATCTTCCAAAAGCAACCTATGAATAATGCAGGAAACAAATGAAAAAAAAAAAATTATCAAACACCAATATAATAGCTTTATCAACAAGTAGAAAAGTCAATAATAGACATTGCTAGACTAAAACATAATAAAATATTGTGCAAAATCACCAAGCAATATAAAAATTATGACCAGAAAAAAAAAAATCAGAAAAAATGACAACTTGATTAGCCATATAAAATTGATAAATCAACAGAATTTTTTTTCTGTCTTGTTTCTAAGCAGTAAGCCCAGGATTTCTTTTACTTTTTTATATTACTTTGTTTTTCATGGAGGATGACATAATAGGAGAATTCAGAATGGCTTGATCTCAGAATCTACTTTAGAAAATTACGTCAATGTACATTCTTTTCCAAGCATTTGTACCATTGCAACATGAACAAAATCCATGACATAATAGGGATCTACTCAAGTGGCAATTGATTTAACAAGGAAACAAGGTAGTTCTCTGAAAGTTGGGGGTTTTTTTACTTTGCTAGAATGCTGAATTTTATTTCCTTTCATGGTCAATATACAGAACATTAGCTCTCTTTTAGAATGTTAGAGGTTCTCTTTTATAATGTTAAATTAATCTTTTATTAGTACTGTGTAGGAAATAGTGCAAATACACTGGATTCTCCTTATTTAAGAATTAATCATTTCTCAGAAGTCCTTTATGATTTGTATAATATTAGGATAAGTTATTACTCACAAATTCCTTTATATATTAATTGAACTTATGACTATCATAAAGAATATACACAAAATGGGTGGTACACTCATCCACCTAGTGTTAGCATTATGTGTGTTGCATATGAGACACATAGTGAGAAATAATATGGTTTGGTATATCAGTGTACATATGGATATGCCAATATTTATCCCACAAATATGCACCTTGATTTTTGCTGATAAAAGTATAGCAACCAGGACTAAAGAGAATATCCTAAAGCATTTCATAAAACTGCAGAGATGTCGAGGTAGAAAGAGACATTTAAGGCATTCCAGTCCAACCCAGTGCCACCAGCGTAACTCCAAAATCACTAAACCATAACTCATCACCAGATCCAGACACCTCTTAAGCAGCTCCAGGGATAGTGACTCCATTACTTTCTGGGCAATGTGTTCCAGTGCCTGAACACCCCAACAATGTTTTTTCTCTTATATCTAGTTGGAATCTTCTCTGTCTCAGCTTAAGGCAATTCCTTCTGGTCTTCTCACAGCACCCACATAGAAGAGACTAACTCCTACCTGGCTACAACCTGTTTTCAGGTAGTTGTAGAGAGCAATGAGGTCCTCCCTGAGTCTCCTTTTCTCAAGATTAAGCAAACTCAGCTCCCTCAGCCACTACTCATCAGATACATTCTCTAGTCCTTTCATGAGCCTCATTGCCCTAAACTGGACACACTCCAGCACCTCAGTGTCTTTTTTAAAGTGAGGGGCTCAGACCCCAAGCCTGTAGCACTGCATGGAGTTTGCTGTGATTCAAGCGCAGGATCTTTCACCTTATTGACACCTCTGCAGTTGCCCTAAGCCCATGAACTGAGTTTGTCCTGGTTTCTCTGCAGACCATTCTCAAAAAGATCAACACTCCCTCCAAGCTCCGTGTCATCTGCAAATTTACTGAGGGTGCATTCAAGTCACATGTCCAGATCATTAGTAAAGAGATTGAGCAGGACTGGGCTCAAAACTGAGCCCTGGGCATCACTGGTAGCGACTGGCCACCAGCTGGATTTTGCTCTATTTACCACAACTCTCTGGGCCTGGCCATCCAGCCAAGCTTTACCCAAAGAAGAGTCCACCTATCCAAGCCACAAGCACTGAGTTTCACCAGGAGAATGCTGTAGGGGACTGTGTCAAATGCTTTTCTGAAGTCCATATGGACAACTTCCACATCTCTCCCCTCACTCACCAAGCAGTTCACCTTGTTGTACAAAGAGATCAGGTTGGTAAGGAAAGACCTACTTTTCATAAATCCCTGTTGGATGGGTTTAATGTCCTGGTTGTCCTGCATGTACTGTGCAATGGCACTCAGGATAATCTGCTCCTTAACCTTGCCTGGAGCCAAGGTCAATCTGACAGAACTGCTGTTCTCAGGATCATCCTTCCAATCCTTCTTGTAGATGGGCATGATGTTTGCCAATTTCCAGTCTTCTGGAACTTCTCTAGTTAATGAGGACTGCTGATAGATGACATAGCTTCATAGGCTGGAATCTGAAAGTAATTGCAGCAATAAAATCAAGGGATATCCTGTTGCTTCATAGTCAAAGTTTTAAGTTAAAAGTTAAATAAAAGTACTATTTTTACTTTTTTGCAAATCAGAAAGCTATCTGTTAGGTCTTTCAAAAAGGTCATGATTTTTACAATAGGCTTCTTAAAAATTGTTTTAACTAGAAAGCTTTTAATTGCCTGGCACCTGAAGACAGGAAATTGATTTATAATCACAATCTTTAATAAATGTCTTTATGCTATCCTATAATGTGTACTTTTTTCTGCAAAGATTTCAAGTTTGAATTTCATGAATCAGAAATACTTTGTGAAGTGTATTTTAAAATATTTTAAAATTTAATCTTAATTCCACTTTATGTGTCCAGGTGCCAGCAATAAGAGGAGGCCTTTCAGGTTTCTGCAAAACTTGACTGTTCTTTACTGCTGTAACTGAAGTCTGTGTGGGATAACAAGTAATTTAACTAAAAACATCCAATTTCTTTCTGCATTTTGCCTTCAGGCTTCTTTTTAACACTATTCATTGTAGTAAGGGGACACTGATCCACTGTTACGACAGATGCAAACTTTACTCCAATAAGATTTTCAGTGCATATATTAGAATCCTGCCAAATTCAGGCAAACACACAGGTAGATGCTCACTAACTTAAGACTTCATTTGCATGTTCATTTTGCTGCAGCTTTCAGCAGACCTGGTGTAATGCTACTGCAGATCAGACATTCTATTTTGGAACTGATGTCTGCAGACTTTCCACAGCATATTTATAGTTGCAATGAGAAAATTCAAATTGAATTCTTTCATTTGAATAACACAGATGGAGAGGGGGGGAAAAAAAAAAGAAAATACTACCTTTATTACTCCATATTATTTAGTTTAGCCAAAGCAGCAATATTGCTACTATATCAGAAATTCTTACACTCAGTAACCTTCAAACTCTATAACTTTGGATGCCATCATTGCTGCTAAAGGACAAGGATAAAAATATACTAGCTGTATAAAAATCAAACAGATACAGGAATAGCAACACTTCATTAATGTCCCCCATCACAAATATTAGGAATTAATAAGCAATACTGGCAATAGACTGCCAAAGCTTACTTTATTGTTTCATTGTAGCAGACTACTATGCAATATGCATAAAACTATGTAGTATGACATGAAAGCTAGAATATGAAGCATTGATTTTGTATTAAAGCCTGAAGACATCAGCAAAAAATGACATAATCAAGCAGAGATAGTATTTAGAAGATTTAGTTGCACATAATTATGGTCATCTCAGGTCAGTGACTCTGCATTGGGCTTGGATACCCTGATACTTCAATGCATTAAAGAAACCTAGTTTGATATCAGGAAACGGAAATACTGTAGAACTCTAATGCCTTTGAAATCTCTACAATCCATGTCAAAAGCAGTCACGTTAAAGAGATCATAGGTCAGATTTAGATTTCAAATTAAATAATGATAAAAAAATTTCTAATACAGTAAACAAAATTACATATTCTGAGGTGAAGACCAAGGTTCAAGTCTTGGCCCTTATCATTCATACTGCTTCAGTAATGGCAAGGGGCAACACCTGTCTGAAATCCACAGAAGTGTGAGCTGGCTGTGAACCAATGTAAAATAGTTTAGTAGTTCCCTGCTTGATACCCCTGCCTGTTACTCATCTTTGCTGAAGTCTTTTTCTTTATGCTTAAGCTCTTGAAAGTATTCATTCCATATTAAAATCAATTTTATAGGATTTCTCAGAATGTGGGATTTGTTTCTTAATATTTTAGAGGTCATGGCAACAGTGTTGAAGAGAGCCCTGTGCACAGGGTTGAGATAGAGATTTTTCAATCTAAGAAAACACTGGAGGAAAGCACCAGTCCAAGGGAAAGCAGAATTGCCCTCAAAATTCCTAGTGATACCTCAAGATAGTTGTTAAGCAATCATAATAAAGGCTTCACCATGGCACAAAAAGGAAGGCAGCAAAAGTAGATTTTTCCTACCAAAGCTGAAAGAAGTTGTTGTCTTGGAAAAACTTGCAACCCAATAAGAAAAGCTGTGAAAACAGGATCATCATGGGAAAAGAGAATTTGCAATGAGAGTGGCATTATGAGAAATATAAATGGAAACAACCTTTCAGACTAATTTTTTCTCATCTCTATGAATAAATTAAAATCTCCTCGAAATCTCCTTCTGCCCTCTTCTGCATTCCACTCATGGCCTCCATGCCTTTCCACCTCACATGGGACAGTAGAATTCTTTGGCAACTTTGGACTATCCTCTGGCAATAATTTTTAACCCCTGTACTTGTTCCCCACAGCCTTAGGAGTGAGCTGAATCCAGTTTCCTTCTTGAGACTGAGACACTTCTTATGAAAAAAATCTTTCTGTGAGTGTGAACACATTTGAAAAGCAACAGGTGTTGTTTCTCTGTGAAATGTGAGTCTGAACTTGCAGGATATTAATTTTTAGTAGTTTCCCATGTGTTGTTTTCTGCCCAATTTCATGTTACTGCAAAGAAATTTTTTCATTTTCATCCTGAGTGGGAATCCTTGTGGGGCATGACTCAGCCTATTTCAGTCATGCACTTTAGTGTGAGATAAACTGTCTCCTCAAGGTTTGTATTGCTCTTTATTGACAGTAATGGGAGTCCCAGGGGTAATAACTGTAGATGAGATGTACTCTCACTGTAGTTTAGTTAAATGAATCCTACCTGAAATGCACCCACACCTTTTTCATCATGAATATAACTTAGTTTAATGCCCATACCCAAGGACAATACCAGCCAATGCTCATTTAATTCTCATACTGTATTTAGTATGCCACTCATTCAATAGGGACCTTTTTTTGCTTGCTACAGGTAGATAACTGAAACTACAGGTTCTTAATTCAATTATGTCATCTCCAAGGGCACTTGGTCCTTTCATCCAAGGCAGTTCAAAATACTTCATGGCTCACTTATCTAGAAGGAAAGGCCAAGCATAAAGCAATCTCTGTAGCAGTGAGGTTAAATGTCTTTCTGTTTATTTGAGGTAAAAGCTTACCTGGGAAAGATCTCTCAAAACCAGATCTCACTAGACAGCAGCATGCAATTTCATCACTGTCATGAGCTGATCCTTTTCCACCTACTTGCTACTCACTGTTGCTTCTCCCGCAGCTGGCAAGATATGCAGAGGGTGGTTGTATTACTGCTGTTCAGATCAGCAGAATTTGCAATGCACATTGTATCATCCATCCATTTTGCTGCTCCTTGACAGACGGCAGAGATGTGCAACCTAGTAAAGGGAATTTAAACTCTATTTTCCATATGTTTCTCATTTGCACTTCACTGATGGAACTCCAAATCAATTTGATGGTTGTTGTTATTGTTTGTAGCATTCTTAATTAAAAGTATAAAGCAGAATTTAATTCATACTATGTTTTCATTGTTGGGAGTGAATGTTCTTTCCAGATGATTACTGCATTGAAAAAAACAAACCTCTATGCATAACATTCAAGAATTAAGCATACCAAAATATAGAAAAACTGCTAACATGTCACTTCTAATATGTGGAAGTGCTTAAGTTCAAGCAAGGCAACCTTTATAGGGAATTTGACTGTCACTTAGGACATCTGCACTGTGTCCTACAAATTATCATGTCCTGCAGATGAAAATCTGGGATGGGCATCTTCCTTTGCTTCTGACATGGCCAGATAAAAGCCTGAGTCATTTGGAAGCCATGTGTGTGCTCCAGTAAATTTGACACAATCTAACACCTGATGGGGCGTGGTCTCAGGACTTGTTTGGGCTTGTCCTGACGTATATTTTGTCTTAGCATTCTCAAGACACAGGCAGCTGCACACAGTTTGTGTTTCAGTTTCAGTACAAATTAGGCAACTATAAACTTTTTAGATCCTCTCTGTGTTTTAGACTATATATTTAGAATGTGAGCACCATAGAAAACTTGGCCATTTGCCTTTGACTAACACCCCCTGAAAAAAACTCCAAAAAACGGGGGTGTGGGGGTGGCTATAACCTTCTGTAAATGTAAACGCATCAAATGTTACAAACTAAGCATTAATGGTATACTATAAATATTCCTGTTATTCATAAATTCAAAAGTGCCTATATAATAGATAACATGGGAGACTTATTTCAACACTGGGTCTATATCCAAGTTGCAATTTAGGGTCTGGATGTGTAGACAAGTAGGTTGTTAAAAGACTGGATTATCAGATTGAAGGTTCAGATGGTCATCATTTAAAGATCTACAAGACCTTATGGATGGTATGAAGCAAAGTACCGCAAGGGGCTGCCCTGGAACCCATCCTGTTTTTCATCTTCCTCAGTACTTCCTTCCTGTACTTAAAGGGAGCTTACAAAAAAGATGGAGAGTGAATCTTTACATGGCAGATATTTATAGAATAACAAGAGTCAGAGAAGAGTTTTAAACTAAAAGAGGGGGATTTATATAAGGATTAACTGTTAGGAAGAAATTCTTTACTCAGAGGATGACAAAGAACTAGAACAGGCTGCCCAGAGAAGTGAATGCCCTGTCCCTGGAAGCCTAATCCCTGGAAAGGACTTCAAAGGTCATCTAGTTCCAAATCCTCTGCTACAAGCAAGGATGACACTCAGTAGACCAGATTGCTCACAGACCCATCCAGCCTGGTCTAAAACACTTTCAGGGATGGGACATACACAGTTTCTCTGGTAAACCTATTCCAGTGCCTCACCACCCTCAAAATAAAGAATTTCTTCCTAATATCTAATTTACATCTACCCTCTTTCAGTTTGAAGCCATTCCTCCTGTCATTACATTTCCTTGTAGAATGTTACTCTCTAGCTTTCCTGCAGCACACTTTAGGTATTGGAAGGTTGCTCAAGGTCTCCTCAGATCTTTCTCTACTTCAGGCTAAACAACCCCAACTCTCTCTTCACAACAGAGCTGCACCAGCTTTATGACCATCTTTGTCATTCCATCTTTGAACTCATTCCAGTGTGTCTATTTTCTTCTTCTGTTGGCGATCCCACAATTGGACCAAACACTTCCAGAAGGAGGCTCGTGAGATTGGAGCAGACCTTCTGGCCACATCGCTTTTGATGAAATTCAGAATACAATTGGCTTTCTGTGCTGTGAGCACACACTGCTGGCTCATATTGACATTCTCATTCAACAAAACCCCCAAATCCTCCTCCTCAGGGCTGCTCTTAATCCATTTTTTTCTCCAGCCTGTACGTCTGCTTGGAATTGTCCCAGGACAGGTTCAGGACCTTTCACAGACTATCATAGATAGCTGGGTCTGATAGGTATTTTATTTCTAGGGTTTTTTTTAAATAGTTCTTAAAACTTCCCAGAATTGATGATTCTGACATTTCTTTTAGCACTATTCTACTGCTATATGATACAATTTTGCTCAGTGGTAGACTACAAAAAGTAAGAGTTAATCTAAACCTGCTACTTGAAGCCCACTTTTCCTCATATCAGAAAGGGTCTTTCTTCATTCACCTTCCAATACCCTTTAGAACATTGCATGCAAAAGGAAGTTTAGACAAAATCATAAGTACCTTATGTAATCATAATATTTTCATCTTAATTTAGGAAGTCTAATAAAGAGATTTTTTTTCCATGCCATGAATCACACTTGATTATGTTGATTGCACAGTTGCTGTATTAGCATTATTGTTTTGACAGAGAACATTGAAAGTTTGTAACATGAAATGAACTATACAGTTGTGTCAACAAAAAAAGTTATTCAATGATCAAAAAGCATGGAGACCACACCGAAAATGGAAAACCCCACTTTTTAAATCTAACCATGATGAAGAAAAGATTTCATACCTTCATTATATACAAAAAGTCTTTTTTTTTGTGTGTGTGTGTCCCTGTTAAATAACACCTTCCTGGTTATGGGCTTTCATGCAGATCATGAAAAAATAGTTTTTTCAGCTATTCCATTTAAAATTAATTAGAAACTTTGGGAAGACTAAATATTTCCATGTAAATAACAGGGTTCTTACAGTGTGTTCTTTCTCACAGTCATGGTTTAGGAATTGTATTCTTCAGTTTAGTGCTCCCACTGAAATCACATGCAGATCGCTCACTTCTCCCTCCCACTTCCCCCTCCCCCTGCCTCTCCAGGCTGCAGAGGAGAATTGAAGCCATTAAAGGTAAAAATTACAGGTTGAGATAGGAACAACTTACTGGAAACAGCAAAGAGACAAGAAAATGAAGGGTAACGAGTAACAGCACCAATATTAATGACAGTGGGTACAAGAAAGAGGCAAATTATTAACATGGAAGCAACAATTACCTGTGGCTCCATCTGGCATGCTACAGCAACTTGGAAGGGACCCCTTCTCCCTGGAGGAGATTCCATTTTCCCCACACTTGGCCATGTCGGCAGGTGGTACAGAATAACCTCTGGGTCCTAACCTTGTCCTTCCCTGGTGTGCCGGTTTTGCATGCCCTGGTTTTTGGAGTGGCTTGTTTGCGAGGCTGTTGGAAGCTTCCACTATGTCCAGCAGAGCCAATCCCTGATGGGTCTGAAGATGAACATGTTGCTGGCCAAAACTGGGCCGATGAGAAATGTTGGCAACATGTCTGGGATAACACAGTTAAGAAGAAAATCAAAACAAAGGGTGTACAGTTTTTCTTCTAGTCAGGGAGGGGGAGGTGTGAACATGTGAGAGAAAACAACATAGAGACACCAAGGTCAGTGGAGAAGGAGGGGGACCAGGTGCTCCAAGCGCTGGAGCTGAGATTCCTCTGCAGGCCATGGTGAGACTATGCTGAGACAACTGTGCCCCTGCAGTCCATGGGGATCCATGGGGGATGCAGAGATCCACCCACAGCCCCTGAGGATCCATGGGGGATGCAGAGATCCACCCACAGCACCTGGAGATCCACAGGGGATGTAAAGATCCACCCACAGCCTGTGGGGATCCATGGGGGATGCAGAGATCCACCCACAGCCCCTGAGGATCCATGGAGGATGCAGAGATCCACCTGCATCCCGCAGGGTAGGTGCCCACACTGGAGCAGGTGGATGGAGGAGACTGTGATCCTGTGGGAGACCCATTGGAGAGAGAGGGCCCTGCTTCCAGGCTGGAGCAGCCTGTCCTTGGAGGACTGCACCTCATGGAAGCATAACCCACACTGCAGCAGTTTTGGGAGGACTGTGTGCCCAAGGGGGGAATTCACTTTCCAGAAGGCGCAGTAGGACTGCTTGAGGGAGTGGACGCACATTGGAGAAATTCATGGAGAGCTGTCTCCCATGGGAGAGATCTCACAGTCTCACAGGGAAGCAATTTCTCTCCTGAAGCAGAAGAAAAGCCTGGGTGACAAACTAAAAAAAACTCTCATGCCCTTTGTCCTGGTTTTGAGATCACCCCAGGACAGCTGTCCCCCTGTGATGTCAGTGGGAAGGAGGGAGAGGCTGGGGAGGAAAAGGTATTTTAAGGGCTTATTTTATTTCTCATTGTCCTCCTCTGATTCTGTTAGTTGTAAATTCACTTTGCAACTTTAAGTTGAGTCTTTTTTGCCCTTGAAGTATTTTATCCTGGTCCTTATCTCAGCTCATGAACTCTTAATTTTTTTTTTTTTTTTCTCTCCTCTACCTAGCTATGGCAGAGGAAGGGGAGTGAGCAGCTTTCCTGGGTGCCTGGCATTGGGCCTATATAAATCAGGATACCTGGCTAATGCAAAAATTAACCCTGTCCTGGAAAAAACCAGGACACTCACTAGTTATTTCAATAGTAATTTACATGCCATTAACTTTGTTTACATAATTATCTTACTCATAGACTTATATCTGAGGAAAAAACCTTTAAACAAACTATGTAGTTAATAGCAAGCAAATTTAATGTTCATAAAGAAAATATCATCTCACTTCAGTAAATCTTATGTGAATAGCCAAACAACAGAGCTAATTAAACCCATCACAACTAGTATCCTATATCTGAAAACAGCAGTTTTATTCTAAAGCTTTTGTGATGCCTTGTTGTGGGAAATGGATATAATTTAAATTAATACAATGCATTTCAAAGGTATAACTATTTTACGGAGTCATTGCAACACAGAGTTTACATTGCTTGGGTGCCTTAGCTCTATATCACAAATGTTAGTGTATTTAGATGTCTTTGTGTAATTGTAAAATCACTTTTCCTGAATTTGTGTCTTGTTATGATGTTGTCAGACTTAAATAGTGAATCAGTTATTCACTTCTGTTTTCCAGAGCTTTCTATGTTAGTTTTTTGAGATGCATACACTGTATTTGTATTCTTGTCAGCAGCTGTGAAGAGAGAATAGAAAAGAGACATAAGCAGAGTCAAATCAAATCATTTTATGAAAAAAATCTGATTTAATCTTTCCAGTGTTACTGCAGCTCTACTTCAGAGTTTGATTAGCAGTGATGACAATAGCTTAATTCTGAGCTGACCCTTTACTACTAAGACGACATTTCTAATATCATACTTTGTGTGACCACATTATTATTAGACAAAAGCCTGTCTGAACTGAGTCCTCGTATGTAAAACACTACCAGGGATCATTTTCTAAATTGCAGTATGAATGATGCATTCATCATCAGAAGGTAAAGAGGCACAAATACCAGCATTGAAGTCATGTCAAGCAGCAGAGCTTGCTGGCTGACTGATCTAATATGATGTGATACTAAGGTTTGCAGTAGCAAGATACTACAGTTTTAAATGAATCTTTTTGTAATTCTCCTTAAGCAGTTAACACACATTTTTCCCCACATCCTGCTATTACTCAGGGATGGAAGCAGGATACATGACTCATTGTGTAGTGTAAATTATTTTGGGCTATAGTTTTGATACTGAGGAACATTTCAATAGACTCAACAGTTTCAGTCATATTTTGTATTCCCCCCCCCCCCCCCTTCTGTGTGTTAGACATCATGTATTTTTGCATATATCTGTTGATAAGGAAAAAGGGAATTGAATATCTGTGCATTTAGATAACAGAAAGTTCTGAGGCTACATTTACAATTCATTTCAGGCAAGGAAGGCAAGAGACTGGCATGACTGAGTAAGGAACTGTTGGTCAAACTAAAGGGCTAGGAGCACAGGCAGTAGAAACTAGGACAGCTAACTTGGGGAAGCATACAGAGAAATACAATTGTTTAGGAAGGGGTGAGAAAGGCCAATACAAAACTGGAATTGAACCTGGCAAGGGAAATCAAAAAATATCAGAAAGGGCTTGTACATGTAGGTAAATCAGAAAAAGAATATCAAGGAAAGTATATGGTCTCTGACAAACAATGCTGATGAACAGGTAAAAACAGATGAGGAGAAGGCTGAGCTACTTATAATTTTTTGCCTCAGTCTTCAATGGCACTCTCTCTTTCCAAATATCTCAAGCAGATGATGGCATGATGGGATCTGGGAGAGCAAAGTCCCTCATTGTGAGCAAATGGTCACCTGAGGAACCTGAATGTGCATAAGTCTATGGGACCCAATACTGTGCATTCCAGATTCCTGAAGGAAGTTGCTGAAGTAGTTGCAAACTCTCCATGATATTTGAGAAGTCATGGCAGTCAGGGGAAGACCCGGGTGACTGGATAAAGGGAAACGTTGCACCCATCTTTGAAAAGGGTAGAAAGGAAGAACCTGGGAGCTACTGACCTGTCAGTCTCACCTCTGTGCCTGCAAAGGTCATGTAACAGGTCTTCCTAGAGGCTGTGCTAAGGGACACAGAGGACAAGGAGGTGATTCGAGACAGCCAGCATGGCTTCACCAGGGCAAATCTGCCTGACCAGGCCAATCAATCTCTATGATGGAGTGATTCCATCAAGTGGTCAAGGGAAGGACTACAGATGTCATTTATCTGATCTTCTGTAAAGATCCTGACACCAGCCCCCACAACACCCTTCTCTCCAAATTGGAGCATGATGGATTAGACGGATAAACTGTTAAATGTATAAGGCATTGGTTCACCTAGAGATTAATAGTGAATGGCTCAAACTCCCAATAGGCATCAGTGGTGTCAGACAAATGGTGTCTCTTAGGGGTCCTGCTCTGTCCTTAGGGACAAGAGTTATTTAATTTCTTCATTAATGGCATAGACAAAGGGATCAAGTGTACCCTCAGCAAATTTGCAGATGTCACCAGGTTGAGTGTTGTAGTCAATACTCCCAAAGTACAGGAGGCCATCCAGAGGGAGCTGAACACTGTTGAGAGGGACCTGGACAAGCTAGAGTAGTAGGCCTATGCGAATCTCATGAGTTTTAATAAGACCAAGTGCAAAGTGCTCCACCTGGGTTGGGACAATTCCAGGTATCAATCCAGGCTAGAGGATCAAGAGATCCAGAGCAGCTGTGCCAAGAAGAACTTGTGCATTCTGGTGGATGCAAGGCTGGACATGAGCTGGCAATATATGCAGGGGATTCTGCCTTTCTGCTCTGGTGAGACCCCACCTGGTTCCAGCCACCCCCCCAGCTCAGGAAGGACATTGACTTGTTGGAGTGAGTCCTGAGGAGGCCACCATGATGATCAGAGGAATTGAACACTTCTCCTATTAAGAAAGATTATTCAGCCTCGAAAGAAGAAGGCTTCAGGTGACCTAATTGCAGCCTTCTAGTACCTGAAGGAAACTTACAGGAAAGATGGGGCAAGACTATTTACAAAAGCATGTAGTGACAGGACAAGGGCAATGGCTTCAAACTGAAAGTCAGTAGATATTAGATAAGATTAGGTTAGATTAGATTAGATATTGGAAAAAGAAATCTTTACTGTGAGGTTGTTGAGGCACTGGAACATGATGCCCAGGGAAGTTGTGGATTCCCCGTCCCTGGAGTTGGTCAAGGTGAGATTGGGTGGGACTCTGAACAATCTGGTATAGTGGAAGGCATTTCTGCTCACAGCAGGTAGGTTGGAACTAGATAATCTTCAAGGTTCTGTTTCAACCCAAACCACTCTATGGTTCATTTCCAATAAAGCAGCAGTCCCAAGATGGTGAAGGAGGTACAGGTCCGTCTGACTGTACTTTGAATAACTGGCCCTAATCAAAAGCAAGGCAAAAAAAACCTAAGCTGATGATCTCTTGTTTCTCATCTATGTCATTGGTCTGAGTACTGACTTTCTCAGAGTTATCTCTGAAGATGGCAGGGGCAGGGGGAAGGTGTTTTAAAATTTAGTTTTCATTTCTTATTATCTAAGTGATAATGAGAAGGAAGGTGATCCTCCTCCTGAGGCCATATCCAAAGTATTGTGTTCAGTTCTGGTCTCTACATTTCAAGAAATACAAGAGTCGAGCAGAGGATCACAAAGATGATTAGGGGTCTGGAAAATCTCTTTTATAAGCTAGGCCTGCTTAGTTTATAGAAGAGCAAAACTGAGAGGGGATCTCATCAGTATACACAAATACCCCATAGCTGGATGTCAAGAGGAGGGGTGCCAGATTGTTTTCAGTGGTGACGAATGACAGGATGAGGAGCAATGGCCATAAACCAAGACACAAGGAGTTTTACCTCAGCATGAGGAAGAATTTCTCTACACTGAGGGTGGCAGAGCACTGCATTAGACTGCTCAGGGAGGTTGTGGAATCTCCCTCTCTGGGGACATTGAAAACCCACCCAGACACCTTCCTTGTGTGATCTGCCCTAGGTGCCTTGACTGGCCAATGTTGCAATATATCAGGCTTCCCTGCATCAAGAGGCATGCAAGATTTTATAACTTTCTATCACCTTTTCCATCACTATATCAGTAAATAATTATCTGTCTTGAAAGTAAGTCTTTCTAGTTGATATCTGAAAGAAACTGGAACCTACTGATTCCACCATGAAATGAGATAAATTCCTTTTACTTACTTTCCCCTTTTACCTTTTGAGTACTTCTTTTTCTGAAATGTGAGTGAAAGATGGAAAGTCAAAGCAAAGCCATTTGGTTTACAAAACTGATACATTTATAATTAATGATAAGAAAAGTACAAGCACTTTGAATGTTTGATGTATATACCTCTACAATAAGATGTAAAATCCAAATATTTAACAAAATAGTTTTGAAATTGTATGACTATTAAAATGCACTGTCAATGTCACTTCATGTGTTACTTTCATAAAGTATCTATACTAAAAATTATTTCTCTTAAATTTAATTGTTTACCATCTTAATTTTGAATAAAATATGGCCAATGGTTTCAATTTTTTCATTTTATTTCAAAATAATTGCATTCAAATTTGAAGATACAGTTTAGATTTACTTAAGTCTATCATTTTGCAGTTGCAATGGCTTCGCATTAAGATTTGATTTCTGAGAAAAGTGGTGACATCTAAAACATCTGCAGTATTATTGTTTGAAATAGTCAGGAGGTCTTCATGACCACCAAGTGAGAATGGAAATTGCAGTTAGACTTATGTGTCAGATTAGCTCCATTTACTGCAAAACAGTCTTTTATAAAAATCATCAGAAACAATGACAAAAGTTTTCCAAGGTTGTGCTATCACAATATATACATTTTACAGTGTTTCTTATAAGGCATATTATTTCTATATTGCATTAAACATACTTTTGAGTAAGAAACATTGCTAATAAAGATGCCAAACTCTAAAGGAAAATATTGATTACATGGGGACTCTCTTGTTTCCAGGCTGCCTCCTCTCAATAATACTTCAGAAGGACCAGAGTATCTTTTTGATGTAAATATTGCTTTAAACTGAGGAACATATCTGACATGAAAAGTGCTAGTTACCTTTATGTACTGAAGGACCTGAGGAGGCTGGCTTTTTTTATCTTATCTGGCATAGCTGCACTCTTCACTGTGTCATCAGACTTCCTGTTTATTGGTAAGAGGATATTTCACTGATAAATTTTAGATTTTATTTTTAAAGAGCATTTTCTACCTCTAAAGTTCTTTCCACCTTCCTGCTTCAGTGGATATATGAAGAATATAGTCACACTTTCAAAAAGAATTAAGATAGCAGTTAACACTAAAATGTTTCTCAAACAGGATTTCCCTTTTCAGATAAACTATTTTGCCCCACTATACATCTTCTGTATGTAACCATATGTCAATTTTTCTTGCCTTAAACTCAGAAGTTATACCTACAGCAACCACCAAGGAACACATGCAGTGAAATTACTGCAGAAAACTTTATACACCCTAGAATTTTCTGAGGAGGTTTTCTTTGCTGCTGATGTCTGACTAATGAGACTATCTTATAAATCACACTGGCTGAGGAGCTGAGAGCTGGCAGTTGCCAAGTACGACATGCCAGAAAGAAGATGTGTGAATTGTGACTCTGACTTGTGTCATGTCAGACTACCCTGAGCATCTCTATGAGACTCTGAGATCCTGAATTTGCTTTCTCTAGGAAAAATCCCACACAAAGTAGGTCCGGGGGCTTCTCATTAGATATGAAAAAATCAAAAGCCCACAGATCGACAATCTCAAGTACTTTTAAGTGAATCATTTCTCTTCTGTCGATACTTTTGTAGTTCAGACCCAAACTGGTCACGGCATTCCATTTTTGCCCATGAAGTTCAAAGTGGAAATGAATAACAACTGGCAGAAAAAGCAGTAGGGAAAGGTCCTATTCCAGATTATCCAATCTTTTTTGCCATTTATTGGGATATCTAACTAGTCTTGTGTGACGCCCTGTGACATAATAATATGAATTTCATCCGCTATTAAAGTGTTGATTTCACTATCCTAAAAACACCTAGATTTGAAAGTCTCATAAAACATTGGGAAATGGTAAACTAACAGCCCACTGGATAATGTCATGCTCTATATTTAACAAGATAAGCCACTTTTTATTTCCCCAAGTAGAGCAGAACTTCACATTAATTTGAGGATAAGGCATTCATTTAACTGTGATAGTCTCAGCAGTTTTCAAATTTGAGGTTTCTTTTAAGAAAATAAATTTCCAAAAGAAAATATAAACAGAATTTCAGACAAAAGATTGGTCTCTTAGGATGCATCAGCAATTAATTCAGTTCTACCAGAAGTACTATAACAAAGAAAATCTATAAAGCCCTTCCAGAAATACAGACTATGAGTTTGAAGTTTCTGTGTTTTTATTTTGTTATTCCTGATAGACACTCTATTCCTATGATCCATAATGAATATTAAATTAAAATAACAGGTCTATAAATTTACAATAGTGAGACTTCTGGCTTTCATAATTTATCGTAAAAGCATTTTTAACTGTACTATGGCTGAGTTGAATTCTTTACATATTGTGTGCAGTTATTCTGTGCAACAGATGCTCAGACAATAATTTCTTACTTAGAAAAGTCAGTGTTGCTTTAGATACACTGAGACTGTTCATCATTGTTTAACATATTGCAGATAGGAAGCAAACATTTATTACCTGTCAGAGCAATGGGAAATGACCCTTAACATTCTATCTGGGGAGAATAAGGTATTTTCACAAAGTTTTCACTTCATAAAGCATGTTTTCCATAACCGAAAAGGCCTTTGGGTCAGACTGCAACAAAATAAGAATGATAAAAAAGTTGGTTATAAAGAAAATATAGAAGTTTACCGGAACAAAGCAAAAGCCTTCTTCTACCTGCAGCAGAGAAGCGAGAGGAAAATCAAAAGTTTTTGTGTACTGTGGTACTTACTTCCAATTCCATCCTCAGTCAGTCAACCCATTTCTGATGAGTGATAATGGCTGAGTCTGCGGTTGCCTAGGAAGTTGAATATAAATTGCCTAGTTTGTACTAGTTGTTAGCTGATATCCATGCAAATGTGTTCATTTAATTACTGTTTTAATAATAAGACATAAAGATTTAAACTGAGTGTTGATCCTGTTGGGATCACATACATTTCCTAGTAACAGCAATCTCAGAATCAGCATTTGGGAGTCAATCAACTATCATTATGGATTTCCTAGATCCAGGATTTTTATATCTGATTAGTCAAATGGGGGTTTTGTCACACACTGAAGTAGAAGGGAGCAGGTGGGTAAAAGAACAGGGCTTCATTCCCAAATAGTCAAATGGTGATGTCAGGGGAGCATCATGACCTTGACCAAGAACTGAGAACTAAGCTTCATCAGCCACGGCTGACAGAAAAAACTCAGATAAGAATTGGATGGATTTGGCTTTGGTAGGGGTGTTCCAACAGCAAGTGACAGTAGAACAACACCTGAGAAAGCTGTAAAAGCGTAGTGCAAAATCACTATGGACTGGTTGACTGGTTGCTTGTGCCAATATCTACTTACAAACGTCCCACCAAGAAAAAAGAAAAAAGATGGGAGAACTATCACTGTGTGGACATCTGCCATTGTACATGAACAGAGAGCCTCCCTCTGTCATTGTCAAGTAACTGACCAGATCCTGACTGGGATGAGCACCATGTTTCCCCACAATCCGGCTGGACTGTACCAGCCCACCACAGTGGTTGTGGTAAGCAGGTCTTGGCTAACCCCAGCTCTGCACACATGTATGTGTGTGTGTATGGACAGACTCTTCCTGACCAAACTCTTCCAGACACATGTCCTCTCTTGCTTTTCCCGCTTCATAAATTGAGCTTTGCAGTGTTTCATGGACAGATGTTCCTTTTTTGTCTCACTGTAGTAGAAAATTGTGTCTTGGGACTGTAACCTATCTAGCTGGATCATGCACATAGTCTTAAATACGCCCCTCTATTGGAGAAATTGTGTGCTGCAGTTCCCTTGAAGAATCTACCTCCATATACTGAAACATATTACAAGTTATTAAATGTTTCATGGATTGAAAATATACTATAGCAATGTTCAGCTTTGCTGTAAGTACTCATTTTCCTTGATCTTTTTTAGTGCTCTAAGTAACTTTTATTATGTCATATACTTGAAAATTCATTTCTAACATTTTTGAACAGGTTCCAGTAATGCATTAGGCAATGCTACTAAAAGTTATCATATATTTAATTTCTCCTCTTCTGTTTAGTCTTGTTCTTGTCAGGTTCTTGTCATTTCCCCTATTATCTAACAGTATCTTGAGAAGAAAGGGGCTGGGATTTCATGTCTACTTGAAAAAAAAGGAGCAGAAATGAGGAGTAGCTTGAAGAAAATCCACATTTTTCACATTTATACTTGAATTGACAGTTCGAAAGTACAGTATGCATTAAAGTAATTCTCACTATAACACTTGGGAACATTTTTTTGTTGGAAAAAATTTAAAGTATCAGAATTCAGCAAATTCAGTTAGAGTAAGTAAAAACAGGTATTTGATTTAAGGTACTATCAAAACAAGGAAGTCAATAATACTGTCTTCTTGCTAATGGCAGCCTGAGACAAGAATTATACATGAAATTATACATTTTAGATGCTGGTTTCATATTAACTTACTGGTTTTATAATTGAATGGGTTTCTTATATGTGGAATGTTTTTATATATATCGATTAAAAATGTTTTAAGTTTGACTCCTTTTTTTAACTACAGATTGGTGAAACTTAGCAGTGATACAAGGGGAAGGATTACTAGTTGCTTTTTTGTTATTTTTCTATTACGTTTAAATCACATAACCTAAATTAATTACCTGTGGCTCTGGAACTATAGAATATAAATATCTACATCTAATAATGTTAAATGTATTTTCCAAATATTGTTTAAATTTTTAGAGTATGGTTTATAACTCTGTCCTTGATGCATTTAAATGTCTATTTTTGCTCTAAGTTTGGGATTTATTTGTCTCAATTTAAGACTTATTAATAAGACTTATTTAAGTCTTTTTTAAGTGAGATCAAAATGTTATTTTCCCCACTGTATTAGTCAGTTTGATTAATATTGTTTTAATGATGTCTGCTCTTATACCATTATTATATTCTGATTCTCATTATGCTGTTGTTTCCTCCAGTTCCACAGTACCAGAAACAATTGATTAGTCAGTTGTGACTTTAGTGACTCATATTTTCTCCAGGTTATACAGTAGTTACTCCTACATGTAAAATCTTCTTTTTCTCAATTACCTCACATTATTCTCAATTATATTAAAAATTATTAACATCATTCTACATTTCTCCTGTCTTATCTACTGTGTATAAGTCCTCCAAACAACACATAGGGTTAATATTTTTATACAGATTGGAATAATTTCACAAACTGAATTCTTGTTATTTACGGTACAGAACAAGATGATAATGAACACTGCTCTGCATTAGACCTTTGGTTGTTATTTGTCTCACTGTTTGAATAAAAATGTACTTGAAGATATCTAAGAGCGGTCACTTCTGCCACATTCAAAATGAAAAATAATGGCAGGAGAGAAAAAGATATAATGATTTTATACCAGTCAAAACCTCCCAGGTAATACAAAGACCTTTCTCCACATGAGAGACAATATTAAAAAAAACCAAACTAACCAAACAAAACAAAACGAATCAAAACCCCAAAACACAAAAAAAGACAAAACAAAACCACAACACCACAGACATTAATAAAATATAAGAAATAAATGGGTTACCAAACAGATGATATATATTTGCTAACATGAGGAAATACCTCCTAGTGTATACAACTACTTTTCTGTTGAGTTCCATGAGACCCATTATGAGATATATTACTTTGAGAAGACCTGCACTGTCCACTTGTAGAATAATTAAGCTTTCCACTGCTCAGTGGATTACACCTGAAAGCAAAACCACAGATGTAGATAACAAGGCAGGAAGGCATGCTTATACCAAATTGAAATCATAAAAGGGGAGGAAAAAAAAAAGGAAGACCAGCACTATTACTTTTAAAATATGCAGTCTCTTTTTCTGCTCAAGTCTCTTGGTAATACTTTTTAAATTTAATTTTGCTCAGCAGCAATGAATTACAAATTATTTATTTGTAAAAGACCACTTTCTACTTGGATACATAAACCAGTTTCAATGACATAGTATGTTACTCTGCACCGGAGAATAGTCCAGTTTAGAGAGAACTGACTTGTAAAAAATCCTGCATCCAACATCAGCTTATCATTGTGTTTACAATAACTCTTTGTCTAAAATTTGCCCGAGGCATTCATCTACACAAGTTAGGGACTTGTTCCATCTTTTATAAGTACACTTAAAACTACTATTAGTGTAATTTGCTATCATTGTCCACTACACAAACTAGTCTCTGAACCATATCCTGAGAGATAGATGCCTACACTATTCAATATTTAAGTACTTTAATAAGAAAATAATCCATTAGAACCTTGCTTTACCTGCAAATTTGTGTTAACTTTTTCCCCTGCACAATCCCAAATTCTGCTGCTCTTCAAGTGCAAAACCTGACAAGTTTGATCATCTTGCACTGATATTGAATCACAGTGGATAGAAGCAGAGAGAAATTACAGAGGTTATCTACTCTATTCCCCAGCTCAAAGTCAGACCAGCTATAGCTGTGTTATTCATAACAGATTACTGCAATTTGGTATTAAAGAGCTTGCTTTTCAATAACTAGGAGAGTTTAGCTCTGCTGCTCTGGATGTAGACATCTAAAACTAAATGAAATTAATCCCAGGCTATGTGTAACAGAAATTTGTAAATATAGTGAGAGGAAGGGTGGTAAAAAGCTGGTTAAAAACCCAAGAACTACAGTATTGTGTCAATTTTAGGCCTGAAAAGTTGGTGAGAAAAGTTTTGATGTGCTATACTAACAAGTTGTAGACAGATGCTCACAATCTTGTATTGTTTAGTAATCATCAAAAAGATTTCTTCCCCAGCAACTGGAAGAACCTAACTGAAAACAGCAGGATATAACTATTTGTCATTTTAGAGTTCACTTCTAGAAAAAAAAAGATAAAAAATTGCAACAGAAACTTAGGAAATAAAAGATATATGGAGTTCTAATCTGTAACAAAGTGCTTAGTATTGGGTCCCATAACTCCCATGCAGTTGGATGATTAAATTATTCTTTCTCTTCTGGTCTAAGTTACAAATACTAATGTTATAGGACTTTGAACACTTCTAAAGGGCAGCATTTTTCAATCCAGCTATGGAAAGTACTTCTGCTGCTGAGGAATGAATTTTCACAGTTTGATACTGACATGAATCTTATGAATTCTACTACAAACAAAATACCTTTTAAGTGCCAAGTCAAGTTTTCAATTGAAGCAAATGCAGCAGAAGCATAAAAAATATTTAGACTTTTGAGTTAAGACCCTGCATGAAAAGCAGGATGAAATGGAGACTTCTGGATTTCAGCCCAACTCTACTCAAACAATAAACCAAGGAGATATTTGACAAACATGCAAAGTATCCCAAAGAGATTTGTATTTTCAGTGCCTTTTTCTTCCTCTAATCCTATTTTCAAAGAATAGGGCTTAAAAAAGAAAAAAAAGAAAAAAATTCAAACTAAGAAAATGTCTGAGTATTTGAAAGTCTATAGTCTTAACAGCTGGGGGGAACACTGTGCTGTGCACCTTAGACATCTGTCAGTTTATTTGACATGTTGTTCTGCTGCCCAGAAGAGGTCACCTAACCTTTACACAGAAGTACAGCCTGTTTGTTTTGAAGAATCATAGAATCATAGAATGCTAAGGGGTTGGAATGGACCTTAAAGATTATCTTGTCCCAACCCCTCCTGCCATGGGCAGGGACACCTTCCACTAGACCAGGCTGCTCAAGCAGCTCAAGTTTATCCAACCTGCCTTTGAACACTGCCAGGGTTGTGACATCCATGATCTCCTTGGACAATCTGTTCCAGGGTCTCACCACCCTCACAGTAAAGAATTTCTTCCTAATAACTAACCTAATTTTTTCCTCTTTCAATTTGTACCCATTACTCCTTGTCCCATCACTGCAGTTCCTGACAAAGAGTCCCTCGCCAGCTTCCCTGTAAGCCCATTCAGACACTGGAATGTTGTTATTTAGTCTCCACACAACCTTCCCTTTTTCAGGCCAAACAGCCCCAACTTCCTCAGCATATCTTTGTAGGGAAGGGGCTCAGTTCTCTCATCAAGTTTGTGGCCCTCCTCTGAACTTGCTCCAACAGTTCCATGTCCTTCATATGTTGGGGACACCAAATTAGAATTGTAGTAGAATTGCACACAGAATTTCAAGTGGGGTCTCACAAGGGCAGACTAGGATGGCAGAATCACCTCCCTCAACTGCTGCCCATGTTTCTTTTCAAGCAGCTCAGGATTTGGTTGGCCTTCTGAGCTGTGAGTCCACACTTCCAGTCCCCATTGAGTTTTTCATCAACTGACACCTTGTCTTTCTCTCCAGGGCTACAATCAATAGCATTGTTTAGCACTGCAAGTCCCTAAAATCACATATGAGCTTGTTGCATGGGCACCTATCATTATTTAAAAAATGTTCAAAACTTTCTGCTGTGACAAAGAGAGATGTCACCCCTTATCATGAGCTACTTACATTCTCAGAACACAGAAAAAAAAAAAAAAAAAAAAAAAAAAGGAATAGGGAAATCCCCTATCATATCTTTTCCATCTTTTCAACATCCTACAAGCCTGAAGTACCATACCTGGAGGTGTTCTGTGCAGAAGCACTTTCCTTTCTGGAAGGGAGCAGGAGAATGCAGAGCAGCAGAAAACAGGCAGGAGCAGGTCTGATGCTGCAGTCATAATCAGGGCACCTGAACAAAGGAAAAGCGCTGGGATCAACACTCCCCTTCAGTAATGACTGCTGGTCATTGGACAGTGGTAGCTAAGGAAAAATGCAGCAAAACTTTGTTTCCTCCTCAGTGAGAGTCAAAATTATTGCCTCCTCTCTGGCCATGCAATCCTAACACTACTAGCTGCAACGGGGCTTTGTTGAGAAGGATTTGATTCTCCAAGCTCTTACTCTCACTAGGGAGAATGATTTAAAACAATAGTTACTTAAAAATAATAATAATGGTAACAATAATGGTGAAGGAGAAGTTGGAGCAGCATCGTAACGCTATCTTCAAAAGCCAAAGGAGGGTGAATCCTTGATAGAGGGAGCTTTCTGATCACTAATTTCTACTGTATCCTCATATAATCAGTGGCAGATATTTGAGTCTGACCCTCACAGATGTCCTCTTCTGTAAGTCACAGCTTTTTATGCCTTCCATAGGTGCCAGCTGTTGGCACAACTACACAGTTTTTGCCAAGACATATCCAACACAATCTGCCTCTCAATTTTATGTTATGGTTACATTCAAAACCCTCCCCAGCTCTGCTGACCAGATTGCAGTCTTAGTGAGACCAGAGTTACCTAACGATACCAACAACAACTGAATCTTTTCAAATTATTCAATATTCCTCACAGATTTTAATTACATTTACCTTAAGATCAGAAAATTCCACATTACAGCTGGATAAAATCCTTCAGTAAACATAATATACAGTAGGTATTCAGTTTTCTAGCAAAATTCTTTTTTTTTTTTTTTCAAAAGACCCTTATGATTGTGCATTTTCATACTTTGAATCTCATAATGAAAGCATTGACTTTTGATCACTAGATTTTTGTGTTATACTTTTCAAGCTGTTAATAAAGGCTAAACTTTAAACTTTTTAAACTATATTCTGTTTCAACTTAATAATAAGAATCATAGGGACACTTGTTTAAGGATTAAGGCTTAGTTGTGCTTATTCAGTAAAAATCACCCACCATAAATAACATGCAGAAAGTATACAGACTACTTAAATGTCAGGAAAGCTTTATTTTAATGACTTAGCAACTAAGACAACAATGAGCTTAGGAATACTCTGAACCCATAAAACACATAAATGGACACACTACCTGTGTGCTTTGTTAGATTTTATCTGAAATTTAAGTATAGTTACTTTGTTCAGAAGACTACACTGGTAATGATCAAATAAGCACTTCTTTTTGCTGTTCATTTATTGGCTTAATCAATTTTTCAACACTATTCAGCAAAGACTTTCAATATGATGTGAAAGAAAAAATTAGACTTGTCCCACTACTGCTCCCTTTGGATAGAATATAGTTTGGAAATAATTCAAAAGAAACTAGTAGTTAGGGAGAAATCACTGATTAATAGAAATAGTATTTCTAAAGATTGCATTGCTTACTATTTGAATAATGTAGACCATTTCAGCAGATCCTGACAAGCAAAAAAATGCATTTGTTCTTTAAAGAAAAACCTAAGATTAATGCAGAGGGTTTCTTATATAATTCACCCATGTGAGGAGCAGATGAACAGTGCTGAGTATTGAGAATGTTTGAAATAAAGAGCAAGTAAATGGCAGAGGAGAAAATATTTCTGAATTAAGGAAATACAGGATTATATCAATTTGTTTTATCAAGTCTGTTGCTATTTTGGTCAAAATGGAATGCACAGACAAAGTCAGAAAAGCAGTTACGGTCTTTCCCTTTGAAAATTAAAATATAAGAATGAAAATAAGTTTTCACCCATTAATGGGAGGAATCAAACATATTTATTTTTAAATATGGCATTATATGGGAAAAGTTTCATCAAATTAGGGCAAAAAGTGCCTACTATAAGTTAGCACATGATTAACTACTGAATAATGAAAAGCTCCAGTTCCAAAATTACATCAATTGCATTTTAGATGACAGGAAACATTTACCCATCTCATACTGACTGCAACCACAGAACTGTGCACATCCCCATACACATACTTAAAGATTATAGGAGTAGGAGTGAGGGCAAAGGCAAGGATACACAAGTGAAAATAAAACTGATTGTGTTGTGACCTCAGTTGTTGAGATCAAATACACCATCAAAAGCATCTGTAAGTAATTGTGTGCTAAGGCATTTCAACAGAGGAAATGTTGTGGAAAAGCTTATGGCAAATAAAGTTCAGAATCCATCTATCCTTGGATTTAAATTAACTGCTCCAAATACTTCTAATAAATTTTGTCAATTCTAATAAATTCTTTCAAATGGTGGCAATTTGCAGTAGTCCTCATGAGTCATATGCAGTACTATGACATTATCTCTGCAATAGTAATTGAACTTAAGGCAAAATTCATGCCCATGTATAGAAGCAAAACCTAATCAGCAACAATCACAACTCACTTACTTTTTTCCTCAATGTAATTGTGTATTTTTTCAGAAAAAGAAAGCTTTTTGAACAAATCATTCTAATAATGTCAATATTAGAAATTGATTAGATTTCAATACTAGAAACCTTATGAAATTATGCTACATGAGTCAAACACTTATGATTTTCTGATAATATTTACAGAGAAAGTTTTCTTTCATATGGGGAATTTAAAGTAAATGAAAACTGGATTTTTTTCATGAATTCTGATTACTATATATATAATATTTTATGTGCTCTCTATCTAGGAATATTAAACTGACAAGAAAGAGTTTTATTTATCAAAACAGTTCAAAGAAAGTTGATTAAAGCAGTAGTTTAAATTTTTTAAAAATATTTGAATATATAAATGGTTAACATTTTTGCCTATGGACTTGATTCACTGTACCACAACTGCAGGATGTTGTAAAAACATATTTCATTTTTTTCATACACAAAACTCAGAAGTGTGCTAGGTCATTTCCAGGCATAAAGAATCCTTCTCTCTAGGAGATCCCTCTTTTATTCTTCCTTGTTTGGCTGTTACCTTTAATCTAAAATAATAATTTATGCTTGCTTCTGGTATATAGAAACAAAACATAGAGTCTGGTATTCAAGCAGGCTGCAGGATCAAAAGCTTCATCCCTGCGTGACAGGCTATGAAGTAGCTGCCCCTGGAGAAGTGCTGAACTTCTGCTCCTAGCTCACAATCCGTGGCCAAAGAGCCTGTCAGACCTCCTCCCTTGCACAGTGGTTTGCTTCACAGGCAGCTTGCACAGGTAAAGAAAACAGAAACAGCAGCAGCTATTTGCCTGCAGGCTAGAAGATGCATCATTTCAGGCAACTAATCTCCGTTAAGGGATCTGTAGTAAAAGACCTACTCTTGCAGGAAAAGGTGAATGCACTTCTAATTAAGTCCTGGTATTATGTGACAGCAGAACTGCAACTATGTGATAATATTAATAACATTTTGAACTGCTGCAGACAGATCTTAGTCTGGGCTTCCAGCTGAAGCTTGCTTCACAAAAATGGGGCCCCGGGGCTTGGTCTGCCAAGGTGCAGAGCTCTCTCACAAGGTACTGAGTGTGCTTAACTGACACACAAAGCTGAGAGACTTACACTCAACCTCCCACCAAAATGCCTGGAACTGGCAAGACCAAGTATATCTAGAACTGTGAATAAAGTGCAGACAAAAAAACATCTTCTAAAAATGTTCATCTTTTTCTCTACCAGAGCCCCTTCATGGCTGATTAAAAACACAACAAAATTATGCCATGTCAACCATTCCTGTTAATGATGCTGATTTTTCTTTCTGAACATTTTGTCCTGTACTCAGCAGCACCTCAGTCTGAATTTAGCCTCCAGCTACATTGTTATACCCTTAATTTATAGCAGGAAATCTGACACAGATTTCTACAGCATTATATTGCTCTGCCTACTTCCTTTCAGACTGAGATTTTGGTCTCTTAGTTACATTTAGGTGTATCTGTCATTTTTCATTTCATTGCCTTAGATGCTAGACATACTTTGCTACAATTGCTGGTACTCTGATATTGATTGGCAGTGACTCCAGCTTGTCCTTTGAACCTCCATCTGTCATTGCCTTCCCCTGGTCCTGCTGATGCCAGCTGTGCCGGTAACTGGAGACCATTGCTGGAACATTGTCTCTCTCTGGTTCACGCTGTTTGCAGAGGAACCCAATAACTATAAAAAATAAATAAATAAAAGGAGCTCATTGCACCAAATGTTACTCAGTGGTTCCAGCACTGGCGGCAGCCAGACACTGGCATCTAGAGCCTAGCAGCAGTGCTGGAACACAGAAATCCAACATATGAACTCAATAACTCTGAATAACATCAAAATAAGCAGCTTGCCTGATGGTTATGGAACCAGTATCAGTTACACTAGGTCTGGTTCAAGGTATTATTGTATGTAAATCTCTGTAACTTTTAAATATTTGTTACAGGCTTTATATGTATTTTTTGCATGCAGAATGAGAGATGAAAAGGATATGCAAATGTTCTGATTGGGAATCCAAAGAGCATTGTATAAAACCTCTGGAAATCTTTTCTCAAAGAGTCAAAATGCATATCTGAAGTTTTCAAGATAGCCACTGCCTCTTCTAGATATATACATATGTATGTGTACATATATGGATATATAATCTAATAAATCAAGTTGCAAATAATGAGACACATAAATAGCTGCTGTATTTTTAATGATAAATGATTTTTTGTTTCTCTAGTTCTTTACTGCAGATTGTTTCCATATGAGACGTTATTTATGCACACTCTTAATGCTAATATGATGTTGATCCAAGTCTGCATCAGGCATGCCTTTTGAGGTGTGAATCATAAACATACCCTTTTATCCATATTACTGGATTTGTTTCTGATTTAAGATGTGAAGAGAGATCAAATTCTGGTGATGGTTTTGTGCTAAATGCTAAACAAGTATGAGATTATCATTACATGTACTAAGGGAAGATCTATTCTTGGTTATCACAAGTGAAAGTCAGTAAGCCAGTATGAACTTTATGGGAAATGTCATGCTTGTGGGCTCACTCATTCTGAAGTGCTACAGAAACATGATTTAAGGATCTATTTATTTTTATACTTATTTTTATTGATGGTGGTGGCAATACTGTCCTTAATAGCCATTTGTCTGTAAAACCAGCTGCAATGTTTACCAGGTATTCAACTACCTAAGACAGAGACAGTTTCATAAAAGTCCTTAAAACAATCTCCATTTAAATGTCTCTACTGTGAGACAAGTTAGAACTACTCTCTTCTCAGAGTACAAGTGGAAATGTCATTTGGAAACTAGAAATCTCTCCTATCTCTGATTTTAGATTATGATATTAAAGCTCTGACATTCAGCACTACAACTTAAACTATCACATGAATAAATGCATACACTGTTCTGCAGACAAGCCATTTTTCCAAATGAAAGTAAATCAACATCTGCTTAAAATATAATGCTGCAGATACTTGTGGGCAGGAACAGTCTGATTTGCCCATTGCATGAGTATTGATTTTTGATTGTAGAGGTTATTCTGCAGATGAAAAGATCAAAATCACTTTTTAGTTGCTTTACTGAAAACTTGCACTCTACAAAACAAAGTGTCAAAAAACAATTCAGCATATTAAACAAAAAAGTAGCAATTGCTGCTATCTTGGTCCTTTTTTTTTAGGACCCTGCTCTAAATGACCATAAATTTCTGTTCATCTTAGCACTACCCAAACAGCCAAAAAGGGAAAGTGTGAAGCTGGGCAAAAGAGGAGGAAAATGAGACGTGGCAAACTCTCTAGTCAAGTCTCTTTATGCATGAGAAGAACTTGGCCCCAGTTTCACTCTATCTTCCATTGCAGAATACACAACTACAGGCAGTGAAGTGCAGGAACTCAACAGGTAAGGGAAAAAAAGGAAAATCAAACAGAACTTCAGTATTATAGACACAAAAAAAAAAAAAAAAAAAAAAAAAAAAACCCCACCCAAAAACAAAAAAAAAAAAAAAAAACCCAAAAAATTAAACACTGGGCACAAGAAAGTGCATAGCTGCTTATCTGTATTCTGGAAGCACTTCAGGGCTACAGGCATATCCCTGTTTGATGAGAAAGTTCCTGAAAGCACTCCAACTTCTGCATCAGCACATGTGCACAACACCCCAGGCAGTGAAACTCCATTAATCACGTCAGGATATGGGAGCTGGATTCATATATGCCAATATCCCATGAAGTCTTTTACCTTACTGTGCATACACTGTGATTTTGCAGCACATACAGGCTATAAAAAAAAAATGGGTGAAGCCTCTGCTTTCTTCAAAATGAAGAAACTGTGGTGCTCCTGCTGACCTTTGGTATTATAGTTCCCTGATCAGAGCACTCACTCTGCAAACAAAAGACCCAAGGTCATTTTTCTGCTCAGCATGAGCAGATTTAACCTCACATCTTTTACCTCCTGTGTGAGTGTCCTAAATACTAGACTGCAGACACTTCTCTGCATGTGACTAGGAAAGTATCATCCCCTCCTACTGAAACTGCAGCTTTACAGCAAAAACTGGAACTCACTGGAGTAATAGCAGAATATAGAAACCCAAAGAATTTGTCAACTTCACTCCTGATTTTCTCCTGCCTAAATACTGAGGACTCAAAGTAGGGGTTGTGGTCAGATCACCCATGGGAGAAAGATCTCCCCAAAGTTCTCCAGGGCAAGTCATTCTTCCCAGAGGCTTCAGTTCTTCACACACTGCTCCACTGTGCAGAGCCAAAAGTCCTGCCAGCAAATTTGCCCTAGATTGAACTCCTCTCTCAGCAGGGCCCCAGGTCCTGACATAACCCTGCTCCAGCACAGCCCTGCCACAGGGTCACAGCCTCCTCTCAGGCATTATCCTGCTCCAGTGTGGGTCTTCTCCATGGGCTGCAGGTGGATCTCTGCATCCCTGTGGTTCTCCATGGGCTGCAGGGGCACAGCCGCCTCACCATGGGCTGCACCATGGGCTGCAGGGGAATCTCAGCTCTGGTGCCTGGAGCACCTCCTTCCCCTCCTTGTGCACTCACCTTGGTGTCTGCAGGGCTGTTCCTCTCATATTCTCACTCATCTGGCCACAATTGCTGTTGCAGTTTTTTCCCCTTCTTAATTATGTTTTTCATCAAGAGGTGCTACCACTGCTGCTGATGGGCTCAACCTTGGCCAGCAGTCTTGGAGGGCAGGTTTCTGTCAGCTTCTCATAGAAGCTGCTCTTGTTACACACACACGACCACACACACCCTACCCCTGCCAGAGATCATTTATTTATTTATTTATCTATTTATCTATTTATCTATTTATCTATTTATCTATTTATTTATTTATTTATTTATTTATTTATTTATTTATTTATTACAAATTGTTTATTTGTTTAAAATGTTGGTGTTTATGCGATGAAATTCATATACAAATTCTACTGGAAGCAACAGCGTATATGCAATACCATGGAGTACTGCATGCTGTTGCATATACAGTGTTATGGTGTGTAAAAGTTCTGTGTAAAAGTTCACTGGCAAAATTACATTTTTTTCATATTCAAACTTGACAAATCTTTTACATTCCAGTGAACTGTCTAGGTTCATATTTGCAGAAATAGTTCCTTGCCTCATAAATGCTACAGGTTTTAGCTCCTTTATCATGTTGTAAGAATGTTTTTTGTCTTTCCTTGTTCTTGATTCGTCATTTTGGTCAGTTCCGATCCTTCTGAAGCACATACCATTATCTTCTCAAGCTACTACAGATTTTGTGTGAATAAAAAGTTTTTAACATAGAGAAAGTGCCTTTATATCATAGCTGAGTCCATCTAAATTAAAATGAATGCCATGTTCCCTTACTTTGAACATAGAAAGCAGCTTTCTTCACATTTATTTGAATAATCTAAAAAAGGTATTGACTTTGAGAAAAATTTCAGTTGAATCCAAATTTATTTATATTTTCATTTTTAGGAATTTCAGTAATATACTTTTTTTCCACCATCAGCTTTAAAGTACACCACCTCTGGATGAAAAAGATAAAAGTCAAATATAGTTTATAAATTATGAGTAAGATGCAGGTTCTGAGTGCACATGGCTGGAGATGTGATAAAACTCCTTTTTTATCCTCTCTGTGCTTAACTTCATGATGTTGCTAGATATTCTGCTTCAGAAGAAGTGGCTTTCTGGTGAGGAGGAAGATCGTCAGTTTTTCATTTTCACATTTTCCAACAGCATGACTTTTTCTTGAACTGCATTAGTTCTTTTTCCACTTCTATTTGAGGAACAATGGGCCAAAGAGTTGAGGCTTTACTAAAATATAAAGCACACAGAAAAAAAATGTGTGTGAAATATAGGATTATAATGTTATTAAAGGAATGGCTATGGTTGATGGGACAATTTGAGCTTTGTAACTCAAACAGCAGAGGCAGAGTGTTGTGAAGTAGAAATGTATGTATGAATGCCTCGGCAGAACGTGTCAAAACAATATTTTGGGTTTTTCTCCTGCCACAGATCTAGCTGCGCCTATCCTTGTCTTTAAAGGATCTCCAAATACATTCCTGAAATATTAAGTATCTTTAATTATCTTTTCACAATTCTTTAAATCAGCTGGAATGAGCATAAAGTACTGACACATCTAGCCATATCAAGGTGCTTCAGCTAACATTCCATGCCCAGAAGCATTCAAGAGAGGGAAAGACTATGAGAAATAGGGAATGCAAGTGAGTGACACAGGCCCACTCTGGCTTTAGCAGTCTGTCAGCTTAACATTCTCTCTAAATTAGAGGCTGAATCTTGAACATTTTATCCATGTCTCAAAACAGATACAGGATTTTTTTTCTGCATTTTTTTCTCAGTCATGTAAATCCTTACCCCGTGATTGCCTCTGACACTCACTCTCAAATTCCACTGCTGCAGTGCTGATCAGCAGCTACTAAGGCAACGTTGTTTGTTTGCTTGCTTGTGTGTTCAGCAGTTGGAAAAAATGGCAGACAAAGGGCACTTTAAACAATCAGGCCGCAGACATACCCATCCTCACCTTATGCCTTCCTTCAAGCAGGGTTAGATAAGCAGGTTAAGCTAGATTCCTCTTGAGTTATGGAAATGCAACCAAGTCAAACCAGTTCCAAGACACAGTGCTCGCCCTAGTGGCCTCTGCCTTCCCTAAGCTGCATATATCTGCTTCTAGGGATCCTTCTATATTTGACAAGAGTTTCTGGGCATAATCATCATAAAATCAACAGCTTTTTTGCTTCAGCCCTCAAGTGTGAAGTTTCTGGGGCTTGAAATTATTGTTTTGCTTTTTTTAATTTTTTTTTTTGTCTTGGATGAAAAATCCAAACAGCAGAGGTCTATCCAGAAGACCATCACATAATAATCAGTGGCTTGGAAAGCTACATCTATAGTATTTTTCTTGTGAGCCACCAAGAACTTCTGTGGGTTTGATGTCTCCTGTTAATAAGAAATAACTGTCATTTATTGGTCCCATGCAAAGTTTTTTTACTTCTAGGTAAAACTGAACAATTTTAAATACAATCTCAAAATATATTATCTTATTAATAAATACAGTGAAAATATAAGGTATAAGAGAAGGGAATTTTCTGGTTTACCAAACATCAAGCTAACTGAGCTGACTAGTATAGGAGAGCTGCTATCTTTTAAGCGACCAGATTTTAAAAATTTACTAAAGCTGTCACACTTTCCTAGTTTCCAAGAGATAAGTGGCATGAATGAACTGTTCTTCTGGGCTCTCATAACATACAATTCAGGCGAAAGACATAGATGAAATATAGAAACTCAACAATAACAGACTTAACTTTTTTTAATAAAGACACTATTTTACTGAGTTAAGCAAGTTGTTTTACTGTAAGGAATGGAAAAGACTAGATATGGGGAATTAGAGGGAAAACATAAAGAAAATGGAAAGCAAATACTCTTGTCTAGGAAACGATGAAATTAAAATTAGAAAATGAAAGAACACAAATTCTGCATTAAAAAAATTGAACTGGAGACAGACAATGCCTCTGTTTGTGTATTGGTACTGAAAATTCAGACACAGAAGATTCTGCATCCCCTGATTCGCTGTAATTGGACTCATAACAGAGAGGTTCAGAGTCAGCATCAAGCTATTCAATTTAATAGTCACTCCTATTAATGTACCAAGGAGCCTTTCTTGGCACAGGAATGACTCAAGAGTTCAGAAGTGTTAGGCCTTCCCAGATGTATTTACTTTCCCAGAAAGATGTTCTCTAACAAAAAGATCCCAACAAAACTTGTTTTCAAGTCCCAGATAATAAAGACAAGTCATAGATGTTTTGCCAACATAAGAAATTAACTGCACAAAGGAAAAATACTACAATGTGGAAGTTGTCTCTGGAGTTATTATGGGAAAGATGAGGGGGAAGGGTGGAGACAGGGTAGTTTAGGAGAAGAATGGTGGGGTAGTCACTGTTGAGTTAGAAATTATCTACAAGCCATTTACCATTGACATACTGCAATTACCAAGTAAACTATCAAAAATTGAACACATATTTTTCTTCTTTTTCTTTCCTTAAGCAATAAAAATAGTGAGCCTTTGGAAAAATATTTTATTATGAAAACATTGAGTCTTTTACTACCAGAATATTATCCCATTGAAACAGTAGACACTTTACTGCCATAGTTAAATGCAGGCAGTGTTATAATGCAAAAAAACAACAACACAAATACCCCAAAAAGATTTTCAAACTGCTTTAGAAACTCTATTTCAGATGTTCCTTTTCCCATAATCTGAGGCTGTTCCTTAGTTTAGAAGTTAGGTCTTCTGTCTGCTGGAGTTGGGCTGCAAGCTTGAGCACATACCAAGATTTTAGCTTGGTAGTACACCCATTGACTTCACTGGGATGTGTCATGGACCAGATTTGTAACATGGATCAAAACCTAGCTTGGAGACAGAAAGTAGAGAGTAGGATTAAATTATCAATTTTCAGTCCTAGCAGAAGGTTAATAATGGGGCCCTCAAGGCTCAAGAGTAGGTGTCACCATGCTTAATGATCTGAGAAGTGGATGAGTAGTGAGAAGCAACTTTGGCAGATGCCACAAAGATGCTTAGGAGGGTCAAGCCCATGATGTACTGTTAGTTCCTTCACAGGGGCCTAGAGAAGCCAAAAGGATGGGCAATGTAATGATAATAAACAGCAAAGTAAAAAAAAGTAAAAGTGTTTTTTGGTTTTTTTTCTTGAATATTGATAAATGGAAGCTATCTTTGAAGGATGGAGGAAAAGAAATGCTACACAAAGGCTCAACGAGATTTAGAATTAATTATCAGATCATTAAGAGAACTTAGAGAAATAGCTGACCATTCTTATAAAAATTAAAATATTTGGAGATGCCTAATGTAGATCTAGTTAGGAAACCAAAAATGTCAGGAACTCATGACAACTGGGTGATTGGTATGGATACTGAGCTAGATAAACCTTGGGTCTGGTTCAATACTATGAAGTCAAGATCCAAGTAGACAAGGATCCTAAATGAGTGTGTCAAGAAATTGTCTTGTAAGGAATTTCAAAGTGCTGTGGGGTTCCTTACTTTATTACAAATAAGATTTAGTTAATTGAGCTTAATAATTCCTTTAGTTCTCTTGTGAATATGGTGAGGGGTAGAATTATCAGTTCTGAAGCTGTTGACACCCTTTGAAATAAGATACACCTGAGTGTTTTGGGAGAGTGTGGTCCTTAAGCTGAAGGAGACCAGATGTTTTGCAGAATTAATGCGTCAAAATGATAATTTTAAAGCATAATGGGAAAAGCATCACTATTATAGCAATCATTTGAAGCCAAACACTGGACATATCAGGGACTCAAAACTGAAGGGGCAGATTCTAGCTAGAAAGAAGCAAGATCTTCTGAAAAGGAGGAAAACACTGAGGCAGAGAGAAGTGAAAGGAGTCTCCAGTTTGCACTGATGTCAGCCATTATGTCCCTGCTCAGTGATCACCAGGAGTACGACTGCATTCCTAATAGATATCTTGTACCAGGCTGCAGGAACTGTCTTCCACCTTCTTCCAAATACTGTATATATGGTAAAGAAATCATACATGAAGGAATTATAAACGTAAATGCAAAAAAAAAAAAAAAAAAGGTGTTGTGTTTAATAATTGCAGAAAAAGCACCAAGAATATAGCATTTTGTGAGGATATTTACAGAGAGACACAAAGTAACAAGCAAGAGTTGTTATTGCTTTTGAAATACTGCATCTCCTATTTTATAATTTTTCTACATGTTTAATTCAGAAATCTCAATATGTTCTTATTACCGTCAATAGACAATAAGAAGACTGATAATTAATTTTTGAGTACTTAATATAAGACTATATAATGTTAGAGAGAATTTCTAAAACAACTGAGACAAACATTCAAATGTATGTGATTTATTTTCTTTCAATGGAAGATTAATTTCTGGGTTTTTATCAAGTGAAAAAAAATTAAATTTATCAAATTACATTTAATGCAAAATATGGTATGCATATTAATTTGGCTGACTTTCTTGATTCAGGGAAAAAAAAAAAAAGTAAATTCCTTTTTATGTCCCAGCTCACAGGCCATCTTCCAGATGGAAAAGGTCTTTAGTGGCAAAACAGGACAAATTCCACCATTTCTGTTGCAAATGAGACATACCACAGCACTGAGACTGTGGCTGGCACTGGCTGTTTTCTAATCTTCCTCATAGTGTTATTGCTCTTCTGGGATCTATTATCAGATGGAGCCTGGTATAAATCTGGTCCCCAAATCAGGGATCAACAAATGGTACTGTGACTTGGCCACAGCAGGTGGTAAAAAGCTGTGACTGCAGGACTGAAACTATGACTGATACCACATGGGATACAGCAGCTGTGTGACAGTCATCACAGCATCCTTCTGCACTGTCCTGTCCATTGAAAATTCTGAATTCTTTCTGAAATCTGTCATCATTTGACCCAACCATAAATGGGTGCCTGATTGCTTATTCTGTGGAGCCAAAGGCAGTCAATTATTATGCTTTCCCTATCACACACTTGTGTTTTGCTGGCTAGAAATCTGGCATGCCTGAACCAATTAAACCAGTGAACCATTTGGGCTTAGATGGATCTTTGACCTCTGCTTGTGAAGGAATTTTAGTCCTGACATCCATCAGTAAAAATGCTGTAGGGCCCAATTAGACTTGAGTCTGCCATTTAGATTGCTAATATATTACAGATGCCATGGCTAGTTTACTTTTCACATTGACAGGTTTCAGCCTACAAATCCCCTTATTTCAGTACAGCATTGAACACCATACTTTGTACAAAAAGTTTGTTGTGTGGTAAAGAAAAACAGTTACTTTTCAGTATATGTACTCACTGCAGAAAAGCTCAGATCCTCAACTTCTCATTTCTCTGATATGCTATTCTTTGCATATATACCTACAAGGCTTTCCAGATTTCTGGGCTACCCTTCCGGTGGATAGTATTTGCAATACTTTAAATCTTTTAATTTAAAAACCTTTTGTAAGCAGACACGTGGTCCAAATGTGGCAAAGGCCATCAGAGGATGTATATAATACTTTCTAAAGTATGATTCTTGGACAAAAAGAAAGGAAGAAAAAAAAAAAACCCAGAACAATTTTTCTGCAGAAAAGGATTACACTAACAGTTAGCACCATTTTCCTGAATAGATAAATCTCATTTGGTTTTAGATGTACATCTACTTACTTTAGTGACAAAAATAAATAACTTTTTGTTTGTTGATTTCTCTTAGCCCTGCAGAAGTAATATAACTATTTGAGACAGCTGGATGCTATTCCATCTTGAGCATCATCGGCAGAATTGCTCACTAAATCCCAACAGTTACACCTGCTCAAAAACCTTACAGGCAAAACAATCACATAGGTACCACTAAGGGCATAATTTAGCCCTCGGAAACTTTGTTACTGTTGCTGATTTGTAATGTGGAAAGAAATCTGCCTGTCTTTTGGAGCCTGCCCTGAGTTTCAGAAACTGCTGCTCAGGGAAAGCTCATTTCTTTCTTTAGGCAAGCTCCTGGGCTGTGATGCCTGAACAGAAGACCTTCACTTCATAAAACAGGCTAGTTTCATGGTAGTCCAGCAGAGGAAGGGCTGGCTCAAATTTCACAATGAATACTACTGGTAACCCTAGTTATCTCTGTGTCAGTTTGACAACTCATCCAAACAAACATGTGAGCTGTTGATCTGAAGGTAAATATTATGACAGAAAATTTGCTAGGAAAAGGTATCTTCTGTGAGCAAGTAATTTAATATAGGAGATCACTATTTCTATAATATAAAATACATTAAGTACTTGGTGTCAGCAGTTTCAGTATATCCTTCACTGGCAGCAGTAAGTAAGTAAGCCTCGAAAATCTGACTCACAGGATTAAACTGGTGAAATCAGTGGGAGACAAAAATTGTTTAGTAGTATGTGTGGTGGAGTATGAGGTACTTAACACCCATCGGCCTCCAAAAGCCATCACAATTCCCGCAGTGCCATCTACTGGTCCAGATCCCAGATGTACCAAGACCGACTCATTTACTTTTCTATCTGTTGCAGACTAATGATGTGATCCTCTATTAGGACACAAAGAAAATAAGTAATTATTATTACTCTAATAGATTTTCTTGTATTATATATATTTTAGTTAATATTCACGGTTTCTTACAAAGAATAGTATTTATTATAAAGTTTGCCACATGGTACAGGATGCTTTTGAAATCAATGTATGTGCTCTACTTGAGCTAGAAATTAACCTTTCCAGCTTTTCTAAATACAGAGATAAACATTTCCAGCTTCATTCAGATATAGACATGTATTTTATTTTCATAGAAAACGAACAGGTGTGCATGTTCTCTTATGTGTATTTTCCAAGTTCCACAGCTCAGTTAATGTCTAATGATTCTCCTACATTTCATATAAGAATTTAAGTAATTTACATGGAATTTCACAGTTTGAAATAAGTACAGGATGGTAATTACAACAGTTATAATTCGCTAAAATTTTATGAGGGTGTAGGTATAAAGACTTAAAGAATGCAGTTTCCCATCTCAAAACACTATCAAAGCCTCAGAAGCAACTTCCCATAAGACAAGCCACCAAAGAAAGAATTCCCACAGTGGGAACTTGAGATAAGCACAGACAGCAACAGGAAGATGCTAATTCCAGGCCAGGTGAGGAAGAATTTATAATCCCATCTCAACAGCAGGTCAGATCAATTCTTCCACTGCAGGAGCTAATGGTGAAGTGCTGTGGTTCTCATTCTGTGAGACCTTCCCTAGTGTTTAGTAATAGTGATTGACAGATATTTTGGCCCTAGTTCTAAAGCTGAAGGAAAGCAATCAAAGATTAATATCACAGTTTTTTTTCTAACTTAGCTTAAAGTATTATTATAGTAACAGTTCTCCCATTCACCTTCTCAACTATGAAACCCTGTAATATTAACTGTTATGGTATTTAATATCATTCTATTAGTACTTAAATGTATTTTGGGGCAAACAAGCTTAAAAGCTAGAAACACAGTGGTAACTATATTTATAAAAAGCACAGACCAGGATCTTCTTATCTCTGCAACTATCTGAAAATAATATCTGGATGGAAAACAACTGACAGAAGTACAATGGTGTAAATAACAGGCTGATAGGCTTATGGTGTAAATAAGCTTATTCTGACAATATGAAGACAGAATATTTTCATTTTAACAAGTACTTTTTTCTGAAGTGATCAGATACCCTCAGAGATAAAGTGGCTTTGCAACACTTGATGCCCAAATAATCAGTAGAGCAGAAAATACGCAGAGACTTCTGTGCCTAGTCCCAAGATAACATTTTCTTATCTCAGAGAAAGTTTCACAGTCTCCTTCCTTGATTATGGGTATTTATCACAGGTAGGAAGGAAGCCTGTGGTCTACATTAAAGTCCTCCAAGAAAGATTCTCAACAATATTTAGCAAAGTACATTAAGAAAGTCAGGTTCATCTAATTCTGTATTCTTTGAATGTGTGAGTTTCTGGTTTTTCCTTTTATTAGACATGGGACCCTGTGGTCATATATTCTAGTATCAGTCAGTTTCAATACAGTATATCTTATAAAACAGGGTATTTGAATGCATACACAGTAGAGACTGTTGAAAAATGTGTTTGTACTTCCCAGTCATCTTCAAAATGACTTTAGTGATTAACCAACAATGTGTCTGGACTGAACTATTGCATTTTCTTTTTTATGGTTAATACTCAGAAAGAGGCTTTTCATCAGTCTGCCTCCCCTCTGAATGTCTGCCACTGACCTCTGCTTGTCTTCACACCATGAGGCTTCATTACTTATTTTGACACTGTCTTTCCTCCTTCTTTACCACACAGTTTCATATTCTTTCTTAATTCATTTATTCATCAAAGATGAGTTCATTGCTCAAAAAAGCATTACTTATTTCTATTTTATTCCTTCTTGGTTGGGTATGCATGCTTAAAGTAAATGCCTCTAAAATCTGTAAGGTTCATCACCTTTAGGTGACTACATATTTCTCAGTCATTATCACAGAAGAATACACTGGCTTTTCTTATAGGTCCAGTGAGTTTTTCTAGATAAATAAAATAACTCCCAGTGGTGCAGACATTCTACCTCCATAATTTTTGTTGCTCTTTTCAAAAACTTTTGCAAATCGTCTTTGCTAAAAACTGCTCAGGGGTAGAAATGCAGCCAGAAACCTATTGTTCAAGGAATTAGTGACCTATGTGCTTTTTTCCTTCTCATGTATACAGGTGTAATTTAAATAATGTCTGTCCGTTTACCAACCATCTATGTCAGAGGACCCATGACCTCTCAGAGGTATGCCTCAGTTTCATAGATACCATGGGAATGCACGACAAAATAGTATAATTATTCAATGTATGCATAAGAAATGCATAGTTAATTAATTTACATGTACTCAGTGTGTATTCAAGCATAAGTACAATGCATTGTCTCCTCCAAATGAAATATTTTCATCAAATCACTGAATCATAGAACAATTAGGGTTGAAAGGGATCTTAAATATTATTTAGTTCCTGCTGCTCTGCCATGGGCAGGGATGCCAATCACTGTTTCAGGTTGGTCAGAGACCCATCCAACCTGGCCTTGAGTGCTTCCAGGTCTAGTGCCTCCACAATTTCTCTTAGCAACCCATTCCAGTGCCCTTATGACAAAGAAGTTGCTCCTAACAATTTATCTAAATCTGCACCCTTTCTGTTAATTCTTTCATTGCCCCTTGTCCTGTCACCATCTAGTAACCCATATCCCATCTAGCCCATATAAAAAGTCCTTCACCCTCCTTATAAAAGTCCCCTCAAGGTAATTGAAGGCTGAAATTCTGTCACTCCAGAGCCTTTTCTTCACCAGGCCAAACAACACCACTTCAGCCTGTCTTTATAAGAGAGGTGCTCCATCCCTTTATCATATTCATGGTAAAGGCCTTCCTCTGGACCTGTTCGGACAGGTCCACACCTTTCTTGCTATGAGAACCCCAGAGCTGGATTCAGCACTCCAGATGGGGTCACATAAGGGGGCTAGAATCACCTGCCTTGCCCTGCTGCCCATGCTGCTTTTTGATGCAGCCCAGAATACAACTGGCTTTCTGGGCTGTTAGTGCACATTGTTAGCTCATGCCCAACCTCTCATCCATGAGAAACCCCAAGTCCTTCCCTGCAGGGCTGCTCTCAGTGGATTCTTCTCCCAGGCTGTACTCATGCCCGTGACTTGTTCCAAAATGTTACTTGTACCAATTTGAGTAACTTTATTGAGTTATGGACATTGGCACATATTATCCAATGGCCTCTTCAAGGCTCAGTTTGCACTCTAAACTTGGCTGCTCTCACCTATGACTGTGAGCAAGATCCTATAGAAGTGCTAGTTAATTCAGAGCTCACCACAGTAGGGAACTCTGTGCATGATCCATGAGGGGGTATTTGTCCAGTTCTGCAATAGCTAGGATTCCCATCATCAGGAATAATGTCATGTTACTATCACCCTTTCTCTATTTTCCATCTTTTACTCATACAATAGTTAAGAAGATTTGAATGTTGTTGTCTTTCTTACTGTGTGCGCAAAAGAATTGTCACCTGACTGCAAAACAGTCAGAAATTACTATGCCTTCAACATTGTACAAGGAATGAGAAAACTTCCTTCCTACATGAAAAATCTTCAGAACAGCCTGTAAAGATGGTGATAACAGTGTGGAGAGGTCTTTTCCAGAGGACTTTTAAAACAAACAAAGGATGAACCATATTGAAGAACAGTCACTAAGGAATAATCATTCCCTTTACATCATGAAGGAATTCCTAATTCAAACAAAAGCACATGGCATTGAAGCTTTGTGATATTGGTATCTTTGAATATGCCTTGTCATAGCAGTTTTACAAATTTTTTATGAACTTCACAACTCTTATCAGTCCATTTCTAAGCCAAATTTATACCAATATAGTTTTTAAACTGATTGGGATACATTCTCTTCCCAATTTACAGAAACAAAAAAGAGAGGAATCCTTCCCATTCAAGGTGCAGCAGTACAGAACAGGAAGTTATGCAGAAGACTGAGCCTTATTGTTGCAGATGCTGTTGAAAATGTCTTGATGAAATGTAAAAGGCAAAAACACTTCTGTGTAAGCCTGTAAATCAGAAAAGGCAGGTGGGGCTACAAACAGAGGCAAAATGCCTGTCTGAAGTGCAGAGGGCACTTCAGACAGCGAGGATTTTCTGTCTATGTTGCTTGGCTATGCTTTCTGTCTTATCTACATACCATCCTCTGAGGCACAGATCCTTTCATGCCCTTTGTACTTAGGATCAGGGCTTCTGACTAATCTCGGAGAAACTAGGAATGAATCCATCTTTCTCTACAATATTAGGGATTTCCAAAACTGTGCATCTCAAATGAAATGTAATTCATATATGGAGGAAGAAGGTGAACACATCTTGGATTCAGGAGAGGAAACAAAATTGAGTGGAAGTTGAAGACTTCTGAGTGCACATGTGACCCTGTGATTCCTTCTAATTCATCTTGGTACAAAGTCAAGCAAGGAAGCTTAGAACAGTTCCAGCAGCTGTTTAATGTTTGATTTTGCAGTTGGAATCAACTAGTCAATATAAATGTGAGACAGTTTAAGGATGTAGCCTTTATTGGCTATATTTCTCAGTCATTCACTTCTGTGGATGCTTCTGGCTAGCAGGGGAACAGTCAGACTGTCAGATTAAGCCACAGCAGTTTAAACAAGTCTCTTTGATTTTGTACAGTAGCAGAAGAGATGAGCACTGAGGCAATCTCATCAGTGACAAAATGACAAATAGGAGCTCAGGCTGGTAATGGCTATACCTGACTCAGAGGGTTCTTCCCATCCAGGGTGAAGCTCAGGAAGCTCAACAGATTAATTCATCTGCTGGCAGTCAGCTGTGCCTTCATTCTCTGTAAAACACTCTGTCCTAGTTCAGGGAACTCATGGCTTAAACCTACACAGCTTCATAACTGTACTGCCAGGGAACAGAATAGCTGTTGCTCAGCTATTTAGTCCTCAGCTTTTTTGACATGTGATGTGTTACTTAGAATGATTTAGACACAAAACAAACAAACAAAAAAACACAAAACAAACCAAACAAACAAACAAACAAACAAACAAAACAAAACCCCAGAAGATTAACCAGACCAAGTCCTGTTTATGCATATCTGGATAAACAAAGATAAAATTAATCTCAAAATTTTCCAACTTATTTCATCAGTGATATCTGAGAAATATCACTCAGGATAACAAAGTGGTACGAAGGAAAGAAACATTTTTCACAGATATTTTGCTACATTATAAATCATTGGCAATAGGTAAAAAAGAAATAGATTGAATTCTGTAACCTTGAATAACTGCAGGGCCTGCTGTTGGGGGTCATGCTGACTCTATGTGGAAACTGTTAAAATTTGATATAAAATTTGATATGGAAGTTGTGACACAATGAATTTGGAACAGTGTCATTGTTCAAATCAGGAATGCCTTAAACTTAGACTCACAGCAGCCTTTTTACTCCCTTCTCTAATTACAAATTCTGCCATATGAAAGGTCATGAAACTGTGAGTTAAGACAGCCTGTGAGAGAGAGGAATAGCACTCCTTTGGTTTGGCTTTGACCTAAATCAAGCTGACAAGTCAGCCAGTCTTTTTAACTCCAGGATGTTTCTGAGTAAAGGCTTTCAAACTCTGAAGCAATTTTCAGAAATCAACACTCAATAAGTAGATACCAAGACATTAGTCTTACATCTGTGAACTTATAAATGTTTATACTCATAAATGTTTATAATGTCAGATAGATATTAATTTAGTGGTCTAGTAATATTACATTTCCTGAATTAGATGTTCTATTTTAAAACCAATTACAACCCTCCCAATTATTTTTTTTAAAGGTTTGTTTTTAAGAATGTAATAGTTACTGTTATTACAATTTTAATTCATTATTCCTCTAACAATTTTTGAAGAAGATAAATGCAGTAATTCCCAGTGACTGATTATCTGTTGATGCAGAGATACTCAAGTCCTAATTTTAGCAGAACTTAGATACCTAATGATAGGCACATATTCATTGAAGTGACTTGTCTTCTATTGGAAGATTGAGATAGAACCAGCACCAAACCCAGCTTTTTTCAAATCCAAGGTCAGGACCTGAGCTTCTGCCATTAAATATTATCAATATTCATTCTTTTTGTGAGATTTGGGGGTTGCTGAATTCATTAGACAGATTCCACATGACAATTTAGGAATAAAAGTGACCTTGTGAAAAACCTATGAAAGTCTTAAATTTCTCCAACTGTAGTTCTCATATTTCTCCAACTGTAGTTCTCATAACACTACAGCTCTAAGAATTGCTTCCTTATTACATACTCTTTTTGTCTCCAAAATTGTTTAAAATGTTCTTTTTATTTTCTTGGTCACTCATAAAAAACATGGGCAGTTCTTTTGGAAAGTGACTATTTTATTTTTGATATACCTATACCATAGGGGCTTGTAGTTTGTGCTCAGGCCTTCTTGTGAAGAAGGATGGGGGTTTGAGAACATGAAAATCATGAAATATGCATCAGAGAAAGGAAGGTTTTAAAGCCGTGCAAATTTCATATGCAAAATCCCCTGCTGAAAAAGAGACTAAATTGAATATAAAATAATTCTGAGGAAATGAGGGAAAAAAGAAGGGCAGAGGAAGAATATGTCAGACCACAAAGTCCTTTTACAGGTGAAATTCAGAGGTTCATAAATCAATTATAGAAATGTGCTGCAGGCTACAAGTTGGAATTCCAGTTCCTAGATTTGAATCAGGATATGTTTGTTTGATTGCTTTAAACACAAACATAAGAAAAGTTGTTATTTTCTTAAAAACAGATGAGTAATGGTGAACATATTCACTTAGGCTCTTTTCTCTTCTCCTTTTTTTTTTTTGTTTTTTTGTTTACATCTACAGTATCTCTAAAAATGAAACTTTAAGTCAATAATTTAAGAATTTTAAAATCTACATCTTTGTATGAATTGTTGCTCTTGGGTCAAAGTCTACTTTTAAAAAAAACACTAAAATATTTATTTTTGCATGATGAGATATAATATTTTATTCATGGACTGAAAATACCATTTAAATAACATTATGAATTATTTTTTCAAACTCACTGAGTGAACATTTTATACCTTGGCTAGAAGGCCTCAGTACAAGAATACCCATTCCACTGCTGCTACAGGTCAATCAGCTAAAATGCTGCCCAATATCAGCTTTGAAGAACTAGCAAGTCTCTGAAAACAACCAGAAATAGATGGAAAAATTATCTTCATGGGAAGAAAATAAGATAATCAATAGCACTTGTTGTGTCTGTTTGAGTGTTAAAGCCTATTGAATAATATAAAAATAATCCTTGAAAATTGCAAGGGACATCCTCAAAACCAAAAAGGAGGCAAAGATGGACATGGTAGGGTAAGGGCAGAAAATAGGCATGTTGCTGCATTCAAGGCAGTGATTCCCAAGTACAAGACAGGAATCACTGCATCCTCGCATGGGTGCTGCTTCCAATTCCTGTGGTGTAATAGCACACGTTTCCCAAAATAGATATTTCCACAAGGCAGTAGCTAAATGCTATTATAATAGCAACCAACCAAAAAAAGGAGCAAGATGACATACCACATAGGACTACTTCCCACAATTCAGATCACATGTATGAGGAAGAAAAACATGGCATAAGATTTCTGCTACTAATTCTAAAAATCATGGACCTCATTAAACTTCAGAAGCTGAGCAGAGCACATAGACTGAGCCCAGTCCTCACTTCAGGCTTCAGTATGGCACTCTCTTATCAGAGTTTCCAGTTCTTCCATAATGCCTGAATCTAGCAGCAGTGCCTTGGCATGCTCAGATGTGCACAGGCTGCCAGAGAAGAGCTGGCAGGACACAGAAGGATGTCGTGTCACTACTACTTTCCACAGTAGCAGCTTAGCCCTGGCATATGACCCATCATGTAATCTACTCTTTCTCATGTGCATTCAGCATGTGTTTTGTGAGGAGATGTAAGACTTCAGGCACACATCCTATGTGCCAAGACAGTAGGAGATTTCTGGGCAGTCGATCTTATTTGTCTATTCCACTCATGACAAGTAACCTCTCTTCAGCAGCCTCAGAGGACACTTAGGAAATCAGACATTAATGGCAAGATAGAAATTCTCCTGCCTACACTACAAATCATGTTCCCAAGACCCTGAGGTTTTCTTCTTGTGTTAGGACTCTCAACAGCTCATTTGTTGGCAGCAACGATTAGGCTTCTGTGAAAATACCAGCTGTAGAAGCATAGGTGCCTTAGGGAGCTTAGGCATACAGGGAGATCAGTGCCAGCTCTGAGTATGTTACCGTTGCCTACCTGGTACGCTTTGGTGGCTATTTGCTTGTTCCAGTGTCAAAATCACTTTTAAAAGCCTGGCCAAAGGCTCTTAATGCTCAATATACAAATAAGCCCATTAAAAGGCTGTCACTGCAGGACTGAGATTCACAGCAGGGTTTCCATGTATGAAGCCAATAAAAAATTAATGGCAATAAAACCATTTCTGTTCTGTATTTGATTCTCTCATATTGTTCCACAGCATTATTTGCAGAAAGGCAAAAGAGACTGAGATTACTTTAGTTTTTCCTATTAAAAAAAGAAAGAAAGAAAGAAAGAAAGAAAGAAAGAAAGAAAGAAAGAAAGAAAGAAAGAAAGAAAGAAAGAGATAAAGAAAGAAAGAGATAAAGAAAGAAAGAGATAAAGAAAGAGATAAAGAAAGAGATAAAGAAAGAGATAAAGAAAGAGATAAAGAAAGAAAGAAAGAAAGAAAGAAAGAAAGAAAGAAAGAAAGAAAGAAAGAAAGAGAGAGATAAAGAAAGAGAGAGAGAAAGAAAGAAAGAGAGAAAGAAAGAAAGAGAGAAAGAAAGAGAGAAAGAAAGAAAGAAAGAGATAAGAAGGAAAGAAGGAAAGAAGGAAAGAAGGAAAGAAGGAAAGAAGGAAAGAAGGAAAGAAGGAAAGAAGGAAAG